>JBBGZY010000105.1:1200000-2400000 GCA_037952925.1 Lithobates clamitans | reverse complement strand
GATCGCGTCTCACCGGGGGTCCAGACATTCCTTCTGGTTCCCGGGACGTTCCCCTACTCGGGAGTGTTAATGTTTAGCCCGTAGTAGGGCTGAGGCGGCTGGTGTGCGGCTCGGCGGTCCGGGGTGGAGCGGAGCTCTCGGCTCAAGCAGCCATGACGGAGCTCTCGCGCATGCGCACTCCCAAATATTTAATTTTTTTGTCCCAAGTAATTGAATAATGAAAAAAAAAAAAAAATTACAAAAAGTTGTCACTAAATGATATATTGCTCACACAGGCCATTGGCATATGTGGAATTGCACCCCAAAATACATTCTGCTGATTCTCCTGAGTATGGGGATACCCCGAAAACCAAGCACCGCCTTCAGGATTTCTAAGGGCGTACATTTTTGAATTCACTCCTCCCTGCCTATCACAGTTTTGAAGGACTAGAAATGCCAAGATGGCACACCCCCCCCCCAAATGACCCCATTTTGGAAAGTAGACACCCCAAGCTATTTGCTGAGATGCATGTTGAGTCCATGGAATATTTATATTTTGCCACAAGTTGCTGGAAAATGACAAATTTTTTTTTTTTTTTTTTTTCACAAAGTTGTCACTTAATGATATATTGCTCAAACATGCCATGGGCATATGTGGAATTACACCCCAAAATACATTCTTCTGCTTCTCCTGAGTATGGAGATACCAGATTTTTGAGAGCCTAGCTGCGTACGGGGCCACGAAAACCAATCACCGCCTTCAGGATTTCAAAGGGCGTACATTTTTTATTTCACTCCGCACTACCTATCACAGTTTTGAAGGCCATAAAATGCCAGGATGGCACAAAACCCCCCAAATGACCCAATTTTGGAAAGTAGACACCTCAAGCTATTTGCTGAGAGGCATGGTGAGTATTTTGCAGCTCTCATTTTTTTTTGAAGATGAAGAAAGAAAAGAAAAATATATATTTTTTTTCTTTTTTTCAATTTTCAAACTTTGTGACAAAAAGCGAGGTCTGCAAAATACTTACCATACCTCTCAGCAAATAGCTTGGGGTGTCTACTTTCCAAAATTGGGTCATTTGGGGGGGGGGGATTGTGCCATCTGGGTATTCCATGGCCTCCGAAACTGTGATAGGCAGTGAGCAGTGAAATCAAAAATTTACACCCTTAGAAACCCTGAAGGCGGTGCTTGGTTTTCGGGGTCGCGTACGTGGCTAGGCTCCCAAAAAGTCTCACACATGTGGTATCCCCGTACTCAGGAGAAGCAACAGAATGTATTTTGGGGTATAATTTAACATATGCCCATGGCATGTTTGAGCAATATATCATTTAGTGACAACTTTGTGCAAAAAAAAAAAATTGTCTTTTTCCTGCAACTTGTGTCACAATATAAAATATTCCATGGCCTCTCAGCAAATAGCTTGTGGTGTCTACTTTGCAAAATTGGGTCATTTGGGGGGTTTTGAACTGTCCTGGCATTTTATGCACAACATTTAGAAGTCTAGAGGCGAATTAAGATTATTGTTTATGTTTGCTATTGTATTTTATTAATTTGTTGATTGCATTAATTAATAGTTATCAATATTGTAATATGCTGTGAATGTCCTCTTTGTCCTCATGCATGCTGTAATCTTTTCCTGCTCCTTTTTTGGCCTACATGCATATTTACCCTCATTAACCCTCCCAGCATGCTGTCCTGGGCCCATACACACCTAGCCTGGTAACTTAACAATGTTTTTTTGTCAGCTACAATTTGGGGCTTACCCTAAACGGCCCCTAAAATGTGTACAAATGTTATTGGTGTCCTCTGATTCAAGCAGAGTGCAAGAGGCCCTTTTTTTGGGCCCAAACTCTTTTGGAACCCCCCCCCCCCCAAAAAAAAATGCTAAGTCAACAGATCCAAATACTCTATCTGCTGACTTGGAAAAACCCATACACACTATCCCTCTTCTGTGTTCAAATTTCTGTATAAATTCCCCAAACCATGTAGTGGCCTGCCTGATTACCTACAAATTTAAACTTCTTACATTTTTGACTCCTATTATATTGATTGGTTAAATCATAATGTCAAAATGTGCTGCAATTTGGACAGTTTGTATCCAGCTTTTTAGATTATGACGCTTATTACCTGTCCACTGGGCTGCCAATAGTGTAAGTAAGGAGGGGCTGGCCAAAGTATTACTGATTATTTATGCAAACAGCTCTCATGGAAGTGGAGAGGGTTAGCTGTCCAAAACATCTTCCCATTACCCCCCTAAAATTTTCTAATGGGCCACCAGAGTGGGGGAGGAATCAGATAAGTTGACCTTCCACTTTTGTCTTTAAATACTCATTTACATTTATCCTTATGTTGGCTAAGCATGTTTGTGTCAAATCTGATTGCAATGTGCAGAAGTAGTAATTTCTTTTTTTTTTTACTTCACAGTTTCCTTCCAACCCAGAGCAAGGACATTGCAGCCCAGTTCCATCAGTAGTGGGATTTTCTGTGGTGGTGCTATTGATGGCACCTTAAACTTGCCACCTACTGAGGAGAATGGGGTGGGGTTACGTAACAGGTGACCCCGCCCCCTCTGATGTCACAGGGAATGCCACAGGGAAGTCCCCGTCGAGTCCCCGTGCATCAGAGGGGGTGGGGTCACCGGGTGGCCCCGCCCCCCGTTATTTAAGAACCGTCAGAAGAGGAGAAGCGTCACACAGCGGGAGCCTCCCATCATGCCATCATGTATGCGGAGCGGCCCGAGGAGAAGAAGGGAAGAAGACGCCGTGGAGGAAGATGCTGGATGAGAACACCGGAGGAAGAACCAGAAGAACCAGAAGAACCAGAAGAAGAAGAAGATGGAGGAAGAAACCGAAGGAAGATAGAAGATAGAAGAAAGAAGAAGCATTTAAATAAAGGAATTGTCAAAAATGGTCTCTTGTCATTTTTAACATTTTTGACAGTTTTTTTGTGAAATGGTAGGGGTACAAGTACCCCCTTACCATTTCACCCAGGGGGGACGGCCAGGATCTGGGGGTCCCCTTGTTAAAGGGGGCTTCCAGATTCCGATAAGCCCCCCGCCCGCAGACCCCCACAACCACCGGGCAAGGGTTGTGGGGATGAGGCCCTTGTCCCCATCAACATGGGGACAAGGTGTTTTGGGAGGCTACCCCAAAGCACCCTCCCAATGTTGAGGGCATGTGGCCTGGTATGGTTCAGGAGGGGGGTGCTCTCTCGTCCCCCCTCTTTTCCTGTGGCCTGCCAGGTTGCGTGCTCAGATAAGGGTCTAGTATGGATTTTTGAGGGGGACCCCACACTATTTTTTTTTTAACTTTGGCGTGGGGTTCCCCTCAAAATCCATACCAGACCTGAAGGGTCTGGTATAGATTTTGAGGGGGACCCCACGCCATTTTATTTAAATTTTGGCCGGAGTTCCCCTTAATATCCATACCAGACCTGAAGGGCCTGGTATGGAATTTAGGGGGACCCCCACATAATTTTTTTTTTAATTTTGGTTCGGGGGTTCCCCTGTGGGGAATTCCCATGCCGTTTTTATCAATGAATTTTTACGTGTATTGTCGGACCGGCAATTCATTAATAGCTGCGAGTAGTTTTAAATTACTTTTTTTCCTTTGAAATGTCATTTTGCTGTCAGACTGTTCTAAACACGGGAAACATGCGCCCCTTTACAGGTATACTATAGACACCCCACAGGTATGAAATTTAAAGTAATATTACACTTTTATTGTTTCACTTTAAGCATTATTAAAATCACTGCTCCCAAAAAAAGGAGCAATTTTTTTCCATTGATCCATGTCCCCTGGGGCAGGACCCAGGTCCCCCAACACTTTTTATGACAATAACTTGCATATAAGCCTTTAAAATTAGCGCTTTTGATTATTCATGTTCGTGTCCCATAGACTTTAACGGTGTTCACGTGTTCGAACAAATTTTTTGCCTGTTCGCAAGTTCTGGTGCGAACCGAACAGGGGGGTGTTCGGCTCATCCCTACTGCTGAGGCCACAGCTCCTGAGGTCTGCACAGGTCCTGATGCACAGGATGAAGATGCGGAGGAGCCCAGCTTGACCCAGGTATAGCATCATTGAACATATTTGTATCCAAAAATACAATGATGATAACTAGACATTATTGGGAAAATATTTCTGCCTTAACAAAGTGGTTTCCATATCAATAGACAGTAGTGACCAAAATGATTTGAACAAGAATGAAAAATGCTGGGGTCAGAATGATAGTCTTTTCTATTTCTCCACATTCAATTAGCAACAGTAAGGAGATCAAAATTGTGTGTGATTGATGACCAAACCCAAAAAAAGATTCAAATTATGTCCCATTTTCATACACAGGAAAGTTTCAGTCTGGAGGAGCCAGCGGCCAGCAGCCAGACAGAGTCCCAGATCCCTCCCCTATGCCCTCCTGCTAAAAGGGCCAGGAAGAACAGTAATCTGGAGTAGGCCACAGCTGCCTTCCTCAGCCAGGCCACTACTGCCCTCCGGACAGACCCAGATGAGGCTGAAGCATTTGGGTGTGTGACGGCCAATAAATTAAGGCAGATGGCCGGTGAGAAAAGGAGCAGGGGTGAGGAACTCATCCTGCAGCTCCTCAACAAGGGGGTGAGGGGCCAAATTTCAGAAAGCGCCCACATTTCTGATTTTGTGGCCCCACATCTACCACCTCCACAGCCACCCACCACAGCAGCATGGCAGTCAGAGGATCTTCACCCCTTCCCCGCTTACTAATTTCTATTATTTTGGGGTTTTTTTGAATAATGTTTTTATTTGTTATATTTTCTATATTTTTGTATGCATGGAATGCACTTTTTGGTTAAGTTCTTTGTATTTGGATGGCAGATAGCTTGTCTAATTTCATTTGTGTTATTTTTTTTTCTGCACAATAAAAAAAATGAGTAGAATAATACTTGGCTATGTGTTTTACTCCAAATGACAGTTTGGGAGTAGGCAGTTACATAAAAAAAAAAATACAAAAAAAAATACAATGTAAAATTAACAAGGGACACCACATTGTATCTTTGATCTTAAAAACTACGGGATAATGGTATTGTGGTAACTTGCCCAAAAAACAAACAACAAGCATAATAATAATATTCTTGATATCACTAGAAAACAAATGCCTTTTAAAATACATTTGCCATAACTCCATCAGTATCACCAGCAAAACAGCTTCATTATTATCCCATTAACTTCTTCATGCCCGCGTTATAGCCGAAAGACAGCTGCAGCGTGGACGCTAATTGCCGGGAGGCCGTCCCTGGTCGTCCTCCTGTTTACTTCCACGATGCGCGCTCCGGCGGGTGTGCATTGGGGAAGTTCTGTGCTGGCCGTGTCCCTTGGACACAGCCAGTCACAGATCGCTGAAAACAGTCAATTATAGCGGCCGTTTTCAGCGCGATCAGCGGTGCCAATGAGAGATGATCTTATATGTAAACATATGAGATCATCTCTCATCGCCAGCTCTCCCTCCTCACACAGAGACAGCGTGTGAGGAGGGAGAGCGAACCGCTGCAGCGGTGAGTTAAAAAAAAAATGAAATAAAAGTGACGTCAGTGCCATCTGTCCCCACTGTCATCTGTCTCCACTGCCATCTGTCCCACTGTCATCTGTCCCCGCTGTCATCTGTCCCCACTGCCATCTGTCCCCAGTGCCACGTGTAAGTGCCATCTGTCATCAGTGCCACATATTAGTGCCATCTGTCATCAGTGCCACATATTAGTGCCATCTGTCATCAGTGCCACCTGTCAGTGTCACGTGCCATCTGTTATCAGTGTCACTTGTCATCAGTGTCACGTGTCATCAATGCCACGTATCAGTGCCATCTGTCATCAGTCACGTGTCATCAGTGCCACGTATTAGTGCCATCTGTCATCAGTGCCACATATTAGTGCCATTTGTCATCAGTGCCATGTATTAGTGCTATCTGTCATCAGTGCCACGTGTCATCAGTGCCACGTATTAGTGCCATCTGTCATCAGTGCCATCTGTCATCAGTGCCACGTGTCATCAATGCCACATATTAGTGCCATCTGTCATTAGTGTCACGTGTCATCAGTGCCATGTATTAGTGCCATCTGTCAGTGCCACATATTAGTGCCATCTGTCATCAGTGCCAAGTATTAGTGCCATCTGTCATCAGTGCCACATCAGTGTCATCAGTGCCACATATCAGTGCCATCTGTCATCAGTGCCACATCAGTGTCATCAGTGCCACGTATCAGTGCCATCTGTCATCAGTGTCACGTCGGTGTCACGTGTCATTGTCCTGGTGCTCCAGGGCCTTCAAAAGTGTAATAGGTAGTCAACAAGTTAGATGTGTAATTTATGCTCCTAGAACATGTGATGGGACTCCCTGCATGTTGGGCCTCTCTATGTGGCCAGGCTGTGAAAAAGTCCCACACACGTGGTATCGTAATACTCAGGAGGAGTAGCAGAATGTATTTTGGGGTGTTATTTGTGGTATACACATGCCATCTGAGAGAAATAACCTATTATAATGAAAGTTTTGTGGGAAAAAAAAAATCTTCATTTTGCAAAGAATTGTGGGAAAAAATGACAACATCAAAAGCCTCACCATGCATCTTACTAAATACCTTGGAATGTCTACTTTCAAAAAAGGGGTCATTTGGGGGGTAATTGTACTTTCCTGACTTGTTCGGGTCACAAGAAATTAGATAGGCCACCAGTACATCAGGCGTGATCAATTTTTTTATGATTTGCACCACAGCTTGTAGACTCTCTAACTTTCACAAAGACCAAGGTTATTTTTACCAAAGATATGTAGCAGTATAAATTGTGGCCAAAATTTATGAAGAAAAATTAATAATTTGTAAAATTTTATCACAGAAACTAAGAAAAAATCGTTTTGTTTTTTTTTTCCAAAATTTTTGGTCTTTTTTCATTTATAGCGCAAAAAATAAAAAACCCAGAGGTGATCAAATACCACCAAAAGAAATCTCTATTTGTATGAAAAAAAGGACAAAAAACTCATTTGGGTACAGTATTACATGACTGAGTAATTGTTGTTCAAAGTGTGAGAGCGCTGAAAGCTGAAAATTGGTCTGGTCACAAGGGGGGTTTAAGTGCCCAGTTGTGCATTTCGACATTTCATAATTTGCCGCGTCGCGAATGTTAATTCTCCATTACGAACACTAGTTTACAAGACCGACCGCTTCTGGCTCGTCCCTTGGTTCCGATCATGCGTGTTTGTGTTTCCAGCTTTTGTGTGATCCATTTGTGTACTGACCATACGAAAATCAGACGTGGAGCCGTTGTCCGCCGAAAATTTATTAGCCTGCCATCCAACATTTGGACAACAATTGTCAAAAGGAGTGTACTAACGGTAAGAATTTAGGACAACGGTCTGCCAACAGACAATCCCCTTTCAAACAATCGTATCGTGTGTATGAGGCGTAAGATTGCATGCATCAAACTACTGAGATATAATCATCACAAGCATAATAAATGCAAATTAATGTGCATTACAATCTGTTTGTATGTAGGGTTTGACTTTCCAGAACACAAGTAAGAAAGTTCACTAGTTGTGCTTGCTTAGGGGGCTGGACAGCTCACATTCACTGAGCTTTCGTTTTCCAGTGGCAGCGCTGTTCTTCTGAAAGTTCTCAAGTATTTTAACAACAAGCAAAGAACTGCTTCTCAAACATGTGGGAACTGTTCATTTCAAATGGATATGATATGATTGTTGCTTGCTGACCAGCAGATTGTATTAACATTATTAATTATTGATAATAGTTAGGAATGAAACAATGGATGATTTTTGAAGGCCCTGACTTCTTACCATGGTTGAATTAAAACACATTTCATAACCTTCAAAAAATATAACAAGAATAAAGGATCAGCCACATGGTTCAATCCCCCATTGCTTTCTTTTTAAACCTGAAGTTCACAAAACACAGTGTACACCCACCTTATGAAAGACAACACTTTCAATAAAGAGTTCCTGCAATGAGACATAGGTAAGGAAGGGCAGACAACTGGCCAATTCCAGGGGGCTCCAAGTTAAGCAAGCTAAGAAAGGAATCATAATGCTATCATACCACTGAGTGTCCAGTCTTCCTACCAAAATGCAGTCCAATGGCAGGTAAGCAAATCTTTTTCTTCCTCTGAGAAAGCAGCACTCCTTTAGGACCTCTCATTGGCAATAGTCTCCTGACCTGCAACATACAACAAAAGTTGACAAAAAAAATGTCCCACAAGTATTATAGAAAAACTCTTAGTTGACCTGCAGTTTACAGTTGTGTGAAAAAGTATTTGTCCCCTTTCTGATTTTGTTTTTTTTGCATATTTGCCACAAATGACTCAGATTATCAAACAAATTGTATTACTACCCAAAGATAACCCGAGTAAATACAAAATGCAGTTTTTAAATGATGGTTTCATTTATTAAGGTAAGAAAGCTGTCCAAACCTGCCTTTGCAGAATTGTTTTCATTCAGCCACATTGGAGGGTTTTCCCAGCATGAACGGCCTGTGTAAGGTCATGATATAGCATCTCAATTGGATTTAAGTCCTGGCTTTGAATAGGCCACTCCAAAACCTAAATTTTGCTTTGTTTGAACCATTTGGAGGTGGACTTGCTGTTGTGTTTCGAATCATTGTCCTGCTGCATAACCCAAGTGCACTTGAGCTTGAGGTCACGAACTGATGGTCGAACATTCTCCTTTAGGATTTTCTGGTAGAGCTCAGAAATATGGTAAGTTGTCTACCACCACCATGTCTGACTGTTGGTATAATGTTCTTGTTATGAAATGCTGTATTAGTTTTATGCCAGATGTAACAGGACGCACACCTTCCAAAAAGTAAAATTTTTATCTCATCAGTCCACAGAATATTTTCATAAAGGCTTGGGGTAATCAAGATGTTTTTTGGTAAATGTGAGATGAGCCTTTGTGTTATTTTTGGTCAGCAGTAGCTTTGGCCTTGGAACTCTCCCATGGATGCCATTTTTGCCCAGTCTCTTTCTTATTCTTGAATCATGAACAATGATCTTACCTGGGGCAAGTGAGGCCTGCAGTTCTTTAGATGTTGTTCTGGGTTCTTTTATGACCACCTGGATGAGTCGTCGTCATGCTCTTGGAGTAATTTTTGTAGGACGGCCACACCTGGGAAGGTTCATCAATGTTCCAAATTATCTACATTTGTGGATAATGGCTCTCCCCATGGTTCACTGGAGTTCCAAAGCATTAGAAATGGCTTTGAAACCCTTCTTAGACCGCTACAAGTACATTACTTTGTTTCTAATCTGTTCTTGATTTTTTTATATTGTGGCATGATGTGTGGCTTTTTGTCATCTGTTAGCGCACTTCGATTTGTCAGATAGCATCTATTTATGTGATTTCTTAATTCAACAGGTCTGGCAGTAATCAGGCCTGGGTGTGGCAAGTGAAATTTAACTCAGCTTTCCAAAAAATTGTGGTTAATCACAGTTCATTCATGTTTCAGCATGGGAGGGGGCAATTACTTTTTCACATAGGGCCAGGCAGGTTTGAACAGCCTTTTTCCCTCAATAAATGAAATAATAATTTAAAAGCTGCATCTTGGATTTACTCGGATTATCTTTGTGTAATATTAACATTTTTTTGATGATCTGAATCATTTAAGTGTAAGAAATATGCAAAAAAAAAAAAAATCAGGAAGGGGGCAAATACTTTTTCACACAACTGTATATTAATGAATTTTGATGGGCCTGACAGTCTTATAGGGCCACAGGGTCGCAATGATGTGACCCTTTATAAAATGAAGATGCTTTTCATGTAACTTTACTTTTATTTTAGCAAAACAATAAAAAAAGTATAATAAAACCAAGGGCGGCCAGTCCATAAGGGGCGCAGGGGCGCCGCCCCCCCTAGTTTGCATGCGGGGTGGCGGACTAATGGCTTTCTATGAGGTCTGACTTTTTTTACAAGCACATGATTAGAGCCTGAGGCGCTAATTGACTTGGAAAAGGTTGTTCTCGGGGGCGCAGAGCACTGCGCCCTGAACCCTCCCACTTGTCATACTAGCGACTCAATATTCGACATCGGTTTCCGGCTTCTTGTCCCAGCCAATCAGTACAGGAAGCAGATATAAAGAAGACCGGGTTAACCAGATGGAAGCCGGGGAGGGGTAAGTGCGGACCTTTGGGGTGTTTGTTTGCCGCCCTCCCCAAAAATGTTTAGCATCAGCTGCCACTGATTAAAAACTAATTTTCACTTGATCAACCACTTTCTTTAAACTCAAAAACACTATTATTCAAAAACAAGAGAAAAACTACTTATGACAGCATCTCAATGCAAAGTATTGCACATACCAAAAATACATAAAAACTTGACAAAATCTTCTTTAAAGAATAACAACAACTCCCTACTAAAAATCTTCCATATGTTCAATTATTTTATCCCTAATATATGTCATATATTATGTAGGTACTTTCTTTATGCTCTTTGATCTCTTATACTAAAACTGGCCCAATAACACAGGATGTCTAAGGTTGCTGGCTGTTAACAGTTTAGCACTTCCATTATAAACAGTTAAAATATAATAACTTGTTCCATATTAATATCTCCCCCAAAAATGGTAATATAGAGCTTTCCAGTGTAAAATATTCATTATATAAAAATAATATGCAAATTCTGTATGGGTGTTCCTGTATGCTATATACTTCAATAGCAACAGTATCAAGAACTGTGGACAGCTGTTCCTAGTGAGTGTTCATAAATCAAGCAGTCCAATGATGTGCTCCCAATACACTCCCAAGCCTTGCTCCATAGCCTACATAATCAGCATCAGTAGGAAGAACATGGTAGACATGCTGTTTTTATATATATCAAAGTGATTGAAGTCCTCCAAGCACTATTCAAACCTGCATCTGCCAACAGCGTTTAAATCCATATTTGTGATATATCCAGAGTGCAATACATTGTGCAATACAGAGTGCAATGCAGTGTATCCATCATAACATGATCCATATAATTAGCATTTTAAAAGAGACATGGAAGGCATGCTGTTTTGTATGCAATATGTAGTAGAGTCCCCCAAGCTGAACTTCAATAATAGTTTTTAAAACAGCATCTGCCAACATAAAGTTTTATCTGTCATATGATATTTCCAGAGTCCAGGCATATCAATACAGACCATTCAATGACATGTAAACAAAGATGGCTTAAGTCCATTAGCAAATGGCATGGTGATCCATTCCCAGCAGGTTGAAAATAATCATATCAAAGTCAAATAGGTAATTCTAATTCTGAAATATATCGTAATCTGGTAAGTGAGAGTAAGAACAGTAAGAGAAGGTTAGGAACGCCAAACCTGACCGGTTACTCTAGTACTATGGCAGCTGCATAGGAGGACTTTCATTAATAAAAAAGACATATAGCAAGTGCGGTAGTAGAGTCTTGAAGCCATTTATTATTGCAGAAGGTTTGGAGTTTAGGTGAACCTTTTATAGGTTAACCTAAGTTATTAAAGACACAATCTTTTAGAACCTTTCCTATGTCTCTTCTTTAGACATAATGTGTGTTGTCTTGAGCGGCTTGTATACCCTCAAAAATTCAAAAATTAAGTCATGTCTTTTTAACATGGGTCCAGTCCTATATCCAGGTAGAGTATATTTACCTAAATATGTATTGTAATTTATCTCTTTATTTTAGCTTTTGCTAGTTTTAACTTTAGGATATACAGCTGTGCAATCAGTTTAGTGTATTTAATGGCAGGATTATTTGTGACCTCAAATGTAAATTATTTAATGATACAAATAAATCTACATATTGTATGTAACAACTAATTTTACTTTATAACTAATTTTAACTAATTTTAATTTGCTGTTACTTATTTTACATCTAAAATTGGACAAATAAGAATTGTGTTGGCTCTCAATATGTTATTAATAGGTTTACTACATCCTCGTTTCTCTCTTTCTTTGTCCTAGTTAATATGTTAGGACCGTAATAGTCATCACTTTAGAGCATTGATTTACTGTCTATCCCCAAAAGTTTACAAAGGAACAAGCAAGGACACTTTGGGAGTAAACTCAAAGGATTATAGTTCTGTCTAGAAGAAAGCGTTCTGTCCTGGATTCTGGACATTTATCAATGAGCGTGAATTCCATTGTATGAAAAACTGGAATACTGAGTGTGTGCTAATCGGTACGCTTATCAGCAGCAGTGAGATTTCACATATATGCTCTATTTCAGCACTCCATGAAAGCACAAGGCTTATCTGTGGCTTTCATTGATTGTTAAATAGGCTTCTATGTGATTCTGGTTCATTATAAGAGCCACAGTTATCAATTTTGATAAAATCTAGCATGTAAAGCTGTGCCAAAGCATTGGGACCATAAGTATTTCTTTTCAAAGATAACCAAAAAATTCACAGTTGTAACGCAGCTGGTTCTCAACCAATGGTACTAACATAATGACATTATTACTTGCATACTACATTGTGTCACTACTTGCAAATTTTAATGCAGTAGTAAATTCCCTCTGCAACGTAGGATTACGCTGTAGTCCTTTCCATATATTTGACTAGTAGGTGGCACCATTTTGGTAGTTTATATATGCTCTTTAAATTCCCCTAAAAATATTGCTCTATTTTTTTGGCGAAGTAGGAATGATTTTGATCTGCCACAAATTTTCCCTACCAATGCAAAAACGGACCATTTGGCCATTTACACCCGTTTTTCGTCAGTTCCGTTTTTTAACAGAACAAAAGTAGTGCTTTGATCCGTTTAAAAGAACAGATGTTGACAGATGCCGATGTAAACTGATGTATATGGATGATCGTCCGTTTACATCTGTTTTTCCATATAGATGCACTGATGTCAATTTTTCATCCATCAATAGATAGATGAAAAACAGACAAGCAGTCTACATGTGTAAAAGGGGCCTAATGGGGCGTACACACGGTCGGACTTTTCGGCTACAAAAGTCCGACGGACCAAATCCGGCGGACAATCCGATCGTGTGTGGGCTTGCCCGGACTTTCAGCGGACTTTTCCAGTCGCAAATCTGACGGACTTTAGATTTGGAACATGCTTCAAATCTTTACACCGTAACTCCACCGGTCCCAGAAATCCGCTCGTCTGTGTGCTAGTCCGACGGACAAAAACCCACGCTAGGACAGCTATTGGCTACTGGCTATTAACTTCCTTATTTTAGTCCGGTGTACGTCATCACGTACGAATCCGTCTGACTTTTGTGTGATCGTATGTAGGCAAGTCCATTCGTTAGAAAGTATGCCGCAAGTCCGCCAAAAGTCCGTCAAAAGTTTGTCGGACGGGCTGTCGGACTTTTGTAGCCGAAAAGTCCGACCGTGTGTATACCCCATTATTTTTACCAATACTGACTTGTGTGAAGTTAATTTCCTGTGTGAAAATCAAAACACACAAAAAAGATGTAAAGAGGAAAATACTATAGGGAAATTGTGAATTCCCTATAAAAGATGAGGAAAAAGAAAAAAGATGGGATGACCTGTGCAGCATAGGTGTAGCACCAACAAGAATATGCACAGTAGTCATACTAGGCAATCCAATTATTTTATCTTTGTAGAACATTAGTAAAAGAAGCATAAGAAAGAACATACATGATGAATTGGTGTCTGTTGCAGGCAGAAGTGGCAGTTTTGTGGGATGGTTTTGTAGTTATTTGTAGAGGTGGAGTAGCTATTTTTTTCACACAGAAGTGGCTGAATTATCATTACAAAGAACAGTCTTTCCACATTTGTGCTGGATTATTTGGTGTAGCTTTAGCTTGCCAAGTGATATGCTACAAATGTTTTCTAGTGGAACGCAAAAAGTTTGCTAGATGGCTTTTGGGATCTGGTACAGTCTAAGTATGATTTCACTATTTTTGCAAAACTATACCTTTTATAAGGTGGGATATCATATTTTGATGTGGCAGATGGAAAGAAAATACCATAATGTTCTTTAAACTTTAGCATTCTATGTCATCCCTGTTGTTTATGCCAGTGCTGGCAGTGCTACCAGTGCTGTCAGAAGTAGTAGCATGAAAAAGCAATGGCTCCATCACCAAGGCAAGACTAGTATACTAGCCATCTGTTTAGCAAATGTTTCCACAAACTGGTTCCAGAGCGTATCATGGTGGTGTCCTAATTTGTCATCTATTCCCAAATTGTTTACTATTTCTACAGTTTTGCTTTATCAATAGCAACTAAAAGTGTGAGTGGGTAGTAGTCTTTATGATTTTTAATAGGGTAATTGTTTTGTAGTTTGCATGTTTTGTAGCTAGCCAGAGGTAACCAGTTGCCTCCCGCTTAAGGGATTGAGGTGTCAAGGTAATGTCCTTCTTTTTTTGTTTACAAATGTTTTATTGAGGTATTTCAGGCAAGTACAAAATGTATAGGCACAGAGAGATCAGTAAGTACATTCAAGAAACCAGATAAAATAGTGCAAATATACAGTACATCTCTCATAATGACTTTAACAAAATAAAAGAATACACAATAACAGAATAATAAGAAAAAAATTGAAAAAAAAAGAAATATAATTTGATTACACAAGATTGCATTTCTGAGGTAAGATAAGTGAGTACTTGTGAGGTATGATTAGGTCGGTACTGGATACGTTATCATAAAGGACCACAAACCTATCTGGTTATTAGAAATGAGGACAGGGAATTCCCCAAACATAGTTTACGTTTGGTAAGCTGACCAATTTTCTCATTTACGGTCAAAGATGTCCATGGAGTCCATGAGAGTGTGATGCACCCTTTCCATCAATCTAATAGACTCCATGCGGAGGAGCACCTGTGACGATGATACCAAGGAACATCGCCAGTTTAGGGCAATAACCCATTCGATAGCACTAAAAAGAGTATGTGCTAACTTTTATTAGGGGGGAGAGACCTCTGTGAGTTCTGTAAATAAAATTCACATCTGATAAGTCAGGGTCACGGGTACACCTGTTATTTGGAGTACCAGCGAGGAGGTTTTTTGCCACAAGGATCTCAAAACAGTGCAGCTCCAAAACGTGTGAAGAAGCGTACCCCTGTCACTAAATCCTCTGATGGGTAAATTCTGTGCAACCTGTCAGGGGTGTAGTACCAACGGGTATGTAATTTGACTACAGTCTCTTTGATAGAGACAGAGTGTGTGCATTTATGCATATTGGAGACCATGTCCTGCCAGTCTTCTGCAGAGATCTCCTGGGCCATCTCCGTCTCCCATCCCATCATAGCTGTTGATTTGGTCATAGTATTATGGTTGTTAAGGTACTGGTATTAGATTGAGATAGTCCCCCTATCTCTAGAGGCCTCCCCGCATAGGTTTTCAAATGGTGATTTAGCCAATTCCACAACTTGGGTTAAGGTGTTAGAAAAAAAGTGTCGTATTTGCAAGTATTTGTAGAATTCAGATCTGTGGAAGGCAAAATTCTGTAGCTAAGCGTGGCGGACTAGAGAGTAATTTAAACTTCACCTTGTAGAGAGACCAGAGATAAAGGGACTGACTCGCAATACCGTTAAACGGAGCTATGTGTTTAGGGAAAATAGAGCGTGACCAGAAGAGACCCGGGAGGTAGTATGGAAAAACCGGAATCCTCTCGAATTGTAACCACGGTATAGATGTTGGGGAGTGATAGGAAAATTAATTGGCTGGATAGCTGCACTCCAAAAAATGTTAATTTATTGTATAATAATGGATATCAAAGCATCACAAATGGGTACAGACTAACTGTACAGCCACTGACGCATTTCACACCAGGCACGGTGCTTAGTCTGTACCCATTTGTGATGCTTTGATATCCATTTTTATACAATAAAGGTGAATTTTTTGGAGTGCGGCTATCCAGCTATTTGTTTTTCCCATCACTCCTGTTGCAAACAGAGCCTGCATCCTGCTTGATTGTGGAGACAGCTGAATCTAGGAGAGTTAATTACCTGTGAGCGGTGAACTTCCTCATAGATGTTGGGGAGGTGTGCCATTGCGCCAATTGTATTAGGTGGGTCATGTACTTCTTTTAGGACCCTTTCACACTGGGGCAGGAGGTGCGTCGGCGGTAAAGCGCCGCCAAAATTCGGCCACTAGCGGGGGGGTTTTTCCCCCCGCTAGCGGCCGAGAAAGGGTTAAAGACCACCGCGAAGCGCCTCTGCAGAGGCGCTGTGCTGGCGGTATAGCCATGGTGCCCCATTGATTTCAATGGGCAGGAGCAGTGGAGGAGCAGTATACACACCACTCTTTCACTTCTTCAAAGATGCTGCTAGCAGGACTTTTTTGACCATCCTGCTAGCGCACCACTCCAATGTGAAAGCCCATGGGCTTTCACACTGGAGATACAGCAGCGGCTGTTTCAGGTTGGTTTGCAGGCGCTATTTTTAGCGCAATATCGCCTTCAAAATGACCCAGTGTGAAAGGGGTCTTGCTGAGACTGATTTGTAAAGGAACTGGTAACAACTGACCAGCTTGAAAGTGAGTGCAACACCAGCCTCTTTGTCAGGTGTAAAACTGCCAAGAATATTGATTATGTATTGCAGGCAGACACTTAAAATGATATTAAACCCACATTTTTTTTAAGCACTTTCAGCATCGGAATGAATTAATTACCAAGTATGCAGCGTTTTCATCTTTTAATCCTTGCCTATATCTCTGTTTAGGCTGGTGTCATGACCACTGCTCCAGGTTTCCTGTGTAAGACTGGCACCTTTTTTTGTTTGCTGCATCCTTTGGAGCCACCCTGACATGTATAAGCTGGAGTTGTATCTCCCTACGCTGTATGCATCAATAAAAGCACACAATCCTGTAATATAAGATGGCAAGGCACTCCCCTGCTTCCATCTCTTCCTCCCCCTCTATTCTCCAAGCAAATAAAATGGCTCCAGATTCCAGACTGCACTGTTAACTCCTTCCTGTGAAGAGCAGAAGCTCAGGGAAGCAGCGCTGAGAGAGGAAGAGCCAGCAGCACTGAAAATTGTAAACTGCAATTGCTGTGGCAATAGATTTAAGAATCTGTTTACTGGCAAATGTTTATTTTACTGTGTATAATGTGTTAGAAAACAATGGGGATCTAATACTACTTTAATAATCGATAACTATGGCATGGTAGGGAGGAGATAAATTATGATATCCTTACTCTTTTTGTTGGTGAGGCTGACCTTAAAGCAGTATTAACCCCCCCCACCCCAAAAAAATGTATTAAAGTAGAATTCTAGGAACCATATAACTTAAAAATGCTCTCCCCCACCGACTCCTAACACCTATTCTGACTAACCTGTATAAGAAATATCTGTTTACTTACTATTTGCAGTCTGTTTCAGCCCAGTGGAATGACCATATAATCTGATGTCAGTCAGCGTGGCTGCAGAGAAGAGGAGAGAGTGCACCAACAATGGCTAGTAAAACCTAAAGCAGAGATGTCACCCATAGGCGTCAATGCCCTATGAATTATTGGCGACCCCTCCTTACCCAGAAAGCTTCGCTGGATGACACGGGGGGAGACAAGTCCCAAGACCAGACTGGAGTGGCCTGAAAATAGGCAAGTACACAGATCTAATGAGCCCACAATATAAAATAATATATTTGGACTCATTGACTTCTTATCAGTTATAGAAATAGTATTCCTTTCTTTTTCTATCCAAAATATAAATAAATATTAAGTTCTTTTTTTTTTTTTTATAGAAAACATTTTTGTTACCTTTTTGTCATTCATTATTGTATTTTAGTGCTGATGATATAAAACATCCTCTTTTCAGTAATTTCCTCTCTACATACTTGTATCTCAGAGAGTTTCCTGTACACAGTGGACTATGCTTGTGTAATGCCTTTAATCTGTGCACGTATTGCTTTTGCCAGTAAAAAAATACATTAAAAATACTTTTTTTGGCATAATACAACAACAGTATAATGTAGTAAAACTATTCTTTTTAAAATTGTATTTTCTAAGTGTGGTTTTCTAGTAAGATTCTACAAACACGGATTGCACCTCAACTTATCTAAAAGCTAAAAAGGTTATACAAAATAGACCTAAATGGTTTAAACAGTTGCAATACAATCAATAGCTAATCTGTGCATATGTTCTTTGATGATAAAGCACAAAAAACATTATTTTTATTGCAAAAAATATCTATAGCCTTACATAATTAAACCACCAATTGAGATGTTTATGCTGGAATGTATCATTTTTATTTGATATCTGGTACATGTTACAAGTCAAACTACAACACATTACTTATTTATCAGCCACCAGCTTCTTATTGAATGACCAAAAAGAGAAATCTTATTATCAAATATAATTTTTTTTAATGGTAAACACTGTGCTGGCAGAAAACAAACTCTAATTTTATTATACAGAGAGTTTTGGCTATTCTAGAATAGAGCAAGGGGCACAGCTATCAGAGTCATGGTAGTAACAGATAGCAATGTCTGAAAAGGAAGCTGTAAGGTCGATTGAAGAGTAGAAAGACAAGATACAGGTTAGAAGTCTAGAATAAACTGACAAACAAAAGACAAATGACCAGTGAATGACAAAAGGCTCAAAAAAACACAAAGATTCTTGTTCTATGCCACTGCCTTCTAAAGTCGAAATGGAACTTGCATGGCACGGATCCCTCATTGTAGACCCCAGGGTAGCCTTGCTATTGTCAGGAAATAGAAAATGTAATGTAACAACAAAAGAGTACATATAAGAAAGTCAAACCATTGTTTAGAACCAAACAGAGGAAGTCAAGACAAGGCTAGAGATCTGGACAAGGATGCCAAAAAGAAAGGACACTGTACCAAAGCTACAACAAACAACAAACATGGAGGAAAGAGTATATGCAGCGCTAGAAATAAAAATTCAAACGTGTCCACAAACACAGGTATAAAAGTCCATATTTATTTTTGATGTCACCCGAGGTGTATAATCAGACAGACTGCAGTGAATAGTGATATCCTTCACCGAACATCAACACACCGGGCCTCTCACCCCAAAGTGTGGACCACTAGGTTATAGGTGGTCAAACAAGCATGGTGTTGATTCACAAGCTGGTCAAGTCATCACTAAGGCAACATGAATACTGGATCCTTTATAACCCTCTCGGATGGTGAGTCCACAGGTATCATGCATTAAAATAAGAGAAAACGACTCCTCATGGTGCAGTATTTAAAGGCAGTGTAAAATTTATTTTAAAAGGGTTTCAGACTATTCACATTTAAAACGTTAAAACAAGCGTGTCATATGATATGAACTAGCAGATGTTTCCAACCCACATGATGTTTGCAGTCCACGCGTGTAGCGTCATGACACCAAATCCCAGGCTTTACCCTACGTGTTTCGTCCAATGAGGAACATTGTCAGGGACGCACCAAATCCCTCCTTTGCACTTAAAATATTCAAGACGCCAAAATCACATTTTGGAATATTGAATTTTTTTTTTAAATGAGAGGGGTCAAGCAGATCATGATACATAATACCCAAAATAACGCATTCTGTAAGTCTAAAAATACTGCCCATGGATACTGGTGGGCTAGCTATTGTACATACTGGCATAGACACCTTACACGTTTCAGACTATCTATACTCCTTCTTCAGAGGTTTTATGTCAAATGGGTAGTACTAGTTCTACAATATAAGTATATCATATTAGTAACATAGTAATATAGAAATGCATATAGAGCAAAGAAAAGTGCATTCATGTATCTATACATGGCATAAACAGATCATATGTTATACTTACAAAATTATAAAAACCAAATGTTGCATTTAACTGATGAGTGCCAGTTTAGAAAAAAAAAATCCTATTTGCTGAGGACGATACCAAATGGTCTAATGCATTCTTAGAAGATAACCAGGACCTCTTGGCAGAGTCTGTGGGATTATCAACATACGCTTACTCCAGTTGGTATAAACGTTGTTCAAGTTGAACACACACGCCACTCGTGTTACGTTTCACTCTATTCATTTGGGATATGGAAATGCCTCTTAGGAATGTCTTAAAGGCCTTCTAACTTTGCGTTACATCTGAGTGGTTTTCATGGGCTATAGTAAAATCTACTTTGAACCTGTTTATCTGATCATAAGAAGGGAAGAGGTTAAGCCAAAAAGCATTGAGCTTCCAAGGGGTACGCATCAGGGTAGTTGTGGGCCTTGCCTCCAAATGCAGTACCAAGGGAGAGTGGATCAATATTCCTTTGGGAGTGTACATGATATCAGTAAGGAGAGGCAGCAAAGAGGGGTTACCCAGGCAAAGGTCAATCAAGGACAGGGACACATGGGACTTAGAAAAACAGGAGATTTGTTTCTCATAAGTGTGTCGAGTACGCAATCAATCCAACCCACCTCCTGCAAGAACCTATATAGGACAGTACCTATATCGTTAGTGCCTAGAGAAGGTGGAGTGTGTGTCTAGAGAAGGGTGGAGATAACAATTAAAGTCTGCCATTTGGAGGAGAGTGATTTTAGATTTACACAGCAGGTACGCCAATTAGGATTGCAGCACTTCCCTAAAAAAGGGTGGTGGAATATACACCACAGCTATAACACATTGTACAGAAAATATCTGACAGTATAAAAATACATATCTACCCTCTCCATTAGGGATGAGCCGAACACCCCCCGGTTTGGTTCACACCAGAACCTGCGAACGGACCGAAACTTCGCACAAACCTTAGAACCCCATTGAAGTCTATAGGACTTGAACGTTCGAAATCAAAAGTGCTAATTTTAAAAGCTAATTTGCATGGTATTGTCCTAAAAATGGTTTGGGGACCCGGGTCCTGCCCCAGGGGACATGTATCAATGCAAAAAAAGTTTTAAAAACGGCCGTTTTTTCAGGAGCAGTGATTTTAATGATGCTTAACCAATTCCTTACCAGGCCAATTCTGACATTTCTCTCCTACATGTAAAAATCATAATTTTTTGCTAGAAAATTACATAGAACCCCCAAACATTATATATGTTTTTTTAGCAAAGACCCTAGAGAATACAATGGCGGTTGTTGCAACTTTTTATCTCACACGGTATTTGCGCAGGAATTTTTCGAAAAACCAAAACAGTAAAGTTAGCCCAATGTTTTTGCATATTGTGAAAGATGAAGTTACGCTGAGTAAATAGATACCTAACATGTCACGCTTCAAAATTGCACACGCTCGTAGAATGGCGCCAATGTTCGGTACTTAAAAATCCCCATAGGCGACGCTTGAAATTTTTTTACTGGTACAAAATGATTGCTCTTGCTCCAACGTTCCTGGTGATACCTCACATGTATGGTTTGAACACCGTTTTCATATGTGGGCGGGACTTACATATGCCTTCGCTTCTGCATGCGAACACACGGGGACAGCGACGCCTTAAATTTTTTTTTTTTAATTGATAATTATATTTTGTTTTTTTTATTTTGACACTTTTTTGAAAAAAAAACATTTTTAATCACTTTTATTCCTATTACAAGGAATGTAAACATCCCTTGTAATAGGAATATAACATGACAGGTCCTCCTAATAGTGAGATATGGGGTCAATAAGACCCCATGTCTCACCACTAGGCTGGGAAGCCTGAAAGAAAAAAAAGACGTCATAACATCGTGCCCGGCCTCCGATGATCATAGAGACTTCGGCGACCATCTGGTCCGCCAGAAATCTCTATGATCTACATCCGGCACTGGTGGATCTGCTCTCCGCCTCACCGATCGTAACGGTGAGTCGGAGCAAGCACCGGAGGGCGGCGGCAGGGGGGGACGTCCCCTCTCGCCTCCCATAGGAACGATCAAGCGGCGGAACGGCCTCTATGATCATTCCTTTGGTGTAGAGATTCGCTGTCTGAAACCGGAAATATCTGAACTACAGGCATCATTCAGATATACCCGCCCAAAGCCCAGGGCGTCATATGACGTGGGCGGGCGGGCGGGAAGTGGTTAAAGTGAAAAAAAGTGAAATATTCCTTTAAATATCGTACCTGGGGGGTTTCTATAGTATGCCTGTAAAGTGGCGCGTGTTTCCCGTGCTTAGAACAGTCCCTGCACAAAATGACATTTTTAAAGGAATAAAAGTCATTTAAAACTGCTTACGGCTTTAATGTAATGTCGGGTCCCGACAATATGGATGAAAATCAGTGAGACAAATGGCATGGGTACTCTCGCCCAGTCCATTACCAGGCCCTTTGGGTCTTGTATGGATATTAAGGGGAACCCCGCACCCAAATTAAAAAAAGGAAAGGCGTGGGGCCCCCAGGCCCTATATACTCTGAACAGCAGCATACAGGCGGTGCAAACAAGACAGGGACTGTAGGTTTGTTGTTAAGTAGAATCTGTTTGTAATTTTGAACTGGTACATTTTTAAAGTGTAGCTCAAGCCAACAAATCTATTTTTAAGCTTTTTGGAAAACATAGGGAAGGGTTATCACCCCTGTGACATTTGTTTTGCCTCAATTTTTGTCACAATGACAAATGTTTTTAGAAAATTTGGGGTTTTTAGTGAAACAAGGATTGGTGATAAAGCATCAGTGGAAAGGAGAAACGTATTTCCCATATTAACTCTTACAGGAGAGAATTTCCCTTCCTAGGGGTAGATTTCATCTCACTTTCTGTCGTCTCCTTCCGTTTGTAAGTTGGATGTTTGAAAGTAGGGGCCTGCCCGATATACTCTGCAGAAATTGTGGCCTTAGGTATTGGTGTTGCCACAACACTGTAAGCCCTCACAGGGCCCTGCTGTGAAATATTAGATCAAGAATTGTTATTACATGCCCCTGTTGAACAGGGGCAGAAAAATTGGGCCTTTGGTGATGGTGGAGGTGCTGGTGCCACAACACTGTAAGTCCTTACAGTTACTCTTGGTGGGTGCTGGAATGGGCCCTGCTGTGAAATATTAGATCAAGAATTGTAATTACATTCACCTGTTGAACAGGGGCAGAAAAATTGGGCCTTTAGTGGTGGTGGTTTTGCTGGTGCCACAACACTGTAAGTCCTCACAGTTACTCTTGGTGGGCGCTGGAACAGGCCCTGCTGTGAAATATTAGATCAAGAATTGTAATTACATGAACAGGGACAGAAAAATTGGGCCTTAGGCACTGGTGCTGGTGCCACAACACTGCAACCCCTCACAGATACTCTAGTTGGAGTGCAGGAACAAGCCCTGCTGCAAAGAATTGCATCAAAAATTGTAATTACATGCCCTTGTTAAACAGGGGCTGAAAAATTTGGCCTTAGGCACTGGTGCCACAACACTGCAACCCCTCACAGATACTCTAGTTGGAGCTCAGGAATGAGCCCTGCTGCAAAGAATTGCATCAAAAATTGCAATTACACGCCCCTGTTAAACAGGGGCTGAAAAATTGGGCCTTATCCACTGGTGGCAGGGCCCAGAAACAAAAATATTCTTACAAGCTATCAGCATGATCATTGAGGAGGAAGAGGATAGTCACTCAGCATAACAGGATAGTCAGTCAGCATCAGCATAGGCAGTCTTGAAGGGATCTGACATTTAAAAAAAAATGTATTCGGTTACATTAGCATCAGGTGCTTGGTATCTGGTGGAGATCCAAGACTGATTCATTTTCATGAAAGTCAGTCGATCGACTGAGTCGGTGATTGGTTACAAAGCCTCCAGCAGCACTGAATGTGCGTTCCGAAAGAACGCTGGATGCAGGACAGGCCAGTAGCTCAATTGCATACTGTGCAAGCTCTGGCCAGTGATCCATCCTCAAGACCCAGTAACCCAGAGGATTTTCGGTGGGAAAAGTGTCCAAGTCAGATCTTGCCCCTAGGTATTCCTGCACCATGTAAAACAGACGCTGGCGATGGTTGCTGGAACCGATCATACCTTGGGGCTGCGGACTAAAAAATTGTCTAAACGCATCGGTCAGACGGCCACCTTCTCCACCGCTCCTTCTTTGACTGACTGAAGCCTCGGCAACACGTTGTCCAGGAACAGGAGTTTGTAACCTCCCAGTCTCTGGGAACGCGTTGCACAGCCATTTCTGCAAGGCCTTCCGAAGATGTTTCTGCATAGGTTTGCTGAGGCATTCGGTCCGGAGTCCTCTGAGTCACTAAGGACGACATGATCCGCAGCCACCTCCTCCCAGCCACGTACAAGTCCATGTGTTTCTTGGGACTGTAAATGATCCCATAAAGACTGCTGCTGATGCTGAGTGCCAGGCTCCACCTCCATGCTGACACAATCCTCCTCCTCCTCCTCGTCCTCTTCCTTTGTGATCGGCAGGCACGCAGGAACACTGTCTGGATAAAGGGGGCCTTGAGAGCTAAGGAAAAACAGAAGAGAGAGGCGCCTCTGGGTGTAGACTAAAAACAAGGTTTATTCATAAAAAGATAATGATGATCAAACTCACATGTTGAAGATCATCAATAGGCATAAAATGGTAATCAAATGCTGGAAAGGACATCATCCATCAAAGGTTCAAATCAGTCGAAGACAACTCCTAGCGGGGGGCTCTGCCTGTGTGTGAGGAGAGGTACCGCTGAGATGTGAGGCAGCGGTGACAAGTCACAATACTCGGTGGAGAACAGGGAAGAGCGTAAACATCCGGCGAGGAGTGATGACGTCATGAATCGAGCGACGCGTTGCAGGGCGTACGGGCTGTGTTGACGTGACAGCCGCGCCCCTTCATCAGGCTCGCCGGATGTTTACGCTCTTCCCTGTTCTCCACCGAGTATTGTGACTTGTCACCGCTGCGGCCGGCCTCACATCTCAGCGGTACCTCTCCTCACACACAGGCAGAGCCCCCCGCTAGGAGTTGTCTTCGACTGATTTGAACCTATGATGGATGATGTCCTTTCCAGCATTTGATTACCATTTTATGCCTACTGATGATCTTCAACATGTGAGTTTGATCATCATTATCTTTTTATGAATAAACCTTGTTTTTAGTCTACACCCAGAGGCGCCTCTCTCTTCTGTTTTTCCTTAGGATTGGAATGTGGTTTCGCTTCTTGATGAAGGCAGCCCTGCTTGTGGACCTACCATTATTTGGATCCTTGAACCCCTCATTTGTACATGACCCCTCATTTGTACATGACTGTGAGACCATTCCCCATATGTGCTAATGTGATACACAGTTTCTTCTTTTTCGGACATATACATGTGGACATTATTTATCCATTGAATGTATTATAAGATTGGAAAATTTCAGTCTGTTCCCCATCCCTTTGCTTTTATTGTTGTCATTATTGTTATCTCCAGTTCTCTGCGCCTTTACTTGCATACTGCCTTGAGAGCTAAGGAAGTCCTCCTCTTCCTCCCTCGGTTCAGCCTCAAGTGCCATGTCCATTATTCCACGCAGCGTGTGCTCCAACAGGTGGACAAGGGGGACAGTGTCACTGGTCACTGCAGCAGGACTGGTTGGTCCTCATGGCCTCCTCAAATGGTGACAGGACAGTGCATGCATCCCTGATCATGGCCCACTGGCATGGGAAAAAAACAAGCTCCCCTGACCCTGTCCTGATGCTATAGTCGCACAGGTACTCATTGATGGCCCTCTGCTGCGTGTGCAGCCCACTTGGTGGGCATGTCACAGATTAAGTGGTTCTTGGGCAGGTTAAATTCCTTTTGGAGGTCTGCCAGCCGAGCACTGGCATTATATGACCGGCGGAAATGCACACAGACTTTCCTGGCCTGCCTCAGGACATCCTGTAAGCCCAGGTACCTGCCCAAGAACCGCTGCACCACCAAGTTAAGGACGTGAGCCAAACAGGGCACATGGGTCTGTTGTCCCTGTCAGAGGGCGGAGAGGAGGTTGGTGCCATCGTCGCAAACCACCATTTGTGCCTTAAGTTGGCATGGCGTCAACCACCTCTGAACCTGCCTCTGCAGATCTGACAGAATCTTTGCCCCAGTGTGGCTTCTGTCCCCCAAGCACACCAGCTCAAGCACCGCATGGCATCTTTTGGCCTGCGTACTTGCGTAACCCCTTGAACACCTACAGAGCACCGCTGGTTCCCAGGACAAAGCACAGGAAGAGGCCATGGAGGAAGAAGAAGAGGAGGGGGTGGAGGAGAGAGGTGTGTCAGAATCAACAGTAGTGGCATCTTGGAGGCGTGGTGGCGGAACAACCTTCAACACTACTGCACCTTGTCCTGCATCCTCTGCCAGCAGAGTCACCCAATGCGCTGTAAAACTTAGGTAACGTCCCTGTCCATGCCTGCTGGACCATGAGTCAGCAGAAATATGTACCCTACCACTGACCGCCCTGTCCAGCGAGGCCAAGACATTGCCTTCCACATGCTGATAGAGAGCCGGAATCGCTTTCAGTGAGAAAAAGTGGCGTTTGGGAACCTGCCACTGAGGAACCGCACATTCCACAAACTCACGGAAGGGGGCAGAGTCTACCAACTGAAAAGGTAGCAGTTAAAGTGCTAGCAATTTTGCCAAGTTAGCATTCAACCACTGGGCATGTGGATGGCTGGGAGCGAACTTCTTTCTGCGGTGCAGCAGCTGGGGCAGGGAAATTTGCCTGGTACAATCTGACATCGATGTACCCATAGCAGATTGCCCGCAAGTACTTGGCTGTGACACACCTAATTCTACACCTTCATTCCTCTCAGTGCAGGTCTCAGAGAGGACTGAAGGTATAGTGGGGTTGGAGATCCCAGCTAATAAGGAGCAAGGAGAGGTCCTCTTTGTTCTTTGGTGTGGCTCTTTTAGGTACACTTGCCAATGAACTGCATGGCAAGTCAACATATGTCTGGTGTAGCATGTGGTGCCCAAGCAGGAGATGTTTTGGCCACGCGAGATACGCTTGAGACATATGTTGCAAATAGCAGCGGTGGGATCTGATGTACTCGTCTCAAAAAAGGCCCACACCAAAGAACTTTTGGAATAAAGCGCAGAGACGGCAGCGCCCTGCACATGCGGAGCTCTGCAGTGTGATGCAGTCAGTGTGCTGCCCTTTAGCTGGCCCCTGGAGGGCATCCTGCCTTGTTGGTGATATGCCTCCTCCTCCTCCTCTCTCCTATCAGGCACCCACATGGAGTCAGTGACCTCATCATCACCTACCTCCTCATCACTGGAGCAAACCTGTCAGCATACTGCAGCAGGGGGAGCATGACTGCCAGATTGCTGTCCTTCCTTCAAAACGCTGGGCATCCTCCTGGAGCATGTACACAACACTGTGGTCAAACAGTTCGGGGGACTCCTCAGGAGGACATGGTGGGGCTAGGGAAGGAGTCACTGATGCCATTGAGCCGAGGGAAGAGGCTGCGTTGGCAGCTGCTTTGCCAGACAAAGTATCCTGAGCCTGGGTGAGAGAGGATGAGGAGGATGAGGATGGCTTGGTCATCCACTCGACTAAGTCTTCCGCATGTTGCGGCTCAACACAGCCAACTGCCGAAAAAAAGGCCAAGCGTGTTCCACGGCCACATGCAGATGAGGATGTACCGTGTCCACGACCAGCTCTGTTGCCTCTAGACACAGAGCCTGCTTGCCCTCTTTTATTGGCTTGTGACTGTCTGCCTCTCCTTGTTGGCCATTCAGACATACTATTGGCATGCAGTGGGATGTAGCTGCACAAAACTGGGATGTATATATATATACCGATAATACTGCAGCAAGCAAAATCAACTGCCTGCCTGTAGTATTATTAGTATGAGAACACTTGCACTTGTCTTCAGGTAGCTATACTGTAAGGGCAACTGTGCAGGGTACACAGTACAGTAACTGGAAATATGTCAAGAGCCCACAAAAGCACTTGGCTTCAGGTAGTAATACTGTAGGTGCAACTGTGCAGGGTACACAGTACAGTAACTGGAAATACGTCAAGATCCTACACAAGCACCTGGCTTCAGGTAGCTATACTGTAGGTGCAACTGTGCAGGGTACACAGTACAGTAACTGCAAATACGTCAAGAGCCTACACAAGCACCTGGCTTTAGGTAGTTATACTGTAGGTACAACAGTGCAGGGTACACAGTACAGTAACTGGAAATACGTCAAGAGCCTACACAAGCACCTGGCTTTAGGTAGTTATACTGTAGGTGCAACTGTGCAGGGTACACAGTACAGTAACTGGAAATACGTCAAGAGCCTACACAAGCACCTGGCTTCAGGTAGCTATACTGTAGGTGCAACTGTGCAGGGTACGCAGTACAGTAACTATAAATACATCAAGAGCGTAAACAAGCACCTGGCTTCAGGTAACTATAATGTAGGTGCAGCTGTGCAGGGTACACAGTACAGTAACTGGAAATACGTCAAGAGCCTACATAAGCACCTGGCTTTAGGTAGTTATACTGTAGGTGCAACTGTGCAGGGTACACAGTTCAGTAACTGGAAATACGTCAAGAGCCCACACAAGCACCTGGCTTAAGGTAGCTATACTGTAGGTGCAACTGTGCAGGGTACACAGTACAGTAACTGGAAATACGTCAAGAGCCTACACAAGCACCTGGCTTCAGGCAGTTATACTGTAGGTGCAGCTGTGCAGGGTATACAGTACAGTAACTGGAAATACATCAAGAGCCTACACAAGCACCTGGCTTCAGGCAGTTATACTGTAGGTGCAACAGTGCAGGGTACACAGTACAGTAACTGGAAATACGTCAAGAGCCTACACAAGCACCTAGCTTCTGATAGTTATACTGTAGGTGCAACTGTGCAGGGTACACAGTGCAGTAACTGGAAATACTTCAAGAGCCTTCACAAGCACCTGGCTTCAGGTAGCTATACTGTAGGTGCAACTGTGCGGGGTACACAGTACAGTAACTGGAAATATGTCGGGAGCCTACACAAGCACCTGGCTTCAGTTAGCTATACTGTAGGTGCAACTGTGCAGGGTACACAGTACAGTAACTGGAAATTTGTCAAGAGCCTACACAAGCACCTGGCTTTAGGTAGTTATACTGTAGGTGCAACTGTGCAGGGTACACAGTACCGTAACTGGAAATACGTCAAGAGCCCACCCAAGCATCTGGCTTCAGGTAGCTATACTGTAGGTGCAACTATGTAGGGTACACAGTACAGTGACTGGAAATACTACAAGAGCCTACACAAGCACCTGGCTTCAGGTAGTTATACTGTAGGTGCAACTGTGCAGGGTACACAGTACAGTAACTGGAAATTCGTCAAGAGCCTACATAAGCACCTGGCTTCAGGTAGTTATACTGTAGGAGCAACTGTGCAGGGTACACAGTACAGTAACTGGAAATACGTCAAGAGCCCACACAAGCACCTGGTTTAAGATAGCTATACAGTAGGTGCAACTGTGCAGGGTACACAGTATAGTAACTGGAAATACGTCAAGAGCCTACACAAGCACCTGGCTTCAGGCAGTTATACTGTAGGTGCAGCTGTGCAGGGTATACAGTACAGTAACTGGAAATACATCAAGAGCCTACACAAGCACCTGGCTTCAGGCAGTTATACTGTAGGTGCAACAGGGCAGGGTACACAGTACAGTAACTGGAAATACGTCAAGAGCCTACACAAGCACCTGGCTTCTGGTAGTTATACTGTAGGTGCAACTGTGCAGGGTACACAGTACAGTAACTGGAAATACTTCAAGAGCCTACACAAGCACCTGGCTTCAGGTAGCTATACTGTAGGTGCAACTGTGCAGGGTACACAGTACAGTAACTGGAAATACATCAAGAGCCTACACAAGCACCTGGCTTCAGGTAGCTATACTGTAGGTGCAACTGTGCAGGGTACACAGTACAGAAACTGGAAATTTGTCAAGAGCCTTCACAAGCACCTGGCTTTAGGTAGTTATACTATAAGTGCAACTGTGCAGGGTACACAGTACCGTAACTGGAAATACATCAAGAGCCCACCCAAGCATCTGGCTTCAGGTAGCTATACTGTAGGTGCAACTATGTAGGGTACACACTACAGTAACTGGAAATAAATCAAGAGCCTACACAAGCACCTGGCTTCAGTTAGCTATACTGTAGGTGCAACTGTGCAGGGTAAACAGTACAGTAACTGGAAATATGTCAAGAGCCTACACAAGCACCTGGCTTCAGGTAGCTATACTGTAGGTGCAACTGTGCAGGGTAAACAGTACAGTAACTGGAAATACTGTATTTATCGGAATATAACACGCACAGGTGTATAACACGCACATTGATTTTAAGAGGGAAGTTTCAGGAAAAAAACTTAAATTATAAATAAGAAACTTTGAAGCAAAATTAGGGTCAGTGCCCATCTGCAGCCTTACCATTGCCATCAGTGCTGCCTGATCAGTGCCCATCTGTGACCTCACAAGTGCCATCAATGCAGCCTCATCAGTGCAGATCAATGCAGCCTCACTGTTGCCATCAATGCAGCAGCCTCATCATTGCCATCAATGCAACAGCCTTTACCATTGCCATCAGTGCAGTCTGATCGATGCCCATCTGCAGCCTAGAGGGGACAGGGAGTGGGGCGGGACGAGCGCCGACAGATTACATACAGTGAGAATTTCCTATGATAGACAGAACAGTGGTCCAATGGCTGCCCAGGAGACGGGACTTCCTGTTACAGAGGCCGCCAAGTAAACAAGAGATTCTCACTGTATGTAATCTGACGGCGCTCGTCCCACCCCACTCCCTGTCCCCTCTGAGGCAGCTAAAATTGAAGTATTGGCGTATAACACGCACACGCTATTTCCAGCCGATTTTCATGGTGAAAAAGTGAGTGTTATACGCCAATAAATACAGTACGTCAAGAGCCTACACAAGCACCTGGCTTTAGGTAGTTATACTGTAGGTGCAACTGTGCAGGGTACACAGTACAGTAACTGGAAATACGTCAAGAGCCCACCCAAGCATCTGGCTTCAGGAAGCTATACTGTAGGTGCAACTGTGTAGGGTACACAGTACAGTAACTGGAAATACTTCAAGAGGCTACACAAGCACCTGGCTTCAGGTAGCTATACTGTAGGTGCAACTGTGCAGGGTACACGGTACAGTAACTAGAAATACGTCAAGAGCCTACACAAGGACCTGGCTTTAAGTAGTTCTACTGTAGGTGCAACTGTGCAGGGTACACAGTACCGTAAGTGGAAATACCTCAAGAGCTCACCCAAGCATCTGGCTTCAGGTAGCTATACTGTAGGTGCAACTGTGCAGGGTACACAGTACAGTAGCTGGAAATACATCAAGAGCCTACACAAGCACCTGGCTTCAGGTAGCTATACTGTAGGTGCAACTCAGTAACTGGAAATATGTCAAGAGCCTACACAAGCACCTGGCTTCAGGTAGCTATACTGTAGGTACAACTGTGCAGGGTGCATAGTACAGTAACTGGAAATATGTCAAGAGCCTACACAAGCACCTGGCTTCAGGTAGTTATACTGTAGGTGCAACTGTGCAGGGTACACAGTACAGTAACTGGAAATACGTCAAGAGCCTACACAAGCACCTGGCTTTAGGTAGTTATACTGTAGGTGCAACTGTGCAGGGTACACAGTACAGTAACTGGAAATACGTCAAGAGCCCACCCAAGCATCTGGCTTCAGGAAGCTATACTGTAGGTGCAACTGTGTAGGGTACACAGTACAGTAACTGGAAATACTTCAAGAGGCTACACAAGCACCTGGCTTCAGGTAGCTATACTGTAGGTGCAACTGTGCAGGGTACACGGTACAGTAACTAGAAATACGTCAAGAGCCTACACAAGGACCTGGCTTTAAGTAGTTCTACTGTAGGTGCAACTGTGCAGGGTACACAGTACCGTAAGTGGAAATACCTCAAGAGCTCACCCAAGCATCTGGCTTCAGGTAGCTATACTGTAGGTGCAACTGTGCAGGGTACACAGTACAGTAGCTGGAAATACATCAAGAGCCTACACAAGCACCTGGCTTCAGGTAGCTATACTGTAGGTGCAACTCAGTAACTGGAAATATGTCAAGAGCCTACACAAGCACCTGGCTTCAGGTAGCTATACTGTAGGTACAACTGTGCAGGGTGCATAGTACAGTAACTGGAAATATGTCAAGAGCCTACACAAGCACCTGGCTTCAGGTAGTTATACTGTAGGTGCAACTGTGCAGGGTACACAGTACAGTAACTGGAAATACGTCAAGAGCCTACACAAGCACCTGGCTTTAGGTAGTTATACTGTAGGTGCAACTGTGCAGGGTACACAGTACAGTAACTGGAAATACGTCAAGAGCCTACACAAGCACCTGGCTTCATGTAGCTATACTGTAGGTGCAACTGTGCAGGGTACACAGCACAGTAACTGGAAATACGTCAAGAGCCTACACAAGCACCTGGCTTCAGGTAGTTATACTGTAGGTGCAACTGTGCAGGGTACACACTACAGTAACTGGAAAATTCGTCAAGAGCCTACACAAGCACCTGGCTTCAGATAGTTATACTGTAGGTGCAACTGTGCAGGGTACACAGTACAGTAACTGGAAATACGTCAAGAGCCTACACAAGCACCTGGCTTCAGGCAGTTATACTGTAGGTGCAACTGTGCAGGATATACAGTACAGTAACTGGAAATATGTCAAGAGCCTACACAAGCACCTGGCTTCAGGTAGTTATACTGTAGGTGCAACTGTGCAGGGTACACACTACAGTAACTGGAAAATTTGTCAAGAGCCTACACAAGCACCTGGCTTCAGATAGTTATACTGTAGGTGCAACTGTGCAGGGTACACAGTACAGTAACTGGAAATACGTCAAGAGCCTACACAAGCACCTGGCTTCAGGCAGTTATACTGTAGGTGCAACTGTGCAGGGTATACAGTACAGTAACTGGAAATATGTCAAGAGCCTACACAAGCACCTGGCTTCAGGCAGTTATACTGTAGATGCAACTGTGCAGGGTACACAGTTCAGTAACTGGAAATATGTCAAGAGCCCACCCAAGCATCTGGCTTCCGGTAGCTATACTGTAAGTGCAACTGTGTAGGGTACACAGTACAGTAACTGGAAATACTTCAAGAGCCTACACAAGCACCTGGCTTCAGGTAGCTCTACTGTAGGTGCAACTGTGCAGCGTACACAGTAGAGTAACTGGAAATATGTCAAGCGCCTACACAAGCACCTTCAGGTAGTTATACTGTAGGTGTGACAGACTCACCCGGGATAGAGGCTTTTGGAGGGGACTGAATGCAAGCCTCTTGCCGACCGAGTATGGGCCCTGGCATTTGGGGGAACGGTGCTCTTTGTGAGCTTTATGCCTGGGGACCCTTGAGGTGGTATTACTGTGCATTCAAGTCCTGGTCCCCCAGGACACACAGACTCTGGGGATCCTAGATTTGCCATATAAGAAATAGTGGCTGATTTATAATGCTAGGACAAATACTGTTAGGAGATGCTGATGTCAATTCCAGCCACCTGTCTGTCTGTTGCCTGCTAGAATGTGTTTATTGTAAATAAGTCTAGTATGGGATCTAAGAGTCATTAGATCCCCATTGTTGGTTGTGTTAATTAACTCTGCTATTGTGTGAAGAAGAGTTCTGTGTTGATTTGTGATAATTTTGATTGGGTTTTCTGAGCTACAAGACAGCCAGTCTGGCCTAAAGGTCATGACTGAGTCATCTAGGCTGTCTAAAGGGATTAGTTAATTAGCCCATGTTAATTAGGTTTCTGGTCACAGGTGTATGTTCAGAGTAATATGAGCAGGAGGTATGCACCTCCTCTTTTACTGTATAAAAGAGCCTGTATTCCTTTCAATAAAAGAGATTCCTGTTTGAACTTACATACAGCCTGCCTGGTGTTTGTTCTGAGCTATCCCAACTGGATTTGAATGGCACGTAGCTGTAATTCGAATCACGGAGCATCGGATGACCGAACCATCAGACTTTGCAATCTGCAATCTGATGCTATAGCAGCAGAGGAGTGTCGGGAGAGAGGAACCGAGCGAGCAGGAGCTCGTTACAGTAGGTGCAACTGTGCAGGGTACACAGTACAATAACTGGAAATACGTCAAGAGCCCACACAAGCACCTGGCTTCAGGTAGCTATACTGTAGGTGCAACTGTGCAGTACAGTAACTGGAAATACGTCAAGAGCCCACACAAGCACCTGGCTTCAGGTAACTATACTGTAGGTGCAACTGTGCAGGTTACACAGTACAATAACTGGAAATACGTCAAGAGCCCACACAAGCACCTGGCTTCAGGTAGTTATACTGTAGGTGCAACTGTGCAGGGTACACAATACAGTAACTGGAAATACGTCAAGAGCCTACACAAGCACTTGACTTCAGATAGTTATACTGTAGGTGCAACTGTGCAGGGTAGACAGTACAGTAACTAGAAATACGTCAAGAGCCTACAGAAGCACCTAGCTTCAGGTAGCTATACTGTAGGTGCAACTGTGCAGGATACACAGTAGAGTAACTGGAAATACTGTAAAAACACCTGCCTGCCTGTCAGTATATTAGGAAGAGAAGAACAGGATCTAGCTAAACTGAACACAGTGTATATATATATATATATATATATATACAACACCTGGGATGCATATATATATACACAATACACTGCAAGTGCAGCTAACTGACTCGACCTGCCTACGCTATCTAACTTAAATCAAATGACACTGTATCTCTGTCTATCTATCTCTCTCCACTGCAACACACTACACAGGGCCAACGTGCAGGCGGCCTTACATAGTGTGGGGCATGTACTAAAATCCCTTAGCCATTATTGGCCAAAGCCTCCCTGGCTTTGGCCAATTACGGCTCTCTCTACACACGGCGCTGTGATTGGCCAAGCATGCGGGTCATAGTGCATGCTTGGCCAATAATCAGCCAGCAATGCACTGCGATGCCGCAGTGAATTATGGGCCGTGACGCGCCACTCAAATTTGGCGCTAATGGCCCATAACGTTCGTAATTCGGCGAGCGACTTAACACACGATGTTCGAGTCGAACATGCGTTTTACTCGAACACGAAGCACATCCCTACTCTCCATCCACCAGTGCATCAATTTCACGAAACACAAGGGAGCGGTGTATCAGTACACTCACCCCTCTGGAATAGGAGTGTGAGTGAAATGATAGGACTAGCCCGCCAATGCATACTGTAAGCAGGACATAGCTTATTCAGTAAAGTGAGTTTCTTGCGGGCCACAAATACCTTGGTGATATTTACGGATACTGGTGGTAATCATTGATCTCTTCAAGGGGTCATGGATCCCCGCACATTCCAAGAGATAATGGATACTCCCGTCATTTGACATCAGATAAAGATATAATCCACCAGGATCCTTGGGTGCATATTGTCAGGTATAGCTGTATGTGTATAATAGAAAACGGAGCCAAAGGAAATGGAGAAGGGGCACCAAACCCATGTCTTCCAAAGAGGTTGCTGTAACTCCATGAAATGATGTAGCGCAGTCTGAAAGAGGCCACATTTTGCAATGCATAGTAGAGAGGACTATCCTGGAATGTCAACAGATACTAATGGTTGTGAGACTTGCGGTGCAACAGCACCCATGGAAAATGCCAAGAGCTCTGTAGTCTCTTCCCAGAGCATAGGCAACAACAAGAAAATAGGGCAGCATAGATTGCAACAGACATATCCACTGCCAAACAGCTCTCATAGAAATAATTCATGGGAGGGAGTTTCCTCAGTGGGTGGACCCTATGTGGGCTCTGCGATTAGTAAACTGGTCCTTTGGAAGAGTGAGTTATAGACGCCACTCTGCTGAATCACTGACAACCTGAGTTTCCTTTACTCACTCATTCGTAGTGAAAGTCCAAAAGAAGTATGAACCTAAAGGAAAGCATAAGAAGTTAGTGAAAAGCATACTTGAATCTGGACTGAGACAGAGTTTTACATGTCCTACTTTAAAACACCCAAAGCCAAAAAACAATTAGGTATCTGTTTTGTTGGTTACATGGATTTTGGAAATAGGTACCCATTTGCCTTGAAGTAATCAGTTTACATCTTTTCTTCCTGCAGCAGCTGCTCCTTTTCACTACTAGAGGGAGCTGAAGTGAAGAATAGAGACACACTTTGTGAATAAAGCATTATTTGACTGAACAGCCAGTCTCTCTTCTACCTTCCAATGCCTCCTATTGGTGACCAGCAACAGCTTCTACAGAAAAAGAAGATGTGAAAAGACCGCTGCAAAGCCGTTTCTAAAATACCTAGCTATACAGATATACCTCTTGCAATTTAGTTTTCTGAGCAGACTTTTTGGAGGGACAAGCTAAAGTCTGTCTCTGGCAAGCATCAATTTCTCCAACCAATCACTATATCCTGCCCAAATTCTACCTATTGGTAAATTTGGTCAATTTAAAGACCCAAGTCCTTTGCTCGTGCCTCTTTAGCATCTGTAGTCTGTGACACAAGTACTTATTTTAAACGCTTCAGCCCCGGAAGATTTTACCCCCTTCCAGACCAGAGCACTTTTTGCGATTCGGCACCGCGTCGCTTTAACTGACAATTGCGCGGTCGTGCGACATTACACCAACACAATTAGACGTCCCTTTTTTCCCACAAATAGAGCTTTCTTTTAGTGGTATTTGATCACACCTGTGTTTTTTATTTTTTGCGCTATAAACAAAAAAAGAGTGACAATTTAAAAAAAAAAAGCAATATTTTTTACTTTTTGCTATAATAAATATCCCCAAAAAATATATAAAAAAAATGTTTTTCCTCAGTTTAGGTCGATATGTATTCTTTTTAGATATTTTTGGTAAAAAAAAATCTCAATAAGCATATATTGATTGGTTTGCGCAAAAGTTATAGCATCTACAAAATAGAGGATAAATTTATGGTGTTTTTATTATTAATTTTTTTTATTAGTATTGGCGGCTATCTGAGATTTTTATCATGACTGCAACATTATGGCGGACACATTGGACACTTTTGACACTATTTTGGGACCATTGACATTTATACAGCGATCAGTGCTATAAAAATGCACTTATTACTGTGTAAATGACACTGTCAGGGAAGGGGTTAAACACTAGGGGGCAATCAAGGGGTTAAGTGTATCCTAGGGAGTGATTCTAACTGTGGGGGGATGGGCTAACACTGACATTATCAATTCTTTCACAATGATGCCATCCTCCCATTTAATGCTCTGTCGTCCCACTTTCCAGAATATAACATCCCCTTCTACAAATTTCTACAAATTAGACACTTTCTGAATAATGCCAGACCTATCACACAATGGTATAGGGACCAAACTCCTTTTGAAGCTCTGTGCTCCAGTACAGAACCTCAAAGACATCTTATTTCCTCGGTATACTCGCTTCTCTTTAGTGACCACGATCCTAAATCCAATTCAATCAACCAGAAATGGGAGAGTGAACTCCAGTTAGATCTACCCACAGAAGATTGGGAAAGCATTTATGAACATATTCATAAAGGCTCCATCAACATCTCGGCACAGGAAAACAATTACAAAATATACTCAAGATGGTACCGTACACCTGACAGAATTCACTTATATCATCCAACGGTTTCACCAATGTGCTGGAGATGTAACTCTGACGTGGGTTCCCTACTCCATATCTGGTGGGATTGCCCTCATATAAAATTGTTCTGGGATAAAGTTCACAATGCAATATCACACATCAGGACATATACCTTAGACTTCACACCAGCTCAATACTTATTACATCACACATCGATTCCTCAATCCACTTATAAGAAATCTCTCATGCTCCATCTAATAAATGCAGCTAAACAATGCATACCAGTATATTGGAGGAACACCAATCCACCCATGCTAGCAGACTGGTTTAGAGAGGATATCAGGGATGGAAGACTTAATCCATCAAGCTAAGGAAAACCCGACGAAATACCGAAAGACATGGGCCTGTTGGTTACATTTCAAAGACTCCTCAAAATATCAGGAGCTTCTCCACAACTCATAACCACACCCCACGATAACTGTGTAGTAAAGCATTCCTTACGTTAACCTGTTTATGCTATAGGTAATTTACCCGCCATGCCTACCCACACACTCTATTCATCATTCCACCTTCAATTCCCCCCTTTCCACATCTTGAAGAAGAGCCACCTGATTACCCACTAGCTACTAACACAACACATGTTTGCTATCCGACAACTGCTTGGTCCTCACCTTTGGGACCAAATCCTAGACTCTCCACAATCGCATCCTCCCCTTAATTCCACATGAAAATCACAGCGCCTTGACGAAAATAAGATATACATAACCATATACTAGGCATAGAGGGCAAGTCTATATCTTTGAGTAGATCAACACTGTTGACACAACATGAGACGATCACATAGCCTCCTCCCTCGCACAGCATGATCCCGCTAGGGGTGCCTGGGATGTGGGTAGGCTTATCTTGATCTACCTGTTTAAAACAAACAGACCCTCCAAAAGTTAATCTACGGACTCTTAAAACTGTTTAGATTCTCTTATACGACATTTTACAACCATTTTGTCTGTTACATCCATTCAAGGATTGCTACGTGTACTAACTGGCTAATGTTAAGTAATGATAAGATTTTGAACTACTCTATTTGGAAACTATATGATTTCATGTTCCAATTGCATCGGTCTTCATTTCTGTCATGATTTACTGTTACTATTTCATATATATCAATAAAATTATCTGAAACAAACAAAAAAAAAAACACTGACATGACAGCGATCACTGCTCCCGATGACAGGGAGCAGTAGATCTCTGTCATGTCACTAGGCAGAACAGGGAAATGCCTTGTTTACATGGGCATCTCCCTGCTCTGCCTCTCTGTGACACGATCGTGGGACTCCGGGACTCGGGCGATGCTTACTAGCTCTTTATGCCTTTGTCTTACAGTTTTTTTTTCTTTTTCTGGTTTACAACCTCTTTAAGCTGTAAGATTATTTTTCTAAGTTAGTATATTTTTTTTTTTTCTAATGTAGCCATTCTTTGGAGGGTGTTTTGGGTATTGCTTATGTGGAGAGATCCCTGGCTGGATCAGAGCTTTAGACTAGTCTTTTGATTATTTTTTGAGCAGGCAGGAGAGATACATAAGAGTAAAAGATAATTGGTGAAGTGCACTTATTCATTAATATTACTCTTGAAAGAAAGCAACCAAACTGGAGTTGTAAAAAATAAAATATTCACTTATAGAGTAATGGATTCTGGACCTACCCACCTCATACACATTTTGTGGTGAATCTGGTCATTTATATGCTTATTGCACCCTCAAGGAGATGGCTGATTAACCTTACTATGACAAAGGCCATCAAAAGTATCTTCATATGGAGGGATAGGGGTGGATACTTTCAATTTACATTAAAAATGACTACATCATGAAGCACTGCGTTATGATCTAAGCACATCATATAATAGTGTTTCTTACACCAGGTCTAGACTTTTCATAGTTATTAACCCTTTCTAACATCAATTTTTCTGTACTTTATAACATCTGAAATAGTAAAAGTGAAAAAAATGGATAAAATGTATAAGCTTCTTATGCTTACAGTAAAGTTACTAATTCAAATGAACAATCAGCTTACTACAAATGTTAATATTTTAATACATTTTTCAAAACTGATGTTATAAATTTATTAGTGTAAAAATAAAAAGTGATATATGATTGTTGTAAAGGAAACTATTGCAGTAATCAGAACACATTGAGATAAATTTAACATTTATATAGAGAGATGAACAATGCTATATATGTTACAGGACTAAATATGCTTTATTTTTTATTTTTTTATTCTTATACATATGATTATAATAAAAAAAGTAAGTCCAGCAAAGGAATCAATAAAAAATCCTTGGGCTGCAGCAGGAAGCTCTAAATTACAGGTATAACTTTGTAGTGTAAGATGAGGAAATTGCTGACATAGTAGAATAATGAGCAGATATACAGAGAGAGGAGGTACAAAGCTGTGCGTTTTCATGGACTTTGACCTTCATTTCAATCTAATTATACTTCTTTTGTTTTTACTTAAAAGGCTGCCCATTTGTGTCAAGATCCAAATCCCAATGTGTTTGTTCTCGTAGAAAGTGAATCTTCCTTAAAAGTTTTCTGAATTATTTTAAGCAGTTCTCATGGTCCTTAAAATAAAGTTGTAGCACACTTTAAATTTATGCCTCATTTTTGACGGTTTTAAGATTTTTATAGGAAAATTCAGGCAGACAGAAACTGTACATACAACTAAAAACAATAGACATGCCTTATAATTAGTATTAAGTTGATTGCACCTGTTGATTGCAACTATTCAATGACTGTTACTATTACAAATCTGTAATAACTGTTATTATTCTCATCACACTTAGTTGAATTGAGGACCAATGAGGCTGACAATAAGACAGAACCATCAGTGTCTTAAAGGGGACCTATCGCCTCTCTGAGAGGTTATCTTTTGTTGATTACATGCTATCTTAGTAATGGTTGTAAATCCTTAATGGAGCAGCCAGCCTGATTGAAGTTTTAACAATTACAGCTTAACAGAATGGGATGAAGTTCATGTCACATAAATTCTATATTCTTAAACTAGAATCAGAGAATGGAGGTTGAGGCTGGCTTGACTTTGTGGGTGTCTAAAACCATCAAAACAGGGAGTATGGAAAGAAATATATTCTAGTGTTGTCTAAGAGCATAAGTAAAGCAATAGCAGCTCATGTGGCTGCTATAGGGCTCCAAGGGCCAGTGGGACTGAAAAAAAAAATTATGAAATTGTTAGTTCAGGGATGGATCCCAGATTGATCTCATTGTTCCACCTGGCTGAACTGACTTAGCTCCAGCTGACCACAAAAGAGGAGGTCCTCTTCTCCTTCTAACACATAACTAAAGAAGAAGTTTAGGATGGTAAAAACATGTTCAGTTGCTGGTGGCTTAATACCAAAGCAGAAAGACACAATAAAAACCTGATAGAAATTCCAAACGTCTCCATTCTGTTTTGAGGTTTCTTTCTCTGCCTCACTGTACAGATTTTTCACTATTTCCTGTCTTTGTGGCTCTGTGACAGGAAGTCTACACAAGTTTTACTGGAGTCTGACTTTAAACGACAAGATTTTAACACTACATCAGGGATCCAAGGAAAATAAATGTGTTGCTACATAAATTAACCAGTTCAATGCGTCCACAGTTAACTTGCAGATAACATGTAAAATCTGTATGCGTAGTGTTCTTGGTTTTATATGTAAACATTCCTACCCTCTAACTAAATAGGATAAAAAATATAGCCACGCATCGGTGCTTTTCAGAGAACACTTGGCAATTTCATAATGGATGCAAAATGTTCTCTGATTGGATGAGATGGAGATTATGACATCACATGACCTCTCCACCTTGTCCAATCTGAGAACAGTTTGCAGTCATTGAGGGGATTTTCAGTTTACACAGGTATGACATATACATACTTACATTTGCTTAGGCTGGACTGATGTACCTATGTATAAATTGCCATACCAAAACTTAATCTTTAAACAATCCAATATTGAAATGGCTCCAACAATTATAGGCTTTTCTAAACAGAAAGAAGGCATGCATGTGGTATTTCAAGAAATGGCAGCCTTGACTGCTGGATCAAGCTAAATAATACAATCAACTATTCACAGAAGAAAAGATCCTTCTCTGCCCATTACACAGTTCTCAAGGTAGGTTTAGGAAATTACCTAAAAAGAATAAAGAAGCTACAATGTCACTTGGTGTATGCAAATCTTAACAATACATGTTCCTTTATGCTCCCTTTTGTCTATTAAATATAGAACATGTTTTATCATAGCTGTTTGATAAAAAAAAATTGTGTTTATCCTGCCAGAAATCCATTGAGCTTTAAACTTCCTGTTTTCTCTTCCTCCAACAATGTTATCAGCTCCGTCCAGTTCACCACTATAAACTTAAAATAAATTGTAGCGCTAATAAACTCATATGCAAATAGTCTCTATGCACATGAACATAATGTCCCAATAGTGACGTGTTGTTAAAGCAACAAAAACAGTCCACAGTGAATATGTATGATCCGTGTGGCAGTTCCTTCAGCTTCTCAATGGTTAGCTCAGGTATCAGCAGGATAAACGAATAGATGGAATACGCTTACCGGACAAGTTGGATTCTACTGCCATGAACATAGAATTGGTGAGGCTTTGTGCCACCAAGGGCAAAGGTGTGGAGTGATGGAGGCAAGGGTAGAGCCTCTGCCAGACCTGGACGTCCCTCTCGGTCCACTGGAACAGGATCAAAACAGTTCCCAAAGGAGAGTGGTTTCTCGATTCACAAGGGCATGTGGAAAAAAGAGGGATGCTTCCACATAGTGTGACTCAGGTAGTTTTATTGTTAAAAAACCACAATACATAAAACAAAACGTGATCACGGAATAAAAGAGCAGTGTATGGGGTATATAAAAACGCATTTTTATATACCCCATACACTGCTCTTTTATTCCGTGATCACGTTTTGTTTTATGTATTGTGGTTTTTTAACAATAAAACTATCTGAGTCACACTATGTGGAAGCATCCCTCTTTTTTCCACATGCCCTGGTGAATCGAGAAACCACTCTCCTTTGGGAACTGTTTTGATCCTGTTCCAGTGGACCGAGAGGGACGTCCAGGTCTGGCAGAGGCTCTACCCTTGGCTCCATCACTCCACACCTTTGCCCTTGGTGGCACAAAGCCTCACCGATTCTATGCTCATGGCAGTAGAATCCAACTTGTCCGGTAAGAGTATTCCATCTATTCGTTTATCCTGTTGATACCTGAGCTAACCGTTGAGAAGCTGAAGGAACTGCCACACGGATCATACATATTCACTGTGGACTGTTTTTGTTGCTTTAACAACACGTCACTATTGGGACATTATGTTCATGTGCATAGAGACTATTTGCATATGAGTTTATTAGCGCTACAATTTATTTTAATTTTGGTTCACATTTTTGTCACATGTTTGTAGCAGCTCACTTGTTATTTTCTTTTTGGGTAGCGCATTAACTATTCCCCTTTTCTGCACCACTATAAACTACAGAATAAAAATCATGTATATGTTTTAGAGATAAGATGGAGCATCATTTTGTAGTCCAGACTAGAAGTTAGCAGCCTGAGGTGACAGCTCTGCTCCTCCATAAATAGGGTACGGTGAGGGAGCTTTGTCATCCTAAACCAGAAAAGGTATAACTGGCAAATTACCAGACGAAAAAAAAAAGATTAAAAAATGAATTAATGCAATCACCAAACCTAAAGACTTGATGTGTAAAAAAATAAAAAGCAGCTTTGCCTGTGTCACCAATAAGTTCATGCTGGTGACCCAACGGGAAAACTGATAAAAAAATTAAGAGAGAGCTGACTTATATAGAGAAGGAGCACATTTTTTAAGCCCCATTATTGTCCATACAATACACAATAGTGGCCATACAATACATTATTGGCCATACAGTTCATGCAATGAATGTTCGTTCAAACTGTGAACTTCCTAAACCCAAACCTCATTCCTACTCCTAACGGCAGCACCTCAACTCATCTTTGAAGTCCTCCTGTGCCACCTTCTGCCTCGTGGCATTCCACATGCTAATGAAAGGCTGGGCTTGCCTTCTTTACAAAGTAATGGCAACTGGTTACCTGGCACTATGGTATAGCATAAAAAAAATGAAATGTGGCTGTTTTGGGCGCTTGAGAAAGAGGAGGAGGAGAAGGAGGAAAAAGGCATGTTAGTAGGCCAAAAAACATGGCTGCCATTATAGAGAGTCAGGCCGTAAAAAGAGTCCTTAAAAATTGGCTGATATGCATTATTGTGGAGGAGGAGGTGGAGGAAAAGAGCTTTCAAAAGGGAGTGGCTGAAAGCACCCTTGAGAAGAGGGAGTGTATACCTTTTGTTTTGGACTACCAACCTTCCTCATATACGACAATGGTGCTATTGGTAACAAGTATGTTAAAAAAGGCCCATACTGTAGAGCTCTTTCTATTTGCTGCCAATTCAACTGCTTGTATACTGTCTTGATGCTAGCCAATTTCTAACACAGAGTGTTCTTGTACTCTGGGCTTGTCCTCGTCATCCTCCATCCACAGTGGTGTGTGAGCGATGGAAACAAGGATTTCTGTGAAGGACCCGCTCACCGAGGCTGCATAGTGTGTGTGACCGGCAGCGGCGTGTACAGTCCGTACAGTGAGCTCCTGTACATCCTGCAGACAGTGCACAGCTACTTACAAAGAGAGCCAGCCCCTTCCCTCGTTATGCTGGAGCATTCATAGAGTGCCGCAGCTAATGAACAAGCTTGATGATCTTGTGCCATCTTCATCTTGGCATCGAAAAAACGGCCCTGATTGATAGTTGCCTCGCTGTGAGTGACTCACTGCACGAGACCGGGCAGCGACCTCAAGCATTAATTTTCTTGCATGGTGATACATCTTTGCCTGCTGAGAGGTGCTGTTTAGTAAAGAGCTTCAGTTGCTGTGGATCCAGCTCCATCCAACCTGAGTGACCCCCTGGAGGGATGATTATAATGCTTACATGCCGCGCATGAGAATGCAGGGCATATGTATTTGGTGAGTGCGGCTACATTAGAGTGGAACACAATCATGATCGGTGTGGTGGAGGAGATTTTTTGTATGGCAGAGGAAGATCACAATCTTTGATTCACTTGTTCAACACACTTATTTGCTTGGACTTTATGTAACAGTTTAAACACTGCATGGACTGTTTTATGATTTTTTATGAAAGTTATTCATTTTCATCATTATATCATTATTAATATTATTTGAATTATCACGTAGTGCTTATTGTTTAATACTAGCACTTTAGGTCAATGGTATATATCAGTAGGTATCACTACTTTATGATTTATTAACACTTTAGGATATCTTATAGCGCCACTATTTTATTCATATAGAATACTTTGTTACAGTTTTTTTTCTTTTTAAGTTGGCAGCTAAAATCACCATACATCTTATACCATAGCACAGTGGTGGGATATCAAGTTTTTTTTGCGCGATACTTAATCACGTTATTATAATTTCTAACACATACCCAAAGTCTATATTTTGATTATTTTGGGACTAATTTAGGATATAGGGATGGGAAGGGGTTCAGGTAATGTGGGTTTGTAGTTTTGAGGCCTTTTGTGTACTCTGTTTTGACAGTTTGTTAAAATTTTATAAAAATGCAGTGTGACACTGCAAAATGGAAGCTCACAGACTATTTGGTTGCCCCACTTAACAACTGGTAAGAAGTTAAGGGTTTTAGCTTCATTTTACTGAGAGTAAACGTTCCTGTAGCTTTTAGAACTGTTGTTGCTCCTACTTCCACTGTTTTGTTGAGGCCTATAAATGCTGGATGAAAAAATCTGATGTTGCAACCAAAATTATCTAAAAAAAAGTTTGAATTGTAATAAATCAGATTTGGTGTGCTACTGCTGTAATCAAGCTAAACAGTAATGTAACAGTTTAAAAAAATAAATTGCATATGCAAAATACCTAAAAAGCTAATGTTTTCCAAGTTAGAATAGTGAATCAGATTATGATGCTGCTGTTATATTAAGGTGGATGAGTCTGGCAGAAGATTTCATGATGGATTAAAGGGGGGATAGACCATGTAGAGGTAAGCCAATGAGTAGGGAGTTGCAGTAGTCGAGGCGAGAGATGACCAGGGAGTGAATTAAGAGCTTTGTTGTGTCATTGGTTAGAAAGGACCATATTTTGGAGGTTGAGGCGGCAAGATTTGGACAGTGATTGGACATTGGGCTTAAAGGAGAGTTCAGAGTCCAGGACTACACCTAGGACTTTGGCATGCAGGGATGGGCTTATAGTTGTGCCATCAATTTTGACAGAGAGATCAGGGGAAGAGGCACGAGTGGGAGGAAAAATAATACATTTGGTTTTGGATAGATTACGTTTGAAGTGGTGTGACATCCAGACTGATATATCTGATAGTAAATTAGTGATACGTGAGGAGACTGAAGGAGGGAGCTGAGGGGTAGAGAAATAGATTTGGTTGTCGTCAGCATAGAGGTGGTATTGGAAGCCATGGGCAGCTGACCTAGGGAGGAGGTGTAAATTATATCCTTGAAGTCACATTAAAAGGTGGACCCTCTTTCAGTTATACAGAATGGCTTCAGGATGGGTAAACCCAGACACATTAGCTCATTCTGAGTGTCTGCCATTTGCCTCTGGCTAAATTGGCCAGGTGATGATCTGATTTGTTTAAAAAACGTTACATCTCTGATGTTTCTGATGTGTGTATCATTTTTTTAATTGATTTTTTTTCCATTAACTGGGAGGATGCAATTCTGGCTGGTCATGCATTGTTTATAGCACAAGTATGATTCCTGGGCACTTCTAAACGATTCCATGTATTTTTTTAGATTTATTTTTTAAGACTGTTGTTGTACAGTAGTTTTTTTTGAGCTTTTGATAAAGTGGAGAGGCGACCAACCAACTAAAATTGCATTTTACCTGGAAAAGGATTTTTGTGCAGCAAATATATTGAAATATTCCCTGTCTTTGGGATAAGTCTCCAAATATATGAATCGAATCCAGGACATCAATAAAACCCTGAAAGGCCAAAACTTGCACAATGGCCTCTTTTCCATATACATTTAGGATTCTTAACCTCAAGTTCATTATTTTGTGAATTGGGCTTAGTGTCTATTTAAGTCAAAGTCCAATTCTGTTCCAATATTTTACTATTGTAGCACTCCCTTTCTCTACATAGGCTATTACGGACTCCAGAATATACAGTACATGGGCTAGCATTCCATATAAGCTTGGGTTCTTTCTTGTAGTGAGGTTCGGAACAGATAGACACCAGTCACTTTTTGACAGGTGATAGAGTTTATTCAAGCCAATAAACTCTAGAGAGAGAGCATTAGGGCATAGGGCACTGGAGAAACAATGCACAAAAAACACTTACAGCTCATACAGAAAAAGGACTTTTAAACCAGACCAACACACTGTATTCTGTTGACTGTATGCAGTCGTAGCACATGAGCTTTCTAGACGAGCTGTCAGACTTGCTATGGTGTTCAAGCATTTGCCTTTCCTTTTGGAACACTCTCCATCAGACAAAGGGGTTGGTTTACTAAAGACAAAAAGACTGTGCAATTTTCAAGTGCAGTTGCTCCAGAGCATAGTAAATGAGGTAAAGCTTCACTTTGCAAAGAACACCTAATCATGTGCAAGTAAAATGTAAAAAAAAACAGCATTTTTGCTTGCACATGATTGAATAATAGAAGTCAGCAGGGCTTCTGCTCATTTACTAAGCTCTAAAGCAACTGCTCTTGCTGAGTACAACTGCACTTTGAAAAGTGCACAGTCTATTTGCCTTTAGTAAATCAACCTCAAAGTTCCTACTTGTTGCTCCAAACCAGATTCCAGATTCACTCCTCCTGGGCAGACCCTCTGGAATGGCAGGGCAAAACTCATAGGCCAGTAGGCACTGTTTTAGTTTCTTCTCAAAGCACATGTGTCCTTCCCAGGCATCAGGCCTGGGGAGTCAGGAACAATAACCTACACATCCTCCCCAGTCAAAGTCTGGGAGGAAAGAGATATTCCAGAAGTTTCCCCCAAAGATTTAGACCCTTCCTCAGCATCCACCACTAGCATTAAACCTCCTAGTGGTTGGCTAGGGAGATATAAATGTTCATACTCACGATATTGGATCCCCCTACACTATTGCCAGGGCTAGAGCAAATTATAAAAATAAAAGGGCAAAAAGCACAACCTGGATCCACCGCTTATTACATTGCTGTTACCGTCAGAGCTGTATCAACCAATCACCATGAATATCAATAACAATATTAACAGATCTGGTGCACTCCACATGATTAAACCATCATGTAGCAAAAGGAGGAGAGAGACCCTACCAAGAAGGTCAGATTAGTGGAACACAGCGGTTATATAAAAAACAGCTCTATTATAGAAAAATTGCACCATGCAAAACTCTGTGAATTGACCTTTACCAGACCACAATTAAAATAGACAATGTTGTCTTTTTAATTGTGGTCTGGTAAAGGTCAATTGTATTTTGTATGGTGCATTTTTTCTATAATAAAGCTGTTTTTTATTCAACCGCTGTGTTCCACTAATGTGACCTACCTTCTTGGTAGGTTCTCTCTCCTTCCTTTGCTATATGGAGAAAATAATAACCCGAACTTTGGGAAAGGCAGAACTACCAATCAGGCATAATCAGACTAAAGTCCAGCAACGCTAAATTTAGAATAGGAACACTATTTCTTAGGGCAGGGTCCCTGGCATTATATAGTTTTGACAAAAAAGGTAAATATCTTAAATTGTATTTCTTGCAGAACTACATACAGCATATCTATCTATCTATCTATCTATCTATCTATCTATCTATCTATCTATCTATCTATCTATCTATCTATCTATCTATCTATCTATCTATCTATCTATCTATCTATCTATCTATCTATCTATCTATCTATCTATCTATCTATCTATCAATCTATCTATCTATCTATCTATCTATCTATCTATCTATCTATCTATCTATCTATCTATCTATCTATCTATCTATCTATCTATCTATCTATCTATCTATCTTCAAAAGGCACTAAGCCAACCCTTTATAAGTTTTAAAGATTTGGTAGTAAATACCCAAAGTGTAAAGTGCTATATAAACTATTGGTGCTATATGAATCCTGTATAATATTAATAGCCCTTCTGGTACTTATTGTTTAGTATAGTATCAATAGCAGCGCAAAGAATGCTCAATAAAGGGGCATCTCATACATCATATAACAGAGGAAAATATTTAATTAAATAAAATAGGTTATATCCTGGGACACCCTTCACTTGGCCATCATGCTAATGGAGAAGAATCCTCTCAATAACAATACATTCTAGAGAAAGGTAACCTTGTGACAACATATAAGGAGACAAATCATAGAACCACTGCATAGAATGTAATCTGACACAAGTATAACAAACAATGGATTGGGTTGGACATTCGCTTTAGGGCTCATACACTGTGGAGAATAGTAAAAATAGAATGTATAAGGAGTATAGATTTGGCTATTGAAATACAATGCATTTTTCCAGAAAACTCTTACAATGGGGTGTCTTTTTGGATTTTGTGTAAAAGTATAACTCCAACCATTTTGTTTTTCAGGTTTTGATAGATGAAAGCTTAGAATTTCTTTCAGTTTCATAGCATCCCTGGCAAAAAGCTATAGAGAATCTGTGTTAATATATGTTTATTGGGAACATGGAAGCATAGTGGTTAATTTATTAAAGGTAAATAGGCTGTTCACTTTGCTGGGGAATTTTCCCTAGAGCATAGTAAATGATGTGAAGCTCTGCTGACTTCCATTTTTCAATCATGTGAAAGTAGAACAAATGCTTTTTTCTTTTCCTTGAACATGATTGGGCATTCTTCTTAAAGTGAGAACGGCTTCTGCTGTTTAGTAGTAATGTGCCTTCATCCCTGATACACAAATACAAAAGGAAACCCTTTAGGGTTGGGATTATGTGGGCACTATTAAAAAAATTATCAAATATAGATCAAAAGTTGTAACATTTATTGATATAAAAAATATCAAAAATAAATTATTTAAAGAATCAATTAGATCCTAAAATGGCTGTGTCACTATGTAAAAAAGGCATAGATAAGGTGGAGAGGCAGGGCGGTGATGTCTTGTTCTCCCCCTTTTCCAATCAAAGAATGCTTTGTATTCATTGCAAAAATGCAATACATTCTCTAAATGGCATCCATGCCAAGCGGCCAACCTCCTGTATTCAGAATGCAGCAGGGCAGCAGCTCAGCATGGGACTCTTGTGGAGATCATTGGAGTAGCAATGTCTACTACAGTGATTTCCAGCTCCTACAGTAACTCCAAAGGTATGGTATATGCATCATTATATTGGTCCAAACTGGATGTAACTGAATGTAACTATGTAAAAATGCCTGGAATTCTTCTATAATAATCTAAGTAGCCATGCTCCCAGAATCGTCCAATCCAGTTACCATTTCTACATATCACTGTTTCATTCAGACTAGGGGACTGCAGTATGCAGATATGGTTGATTTTGTGTTTTTTTGTTTTACAATATGGAAGAGCTTGCTCATGAAATATGAGCACACTTCAGTTACTATATGTATTATTTTTTTTTCAATAAATTGGTGAATGGGTAAAGTCTTTATTCTTAAATTGATTGTTAAGCATCAATGCCAGATGCCAGTATTTTCTTAAGCCAACATGTGCACTGTGCTTAATTGACAAGGAGTTTAGAAGTCCCTTTTCTGATTTACTGAAATGGGGTAGCATCTTCTAATCACTGCCAGTGGCGGCTAGTCCTGTATATTTTGGGGGGGGGGGTGGTAAACAAGTCAGCCCCCGGTCAGTCCCGTGCTTACCCAATCCAGGCCACGGGCAGCTTAGTCTCCATCCTGCATCTTCTCCTCTGCGTCTCGGGCGTCACAGCGGCTTTCCTCCTCCTTCCCTCTGCGCAGCGGCCAATACGATCGCTTACCCTCTCGGCCGATCAGGTCTCAGGACCAGCTTCCTGATAGGCTGGGAGGAGAATCAGAAAGACATTAGCAAATATTAATTTGCTATTGTCTAGTGCTATGCGCCCTGAGCCCACCCTTTTTTAAAGCCAATTAGAGCCTCTGGCTCTAATCACATGCTTCTGGAAAAAAAAGCCCCATTGGAATCCATGCATCTGGCACCCTGCATGTAGATTAGGGGCCAGCGCATGGATTAGGGGTGCTGCGCCCCTGCGCTCCTAATGGACAGGCCGCCACTGACTGTGTTTCTTTTTTAATTTAACATCTTTAATTGCAAAGGCCCAGCACTGTAGAATGGTAGATCAGAGCCTTAGTGATCAAATTGACATCTGAACCTTTTCATAAGTATGAGGGTTTGAACATTGTATATGTATTACTATGGGGGGTCAAATGATTTGTCCTTAACTAAGATTCTGTTGGTCAAGTGCACATATAACAGATTATGATAATCATATATCATATATTGTCATGTTCTGCAGATTAATATTTGCACTTAAATAAACAGCCCAGAACAGCTACTATGTTTTAAATCAATTCAGTTTAAATAATTAAATAAAAAAGAGGAATGGTGATTTGAACACACATAGAAATATAAACCTCTTTGATGATGTCCCTTTGGAGTTCCTTACACTAGAAGATGTATTGCATATTCCATACTGGCACATTCTTTGTTTGATATGAACAATGATCCCCATACATCAAACCTTCCCTTCCTTTCATCCAGTCTCATCATGCTAATTTGGTTGCTCAAAATAATGCCCATCTCTTTATTACAAAAACTCATTTGATGTCCTTGTGTGCCACTGATGGATGCAAGTTGACATTATCCAATTTCTAGCATTCATCACTTTTTGCCTACCTAACCCAACCTCTCCATTCGCAGCAACATAATATGATCTATTGTATTAATGAGATCTTTCAGAGCATTTACTTCATTAAGGTGATTGAGCAACTCTCTTAAAAGCATGTTCTTGTTGATGTCATATTTTATTTAATTTAAAGAAGCAATGTCTGGAATTGCTCTTTTTAACACATTTATTACTGCTGTTGCTATGCAGAAATTAAAGTATTTCTATATCTGAAGATACAGAAAGCAATGATGTCCTCCCTTCAATTGGATGAATCCCACATTCTGAGTCTGGATACTGTGAAATCTTACCCACATATAAAGAGGAAACTTAAGAATGATAAGCACCTAGGATCAGCAGCTGCATCTTTGATGTTGTACTGGCCTTTCATAGGAGAGCTTAAGTTGAATCCTCTCATAGGGCTTGCAGTTTACCAACTACCATCAGAGATTAATGACCAAAAAAAAGGGAGGGCGCAGCTACAAGTGTTGAAGTTGGAACACGGCTGCTGTTTTTTTGAATGAGGATATGTAACTTGAGAAGATTAAGGAATCAATGCAGATGCCATATTAAAGGTTTCCCCAGAAAATGTACCATGTAGTATAAATGACCAACTGGAAGGAGGTCCCAATACACAATTAATTGAACAAGCTAAAGTTAGAAGCTGATTGTCTACTATGCACAGTTGCACTAGATTTTGCACATGTTTTTAGCACAGGAGAATAGCCTGTACAACTGTGCTGGAGTAAAGATGACTGAAAGCAAGGCCAGAGTTCATCTTAAAGAAGTTGGTTCATATTGCAATGGCTTACCCTTTTTAATCGAAAGTCAGTAGAACATAAAAATACTGTATATGAATAGATACCTTGATAAGGTTCAGTAAAATATTGTGGCCCAATGTTTGATGTATATACACTGTGGGGTTAATTTACTAAAGGGTATTAGGTTTGCTTTGCAAGGGAATTGCAAGGGAATAAATACAACTCTGCTGACTTCCATTATCAAATCAAGTGCAAGCAAAAATGCTGCTTCTTTATTTTCCTTGCAGATGATTGGGTAATTCTTTGCAAAGTAAAACTTATTTACATTCACTAAGCTCTGGGGCAAAGTCTCTTGCAAAGTGCAACTTCCCGTTCAAAGTGAAAAGTCTATTCACCTTTACTAAAGCAAGCCCTATGTGCCTAATTCATGTTTACTTTGTCCATAAGAATTTATTTTAACAGCTTATCTGATGACTCACACCAGTCTGTAAATGTTATCAGCCACCCATACCATTCTAGTTGACTAGAGTTTACAGATCACCAATCTAGGTAAAATGAATGCTTCAGCTTAATTTATTCTATAAAAAATGATAAAGAGAAGTATGAAGGGCACCTAGCACCATCATTGATGTTAACATTGGATAAACAATATGTGCAAACAAAAACAGTTTACATTTTTTTTTTAGGTGGGCGTGATTTGCCTGTATAGCGGATGGCTGCTTAATCTCTGAGCTCCACTCAGTCCCCGGCTACAAAGCGACCCAGGGTACAGCCTACCTACCCAAGATTCAGCCTCAGCCTTCCTCTGTCCAAACATAGGAAAGCAGTCAGTCCACCTCAGAAGCTCACTAACTTCTTCCCTGCAGCAGGACCCCACTCCAGCCAAGATGGCATTGGCAGGACACAAAGAGGCTCCTCATGGTGATCTCCTCTGTCCTGTGCTCCGGGATCTGCACAGCAGCTTGCCTCATCTCCTCCAACAGCAGCAGAGGGTGAGTCCTCACCTCCTTACTCTCCCACAATGGCTAGTCCTGCCAAATCTAGAAAGGAGAGATGAACCATCAAAATCAGAGTTTAATATGGTGCCTTCTGACCTCCCTCTCAATGCTACTTAGCAACAATCAGCCATAGAATCATTCCCTGTTTCTGATCAACCAATATCATAGCAGACAATGAAAAACATGCTCATATCACTCAGGCAAACTCTCCATGCAGTACTTTCAGTTGCAGTTCCTTCAATCTCTCAGACAGTTCAAGGCCATGAACAGCATGTCACACATATAGAAGCCTAAATGGAGGAGCTGAACTTTTTATTCCCTTGCCTTGGTATTCCTTTCTCCCACATAACCTTCCCAAGTACCTCTTTGGCAACTATATACCACCACTACTATTAAACAAAACTCAAATCCTTCTGATTAGATTGACTGATATCACTATTCCTGATCATTAGCTGCCGTTACCACCCTAGCCCCATGACTTGCCACCTGCCACCTAGCCACCAAATGGATTTTTCTGCTCCCACCTGCCTAACACCTTCAGGCTCACCTTGTGCCCTCACCTATCAACAATGTCCTTCAAAATAATCTCTCTCAATGCCAGGGGCTTAAACAGCCGATATACTTATGAAGAAACGAATAAGCTATGTGGAGACTTACTCATGGTGCAAGAAGCACTTTTTTCTACCGCTAAAACTCCTCTACTCAAATTTAAGAACTCTGACCGTCTCTTCCTGGCATCTATGGAGAAGAAAAATTGTGGAGTACTCATCACAGTAAGCAATACTCTTTCATTTACCCCCTTTCAAGCAAAAGCAGACCCCCAAGGTCGCTATCTTGTACTTGTCTGCAATATTGATCTGACCACCTACACCTTGGTCAACGTGAATGCACCCAATACTAAACGACTGCAGTTCTGTAAAAACCTTCTATGCCTTCTCTCTGCATATACAAAAGGGAACCTCCTAATTTGGGGCAACTTCAATACAGTTGGGGACCCCGCCCTGGACTCTTCCTTGAAGAAGTGCCTAAACCATCAAGCTCCAACATGATTTACATGATGTCTGGCATTGCCAACATGGCTCAGGATGGGACTTCACCTACTACTCGCCATCACAGGTTTTCTACTCACGTATAGACCTATTTCTAACTGATAAATGGACTCTCCAAAATGCCCATCCCACCACTATCTGGAATATAACTTGGTCAGACTATGCACCCCTCCTTTTGGAATTGGGCCCCTTCCAAAATCAGTCCACCAAATTTATGGAGACTTAACTGGTCCTTACTGGCTGACCCTTCTATCTGTCTTCAAATAAGCCAAGCCCACCAGCAGTTCTTCGAGCTCAATGATACACAGAATATTAATCCTGTTGTCTTATGGTCTACGTATAAGGCATATATACGTGGCATCCTTTTTAAAATCATGTTTATGTCCAACGATGGAAGGACTAGGCAAACTGATGAGATATTAGCTTCCATGAAATGCAAAGTGGACCTACATTACCTACATAAATTAAACCCCTCTCCTTCACTGGCCTCTGTACTCTTTGAAGATAGGCAGAAATTGCACTCCCTTCTCCTTTACAAATGTAAAATCAATTTAAAACTCACCAAAGCCAACTTCTATGCCCTTGGTAACAAGGGAAGAGCTATTCTTGCCAGCCAAATTAAACTACAATGAGCTAAAACTAGAATAGCTTCACTGCACCACCCTTCCTCCAAAGCCTTGCTTACAAACCCTCAAGATATAGCCAATGCTTTCAGCAAGTACTACTCTTCCTTGTACAATCTAGCATCTGACCCTACTATACCACAACCTACTAATGCAGCAATAGACTCTTTTCTAAATTTGATTATTCTCACCCCTCTCTCCCCTGCATAACAAGAACAACTATCATTACCCTTTACAGATTTGGACATTAAGGATGCAATTAAGTCCCTCCCCAATTATAAGTCACCAGGTGAAGATGGCTTTACTAATAAAAACAATTCTTGGGCTTATTAGCACCACGCCTAGCTACTCTACTTAATTTTGCCTCATCCTCTGTCTTCTTCCCCTCTGGAATTATTATACATTATTATTATACAGGATTTATATAGCACCGACAGTTTACGCAGCGCTTTACAACACGAAATGTTACAGTCTATTATTACTATGGTTCCTAAACCAGATAAAGACCCCGTATCTACAGCCAGCTATAGACCTATATCCCTACCTAATACAGATAGAAAGCTCTTTGCCAAAGTCGTTGCATGCAGACTTATACCTTTGATGTCCTCTCTGGTCCACTCTGATCAAGTTGGGTTTATGCCTAGACTACAGGCTTCTGACGCAACCAGATGCCTGATTAACCCTGTTCATCATTGTAATACTTTGAAAACACCTTCTCTGCTCCTCTCTTTGGATGCAGAGAAGGTGTTTGATCAAGTTCATTGGGGCTTCCCCAAAGCTGTCTTACACAAATTTGGCATGCAAGGATGGTTTCATTCTGCAATACTTTCCCACTATTTCAATCCTAGTGCAAAAGTATTGTCTTTGGGAATCCTCTCAGTTCCATTTAACATTACAAATGGCACCAGACAAGGGGCCCACTGTCTCCATTAATATTCGCACTATTAATGGAACCCCTTGCAGCCAAAATTTGCTTCAATCCCTTAAATGCTGGTATTTCCTTCCATAACACTGAGCATAAACCTTATGATCACACATTCACTGAGATCCCTTCCATCCATACAGACAACGCTTGATAACGTTAGTGCGATTTCATTTTCTAAACTTAACACCACAAAGTCCTTGCTTCTAGCCTTACACTTGCCCTTTACTGATATTATGATTTTCCCTTTTTCCTGGGCCGAACATTTTATTCCATATCTGAATATCCAGTTCCCCTCTTCTACCTCCAAATTATTTGATGTAAACTATAAACACTTTCTCCAAAAATCTTCCCCAGGAGTTGCACGTATTTCACTCCTTCGGTCTCTCTAGACTAGGTAGAATAGCTACTCTAAAAATGTTAATAATCCCAAAAAGTCACATTTTTTCACTTCCATCCAGAATCATCTTACACCTTTTGTATGGGACTCAAGCCATCCTGGATGTGCTAACTACATAATGAACAGACCATACAAAAGAAGAGGTGCCACATATATGATCCTATTACTATGCGACACTGCTAGATCAACTCTATTATTGGTGGCACCCTACGGAACAGAAAACTTGGTCAATTATGGAGATTACCCTCTACCATCCATCTGAGCTCACAGGGACCTTCCTGGCAATCAGCGCTGGACTCCCCCTACCATCTTCACTGTACCCACACATATAGCTTTATTTAGGGCCTGGAGAGAGCTACCTGCACATTCTTCATCCTCCCATCCCTTCCACAAACTCCTTCTACCCCTCAAATGGCTGTAACAATTAATTCCTGATTTCAACCTGTAAAATTTGCAAAAGCATAACATTGCCCACCTTGATGACCTTTATCTTGGCCAAAGACTCAAACCCCTGAACTCCCCCTGTACTGATTGCCACTTGCTTTCCACTGAGGAATTCACCTACACCTGCATTTCACAATACCTCTGCTCCACATTTATACAGACCACAACACACCTACCATCATGTACATACCAGTTCTATTTGCATTCCCAATATCCCAAAAAAGGTATTTATCTCTTTTACACCATTCTAACTGATGACTGTGGCAAAAAGTAATTGCAGCTACCTGGCCTTTCATTGCACCAACCACTAGGAACTTTACCTATTACCATTACCCACTTTACATCGTTGGTTCCTAACGCCTTTTAAACTTGCAAAGATTTATCTGAATTACTTCTTATCATGCTGAAGACTCTGTGGTGACAAAGGCACACTGGCCCAAACCTTATGGTTCTGTAATTCTCTGAGATCTTATTCGCGCCAAGTCTTTGTTCTCATTTCTGACATATTAGGCCACCAAGTAGACCCTAATCCCGCTCTTGCATTGCTACACAATGGCGTGGAGACCTTTCCTCCCAGCTCCAGATCCATAATCATCCATTTGCTACTGGCAGCTTAGTTAAATATCACCAGATTAGGGCGTTAGGGCGTACCATGACTCCACCTTCCTATTTCCAACATGATCGCTGACCTAAACGTCCAATGTGCTATGGAGAGACTGTTTGACCGCAAAAATCTCAGAATGCAACATTTCTCTGTACTTTGATCCTTCTGGCTTTCCAACCCTAAATCAACTTTAACGTGATGTTCTTTTAAAGTGCTCCTTCTGACTTTGTGTGCCTTGATCTCTGTGGGACCCCTTCTTTTCCTTCACTCTTTTCCCCTCATTCTACCCCCCTTCCCACCACGTCCCCCTCCTTCCTTTACCTTCCCTGCTTCCCCTTCTCCCTTTCTTACAAGATTTGTTACAGTTGGTTCTTTTTATGCAAGTTTTATATCTTTCCACACATCCTAAGGCGTACGCTTCCTCGCATATTGCGGACTTTGTTGTTTTGTCATTGTATTGTTTTACTCCTTGAAAATCCTTAATAAAAGACACATTGAACATGAAAAAAACTGTTTACCTTGCTGCTAATGCTGCTAATCTTCTCCAGTCTGCCACCAGGAGTATATGTGAGTTTCCGTGACTAGTTTCAGTGACGCAAACCTAGCAAGTTCTTTTTTCTGAACATTGTGAGTATAAAATTAGAGTGGTTGGAGTCGCATGCGCGTCAGCTCGTCGGATGGACGCTTAATCTGAGAGCTCCGCACCGCTCCAGCCACAAGACACCCTCCGGCGCCGCACACAGCGCAGAACCCGGTTCTTTTCTACCCCTACGGCAAGGGGTGGCATCAGGGAACCCCAGGATGGCGGGGAACTCGGCCAGGAGAGACCTATCAGTGGCTTTATCCTCCGGCCCGGGACCTGCGGCCTCAGCCAAGATGGTGCCAGCCATGACTGCATGAGGGGGAGAGCAGGAGGAAGGGAGGGACTCCTGTTCAGCCATGGATGACAGCTCTGCAGGGTCAGCGGGCCACACAGTAAGTGCACACTGTCATGGAAATCTATCTCCCACCTCCACTGAGTCCCTGATCGGCAGGACCCTGGATGATATGCCCCTCTCCTCCTTGGAAGATTTAATGACCGCACCAGAGGCAGGCTCAGCATTTACACAGGGCCTCCCATCCTCACCACAGGACTTTTCTGCGATGATGACCATGTTCGCTACCATGCTATCAAGAGGTCTTACACAAACTGCCAACCAAATCACTAAAGCCATCCATGCTGACTTACAGCAATTAGGGGCATGAATTGACACCAATCGACCAAACTGTGCTTAGGATGAACTAGAACATGGCCAGAATTCAAGATTTACAAGACCAACTCGAGATCGCGATTTCTAAAATTGACGATCTCGAAAATCGTTCGAGAAGATATAATTTCCGCCTTAGAGGAGTCCCTGAATCCCTTAAAGACACTGACTACATTGTGCGATCATTTATCAAAGAACTGATCCCCAACATCCCAGACCACTGTCTTGAAATGGATCGCGCTCACAGAGCTCTACAACCTCCTCGCCAAGATGGCCTCTCGAGAGACATCATAGTAAAACCTAATTTTTACAAAGTGAAGGAGGAGGTGATGCAGCGCTCAAGTGCTGAAGGGGCACTAATGTTCCAAGGCCATCCCATACAAGTTTTTGCCGACTTATCTCCGCTTACCATACAAAAGAGAAGAGCGCTCAAACCGCTCCTATTGTTGCTTAATCAGAAAGCGATCACCTACAGATGGTCATTTCCCTTTCGCTTATCATTCACTTTTAACAACAAATCATACGGCTTCTCATCGTTCCTGGAGGGGGAAAAGCTCTTGTTCCAGCTGGGTCTCATCTCCCAAGAACCAGAATCCGCATCTTCAAGTAGAGGACCTAATTCTTCTACCAAGAGACCACCACCGTCCAGCCCCATCGCTCCTATATGGCAGCAGCGCCTGTCTAAGAAATCCAAGGAATCTGCGACATCCAAGGAATCCAGGCCTCCCTAACCACAGTTAAAAGACAGGGCTCCCTTTGGATCTATTTTCCATCTTCCCTGATCCATCCGGATCCTCTGAGGAACTCAGTTTCTCTGTGACCTGCTGGCTGCGCTAGACATAGCACCCCTTTGCCCGACTACATAGTCGGGAGTTTTTTTCTTTACAACGTTTGCTCCTGATTACAAAATTTTTTTTTTTTTTTTCTTCTCTTGTTGACTCCTTGATTTTTAACTGCAGAACTGTTCTGATTCTGGTTGAGTTCTGAAAATTCATAGTTAAATAGGTTCTTCTTTTTTCTGCTGCAACATTTATAGACACCTACATAAATGGTCGACATAATATTATGCTTGGCATCCTTTACATAGTCAGCTTAAACATATAAGAGTAGTTTATAATCTAGGACAGTCATTTTTCCCCACGCAATATGCTGAAATTATTTTTGTTCCCTTCAAGACTGTGGTGAGCCACCCCCGATCTCCTGGGCCCTCCCGAAATGTCTCAGGGGTCGCGGAGGGCTCAGCAGCTCGGGTGGTTAGATCACCACAGTCACATTACTGGGGCCCTGCTTACATACACTACTATGTTTAGGTGTTGGAGGGCGGCCGGAGCGGATGTCATACGCCTCCGATTGTCTCTGACCGGGAAGAGTATTTATCTCTGTTCTCAGGCAGTGACTGTTTACCCCCCGGTTTTTAGGGAGGGTTATTTTTCTTTATTTGTTTTTGCTTAAGACGAACGAATGATGGTGTGTGGGAATGGGTTCTCACATGCTACTGGGGTTCGGGTAATTTTATCCCATTGGTTATGTATTGTTAACATGTTTCCTACTTCTTGCTTCTTCTTAGATAGTCCTCATCTTCCTCTTCATTCTCCGTTCTTCCTCCACTCTTCCCTCAAAGGTCACCTAGAAGTCCATTTTCTACCAGATCGAAGATGTTCAGGTGCTCACCACAAGGTAAGTCCCACTTAATTATGGTATAAACCTCCTCCCTGATCCATGCACGTAATTTATACGAAACCTCCTCTAATACGTATAGTATCACATAATGTTCAAGGCATTAATTCCCCTATAAAAAGAAGAAAACTCTTTAAACTATATCAATCCCAAAAATCTGATGTTCTTTTGCTCCAGGAGACCCACTTCCCTGGAACCTATAACCCCTCTTTTCTCCACCAACACTTCCCCCTTTTTTTCCTCTCCAATGCGGAGAAAAAAACAAAAGGGGTGGCCATTTGTTTCTCCAAACACTTAAATTTCGCTATGTCATAAGTATTTAGGGACCCATCAGGCAGATACATTCTGGTTAAGGGCACCATAGATGGAACGCTATATTCTTTTGTCTCGTACTACTTAACGAATAAGGCGCAGGACAAATACTTTTCCTCTATGATGCAGTCCCTCTCTTCTCAACTAGAGGGAATCATCATTCTGGGAGGAGACTCGAATATAGCGTTCGACCAGGCTCTAGACAAATCAGGATCTGGTCAACCCCGTTCTAAACGGCCCCCAAACATAGTCTAAAAAGTGCCAAACTCCTCTTTGACTCAGGACTAGTTGATATCTGGAGGGAACTCAACCCAAGCACCAAAGACTATACGCACTTCTCTGCCCCGCACCAGACCTATGCCAGGATAGATCATGTTTTCCTACAAGCGACACACATTCCCCTAGCGGTAAAATCCTTTATCAAAGAATCAACTATCTCGGACCACTCCATGGTAATTCTCACAATATGCCAAGTCAATAACACCCAAAAGGAATTCAAGTGGCGGCTTAATGAATCGTTATTAAGTAACCCGGTACACTGTACCATACTAGCAAAGGAACTCAAGGATTACTTTCACGCGAACGACACTGAGACGATTTCCCCAGCTATTTTTTGGGCTGCCCACAAAGCAGTAATGCGGGGCAAACTCATTCAGCTTTCTTCCCGCATTAAAAAAGAACACAGAGCCGAGATCGAGAATCTTACGAAAGAATATCGGGAGTCTGGTAAGCGTAACAAACGTGAACACACTCAGTCCTCTCAAAAAAAACTGGAAGCAGATAGGTTGAGGCTCAACCTGGCCCTCACTACGGAGGCGGAGAAGCACCTCCGTTGGACAGGGGCTAGGTTTTATCTTCAAAAAGATAAGATCGGGTCCAAATTAGCTGCCAAGCTCTCTCCCAAACCTCGTCAGTTGGCTTTTCCCAAAATTCGATTATCGTCAGGCACACTCACACAAAATCCTCAAAGAATTATGGAATGTTTCCATGACTTCTATGCTTCCCTTTATGGGAAAAACGAATCAAGTCCAAACTCCTCCACTGAAGAGTTTCTTGACTTCATCTCACTCCCCAAACTTTCAAAGGACCACGTTGACTTACTAGAACAACCCATTACCTCCAAGGAAATCTGTGATACCATCAAATATCTTAAACAGGGATCAGCCCCGGGTCCGGATGGATTCTCGGTGGGATATTATAAGAAATTCTCTAACATCCTGTCCCCTTACCTGGCCAGATTCTTTATTTTCCTTCAAAAAGGTTCTCCCCTGGATAAATCCCTGAACCTAGCATACATTTCAGTTATACCCAAACCAGGAAAAGACCCCTCTCTCCCTAGCAACTATCGTCCGATCTCTGATCAATAATGATCTCAAATTACTAACAAAAATCTTAGCAAACCGTCTGTCCTCATTAATAGCCCAGTATGTCCACCAAGACCAAACGGGATTTATCCCGGGGAGACAAGGCCCTGACCAGGTGAGAAGGGCAATTGATGTAGTGTCGCTCTTAAGGTCACAGTGGGACAAAGGTCCCCCTCAGGAGGGTCTTTTGCTTTCCGTTGATCTACAAAAAGCATTTGACACAGTCACATGGCCATATATTTTTTGGGGTACTGGAGAGATGGAGTTTCGGCCCTGTATTCCTAGGTACTCTACACTCCCTCTACTCTACTCCAAGCGCCCAAGTGAATTTGCAGGGCAGATATTCGGACACATTCCCAATAGAAAAAGGCACAAGGCAGGGATGACCGTTATCACCCCTGATTTTTGCAATTGCATTAGAATCCCTAGCAATCGCCATGCGTGCCCATCCAGATATCAGAGGAGTATATTGCGGTCCGCAAGAACATAAATGTGCTTTATTCGCTGATGATCTTCTCCTCTTCATCACATCACCCCTTATTTCCACCCCTAATATTATTAAGCTCCTAGAACAGTTTGGGAATGCCTCGGGTCTCCGTGTCAACGTCTCCAAATCCGCTGCCCTAAACATCTCGATACCGTCAGACCTCCTTAAACGCCTACAGATGCATTTTTACTTTCACTTGGTACTCCTCACATATTCCTTACTTAGGCATCAACCTGACTTCCTCATAAGAAACCTTATTCGTTGCCAATTACCCTCCGATGTTCAAAAAACTGGAGGCAGACATGTGCGTGTGGTCAAAGCATGATCTATCCTGGCTGGGCAGAGTGAACTCCATAAAAATGACCCTGCTTCCTCGTCTCCTGTACCTCTTTCGTTCCCTCCCTATCCCACTGAAAAAAGTGCAGCTCCTGTGATTCCAATCCTCCATCCTGAAATACGTCTGGGGCTCCAAAGGCAGAAGATGCTCCAAGGAAACACTCTATAGAATAAAAACCCAAGGTGGACTTGCTCTTCCTAACGTTTGGTGGTATTACCAAGCAGCACAAATCGCCCAAATTTCCATAGCATACTCCAAGGGCCCAAAACCAGACTGGTTACGGATGGAAAGGCAAGCAACCCCAAGACACACAATAGATTTTTTGCTCTGGGCTCCTTCCCGCCTTAGACCGGCAATATTAGCCCCAACACTCTCTCACTCGATGTCCTTGTGGGACAGGTTGCAAAAGAACACCTCCCTAACATCACACATTCGCCCTCCCTCCCACCTATTTAACAACCCAGAATTTCCCCCAGGCCAAAACTTACTTGCTTTCAAGTGGTGGCTTGATAAAGGCCTTTACCGAATTGGACACTTTGTAAATGCCAATGGGCCCCTCAATATCGGATTTTGCAAAAATAAATTAGAAATGCCTGACTCAGAAAGATATAGATTATTACAAATTACCCACTTCCTTCGGTCCAAGTGGCCTAATACCTCTGAACCCCTTACCCTAACTGCCTATGAGACATGGTGTTCTGACATAAAGGATCAGAGGGGAGGTATCTCCGTTATCTACACCTCGCTTGCCAGCAATATTTGTAAACCTCCCTACGCCCTAAGGTGGCAACAAGACCTGGCAATTGAGTGGGACTTGAAGGACTGGTATCAAGACTTTCACAAATCATTCAAGGGCATCCTGAACATCTCTCTTATGGAAGCTAGTATTAAAATTATCAAGCGTTGGTACCGAGTGCCTACCACCCTAGCCAAAATATTTCCAGATTCATCCCCATTATGTTTTAGAGGCTGCGGCCATGAGGGTTTATTGTTCCATGTTTGGTGGACGTGCCCACGGCTATGGAGCATCTGGAATAGTTTTTTCCACATAGCACAGAAAATCATGGGAATGGATATTCCACAGACTCCAGAAATAGCACTTCTCAATGCCCAAGTAGATAACATTCCCAGACACAAACAATCCTTGATCTTTTATATGCTCTTGGGTGCCAAAATTACTATTGCCAGACACTGGAAGAGACACTCAATGAAAATGAAACGTAAGATATCCTGGATCCTGGCCCAGGAGAAGATTGTCGGCAAATTACTGGACAAAACCCATAAATTTGATTTAATTTGGGAGCCCTGGGCTACATACGTAGGGGTTCCAATACATCTGGTTTAGCAGATATCCCCGAATATTCCAACATACTCTAGGTGACCTTCCTTCCTTTTCCTCCTAATGTCACTATTCTTTTTTCGTTGCTAACTTCTCTTTTTCTTATATTTCCTTTCCCACTCACTTATTTTCCTTCTCCTTCATAACTTGGCGACAGAATACCACTGCTGGTACACTAGATACAGGAGCTAGTTGACCAAGTATTAATATTGCCTCTCTTTCTTCCATCAAAGATAACTGTACTTTTGAATGCATAGGCTGAGGCTGGAATGGGTGGATCCGGGAATCTTCCGCCCATTCACGTGCCGAACTGAATGATTAATTCATGGCTTTGTTTACACCACGATTGTCATTTTGAAACTGAGAAGGGCAGACCGGGGTAGACAAGAATTACCAATTCCTGTGACCAATATATAATCCAGAGGCAGCTTCTGGGTAGGTCATCTCCACAGCGAGTTCCCCATGGGGTGGAGAAATGTCCTGTCCCGGATATTTAACAGATTATTAAAACTCTAATTCTATCTTGGTCCACTTACACAGGTATGTTTCCCCATTGTTACCAGTCAGTGGGTCCTGATGGTCTTGTCTCCCCGGTCCCCCCTTAACCCTGAATTTTTCGTTCATGCAATTGTTCCATCTAATACCTCTGCTATGCTATGTTTAGTCAAACACCTCTATATGTATTTACTGAATACCTGTTTCAAAGCGAATTTTCATCTGACAGAGTGTATCAAACGTTTTATGTAACCTGAAATATTGTTATCTATCATTAAACCAATAAAAATAATTAAACTAAAATTAGAGTGGTTGTAGAAGTTGAAGGTTTTTTACCTTAATGCAGGGAATGCATTAAGGTAAAAACCTTTTATTGTCAGCTCTCCCCCCAGTTGATCCAGAGGAAGGAAAAAACACCAGCAAAGCATGTTCCAATTTGCTCCAGCGGGGAAAAAAATCATTCCTGATCCCCCAAGAGGCAATTAGATATTCCCTGGATCAACGTTACCAATAAATGTTAGTATCCAGTTAAATTATGTACATTTAGAAAATAATCCAGGCCTTGTTTTAAAGCAATCTACTGAGCTTGTCAATACTAGCTTGTGAGGGAGTCTTTTCCACATTTTCACAGCTCTTACTGTGTAGAAACACTCAAGGCCCCCGGACCAAATAAGGCAAGGGCCCCTGTTAGGCCCCGCCCATGTCCCTTCCCTGACCCCGCCCATGGCCCATCCCTGACCCCACCCATGGCCCGTTCCTGACCCCACCCCTACATTTTTCACAAAGTACAACTTCTGCCTTTTTTTTAATGGGACCTGGAGAGGGGATCTCTCTCCAACAGTGTCCATTAGACAGTCTGTTAGGAAGCATCCCCTCCAGGCCCCATTAAAGTCTACAGCAGAGTCTAATGGGACCTGGGGGGGTCTCTCTCTCTCTCCATTAGATATTCTCTGTCAGAGAGAGACCCCCCTCCAGGACCCATTAGAGAATACAACGGAGTATAATAGGACCTGCATGGGGGGGTCTCTCTAATAGAGGCCTTTTTAGTGTCCATTATAGAGTCTGTTAGAAAGAATCCCCCCAGGTTCCATTAGAGACTACAAAGGAAAATAATGGGACCGGGGGGGACTCTTTCTAATAGAGTGTACAGTAAATGCCTTCATTCGTACAGGACCCCCTCCTTGTGCCATGACTCTCACCCCTGCCCCAACTCTCACCCCTGCCCCAACCTCTCACAAAGTAGAAAAAAATTGGCATTGTGTAGCACTCCTCTTAACTATGGGTACTGTAGCTGTGGCTGGTTCCCGCGTCCTCTGTGGCTGGCTGGCTCCCACATCCTCTGTTGCTGGCTGGCTTCGGCATCCTCTGTGGCTGGTTCCTGTGGGTGGCTGGCTGGCTCCCTGGTGTGAGTGGGTCACGTGGGTGACTGGCTGGCAACCTGGCCCTGCTGTGGGTGGGTCACTGGCATGGGTGGCTGCCTGGCTCACATCCTGGCCCTGCTATGGCTGGCTGATGTGTCCTCTCCTCTTCCGCCGTTCTGGGCACTGTTTGCTGAGGTGAGGGAGGCACTTGGAGACAGGTGGTGGCCTTAGCACTATCCGGGGCGGTAGAATTAGAAGGTTTGCAGCAGGCCCAGTGCTAGGTGCGTGCATGTGTGCAGGTCCTCTCTGTGTCCATTTGAGAGTCTATGTTGGAAAGAGCCCCCAGTATCACCATCTGTGCCCATGAATGCAGTCTTACCACCTGTGCCCATAATGCAGCCTCACCACCTGTGCCCATAATGCAGCCTCAACACCAGTGCCCATGAATGCAGCCTCACCACCAGTGCCCATAATGCAACCTTACCACCAGTGCCCATGAATGCAGCCTCAACACCTGTGCCCATAATGCAGTCTCACCACCTGTGCCCATGAATGCAGCCTCACCACCAGTTCCCATAATGCAGCCTCACCACCAGTGCCCAAAATGCAGCCTCGTCACCAGTGCCCAAAATGCAGCCTCACCACCAATGCCCATAATACAGCCTCACCACCAGTGCCCATAATGCACCATTACCACGAGTGCCCATAATGCAGCTTCACCACCAGTGCCCAATGCCCATAATGCAGCCTCACCACCAGTGCCCATACTGCAGCCTCACCACCAGTGCCTATAATGCAGCCTTACCACCAGTGCCCATAATGCAGTCTCACCACCTGTGCCCATGAATGCAGCCTCACCACTCGTGCCCATAATGCAGCCTCACCACCAGTGCCCATAATGCAGCCTCGCCACTGGTGCCCATAAAGAAACTCCATCTACCACTATCAAAATCCCGAGTTTGTTTCAGCCAAAAAACTTGAATACCCCCTCCACTGTTCCAACATAGAACACACCGAACCCCAATTATATAACATAATTAATCTCTCTTCATACCCTCTCACAGTGGATGAATCCTCTGTACTATCCAAGGGCCTTACATTTTGCCCTAACCGAAAAACTGACAAATTTGAAATAATAAAAAGATGTACACCTGTTTACTCGCAAGCTCCAACTTCAGAGCATGTTTAGAAAAAGTGATGTAAACTTAACCACTTTTCAAACAGCCAAAGAACGCCAAGCACTAGCTGATTTAAACTCACTCTTAGAGGAGAGCGACACCCGAGACCTCATCGATATCATCAATTTGGAGTCTTGCTTAAACACACCAACTAACCTGATTACCACGGTACAACAAGCTTCTAAATTAAAGAAAAAGTCAGACCTCTACCCCTCTCCATCTTCCAATCATGGGATAGCGACTTTCCTAAAATTAATCACCCAAGAGATTAAAAGTATGAGTACCAACTCTCAAGTAGTTGATAATCTAACTACGAACGAACGAATAGCTCTGAATGATCTAGCCCAAAATTCTGACTTGGTTATCAAACCTTCAGATAAGGGCGGTAACATCGTTCTGATGAACAATGAGCAATACATATCCATGTGTATGAAAATATTGAATAATACAGACTGGTATAGACCTATTGAATTCCAAACAATTACTCGATTCAACGAGGAATTTTACATTATCGTTGAGCATTAAATAATAACATCATTTCCAACCAAATGTGGAAATATATCCGTACTGCATTCCCCATGATCCCCACATTCTATTCCCTCCCCAAAATTCATAAAAATTCCATAGACCCACCGGGCAGACCCATCGTGTCGGGCAATGGCTCCATCACTGAAAACTTATCTAAGGTTGTTGATGAATATTTCAGACCATTAGTATCGGCCCTACCATCTTATTTAAGGGGCACCATCCATCTACTCCAAACTATCAATGGAGTCCAAGTATCTGACCATACGATCTTGGTCTCTATCGATGTTGAAACATTGTACAGCTCGATACCGCATAGCACAGGCTTAGCGTGCATTCAATGTATTTTGTCACAAACTACTCCTTCTGAGAAAGCATTCAATGACTTTATATTACAGTCATTGGATTACATTCTTCAACACAATGTTTTTAGTTTTCACGGACAATATTTCCTCCAGGTGCAGGGCGTAGCCATGGGCACTTGCTGTGCCCCTGGCTACGCCAATCTGTACCTGGGGGAATGGGAAAAGACTTTGTTCAACGATGACGGTCTCTCGATGTACCTGCGCCATATTACTATGTGGCGCAGGTGCATCAATGATATCCTCGTCTTATGGGAGGGACCAGCCAACCTACTTTACGATTTCTTAACCAAACTTAATCGCAACGAATTCAACTTAAAATTTACTATGACGTATGACCATACCTCAATTACCTTTCTGGACGTCGAGATATTCAAGAATACAAATAATCTTTTGGCTTGCAAACTTCACCATAAACCCACATCTGGGAACACTATCCTACATTCGGATAGTTTCCATCCAAGACAATTAATTAACTCCATCCCATTCAGTCAATTCCTCAGAATAAAAAGAAATTGCTCTAACAATGACGATTTCTTACGTGAGGCCAGAGCTTTAAAAAATCGCCTCTTGGACAGAGGCTATAGCCACAAGAGTCTAAAACGAGCCTTTAACACAGCTAATAGTCGGGACAGACAGGAATTAATACAACCACGCAACAGAGCCAACCGTGATAACAATCCTTATACCAGGATAATTACTACATTTTCCAATGAACATACAGAGATAAGGCAGATTTTTGCTAAATATTGCATATACTAACCAATGACCCCTTGGTGGGCCCCTTTGTTTCCCCCAACCCCTTAATCACTTTTAGACGCAACACCTCGGTCGGGGATCGCTTGGTTAAGAGCGAGTTCAAGGGACGTACTCGTGGCGACCCGTGCAATACATTTGGCACCTTTCCATGTGGGTCGTGTGGCTACTGCAGGTATATCAATACCAATATAAATCCACGCCTCCCTAATGGGTGGACATTTTTCCCCAGACATTATGTTAATTGCCAGACCACACTCGTAGTGTATTTAATACTGTGCGAGTGTGGTTGTTTCTATGTTGGCAAAACTATTCAGAAACTTTGTAAGTGCCTATATCGACACATAGCGGCAATTAAATCAAAAGACCCCGATTCCCCATGGGGCTGACACATTAAGTTAGTCCATTGTAAACGCTTTCCCAGAATCTCAGTTACAGCCTTGGACCGCATCCACCAGACGTGTAGAGGTGGAGACCTTAATAAACTGCTCCTCCAATGAGAGATGAGATGGATTGCAAATTTAAATGCCACCTCACCCCCAGGCCTTAATGAAATATTGAGCTTTAAACTATTTTTACAAGGCTTCACGTCAGGGGGCTACGAGAGGGATCTATAACCACTTAATTTGATCCTATTAGCCGGCCATTTAGCAAAGGTCTGCCTATCGCACTCAATCATACAGTACTTTATATATGTATGTTTAGATTATGTTAAAATTTGATTTACCTTTTTTTTTAAAAAGTCTTTGTCATTTATAATGAGGTTACATGATGTATGCGTTTTACATGATGTATGCGTTTTATTTGCTTTACGAGACACAATGCTACATTGATACTTGTAACTCCATCGGTATTCGTATAATATGCCTCTGGTAATCTAATACATGACTGTATGTTGGGCTTATTGTACAGATCGAATATACATTGTACATTGCATGTAGATGATTGTATATATTGCTTATACATGATTGTATATTGCGCTTGATCTGACATTCTGCTGCTCCTCCCTTCGGTCTTACAGGATCACCTACCATATATTATACTAATCTCTTATAAGTGGATGGCCTGCCCTATTTTAGTATATTGCCGTAGGATCGGCCGTGGTGCGCTTATCGCCAGCATTATGTCCCCCGGCACAGGTAGGCTCCACATCCTTCAATAGTGGAGCCATACTTTGGACTCACGGCCGCCCATTGGTTCGCCGCTTGCGCCTGCGCATAGCGGCTGCCATCCGGGGCGGCCCCACTGAGTCCTCCCTTTCTGTGTCGGCGGCGCTGCGACGTCTGACGTCACCCGTTGACGCGGTGTACGCCGGACGTCCCGGCGCCGGTTGAACAACTTCCCGGCGCACATTACCTCCTCTGCTGACACTGTTCAGTGGAGGGGCAGTGACGTCGGGTCCTACTTACACCCAGTCTTATTAGCTATTACCTTCAGTTGTCAATAATACACATTCCCCGCCCAACACAGGTGTAACCACTCCCTCCTCATTTGCTTTCTGTATTTAAAAAACCTCCATATGCAAACACATTTGTGCTGCATACCCAAGTTGGACTCCTGGCTGGAGGTTGTGATTCCATACACCCCACAATCTGTAAGTAAGCTTTACTCCCAATATCATTTCCCTTTGCCTATATCGTGACTGCATAGAGTAACGTATACTGGGCATACCCTCATCTAACCTATCTTATCTATATTAAAAGTTTTGACTGTATGCTGCATACTATAGGACATGACTGTCGGGGATAAATGTGCTTACATTGGCCCTAGACACCCACTATCCCTATATGCCTACTTAGGCATTACATATTATATTAATATATATATGCACCAACCTTGGTCAACCTTTCCCCTCTTTCCATTTCCCCCCCTCCCCTCCCCCCCTCCCCTTCCCCCCCTTTTTCCCTTCCTTGGTACAACTTATTACATTACATCCATTGCACATTTAATATTTATTTACGTATGGATTGTTATTTTATGGACCCTTGACATTTATACTCCAATAGTATTATTTTATTCTTTATGTAGGGATGTACATTCCCCTCTTTGCATTGGTTGTTCCTCGTAGACGCTGGTGGTTTGACCTACCTCGCCGTACCTAATTGGCATCAATGACCTCCCCCTGATACATATCAGAAAATCTCTATACCATCTTTGAGCTCAGACCTCCACTTCATATATATCCACACATGTGTTTCTCGTATCTGAATCTGCAATGAACCATGGTGATGTTGACCTGAAGTACCTGTTAGCAGACTGTCAGACCATAGCCTGTTGCTCTGTATGCAGCTAATTGTTTGAACTAGTAAGTCCCTATAATGCTATATACTATTTTGAAAATTTTGGTATATTTTGAGCTTTTATTAGTATTGCTATCCATCCTCTCACATCCTTATCATTTCCTTTTCATTCCATATACATGTTTTCTTTTTGTCTCCAACAATTCTGCTTCTCTACACCCTCTATACCTATGAGATATACTCATGATATGTATGTACATATATATGTGTATATATATACATATACTAATGACTGGTATGTTTTATCAATATACTTCCCCCAGATCATACAAAAAATCCTTACAGGAAACCCCTGAAGAAGAAACTGAATTTTTATTCCTATCCGAAACATGTTGGGCTCTTTATACCACACATGTGTATGCTTTCCCTCACAAGTATACACATTTGCGTGGTTTAGGTATCTTGTATGCATTGTTCATTACTTTTATAACCATGTTTTGTATATTCTAATAAAGTATTTTTTTCTTTTACTATTTCTGGGCATTCCTCATACCAATTATATTATTTAGTATATTTCTTTCTCTTTTACTTTGATTTACCCATTGCTTACTCCCTTCCCATTCACCCGTACCATCCCAGGGTTTCCTTCTTTTTATTATTATTTGTTGCAATGTATTATAGGGATGGGGTGAACTGGGTATAAGTTCATTTTTACACTCATATATGGTAGTGCACCATTTTCTATTTAAACTGGTGCCCATAATGCAGCCTCACCACCAGTGCCCATAATGCAGTCTCACCACCTGTGCCCATTAATTCAGCCTCACCACCAGTGCCCATAATGCAACCTTATCATCAGTGCCCATAATGCAGCCTCACCACCAGTGCCCATAATGCAGCCTCGCCACCAGTGCCCATAATGCAGCCTTACCACCAGTGCCCATAATGCAGTCTCACCACCTGTGAAAATGAATGCAGCCTCACCAGCAGTGCCCATAATTCAGCCTCACCACTAGTGCCCAAAATGCAGCCTCACCACCAGTGCCCATAATGCAGCCTCACCACCAGTGCCCAAAATGCAGCCTCACCACCTGTGCCCATAATACAGCCTTACCACCAGTGCCCCTCAATGCAGCCTGATCAGTGCATGGGGGTTAGAGAGGAGAGCCACTGGATCACACAGATCTCCCACTGTTACACCTGGCAGCCGCTGTCATCCGATGTCCCGCATGATAGACGTCACACATCCTCTGGCATTGGACCAGTGTGTCATCTGTCAAAGGAGCCAGGAGGTGGGGCATCGGATGACAGAGCGGTCGCTGGGTAAGCAAGACATCCCCGCTCTGTGTGATCCAGCAGCACTTGCCCTATCCCCTTACTCTCTGAGGCAGCGCTGGGGCATGGGTGGGCCTGAAAAGATGGTCTCTGTGGGCTCGCAGGAGTCCTGATAGTTTCAGCAGGTGGCGCTGGTGAGCCCCTTGCAGCGGCCGGGCCCTCGGACCACGGCCGAACTGACCGACAGGTCAGTCTGCCCCTGGGTAAAACAATATCTCTCTCTCTCTCTATAGTTTATACCTCTCTAAATACAAAAAAGGATTTTGCCCGCTTTGAAAACTGCAGCTTGGCATTGCACGCTATTATTACGCTTATGATCTACCAGAACACCCAGATCCTTCTCCCCCCTTTATTCCCCCAGTTGTACCCCCCCCCCAGGTATGCATGATGCATGCATATTCTTAACCACCATTAAACTTTATCTGCCACATAGTTGCCCAATTAGACAGTGCATAGAGGTCAGCTTGTAAGCTGGGGACATTCTGTAAGGATGTTATTCCACTGCATAGCTTGGTGTCATCTGCAAAGACTGAAATGGTACTTTTAATACCAGACCCTATATCATTTATAATTGTATTAAAAAGTAAGGGTCCCAACACTGAACCTTGGGGCACACCACTGATAGCCATAGACCATTCAGAGTATGAATCATTAACCACTACTCTGAATACTGTCTTTTAGCCAGTTTTCTGTCCATTTACAAACTGATTTTTCCAAACCTTTAGACTTTACCTTACTCATTAGCCATGTGGGAAACTGTATTAAACGCTTTTCCAAAATCCAAGTATACCACGTCCACAACCATTCTTTTATTTAAGGTTTTATTTACCTCCTCATAAAAAGAAAACAACTTCTGTTTTTCATGAATCCATACTGTCTGTAGCCTAAAATATTTTTTTTCCAACAAGAACTAATCTATGTGGTCTTTTATTAAACTCTCCAGTATATTCCCAAGTTAAACTAACAGGTCTATAGTTACTTGGAAAAGACTTTGATCCCTTTTTAAATATAGGCACCACATTGGCCGTATGCCAATCCAGTGCTACTATTCAAGTCATTAAAGAGTAGCTAAAAATTAGAAAGAATGGCTTTGAAATCCTTTTAGGTTCCATGGGTGTATGCAATCTGGTCCAGGTGCTTTATTTACAGGTGCTTTAGTCACCTTTATTCTGTCTAAATGTTTCTGGACCATATACATTTTGAGCCATTGTGAATCATATGGGGCTGTGTCAGTGCCATCCCATGGATATGAGATCCCCCATGCTCCTTTGTATACACAGAGCTGAAGAAGGTATTTAATACATTTGCCTTCTCTTTGTCCCCAGTCACCGATTATTTTGTAAAGAGCCTACATGTTCAGACCTGACTTTTTTACTATTGATATATTTAAAGAATGTTTGAGGGTTTGTCCTACTATTTTTGCAATCTGTAGTTCATTTTTAATTTTTATGGCTTTTTTACATATTCTGTTATATTCTTTGTAACATTTAAACGATGATAGTGTTCCTTCATTTTCCTTCATTTTCATATTTTTATAGCTTTTTTTAACTTTTAACTTATTGCCCATGGGAATATATTTTGCATTGTTGACATACAGTATTTTTGAGGAACTTCCATTTCTGTTCTGTGTTCATCTATGCCGATATTCTCTCCCAGTCTTGGAGAGCAGCCCTCATCCTTGAAAAATTTGCTCTCTTAAAGTTAAGCGCTTTTATATTTCCAGTAAGTGTTAAGGTTATGTGACATTTAATAATTGGATATAGATATTTATTATCTTAAATAGTCTGTTGATTACATTTAACTATACATTTCTGTATATGCTGTAAAATAATAGGAATCATTATCATTAATAATTAAGTATGAGCCAAACACACCCGGGTTCGGTTCACACCAGAACATCGGAACAGGCAAAAAATTTGGACGAACAAACGAACACCGTTAAAGTCTATGGGACACCAACATGAAAAATCAAAAGTGCTCATTTTAAAGGCTTATATGCAAGTTATTGTCATAAAAAGTGTTTGGGGACCTGGGTCCTGCCCCAGGGGATATGTATCAATGCAAAAAAGGTTTTAAAAATGGCCATTTTTTCAGGAGCAGTGAATTTAATAATGCTTAAAGTGAAACAAAAAAAATGAACCATTCATTTAAACATGATGCCTGGGGGGTGTCTATAGTATGCCTGTAAAGTGGCGCAGTTTTCTCGTGTTTAGAACAGTACCACAGCAAAATGACATTTCTAAAGGAAAAAAGTAATTTAAAACTGACCGTAGCTATAATGACTCCCCAGTCCATTACCAGGCAATTGGGTCTGGTATAGATATTAAGGGGAACCCCGAACCAAAAATTTTAAAAAAATTGCATGGGGGTCCCCCCAAAATCCACACCAGGCCCTTCAGGTCTGGTATAGAAATAAGGGGAACCCTGTGCCAAAATTTTTAAAAAATGGCGTAGGGGCCCCCCCCCAAAATCCATACCAGACCCTTATCCAAGCACGCAACCTGGCAGGCTGCAGAAAAAGATGGGGGATGAGAGAGCGCCCCCCCTCCTGAATCGTAACAGGTCACATGCCCTCAACATGGGGAGAGTGCTTTGGAGTAGCCCCCAAAGCAATGTTGATGGGGACAAGGGCCTCATCCCCACAACCCTTGCCAGGTGGTTGTGAGGGTATGCGGGCAGGGGGCTTATCAGAATCTGGAAGCCCCCTTTAACAAGGGGACCCCCAGATCCGGCCCCCCATGTGAATGGTAAGGGGTGTGCCCCTACCATTTCACAAAAGAAAGTGTCAAAAATAGTAAAAAAGACAGGAGACACTTTGGGAGAAGTCTTTTATTAAAAAATAAAAATGTCCTGTGATGTCCATTCATCTTCTATCACGCCGCCCGACGAACCAAAAAAAAAAAAGAGTGACGCTTCTTCTTGGTGACAGCTCTTATAAAATTATTTTTTAATAAAGGACTTGTCCCAAAGTGCCTCCTGTCTTTTTTACTATTTTTGACACTTTCTTTTGTGAAATGGTAGGGGTACAATGTACCCCTTACCAATTCACATAGGGGGGCCGGCATCTGGGGGTCCCCTTGTTAAAGAGGGCTTCCAGATACCGATAAGCCCCCTGCCTGCATACCCCCACAACCACCGGGCAAGGGTTGTGGGGATGAGGCCCTTGTCCCCATCAACATGGAGACAAGGTGCTTTGGGAGGCTACTACAAAGCACCCTCCCCATGTTGAGGGTACAGTTCAGGAGGGGGGACGCTCTCTTGTCCCCCCCTCTTTTCTTGCGGCCTGCCAGGTTGCAGGCTCAGATATGTCATTTTGCTGTGGTACTGTTCTAAACACGGAAAACCTGCGCCACTTTACAGGCATACTACAGACACCCTCCAGGGATTAAAGGAATATTTAATTTTTATTGTTTCACTTTAAGCATTATTAAAATCGCTGCTTCCGAAAAAATGGCCATTTTTAAAACTTTTTTTGCATTGAATCATGTCCCCTGAGGCAGGACCCGGGTCCCCAAACACTTTTTATGACAATAACTTGCATATAAGCCTTTAAAATGAGCACTTTTGATTTTTCATGTTAGTTTCCCTATAGACTTTACTGGTGTCTTGCGGCTTTCGAATTTGCCATGAACACCGCATATTGTTTGGTGTTCGCCCAACGTCCGAACAACCAAAGTTCGATCCCAACTTAAGCTCGGGCTGAACCGTTCGCCCATCCACTATTTATAATATCATTGATACATTTTAAACTTTTCACAAAACCATATTAATCATATTGACTAAATATATGAAAGCATTAGCTATAGCTATACTTGGAGGTTTTAACTGGTCCCGACTGGTCCCGACTGGTCCCGACGTTGGCAGAATGGCATGGGTGCGCAAAAGGGCATACCGGTACGTCCTTTCATAATCCTGGCCTAGCGGGCGCATACGCCTTAGCAGTGTGCCCGTGGGTCCCGCAGACTCGTTGACTGCTGGTGGCCTGCAATTGCGACAAAGAGAGGCAGAACATGGAAATGCCTATGTAAACAAGGCATTTCACTGTTCTGCCTAGTGACATGACAGGGATCTACTGCTCCCAGTCATCGGGAGTAGTGATCTCTGTCATGTCCTAGTGAGCCCATCCCCCTACAGTTAGAACACTGAGGGAACACATTTAACCCCTTGATCGCCCCCTAGTGTTTAAACCCTTCCCTGCCAGTGACATTTACACAGTAATCGGTGGCTATTTTTAGCTCTGATCACTGTATAAATGTCAATGGTCCCAAAATAGTGTCAAAAGTGTCTGATCTGTCTGCCGTAATGTCACAGTTCTGGTAAAAATCACAAGATCACGGCCATTACTAATAAAAAAAAAATAATAATAATAAAAATGCCATAAATCTATCCCCTATTTTGTAGAGGCTATAACTTTTGCGCAAACCAATCAATATACACGTATTATGATTTTTTTTACCAAAAATATGTAGAAGAATACATATCAGCCTAAACTGAGAAAGACATTTGTTTTTTTATATATTTTTTGTGGATATTTATTATAGCAAAAAGGAAAAAATATTGTTTTTTTTCACAATTGTCGCTCTTTTTTGTTTATAGCGCAAAAAATAAAAACTGCAGAGGTGATCAAATGCCACCAAAAGAAAGCTCCATTTGTGGGAAAAAAAAGGACATCAATTTTGTTTGGGTACTACATTGAACGACCGCACAATTGTCAGTTGAAATGGTGCAGTGCCGAATCGCAAAAAATACTCTGGTCAGGAAGCGGGTAAAATCTTCTGGGGCTGAAGTGGTTAAACAGTTCAAAAATTTTAAACACTACTAGCATGTCATTGAATTCAGAATCCTCAATTCTATATAAGAAATTCAAGATGTAAAGTACATTCAATTTCTATACAAAATTGACTACGTTTTTTCAGATGCATATTTTATTGATGAGAATATCAAGTAAGAGCATTGTCTTATGTTTGTTTAAAATAAGTTACAATTTAAAATTCATTAAGTACAAAACATAAGGAAAATATAAGAAATTACTATCTCTAAGTGATAAAAAAAAATCTCTGTTAACTTCACTGGCAAAATTACTTTAATGCACAGAACTCAGGTTGTCACCAACATTTCACCATACTCCACATTATCTAGAGATTCTTTCCAATGGCTGTCATTCCTCTTAGATCACTTGTAAAAGGCCCCAAAATGCCCTATCACACATAAGTTCATTCAGTGACATATGAATCAAGGACTTGTCTATCTGTGAAAGACGTAGCCATACTTTTGATAATGACAAGCCTAAATTTCTGTAGTCACAAGACATGTTCATGACTGTGAAAAACACCAGATTGACACACGATACACTTATCATAGTAAAGATCCAACCATGTGTTCATATAATGTTTATCTCATGCAGAATCCTTTTGACGTGTTATAGAAAAGAAAAAGAGTGGTGAGTATTTGTATGGAATTTCTTAATTATTATTTATGACTTATAAACATGGGTGTTTATAAACTATGTTTAACCACTTCAGCCCCGGAAGAATTAGCTGCTCAATGATCAGTCCATTTTTTGCGATACAGCACTACGTTGCTTTAACTGACAACGGTCGTGTGACGCTGTACCCAAACAAAATGGACATTCTTTTTTTCGCACAAATAGAGCTTTCTTTTGGTGGTATTTGATCATCTCTGTGGTTTTTATTTTTTGCGCTATAAGCAAAAAAAGAGCGACAATTTTGAAAAAAACACAATATTTTGTACTTTTTGCTGTAATAAATAGCCCCAATCTTTTTTTAAAAAAGCAAATTTTTTCCTCAGTTTAGGCCGATATGTATTCTTCTACATATTTTTGGTAATAAAAATTGCAAAAAGTGTCTATTGATTGGTTTGCACAAAAGTTATAGCGCCTACAAAATAGGGGATAGATTTATTTTACTAGTAATGGCGGCGATCTGCAATTTTTATCAAGACTCCGACATTATGGCGGACACATCAGTCACTTTTGAAACATATGTGGGTCGATTGACAATTATACAGTGATCAGTGCTATAAAAATGCACTGATTACTGTATAAATGCCACTGGCAGCAAAGGGGTTAACACTAGGGGGCGATCAAGGGGTTAGCTGTGTTCCTGTCAGGGGATGTTATACACAACATCCAATGCAGGTGATCAGATCGCTGGGCTGCACCAAGGAATCAGGGACAAACGAGTAAATGAATAAGAAGGTATGTTTATTGTTAATGATAAAGACACAAGTGAAAACAGGACAGCAAACCAAAAACAAGTAAATGGTGAAAACACAGCAAACCCCCAAACCCACCTAACTATCTATCTAACTAATATAATACACAAGCAAGGAAACCAATATGAAATAAAAGATAAGGCATGAGCTAAAGCGACAAGGGAACAGGAAACAGGGTTCAAGGTCAGGATACACAAACGGGGTTCAGGAACAGGCTGGAACAAGAACAGGTACTGGCAGGGACAAAGGCTTAGCAGAGGAATTCTGAAGCACTGAGCCTAGTTCAGGGCGGGTTTATATAGTCCAGCAAAACCATGACAGGTGTGCTTGATGACAAGTCTGCAGTCCAGGCAGGGAGACCCCCGTTGGTGGCCACTGGAATTACACCCTTTTGGTGCTGAATGTAACAGTGCCACCAGCAGGAGAAACCGGAGATGACATCGTTCTTGACAGTTCCCTATGTGTGTGTTCTAACTGTTGGGGATGGGACTGACTATAGGAGATGAGAGATCGTGGTTCCCAGCTCGTAGGAACTCACAATCTCAATCTCCTCTCCTCACAGAACTGGGATGTGTGAGTTTACACACACATGTCCCTGTTCTGCCTCTCGTGCCAGCGATCGCTCCTGGCCGGCGGTCGTCGCGACCGCTAGTCATGAGTATCGGCACCCCCGCTGTGCAGCGGGCGCACGCTCGCCTGCTATCCTACTTAAAGAGACAGACGTATAGCTACGATGGTTCGCGGGATCGTGACAACCTGCCGCAGTATAATGACAGCAGCTGGTCGGCAAGTGGTTAAAATACAATCGTGATTTTGAAATTATTTAACGGAATATGATAGAAGAGGTACATAAATACCGTATATGTATATACTGTGTATATATACAATATCTCACAAAAGTAAGTACACCCCTAAGTGAAAATTTACAAATTGGGCTCAATTAGCCATTTTCCCTCCCTGGTGTCATGTGACACGTTAGTATTACAAGAAGTTAAGTGCATGTGCTCAGTGTCATATCCAGAGGTTGTCTTTGGGAAATAGACCTATGAGTTCTGCCAGAATTCCTGCAGAGATTGAAGGGGTGGGGTGTCAGCCTGTCAGTGCTCAGACCATACGCCGCACAATGCATCAAATTGGTCTGCATGGCTGTCGTCCCAGAAGGAAGCCTCTTCTAAAGATGATGTACAAGACAGCTTGCAAACAGTTTGCTGAAGACAAGCAGACTAAGGACATGGATTACTGGAACCATTTACTGTGGTCTGATGAGACCAAGATAAACTTATTTGGTTCAGATAGTGTCAAGCTTGCGTGGCGGCAACCAGGTGAGGAGTACAAAGACAATTGTGTACTGTGCCATACTGAAGCAGAGCATGATTACCTCCCTTCAGAGACTGGTCCTCAGGGCAGTATTCCAACATGATAACGACCCCAAACACACCTCCAAGACGATAACTGACTTGCTAAAGAAACTGAGGGTAAAGGTGATGGATTGGCCAAGCATGTCTCCAGACCTAAACCCTATTGAGCATCTGTGGGACATTCTCAAATGGAAGGTGGAGGAGCGCAAGGTCTCTAACACCCACCAGCTCTGTAATGTCGTCATGGAGGAGTGGAAGAGGACTCTAGTGGCAACCTGTGAAGCTCTGGTGAACTCCATGACCAAGAGGGTTACGGCAGTGCTGGAAAATAATGGTGACCACACAAAATATTGACACTTTGGGCCAAATTTGGACATTTTTACTTAGGGTGTACTCACTTTTGTTGCCAGCAGCTTAGACATCAATGGCTGTGTGTTGAGTTATTTTGAGGGGACAGCAAATTTACACTGTTATACAAACTGTACACTTATTACTTTACATTGTAGCAAAGTGTCATTTCTTTAGTGTTGTCACATGAAAAGATATAATAAAATATTTACAAGAATGTGACCAGTGTACTCACTTTTGTGAGATACTATATATATATATATATATATATATATATATATATATATATATATATATATATATAGTTGATTATGATATATATAGCAGTTTTATGAACGCAGCCTATCCTATTCAATCAGGCTTCAGTTTAGTAGTTGTCAAATAGAAGAAAAAACAAAATATTTATTAATGCATTTCAGATCAATTTGCAGTGTGTTATTGGCTTGTTTTAAAATAATTGACAATGACATTTTTAATAAAAACAATTCTTTATTTAACTAAAGATACCTCTAGTCAGCAGTTAGTCAAACTCAATTTAAATCCCACGTTATTGATTGATACGTGGCCCAGAGATTATGGGTCAAGATTCCCTCCTCTTAGTAGGGATATGTTTTAGGTTCATCACTACCACTGGTTGAAGATAAATCCTGTGGGTTTAAGATTTGCAGTTCTGGCATATTTATGTGCAGATTCACCAAGGAGGATTTTTTTAAACCATAATGCACTTCATGGTCTTTAAACTGGCCAGCAGGCTTAGAAGGGTCAATAAGGAGGTTTTTAGATATTCTGGGTGGGGGGGTTGCACAGAAAAGCCATAGTGTTACTGTATTGTAAGTTGTTTTAGGGAAAGTATAGGGGAAATTCACAAACTGCTTAGGGAGAAATTAGAGTCAGTTAGAGAACTATACTTTAATTCCGACTGATAGCTCGTGGTCAGCACTCAGTTTTAGCTCACTTAGCTAACCCATAACATACTTTTTTGTTGTTGTAAGACTTCCCTTTAAAAAAAGAATTTTTGTTTTTTGAAGGGACAGTATTGTATGGGTTTAATTTATTTGGGAAATTAGTGTTTTTATTTTTGTTGGTAGGAGCTCTATTTTACTTTTTTTGCAGCAAGGCTTAAAAAAAGTGGGCTTTTGTTTCCAAGATTGTTACTCTGGGCTCTTCATTCCTTTCTTTTTTTTAATTTTATTTTATGTTGATAGGGTATTTTTTAAATTAAAACCCCCATCAATAAAGGTTAGACATACAAAGGTTAGGCATATTATCCCTGATTAAAACGGTCCTGTTGCTGGATAAATTTACAATGTTATATCATCTGTGGTCTCTTAATTCTTAATGAGAGTTTTCTAGAAATTGACAGCAGCGGGCCAGTTTTGCATCAGCCAGAATAGGGACAGCTTTAGCAAACTACTGGCCAATATCTATCTGACAAAGCCTATTGCTATTTGATTACAAAGAAAAGCATGTCAGTGCTAAGATTACCTGAAAAAAAGCCTTTTCTTTCAAACTGAAATAAATCAGAGAGAAGTGCTACAACCATATGAAAGGCAAGTTAAACGTAAAAGAAAAAAACAATTACGCAGCCAAATACAGTGCCTTGAAAAAGTATGCACATCCCTTGAAATTTTTCAAATTTTGTCATGTTACAACCAAAAATGTAAATGTATTTTATTGGGATTTTATGTGATAGACCAACACAAAGTGGTACGTAATTGTATAGTGGAAGGAAAATGACAAATGGTTTTCAACAATTTTTACAAATAAATATGTGAAAAGTGTGGTGTGCATTTGTATTCAGCCCCCCTGAGTCAATACTTTGTAGAACCACCTTTTGCTGCAATTACAGCTGCAAGTCTTTTTGGGTATGTCTCTACCAGCTTTGCACATCTAGAGAGTGACATTTTTGCCCATTCTTTTCAAAATATCTCTGTCAGATTGGATAGTAAGCATCTGTGAACAGAAATTTTCAAGTCTTGCCACAGGTTCTCAATTGAATTTAGATCTGGACTTTGACTGGGCCATTCTAACACATGAATATGCTTTGATCTAAATCATTCTATTGTAGCTCTGGCTGTATGTTTGGGGTCGTTGTCCTGCTGGAAGATGAACCTCTGCTCCAGTCTCAAATCTTTTGAAGACTCTAACAGGTTTCCTTCTAACATCACCCTGTATTTGGCTCCATCCATCTTCCTATCAACTATGACCAGCTTCCCTGTCCCTGCTGAAGAAAAGCATCCTCACAAAATTATGCTGCCACCATCATGTTTAATGGTGGGGATGGTGTGTTCAGGGTGATGTGCAGTGTTAGTTTTCCGCCACACATAGCGTTTTGCTTTTAGGCCAAAAAGTTAAATTTTGGTCTCATCTGACCAGAGCACCTTCTTCCACATGTTTGCTGTGTCCCCCACATGGCTTCTCGCAAACTGCAAATAATGCCACGTACACACGAGCGGACTTTACGGCAGACTTTGCCCGGCGGACGGGATTTGGTCGGACGTGTGGGCTCCAGCGGACTTTGTTTTCTCAAAAGTTGGACGGACTTAGACTTGAAACATGTTTTAAATTAATCCGTCGAAATCGAGTCCGGTTGAAAAGTCCGCCGTCTGTATGCTAGTTCGACGGACATAAAGCCACGCTAGGGCAGCTATTGGCTACTGGCTATGAACTTCCTTGTTTTAGTCCAGTCGTACGTCATCACGTACGAATTCGACGGACTTTGGTGGATTGTGTGTAGGCAAGTCCGTTCATTCAGAAAGTCTGTCGTAAAGTACGTTGAAAAGTCCACCGGGCAAAGTCTGCCGTAAAGTCCGCTCGTGTGTACGCGGCATAAGACTTCTTATAGCTTTGTTTCAGCAATGGCTTTTTTCTTGCCTTTCTTCCATAAAGATCAAATTGCTGGAGTACATGACTAATAGTTGTCCTGTGGACAGATTCTCCCACCTGAGCTGTGGATCTCTGCAGCTCCTTCAAAGTTACCATGGACCTCTTGGCTGCTTCTCTGATGAATGCTCTCCTTGTCTGACCTGTCAGTTTAGGTGGACTGCCATGTCTTGGTCGGTTTGCAGTTTGCAGTGCCATGCTCTTTCCATTTTCGGATGATGGATGAACAGTGTTCTGTGAGATGTTCAAAGCTTGGGATATTTTTATAACTTAACCCTGCTTTAAACTTCTCTACAATCTTATCCCTGACATGTCTGGTACGTTCCTCGGCCTTTATGTTGCTGTTTGTTCACTAAGGTTCTCTAACAAATCTCCAAGGACCTAACAGAACAGCTGTATTTATACTGAGATTAAATTACACACAGGTGGACTTTATTTACTAAATTAGGTGACTTCTGAAGGCAATTGGTTCCACTAGATTTTAGTTAGGAGTATCAGAGTTAGGCCTCTTTCAGACGAACGATCCGTTCAGGTCCGCCTGTCAGTTTTTTTAGGCAGACCTGAGCAGACCCTCCATAGACCTCTATGGAGCGTCGGATGTCAGCGGTGACATGTCTGCTGACATCCGCCCCGCTCCGACTCGAAAAAGTGTAACGGAGGAAAAACCTACTTTTCCATCCGTTTTCGGATCGGATCGGTTGGCGACGGACTCTACGGTCCGTCATCATCCGATCCCCCATAGGGGAGAGCAGCACTGTGACAGGTCCGTCGCTGCACAGTGTGCAGCGACAGACCTGTCATCTGCCTGCTCAGCGGGGATCCATGGAGCGATCCCCGCTGAGCAAGCGGATGTTCACGGGGCGGATCATCACGGATCCGTCCCGTGTGAAAGGACCCTAAAGGGGGTTGAATACAAATGCAAGCCACACTTTTCAGATATGTATTTGTAAAAAAATTTGAAAACCATTCATCATTTTGCTTCCACTTCACAATTATGTGCCACACTGTGTTGGTCTATCACATAAATTCCCAATAAAATACAACTTTATCTCTGACATGTCTGGTATGTTCCTTGGCCTTCATGTTGCTGTTTGTTCACTAAGGTTCTCTAACAAATCTCTGAGGACTTCACAGAACAGCTGTATTTATACTGAGATTAAATTACACACAGTTGGACTCTATTTACTAATTAGGTGACTTCTGAAGGCAATTCAGGAGTAGGAGAAGGCAATTCAGGAGTAGTTAGGAGTATCAGAGTAAAGGGGACTGAATACAAATGCACGCCACACTTTTCAGATATGTATTTGTAAAAAATTTTGAAAACCAATCATCATTTTTCTTGCACTTCACAATTATGTTCCTCACTGTGTTGGTCTATCACATAAATTCCCAATAAAATACATTAAAATTTTTGGTTGTAACATGATAAAATGTGGAAAATTTCAAGGGGTATGAATACTTTTTCAAGGCACTGTATGCACTGTCAGTTTATAATGTCATCATGACTGTCTGTGAAAACAGCTCTGTACCACCACATACTGCTTTAAGGCATCCCCCAAGCATGTTAGTGAAAAGAATTTTGATTTTTTTTTCAACCACTTGCGGACCGCCCGCCAGCAATGTACTGCGGACGGGCAGCCCACACAGGCAAAGCGACGTACCTGTGCATCTCTGCCTGCTTCTGGGTTTGGGACAAATGCAGCATGCACCCCCCCCCCCCGGCACCCACTGTGATTGTACACAGTGGGAGTCTGTCAGCAAGTCCCACCAAATGATTCACGGCCGGGACCTGCTGATCACAATGTACAGTACAGTGTACAATCACAGCCCAGAGCTCTGTGTTGACAATCAACACAGTGTATAGTATTATCACTGATCACTATATTAATGTCAATAGTGAGGTCAGTGGCAGTTAGTCAGTCCCCCCCAGCGTCAGTTAGTGTCAGATTGCTCACTGCACTCCCATTATAAGATCATCGCCATTAGTAGTATAAAAAATTACAGTCTATATACCATAGTTTGTGAGGACTAGAACTTTCACGCAAACCAATCTATTTACACTTATTGGGATTTTTTTTATCAAAGACATGTAGCAGAATACATTTTGCCCAAAATGTATGAAGAAATTTTTATTGAATGTGTTTTGTAGCAGAAAGTAAAAAAAAAATACTTTTCAAAATTTTCGTTTATATCACAAACAATAAAAAAACCTAGTGGTGATAAAATATCACCAAAAGAAAGCTCTGTGTGTGTGAAAAAATTATATCAATTTTGTTTGGGTATAACAAAAAATGGCCTGATCATGAAGGGGGTAAAATCTTCTGAAGCTCAAGTGGTAATATTGCCCCCAAAGCTTCTTGAAAAGATCCTCTGCTCATTACACAATATATTTTTTTTGCATTGGTCCATGCTCCGCATGCCAGGGCACAGCTTTCCATGCCTTTTTTTATAGTGATTTGCCTATTAGTTCTAAAAATGGCCAGAATATACTAACAGGACTGACCCTACCCCCTTTTCCATAGACTTCAATAGGATTCACTACAATTTGATGAATTCCAAACAAGATTCCTTGAACCTGAAGAGATTCACCAAACCCTACATCTTAGTGACGTCGTTGTCCTTATTTAGAAATGACTATATGTCCTATATACAGTATATAGCTTTGCATAGATGGATGCCAGTGATTGAACTATTATGCAGTCTGATGGGGATAGGTTTGCACAGTGATCAGTGATCCACTGTGAACATTGACTCATTGTTGATCAAAATGCCTGTCAAAGGAAAAGTATCTTACTCATTACCAATACTACTGATCAGTAAATGGTCTGTGAGTGTAAAGATACTTTCTTTATCCAGCACATTTAATTCCCACATAATATAAGAAAGATGTCCTATAGATCAGATATCTCAGCATTTTGTTTTCACTCCCACACTAAAGCCCAAAAAGTAAAGATTTGCTATTTCATAAGGAACATCTAGAAATATTGATTGTGCCTAAAGCACGCCATAGACTGTTCAAATCTTGGACAGTTCAGCAGGGACCAGCAGAGAATCGAACCATGTATGGGCAGGCTGATTGTACCCAAGTTGATCGATCAATCAGTTTGACTACATACAGTGTGTCCGATTTTTCATGCAATTATTGCCAGCAGCTATAGCCGCTAACAATAATCACTGTATGTTCTCGTGGCCAGGATGGCTCCCCCCACCCCCCTGCCGAGAAAACACAACATCTCCATGGGAGGGGTTCCCCCATAAACACTGACTGTGTTGATGGAGGAATCGGGTTGTAGGAAAGAAAATAGCATCATCTATGGCCGGTTTAAGCAACACCCTAAAAGATTTGCCTTTTGTCTTCTTTTATTCTTCTTGAAAAATAGCAGTACACTTCCTGACATGTGGCTGTGCCCAGGCACTTCTGTTCTGTGGCCCCATAGCTATAAAGCTGCAGAGCGAGGTCATAAGGCACTGCTGCCTCTAAAGGCAGGCTGCAGACGGTGCAAATTTCTTTACTGCAATCTGATTCCCCCATCAACACAAACAGACAGCAATTGTCAACTCTGGGGGGGGGGGGGGGTGTGTGTGTAAATAATTAGAACACTGAAATACTTGCATAATACTTCTGTTCTGGGTGAAATGCAACAGCAGCAGCTACTTTGTGTGTAAGGTCATCCTACTTCCTGGAAACTCCCCTTTATAAAACATCACAGTAACTAAAACATCACCCAAATAACGGGGACATTAAGTAGCTGTCTATAATCAACTAACTCTGCCACTGTCACAACACAGCCACTTACAGGTAGTAGAGGGCAGCATAATCCCTAAAACAATCTTTTACATCTACAACTTCTGTGAAAGATTTAATGCTGTTATCCCCTGCTATTCTCTGTGGTTTAATTCACTAGTTCCTATGTCACTAGGACACTAGTAATATAACTCTGGAGGACGGTACCACGGTACACAGTGGGGGCATGATATAAAAAACACCTAGGAGTCACTTTAAAGCTGTTAATTAGAGCGTAGGGGGTTATTTACGAAAGGCAAATCCACATTGCACTACAAGTGCACTGAAAGTGCCATTGCTGTAGATCTGAGGGGGACATGCAAGGGAAATAAAAAAACAGCATTTTAGCTTGCACATGATTAGATGATAAAATCAGCAGTGCTTCCCCTCATTTCAGATCTTCCCCTCAGATCTACAGCGACTGCACTAGCAGTGCACTTGTAGTGCAAAGTGGATTTGCCTTTCATAAATAACCCTGTAGTCCTGAAGTGGAGTACCAAGAGTGTGGTGGTGGGAGTGCACAGCTCCAGCTGTCGTTAACAAGAGGATGTATTGTACGCCTGCAGGCAATCTTGCCAGATTGATCTTCTGCCCAATGCTGTTAAAACTCTGTAGCCAGAAACAACTACTTTCTCCTGACGACTTTGATTTCCCACATGTTGTCCAGGTAGATCTCAACATCTGAAAGGTTGTCTACCTGTGTTTTAGGCTATATTCCAGTCTAAAATTGAATTCACCACTCCTCCCTGGTGAGAAATTCATATGCTGAGTCTTTGGTGATGCATATGGTCAACACTGCCCAAATGTGTATACTAATGTATTGGATTTTTTCTTTTGTCCTTTTGTCCAAGAGGTTTGCTTAGGTAAACCTGTTCCACGCAACTTTGCTTACCATATTGTGGATATAGTCCTGGATCTATTAGTTTAAAGCCTTGACAACCACTCTAACTTAGTGTTCATAAGGGTCACAGTTACTCAATATTGGAGTCCAAATTAAGAGCCTTGTATGTTAGTAATCTAGGCGTACCTTAAGTTTGTTCTATTGCAACGTTTTCCAACTTGAAGAGTTACATGGTTTTTTTTTCTATTTTTAAATCTTTTCTTTAATGATATCAAAAATACCTCGTCAACTGCTTACCAGATTGTACTGTAGTCACAAACACTTGTTTATCTTTGTACAACCCTATCACAATGATATTATGGCATTTTGCCATTCCTTATGTTTTGTATTGTAATTTAAATACTAAATACAACTTTATGAAACTAAAAGAAGTCACCTTCTTGTTGGTGATTCAATTGTAAGAGATGTTTCTTTAGGAAATCAAATGGAAGTGTCAAAGGAAGTTGTTTACCTTTGTGCTACTGTCAGGAGAGGTAAAAGGCACTCGTGAAAGTTCTGAAGCTTACTAGAAAAGACTTCAGGAACTTAATATTTACTATGGAGGAAAAAAGGGACAGGGGAGACATAACTGAAACCTTTAAATACATCAAAGAGGTGAATATGTTTTAGGAGGGAAGTATTTTCAACATGAAGCCAAGATCAAGAACACGGGGACATGACTTTAAACTAGCAGGAGTAACGTTTAAACCTAATCTTAGAAAGTATTGTTTTACCAAAATAGTAGTTGCTGCTTGGAATAGACTTCCAGCACAGGTAGTGAGTCAGTCAACAGTAAGTAAATTCATACATGCTTGGGACAAAGATAGATTTATACTCATTCAAATAAGTTAAAAAAAAGGGGGAGACTTGATGATAGGCCACTTAGTCTTTTTTTTTCTGCAGTCACTCCTCTGTGTTTTTATGTTTATAACAAGAATGAAATTGTTCAAATGGTTTCACACATCTATATTGTCCTGTAGTGTTTGTACAAAGATTCTGGTTAACAACAAGTAAATAGTCTGTTTCTTCTCCATGCTTGAGCTAGCAATAATACCCAGCAGAGAGAGATCACTTTGTGCATAGCGTATATGTCCTCTACCTGTCCTTTAATATATTTATAAGTGGGTATTAACTCTTAATGATGAACATTTTGATCAATGTTACATTGCAATGTTTTTTATTGCAATGCTTTTAAAATATAAACATATATATGTCATCTTAGAAAGCCCATGTGTACTTTTCATAAGTCACAATTAACGTTCTACACATTCCATCATAAATTATATTTCAAAACTCTGTGGCCAAAGAGGCACAGTCACAACTCTTTCTAATAGTGCATTGTTAACTCAAGTGCTTGTGCATGGTCTTTATACTCTTGCTGGGGTTTGGCAATCTTGCTGTCATCATAACACCATGCAATGTACAAACAAGATTATTTTCCCTTTTTATTGGATGGTGAGAAACATATGATGCTGTTCATTGCCATAACCCGGTACAGAAACTGACAGTACTTGGACCATATGAAAATTTGTCTGTATTGGTAGAGAATTTGCTAGAGGTTAGAAGATAAAGTTACAATTTTTTTAACATGTAACCATATAGAATTATTCAAACATTGTAGAACACTGGCATAGCCCAAGGTAATCTTTTTAACATGGCAACATTAGAAGTTGAATGGCAGATTCATTTTACACTGGTAAATGTAAGTATAACTAGGGTGAAATCTTTGCCCCTATATATTAAATATGTAGCACTACCCCCCCCCCCCCCCCGGAGCCACTTGGTAGATTGGATTCTCTGTTCTTCTGCCTCAACTCCGAGAACAACCTCAGCCCCACTGACACACCAGGTTAGGTAAATGGATACAGCGCTGCAACTGGGAGCACAAATATAGAGCTCCCATTTAACTACTCTTTTTTAATATCCTTTTTTGTTACTTTGATGTATTACAAGGTTTACCCCTTTTTTTTCAAGAAGGATAGTGACAGAATGTTGGACCACTTTCAGGTGTTGTTTTAGAGGGTAATATTCGATATGGCCACCAGAGGGCCTTTTAAGAGAAATTGCAGACCACAGAGATTTTTTAATTCTCAATCAATGCTAGGTTGTTCTGTTTTGTGATTATTAAAGATCGTGATTATTATTACACTTTAATTTTTTTATTTAGGAAATTTCTTTTTTTGGATGCCTTTTACTGTTCATTTATCACAATCAAAAGGGTATACTCGAGCATGCCTTTCATTTCCACACAGAGACGTGGTTTGTCATTTAGTACCACATGATGCCTGTCAGTTGTTCTTGTTGGGAATTCAGTAAGATCCAAAACAAGGCTTGGCTTCCCTGCTTCCTATATTGGAGTGATGACTCAGTGTGGCGCCCGTGCCCCAGATGACATAATATAAGACAAAACGCGTAGAACGAAGCCTACTGTGACATCACTACTGTCACGAACGTTCATTCCGTTCCAGGAGGCGTGCGCCTATGCGCATGCGCGAGTCACGGACCGATTGCACGAACGCGTTCGTTAGATGCGCTTTGGCGCCCAATAGCCTTTAAAAGATGCTTATGTCTCCAATCCTGACTTTGGCTAGTTTGACCCGGCTCTGTTACCTGTCTGATTGCCTGTTGCCAAGACCCAGCCTGGACTCTGACTCTTCTCTGCCTGCCGTTTTTGCTGTATTCCCCGATGTGTATGACCCGGCTCGTCTGACTCTGCTTCTGTCTGCTGACCTGCATCCGCTGCTCTGCAAACCTGCATCTGCTGACCTGCATCCGCTGCTCTGCAAACCTGCATCTGCTAACCTGCATCCGCTGCTCTGCAAACCTGCATCTGCTGACCCGCATCCGCTGCTCTGCAACCTGCACCTGCTGACCTGCATCCTCTCTGCTGCTAACCTGCATCTGCTGAGCTGCAACCACCACTCCAGCTTCCACGCAAGGAGACCACTTCAAACAGTAAGGACTCAGGCACCTTTACCCCACTGTGCTCTTACCGCCACTGTTCCCACTCCAGTGGTCTCCGAGCCAGGGTGGTACGGGAGGTCTCCCTCCACACGTCAGGCTCACATCCCAGATACGTTACAGTATCAAACCGCCATGTCTGAGCCTGCAGGAGGAACCTTGCCTATGGACTCTGTCTGTCAAACTCTCACAGCCCTCACTCAGGTCATGGAGACAACTGCAAAACAGCCTTGTCCGAATGGAAAAGCAGACACAAGAGTTGACCATCTTGGCAGACCCATCTCCCGAGCCTAGGGTGCCTGTCCCTGAGAAGTTCTCTGGGAATCGTAACCAATTCCGGGCGTTTCACAATGCATGCAAACTTTATTTCTCATTGCTGCCACAGACTTTCTCATCCGAAATTACCAAAGTAGGCTTTGTTATCACTTTGCTGCAAGGGGAGCCCCAGGCCTGGGCCGACCACCTACTTGAAGTCCGCCATATGGATCTGAACTCTTTGTCATCCTTCCTTGATGCCATGGCCCGACTTTATGATGACCCCCAGCGGACTTCCACTGCTGAGGCTGCCCTCCACGTGCTCCAGCAAGGCCGCCGAGCGGTAGAGGACTATGTAACCGATTTCAGACGCTGGAGCACAGACACTCAGTGGAATGAGGTGGCTGTCCGATACCAATTTAGTCTCGGTCTATCTGAGAGTTTAAAGGACGAATTAGCCCGGGTTGATGTTCCTGATGCTCTAGAGACTTTAATTACGCTATCCATCCAGATAGACCGACGACGGAACGCAGAGCAGAGAGGACTTCTCAGCAGCTCCGCCCAGCTTGGATGCTATCTCGGATGCCAACTTCCATGCACTCCATCGAACCAAAGCAGCCTGAACTGATGAAACATTCCCTGTCCGCCCAAGAACGACTTCGTCGGCAGCAGAGTTATCTATGCCTCTACTGTGGAGAAGCTGGTCACTACATCTCCTCTTGTCCTGCTAAGATGCGCAAGTTCCTGGCCACCTCTTCTTCTAATCATGCACCTTCCACTGCCAGTGCCACTCACTTGGCCATACCAATCTCATTCCAATTACTGGGAAGAACTATACCAGTGACGGCGATAATAGACTCAGGGGCATGCAGTTGTTTTATCGATTTAGACTTTGCTACCCAACAACGCATCCCCCTTCAGCCCAAGTCCCAGGGACTCTCCATCTTCCTGGCAGACGGGTCCTGCATCAAATCTGGAGTAGTGACCCAGGAAACCCCTCCTTTACCTGTAATCACCCCTGTGGATCATAAGAAACTTTTGAGTCTGAATGCCATTTCCTCTCCTTTGTTTGCAGTCATCCTTGGCTTACCTTGGCTTCAGGCGCACAATCCCCAGATCTATTGGGGAACCAGAAGTGTTAAGTTCCAGTCACCTTACTGCCTGCACCATTGCGTGCCATCATGCCCCAGCACCTCTGGTCCTTTGTTATGCCTGGAACCAGATCCTGAAACATGCTCTGCTGTGCCCAAACAATACCATGAGTTCTTGGACGTTTTCAGTAAACGTGGGGGTGAAGTTCTTCACCTCATCGTCCATACGACTGTCCAATCGAGCTTCTGCCCGGTGCTGAGATTCCTTTTGGACGTATCTTTCCCTTATCTGAACGGAAACTAGGGGTACTGAAGGAATACATTGATGAGAATCTTAAGAGGGGATTCATCCGCCCCTCCACCTCTCCAGCAGGAGCAGGAATCTTTTTTGTGGAAAAGAAAGACCACTCTCTCCGACCTTGTGTGGACTATCAGGAACTGAATAAGATCACGGTTAAGAACCGATACCCTTTGCCCCTGGTACCTGAACTCTTTCAAAGAACCGCCTCTGTGTTTACCAAATTAGACCTACGGGGGGCTTACAACTTGGTCCGCATTCGTGCAGAGGATGAGTGGAAGACTGCCTTTCGTACTAGGTTCGGCCATTACGAATATTTAGTAATGCCTTTTGGGTTATGTAACGCCCCAGCCACATTTCAGCACCTGATTAATGATGTTTTTAGAGACTGTCTGGACATTTATGTAGTTGTCTATCTAGACGATATTTTGATTTTTTCTTCTTCCCTCGAGCAGCATCGAGAACATGTCAAGAATGTACTCTGACGCCTTCGTCTACATGGACTATACACAAAACCGGAAAAATGCGAGTTTGAGCGACAGAGCATCCAGTTCCTTGGCCTCGTGATATCAACAGAGGGTTTCAAGATGGACCCCCAGAAAGTTTCATCCGTTCTGGATTGGCCTGCACCTTCAGACAAGAAAGGGGTGCAGCGCTTTGTTGGCTTTGCAAACTTCTATCGGAGATTCATCAAGGGCTTCTCTGCTATTATCTCCCCAATCACGCAGCTGACCAAGCAGAATGCTCAGTTCCAGTGGACTCCCGAGGCACAGACCGCCTTCACAGACTTAAAAGGACTTTTCACATCGGCTCCTATTCTGAGTCATCCTGATCCTGCGCTTCCTTACTTACTTGAAGTAGATGCCTCAGAGACTGCGGTTGGAGCTGTCATCTCCCAACGCCAGGGTCTCAAGGACTTGATGCATCCCATAGCTTTCTTTTCCTGGAAGCTCACCTCATCTGAAAGGAACTATGACGTTGGGGACAGGGAACTACTGGCCATTAAATCGGCCCTTGAGGAGTGGAGGTATTTGTTGGAAGGAGCAGCGCACCCCATACTCATTTATACAGATCATAAGAACTTAGAGTATCTGCGAGCTGCCAAACGTCTGAGACCCCGCCAGGCACGATGGGCATTATTTTTCTCTAGGTTCTCATTCCACATAACTTACCGGCCTGGCTCCAAGAACACCAAACCGGACGCTCTTTCCCGCATGTTTGATGATCCGAAGGAAGTACCAGCTCCAGACACCATTCTACCGGAAGGTAATTTTTTACTTTTGCAAACTGATCTCATGTCCAGCTTGAAGCAAGCCTCTGCAGGTGTGTCTGGCCCTCCTGGAGTTACTCTGCTACTCAAGGATGGTCTACTGTGGAGAAACAACAAGATCTTTGTGCCTGAAGAGGTCCGAGTCACAGTGCTGAATTTGTGTCATGATCATCCTCTGGCAGGCCATTTCGGAATGCATAAGACTCTGGAACTAGTCCAACGTACGTTTTGGTGGCCGGATCTTGAGAAGAACTCCAGGGAATATATAGGCTCTTGTGCTACCTGTATCCATAGCAAGACCACCAGAAGCAAGGCCTGGGGTCTGCTCAGACCTTTACCAGTCCCCGACCATCCTTGGAAAATGATTGTCATGGATTTCATAGTAGAACTTCCTCCATCAGAAGGTTATTCAGCCATTTTTGTCGTGGTTGACCGTCTATCCAAGATGGCCCACTTTGTTCCACTAAAAAGCACACCCTCTGCCATGGAAACTGCCCAAGTCTTCATTAGAGAGATAGTAAGGCTACACGGGGTTCCTGCGGACATTGTTTCGGACAGAGGGGTGCAGTTCACCTCTCGTTTCTGGAGGGCTTTATGCAGGGCTCTGAAGATTGAACTGTCCATGTCCTCGTCCTATCACCCTCAGACCAATGGGCAAACCGAGAGGACGAACCAAACACTCGAGCAATCTCTCCGATGCTTTACCTCCTTTGTTCAGGATGACTGGGTATCATTACTACCCCTGGCAGAATTTGCCTTTAATAATGCCAGTCATTCAGCTACAGGTCAGTCTCCATTCTTTGCCAATTACGGGTACCATCCAACCTTCCTACCTGATCTCATCCCGGATTCAACAGTCCCGGCGGTCCAGAGTACTATCGATTTTCTGACACATAATAGCAAGATATTACAGGAAGCCATGACCAGGGCACAGGCAACCAATAAGAAGATGTTTGACAGGAAGAGAAGGGGGAAGTTATGTCTGCAACAGGGCGATCAAGTATGGTTATCCACCACCAATCTTAAGATGGCCTGCCCCGCAAGGAAATTGGCACCCAAATTCATTGGTCCTTATCCCAGTAAAACGGAAATTAAATGACGTTTCCTATGAACTTGTCTTACCGGAGTCTTTGAAAATCCACCCGGTATTCCATGTCTCATTATTGAAACCTACAGTGCCTGGTCCCTTTCCTGACAGAGGATCAAGACCACCTGAACCTGTGATCATTGACGGAGATGAGAAGTTTGAAGTAGAGGCCGTCTTAGACTGCCGAAGAAGAAGGAATCAGCTACAATTCTTGATCAAATGGAAGGGTTACGGTCTGGAAGAAAATTCCTGGGAACCCCAACGGAACATTCACGCTCAAGAATTAATCCACGCCTTTTTCCGTAGTCACCCCCAGAAAAGAGCTCTCTTGGGCGACCGGAGGTTGCCCTTAAGGGGGGGGCACTGTCACGAACGTTCATTCCGTTCCAGAAGGCGTGCGCCTATGCGCATGCGCGAGTCACGGACTCGCTTTGGCGCCCAATAGCCTTTAAAAGATGCTCAATGGCGCTGCCCCTTGCGGTTTGATCTGCTTCCGTTTCCTGTGTTCCTGATTGTACCTGTACTCTGTTCCTGTGTTTTGACCCGGCTTCCTGACCCTGCTTATGTCTCCAATCCTGACTTTGGCTAGTTTGACCCGGCTCTGTTACCTGTCTGATTGCCTGTTGCCAAGACCCAGCCTGGACTCTGACTCTTCTCTGCCTGCCGTTTTTGCTGTATTCCCCGATGTGTATGACCCGGCTCGTCTGACTCTGCTTCTGTCTGCTGACCTGCATCCGCTGCTCTGAAAACCTGCATCCGCTGCTCTGCAAACCTGCATCTGCTGACCTGCATCCGCTGCTCTGCAAACTTGCATCTGCTGACCTGCATCCGCTGCTCTGCAAACCTGCATCTGCTAACCTGCATCCGCTGCTCTGCAAACCTGCATCTGCTGACCCGCATCCACTGCTCTGCAACCTGCACCTGCTGACCTGCATCCTCTCTGCTGCTAACCTGCATCTGCTGAGCTGCAACCACCACTCCAGCTTCCACGCAAGGAGACCACTTCAAACAGTAAGGACTCAGGCACCTTTACCCCACTGTGTTGTTACCGCCACTGTTCCCACTCCAGTGGTCTCCGAGCCAGGGTGGTACGGGAGGTCTCCCTCCACACGTCAGGCTCACATCCCAGATACGTTACAACTACTTTGATGCCGGAAGTGTTTGGGAAGCTAATTCTGTTGTATCAATCTGAGTTTTATATTGTGGACAGCACTTTTTTTTTTGGATGATATGTGAGTGCAATATTTTATAAATAACGTTTATGCAAGATTACACTATGAGGGTTTTTCTATTCTTATCTCTATCGCAATTATATATGGAGGGACCTTGTACCAGAGCATGCTGCAAATTGCCTATCGTGACTTGCTATCCGTTGAGAGACAGAGGAGACTGTCAAACCTTTGCCTAATTCACCTATCTGTAGTGGATGGTCAATTTTTTTCTGATAAGCCTTGCATGTGGCCACCTGGTGGAGTTCTTCAGTTTCTAGCTCACCACACTACAGGATTTGTGTTGCACCTTCAATCCACTATTGATCACGCTTTTTGATCAAATCACTTGGACTTTTGTCGAACTATTTTCATTTTTTTTTCTTTTTTTCATTTTCAATGCTTGTTTTTATGTATTTCCTTTTTATGTGTGAGGTTGTCTTTGATAGATATAGAGACATTAGTGCAACATTTTTATATTTTTCTTTTCACTGTGTCTATATATCACATGGTATGTCGCAGCTTTGTCGTTTTGGTTTATCATACGTTCTACACTTAGCACGGTATTGGTGTTTTTTACTTTGCACAAATATAGATACCCTGCAGACAACTAAGGTACTAGGGTTGTCCCGATACCGATACTAGTATCGGTATCGGCACCGATACCGAGCATTTGCCCAAGTACTTGTACTCGGGCAAATGCTCCCGATGCTTCCCCCGATACCTGGAAGTCAGCTGTGATCGGCGCGTGGGGGAGTTACAAGATTCTCCCCCAGCGGCTTTCACCAGCTTTAGTGACATACAGCTGTGATCGGTCACAGCTGACTGTCACTGCATCCTCCTCCATGCCCCCTCCTTTCCTCTGTGCCTCTCCGCTGTCCTCTTTGTTCCTCTCTCCTTATCTGTCCCCTCCGTTCCTCTTTCCTTATCTGTCCCCTGCATTCCTCTCTCCTTATCTGTCCCCTCCGTTCTCCCCCTCCGTTCCTCCGTCCCCCTCCTCCTTCCTTTGTGTATGGAGAGAGTCAGCTGACTCTGTCCATTCACATAACTGAAACATTGTAATCACCTGTGATTACAATGTGTCAGTTTATGAATGGAGAGAAGCTGCTGTCTCCTCTCCATTCACTCTCAGTGCAGCTGACGCTGCAGAGAAAGGGACTGGGGAATCTCTATCCTCTGTCTCTTTCTCTGTCTCAAGGGGGAGATATCAGAGGTCTGTTAAGACCCCTGATATCTCACCAAAGCCCCCCAAAAGGGCTGATTAAAAAAAAAAAAAAACAAAGAATAAAAAAATATTATTGGAAAAAATAAAAATTGTAAAAAAAAAACAAAACAAAAAAAAACACACACACATACAACGTTCACCCCCCCCCCCCCCCAAAAAAAAAATAGCAAAAAAAAAACACTGTCACGCGACATTAAAAAAAAGTATCGGTAATCGGTATCGGCGAGTACTTGAAAAAAAGTATCGGTACTTGTACTCGGTCCTAAAAAAGTGGTATCGGGACAACCCTATAAGGTACAGTATCAAAAAGTAAACATCAGACTGGTTAGTGATAAATTAGCCCAATATATTGTCAAGGGTTGCAGTAAATAGCAGTATGCTCATAAATGAGTAAGTAAGGGTTAGGTCAATCTCAATTTACTAGCTGATAGCACCATAGAATGGAGTTCTATGTAGCTAAATTAGAGTAAACTTGGTAGTCCACAAAATCAGCAATAACTAATGGCATTAGAAAACAGTAACAGCAATGATAATCAAACTCCTCTGTAAACAGTATGCTATATCCACTTTATAGAATGCACTCTATATTAATGGCAGTAATTCAATTTAAGAGGTACCTTTTATAATGGACAACAGGGAAAGTTCTTTCAAAGCAGCTGTCTGAGTAAGCAGTCTTTAGCCCAAGGTTTTCAGTCAGCTAGCATTTGGGGCCCAGTCTTTATGGTGGTGCACATGGGTACAATTTTAGTAACGTCTGCATGCAGTAAATAATGCTATCAGTTAGCTGGCCAGTCCCTATGTGCTCAGTCTCTGCTAGCAGCAACAGGTTAATGGCAACAGTGTCCTCTCACCAGTCTTAGCTATACAGCAACAGGGATCTCACTGTTCAGATGCCAGCTCATTTCTGGATCTGCCTGGAGTAAGTCCAGTCCCCAGCACAGGGCCACAGGATTGTGGCAGGTTGATGTACACATAGGAGCAGCAATGAGCACACCTTGGTCTGCTTGCAGCAAAGAGAAAGTTCCTCAGTATTCAGCCTGAGAAAATACGGCTCTTTCCCATAATAACCCGCTCACATTGGGAATTGTAGTCCAATGGTCCATAGACTGCCATAGTAAAGTTTATTTTCTGAACTTCATCTCCAATAATTCAGCACTGAGAATCATCAAATCTGTTGAGCTTCTTCTGCTTGTCATCTCCCCCTGGTGCATGAAGGCAAGGTAACGTTAACCCAAACAGTTGAAGTCTTTTGGGAGCACAGAGAACACAGGAGCACAGTATGCTAAATCACTCTCTATCTCTAATACCTGGCTACAAAAATAACAACAATCATAGGCGTGCGCAGCCTATTGCATTAGGGTGTGCACCTGAAAGCTCAAGCACACATACATATAGATATATTGTCAAAAGTATTGGGACACCTGCCTTTACATGCACATGAACTTTAATGCCATCCCAGTCTTAGTCCGTAGGGGTCAATATTGGATTGGCCCATCCTTTGCAGCTATAAAAGCCTCAACTCTTCTGGGAAGGCTGTCCACAAGGTTTAGGAGTGTGTCTATGGGAATGTTTGACCATTCTTGCAGAAGGGCGTTTGTGAGGTCAGGCGCTGATGTTGGATGAGAGGGCCTGGCTCACAGTCTCCACTCAAATTCATCCCAAAGGTGTTCTATCGGGTAGAGGTGAGGACTCTATGCAGGTCAGTCAAGTTCCTCCACCCCAAACTCGCTCATCCATGTCATTATTGACCTTGCTTTGTGCACTGGTCCAAATCATTTGGCGGAGGGGGGATTATGGTGTGGGGGTTGCTTTTCAGGGGTTGGGTTTGGCCCCTTAGTTCCAGTGAAGGGAACTCTTAAGGCGTCAGCATACCAAGACATTTTGGACAATTTCATGCTCCCAACTTTGTAGGAACAGTTTGGGGATGGCCCCTTCTTGTTCCAACATGACTGCGCACCAGTGCACAAAGCAAGGTCCATAAAGACATGGACTTAGCAGGGGTGGTGGGAAATTAACTTAAAGTGCAATAATTCACATTATAACTGTAACTAAAATGCATACAATTAAGTGTAACACTCTAAAAAATAAAAATTCCAAAGTGCTATAATGGTGTGAACCTCCCAACTAAAAAAGTTGTTGCACTTGAAGGTAAATTGTATTGCAATTATCTGTAGAGGGGTTTCCACCATCCTTGGTAAGGCAGCACTGATGGGCACTGATAGGCAGCACTGATTGGCACTAATAGTCTGCACTGATTGGCAGCACTGATTGGCAGCGTTGATGGGCACTAATTGGTAGCACTGATGTGCACTGATAGGTGGCACTGATAGGCAGCACTGATTGGCACTGATAGGTGGCACTGATGGGCACTGATATGCATCACTGATGGGCTCTTATTGGTAGCACTTATGGGCACTGATAGGCTCTGATTCTCAGCACTGATTAGCAGCACTGATGGACACTGATTGGCACTGATAGGCAGCACTGATTGGAAGCACTGATGGGCACTGATGGGCACTGGTAGGTGGCACTGATATGCAGCACTGATGGGCACTAATTGTCAGCACTGATTGGCACTGATAGGCAGCACTGATATGCAGCACTGATGGGCACTGATATGCAGCACTGATATGCAGCACTGATGGGCACAGATTGGCAGCACTTATGGGCACTGATAGGCAGCACTGATAGGCACTGATAGGCAGCACTGATAGGCACTGATATAGTTACATAGTAGGTGAGGTTGAAAAAAGACACAAGTCCATCAAGTCCAACCTATGTGTGTGATTATGTGTCAGTATTACATTACATATCCCTGTATATTGCGGTCATTCAGGTGATTATCTAATAGTTTCTTGAAGCTATCAATGCTCCCCACTGAGACCACCGCCTGTGGAAGGGAATTCCACATCCTTGCCGCTCTTACAGTAAAGAACCCTCTACGTAGTTTAAGGTTAAACCTCTTTTCTTCTAATTGTAATGAGTGGCCACGAGTCTTATTAAACTCTCTTCTGCGAAAAAGTTTTATCCCTATTGTGGGGTCACCAGTACAGTATTTGTAAATTGAAATCATATCCCCTCTCAAGCGTCTCTTCTCCAGAGAGAATAAGTTCAACGCTCGCAACCTTTCCTCATAACTAAGATCCTCCAGACCCTTTATTAGCTTCGTTGCCCTTCTTTGTACTCGCTCCATTTCCAGTACGTCCCTCCTGAGGACTGGTGCCCAGAACTGGACAGCATACTCCAGGTGCGGGCGGACCAGAGTCTTGTAGAGCGGGAGAATTATCGTTTTATCTCTGCAGTTGATCCCCCTTTTAATGCATGCCAATATTCTGTTTGCTTTATTAGCATTATCATCCACTAGGACCCCCAGGTCCTTTTCCACCCTAGATTCCCCCAGAGGTTCTCCCCCCAGTGTATAGATTGCATTCATATTTTTGCCACCCAAATGCATTATTTTACATTTTTCTACATTGAACCTCATTTGCCATGTAGTCGCCCACCCCATTAATTTGTTCAGGTCTTTTTGCAAGATTTCCACATCCTGCGGAGAAGTTATTGCCCTGCTTAGCTTAGTATCATCTGCAAATACAGAGATTGAACTGTTTATCCCATCCTCCAGGTCGTTTATGAACAAATTAAATAGGATTGGTCCCAGCACAGAACCCTGGGGAACCCCACTACCCACCCCTGACCATTCTGAGTACTCTCCATTTATCACCACCCTCTGAACACGCCCTTGTAGCCAGTTTTCAATCCATGTACTCACCCTATGGTCCATGCCAACGCACCTTTTTTTGTACTGTACAGTAAATGTTTATGGGGAACTGTGTCAAATGCTTTTGCAAAATCCAGATACACCACGTCTACGGGCCTTCCTTTATCTAGATGGCAACTCACCACCTCATAGAAGGTTAATAGATTGGTTTGGCAAGAACGATTCTTCATGAATCCCTGCTGATTACTGCTAATGATATCATTCTTATTACTAAAATCTTGTATATAGTCCCTTATCATCCCCTCCAAGAGTTTACATACTATTTATGTTAGGCTAACTGGTCTGTAATTCCCAGGGATGTTTTTTGGGCCCTTTTTAAATATTGGTGCTACATTGGCTTTTCTCCAATCAGCTGGTACCATTCCAGTCAATAGACTGTCTGTAAAAATTAGGAACAACGGTCTGGCAATCACCTGACTGAGTTCCCTAAGTACCCTCGGATGCAAGCCATCTGGTCCCGGTGATTTATTAATGTTAAGTTTCTCAAGTCTAATTTTAATTCCGTCCTCTGTTAACCATGTAGGTGCTTCCTGTGTTGTGTCATGAGGATAAACACTGCAGTTTTGGTTACTGAAGCCCCCCGATTCACTCGTGAAGACTGAGGAGAAGAATAAATTCAATACCTTTGCCATCTCCCCATCCTTTGTAACCAGATGTCCTTCCTCATTCTTTATGGGGCCAATATGGTCTGTCCTCCCTTTTTTACTGTTTACATACTTAAAGAATTTCTTGGGATTTTTTTTTGCTCTCCTCCGCTATGTGTCTTTCATGTTCTATCTTAGCCATCCTAATTGCACCCTTACATTTCTTATTGCATTCTTTATAAATTCTGAATGCAGTGGATGATCCCTCAACCTTGTATTTTTTGAAGGCCTTCTCCTTTGCTTTTATATGCATTTTTACATTGGAGTTAAGCCATCCAGGATGTTTGTTCGCTCTTTTAAATTTATTACCCAATGGGATACATTGGCTAATGCCCTTATTTAATATGCTCTTAAAGCAAACCCATCTCTCCTCCGTATTCTTTGTTCCTAATATTTTATCCCAATTTATGCCTTTTAGCAAGGTTTGTAGTTTAGGGAAGTTGGCTCTTTTGAAATTCAGTGTCTTTGTGTTCCCTTCATGTCTCCTATTTGTGTGATTTATACTGAAACTAACTGACCTGTGATCGCTGTTACCTAAATTGCCCCGTATTTCCACATCTGTTATCAGGTCTGTATTGTTGGTAATCAGTAGATCTAGTAATGTTTTATTTCTAGTTGGTGCGCCTACCATCTGACCCATAAAATTGTCCTGCAAGACACTAAGGAACTGGCGAGCCTTGAATGAATGCGCGGTTCCCTCCGCCCAGCCTATGTCTGGATAATTAAAATCCCCCATTATGATAACACTTCCCATCCTTGCTGCTAATCCAATTTGTGATAGGAGATCCATCTCCACTTCCTCCCTCAGGTTAGGGGGCCTATAGCATACTCCCAGTATTATTTTCCCCTTAGTTTCATCCCTTTGGAGCTCTACCCATAAAGATTCCACCTCCTCCCTAGCCCCCTCAGTGATGTCATCTCTCACATTCACTTGTACATTATTCTTGATATATAGGCATACCCCTCCCCCTTTTTTACCCTCTCTATCCTTGCGGTATAGGGTATACCCTTGGATGTTTGCCAGCCAATCATGAGAGCTGTTGAACCAGGTCTCTGAAATTCCCACAAAATCCAAATCCTCCTTGTACAACAGTATCTCTAGTTCACCCATCTTGTCCGCCAGGCTCCTGGCATTGGTGAACATGCCACATAGTTTAGACCGGTCGCATGTTGTCCTCGTATTGGGTGTTTCAAGATTGCAACTTGGACTTGCCACTATACTCACCTTGTGTTTTTGTGCTTTGGTTTACCTACCACTAATGCCCCCAATACTACCCTCTGGAATATCTTCCGCGCTGGCTATCACTGTCTCTGGACCCTCCCCCCCATTGCCTAGTTTAAAAACCCCTCTAACTTTTTGGCCATCTTCATTCCCAGCAGATCTGCACCCTCCTCATTTAGGTGCAGTCCGTCCCTTCTATAGTACCGGTTACCGACTGAAAAGTCGGCCCAGTCCTCCAGGAACCCAAACCCCTCTTTACTACACCAGCTTTTCAGCCACTTGTTTACTTCCCTAATCTCCCTCTGCCTCTCTGGTGTGGCTCGATGTACCGGTAGTATTCCTGAGAACACTACCTTGGAGGTCCTTTTCCTCAATTTAGCTCCTAAGTCCCTAAAATCGTTCTTTAGGACACTCCATCTGCCTCTGACTTTGTCATTGGTGCCAACGTGCACCATGACAGCCGGGTCTTCCCCAGCCCCTCCCAGTAATCTGTCCACAAGATCCGTGATGTGCCGAACCCGAGCGCCCGGTAGACAACATACTGTTCGGCGCTTCAGGTCTTGGTTACAGAGTGCCCTCTCTGTCCTTCTAAGAATTGAGTCCCCTACCACCAGAATCTGTCTTTCCTTTCCCTTTGCTGCCCCCCCCACTCTCACTGAAGGAGTTCTTCCCCTGGCAGCTAGGAGAGTCCCTCATCTCCAGCAGTGCTGGTCCCTGACTGGTTACACCAATGTCACTCAATGGAGCGTACTTATTGGGATGCTCCAGTCCTGGATCAGCCTCTCTGGCACTTCCCCCTCTACCCCTCCTGACTGTCACCCATCTACTCTTTGCTAGTGCATGCACCTCTTTGTCTCCACCCGCCTCTGTGCTGGCCCCTGCCGGCACCTGCCGTGTACGTTCCTGGCTCACCTTTAGTATGGAGGGACTTCTCAGTGCTGACAGTTGCTTCCCCAGATTCAGAACCTGGGCTTCCAGGGAAACAATGTGCTTACATTTTGCACAGCAGTATTCGCCCTCGATCGGATGATCAAGGAACGCATACATGCGGCAAGATGTACAAAGAGTCGCCTCTCCACACCCGCCGGGCATCGTACCTATTAAATTTAGTGAGGATTTGGGGATTTTACCCTGTCCAAATTACCTAACAGCTAGCTTCCTGGCACTAATACTCAAGACAATACACAGGTACACAATACACAAGTATTAACGATCCACACACACTACTCAGACAACACTCAGATACTCACAGATATGCAGCACTGATAGGCAGCATTGGTTGGTACTGATTGACAGCATTGGTTGGCACTGATTTACAGCATTGGTTGGCACTGACAGGCAGCACTGGTTGGCACTGATAGGCAGCACTGGTTGGCACTGATAGGCAGAATTGGTTGGCACTGATAAGCAGCACTGGCACAGATACGCAGTACTGTTTGGCACTGATAGGCAGCCTTGGTTGACACTGATTGGCAGCATTGGTTGGCACTGATTGGCAGCATTGGTTGGCACTGATAGGCAGCATTGGTTGGCACTGATAGGCAGCATTGGTTGGCACTGATAGGCAGCACTGGTTTGCACTGATAGGCAGCACTGGTTGGCAACTGATAGGCAGCATTGGTTGGCACTGATAGGCAGCATTAGTTGGCACTGATAGGCAGCACTGGTTGGCACTGATAGGCAGAATTGATTGGCACTGATAAGCAGCACTGGCATGGATAGGAAGTACTGGTTGGCACTGATAGGCAGCATTGGTTGGCACTGATAAGCAGCACTGGCACTGATAGGCAACATTGGTTGGCACTGATAGGCAGCACTGGTTTGCAATGGTTGGCACTGATAGGCAGAATTGGTTGGCACTGATAAGCAGCACTGGCACGGATAGGCAATACTGGTTGGCACTGATAGGTAGCATTGGTTGGCACTGATTGGCAGCATTGGTTGGCACTGATTGGCAGCATTGGTTGGCACTGATAGGCAGCATTGGTTGGCACTGATAAGCAGCACTGGCACGGATAAGCAGTACTGGTTGGCACTGATAGGCAGCATTGGTTGGCACAGATAGGGGAGAGGGGGAGTTTCACATTCAGGAGATCGTGAGAATTGCCAGAGCTGTTCAGTGTATGAAACTGTCAGATAATGTCACTGCATGCAGGGACAGACACCAGCTGTTAAAAGTCAGCGGTGATGTTGGTGGTGGGCGGGACTGAACAGTTACCAAACAACAACCAATAGGATGGGTCTGGGCGGGCCGCTACATTTCTCTGGCTCCGCCCCCTCTCTGAAGCAGCCCAATCATTGGCTGGTGTTGGCGCTTGATCCCGCCCACCCCCGACATCGCGGCTGAGTTGTGATGACTTACAACTCAGCCGCGATGTCGGGGGTGGGCGGGACCAAGCGCTATAAACACCAGCCAATGTTTGAGCTGCTTCAGAGAGGGGGCGGGGCCACATAAATGTAGCGGCCCGTCCAGACCCCATCCCATTGCCTGGTGTTTGATGGCCGTTTGATCCCGCCCACCCCCGACATCACCCTGACATTTAGACAGCTGGTGTCTCTCCCTGCATGCAGTGTCATTATCTGACAGTTTCATACACTGAACAGCTCTGGCAATTCTCACATTCTGCTGCCTGTGAAACTGTTTCCACACTTTCATGGATGCAGCATTTTGAGGTAAATCTCTGGACACAGCACGGGGTGATTAGGGTGTGCCCAGGCACACCCGGCACACCCCCTGCGCACGCCTATGACAACAATAAAGGCCAAATTCACTCAAAATTTATATTACAGTTTTTGGTAGGATTTAGTGGATCAAGTCACCTGCTTGCATTTTGTTTCCCACGTTTTGGTGTTTTCATTAGAAGCATTAGGACACCAGTATTTTGATTTTTAATGTTTACAGCTTTTAGGCAAAACTAGAAAGTCTGCTGCTGCTTCTTACTTATGTATAGCAGGATATCTACGCTAAACCCAAAGGACAAATGAATACATGTGTGTATATATATATATATATATATATATATATCAAATATATGAATATTCATATATGAAAAAATTGTTGCTGCATCTAAAAAAAAACGGAATATTCAGACAATAAACTTGTACAACAAATAAAAATGCGCAACCAATAAAAGCATATATAAATTCAAACATGTGCTGTGATTAATTAATCATTTCAATACAGGGCATTTTCACCCCCTTCCTTCCCAGACCAATTTTTAGTTTTCAGCGCTGTCGCATTTTAAACGACAATTGCGCGGTCGTGCGATGTTGTACCCAAACAAAATTGACGTCCTTTTTTCCCCACAAAAAGAGCTTTCTTTTGGTGGTACTTGATCACCTCTACGTTTTTTTTTTGCGCTATAAACAAAAGAAAAGCGACAATTTTGAAAAAAACACAATATTTTTTACTTTTTGCTATAATAAATATACCAATTTAAAAAAAAAAAAAAACATTTTTTCCTCAGTTTAGGCCGATATGTATTCGTTTACATATTTTTGGTAAAAAAAAATCACAATAAGCATATATTGATTGGTTTGCGCAAAAGTTATAGCGTCTACAAAATACGGGATAGATTTATGGCATTTTTTAAAAAAAATTATTTATTTATTTTTTTTACTAGTAATAGCGGCGATCACGATTTTTTTTCGTGACTGCGACATTATGGTGGACACATCGGACACTTTTGACACATTTTTGGGACCATTCACATTTATACAGCGATCAATGCTATAAAATTGCATTGATTACTGTATAAATGTGACAGGCAGGGAAGGGGTTATCCACTAGGGGGAGACAAGGGGTTAAATGTTTCCCAAGGGAGTGATTCTAACTGTAGGGGTTGGGGACTCACAAGAGGAGGAGACTGATCGGTGTTCCTCTGTACTGGGAACACAGATCGGTCTCCTCTCAACTGACAGGACGTGGATCTGTGTGTTTACACACACAGATCCACGGTCCTGCTCAGTTAAGGGGCAATCGCGGGTGCCCGGCGGCCGCCGGGCACACGCACCATGTCCCGAGCAACACTGCGTGCCCCCTAGATGGCCGGGAAACCCAGGACATCATATGACGGCCACCCAGGATGGGAGATCCCATCTGAGGCCGTCATTTGACTATACGTGGGTAATGAAGTGGTTAAAAAGGATATTAAGCTGTATAGTCCAAAAAGTGCTTGAACCGATGCAAACAACCAGGACGAATTTCTCAGAACAAACGATTTTTCTGTTCATCAAACAAAGTAAGTAAACAGCGCCGCTTACCAGATGTGATGGATCTCAAATTATAGAGATCGGATAGGCATACACAGTAAGGATCACTTGGCCAAAAAAGGTGTATCCACAGGCTCTTCCAATAGCGGGATCCCACCTCCTGTAGCGGCTTTATTCTGCTGCAATATTCCTCACAGAGCCTTTCGCAAGATAAACTCCACCGTGGGATGTGTTATGAAATGGAAAGAAGAAGCTTCATGGTGCAGTACTCGAATTAAAAAGTGTTTATTCTTAACCACTTCAATACCAGGCACTTAGACACCTTCCCGCCCAGCCCAATTTTCACCTTTCAGCGCTGTTGCAATTTGAATGACAATTGCGCGGTCATGCTACACTGTACCCAAACAATTTTTTTATCATTTTGTTCCCACAAATAGAGCTTTTTTTTGGTGGTATTTGATCACCTCTGCGGTTTTTATTTTTTGCGCAACAAATAAAAAAAGACCGAAAATTTCGAAAAAAAACAAGTTTTTCTTTGTTTCTGTTAAATTTTTTTGTAAATAAGTACGCTTTCTCCTTCAATAATGGGCACTGATATAGCTGCACTGATGGGCACTGATACGGCGGCACTGATGGGCACCGATGAGGTGGCACCAATGAGGTGGCACTGATGAGGTGGCACTAACGGGCACTGATGATGGGCACTGATAGGCGGCACTGATGGGCACTGATAGGCGGCACTGATGGGCACTGATAGGTGGCACTGGTATGCGGCACTGATGGGCACTCATAGGTGGCACCGATGGGCACACATAGGCGGCACTGATGGGCACTCGTAGGTGGCATTGATTGGCATATATGGGTGGCACTGATGGGTACTTATGTGTGGCACTGATGTGTGGCACTGATGGGCACTGATAGGTGGGCACAGATGGGCACAGATGGGCACTGACAGGTGGCACAGATGGGCAATGACAGGTGGCACTGATATAGCATTTCTGGGCAGATCTGGGCATTGCTGGGCAGATCTTTGGCATAATAGTGCCAATCAGTGCCCATTTGTGGGCACTGATTGGCACAGATTGGGCACATGTGGATGGCCATGGGGTACATACCTGGCCATCCATGTTGCCCCTTCCCTGGTGGTCCTAGTGGCATCCCTGGTAGTCCAGTGGGGTGATCTGCGGGGGGGCTGCGCTGATAAACAATCAGCGCAGACCCCCCCTGCCAGGAGAGCCGCCGATCGGCTCTCCTCTACTTGCGTCTGTCAGACGCGAGTGAGGAAGAGCCGATCAACGGCTCTTCCTATTGACAGCGTGATCAGCCGTGATTGGACACGGCTGATCACGTGGTAAAGAGCCTCCGCCTGAGGCTTTTTACCAAGATCAGTGTAGCGGTGTGTCAGACTGACACACCGCTCCACCGATCGCCGCGATGCGCGCCCCCGGGGGCGCGCTGCGGCATGTTATCCTGCTGGACGTCATATGACGCCCAGTCAGGATAACACAACCACTTCCCGGACGTCAATCCGCTATAGGGCGGGCGGGAAGTGGTTAAAAAAATCGGAGGCACTGACATCCAAACAATACGGTATTTAGTGTATTCAAACCAGCCACGGCTCAAGTCAGCCAGCTGGTGCATGGTGATGTCAAGACCTGTAGCTCCACCCAACGCGTTTCCCCATACTAGCCTTCGACTGGGAAACGAGGCTTTGTCTGGACGTCACACACCACGCTACTATATATATTAAGGTATGTGTGTATATGTGTGTATATATGGGTATATATATATATATATATATTATATATATATATATATATATATATATATATATATATATATATATATATATAAATAAATGTTTTATAGAAATGTATGACTTAATATTTTTAGGTTTAATCATGAGAGGTGGGCCTAGTTACTGTTATCTGTATCTCAAAAGACCAACCACTCTGTTGTCTGCATAGTAACTAAGTTACCCTATTGTTTGTAGAGATTGCCATTTCAGACATTGTGGCTCCACCTGATCACAAGTCCTTGAAATGGTAATTTATGTTATATCAAAGATGGCTGACTGTTGTAAATCAAGGAGTAAGGCTTAACACAGGTAATTGGGTTTTCAGACAGATGCACTGGAGATAGCCTCTTGATTGTATAGGAAGCATGATAAAGCACTAGACTTGAAATTACAGCCAATCAGAATTTGACTCTGGACCAATGACAAGGTTCCGGGGGGGGGGGGGTAGAACCTGGATTGGTGGGAGTAGGGGTAGAGGGGGGTATAAAAGCAGTACAGAGAGCTAGGCATGTGCATTACGTTTCCTTCCGAATCAAAATTAGGACAAATTTTTCATTATTCGGAAATTCGGATGCATCCAAATTTCCGAATTACAAAAGTAAAGAATTTAAACGAATCCAAAAAAACGAACGAATTCGAAAACATATTCGAATCAAATTCGAAAACATATTCGAATTGAATTCGTAGACAAGATTGAATTTGAAAACATACCGTATATACTCGAGTATAAGTCGAATTTTTCAGCACATTATTTAGTGCTGAAAGTGCCCCCCTCGACTTATACTCGAGTCAAGCACTTTTCTGCAGCAAAAAATTTCATTTTCTGAACCGACTTTGGGGCCCCGTATCTCAGGGCCACTTGGTGCTAGGAACTCCAAATTTGGTGTGCAAACCCAGTGGACCTGGTACCACAACATATCCAAAGCTGAAGTTCCTAGCACTAAGTGGCCCCGAGATACGGGGCCCCAAAATCGGTTCGGAAAATGTCATTCTCTGCTGCAGAAAAGTGCTTGACATTTTCTGAACCGAGTTTGAGGCCCCATATCTCAGGGCCACTTAGTGCTAGGAACCCCCAAATTTGGTGTGCAAACCCAGTGGACCTGGTACCATAACATATCCAAAGCTGAAGTTCCTAGCACTAAGTGGCCCTGAGATACAGGGCCCCCAAACCGGTTCGGAAAATGTCATTCTCTGCTGTAGAAAAGTGCTTGACATTTTCTGAACTGATTTTTGGGGCCCTGTATCTCGGGGCCACTTGGTGCTAGAAACCCCAGCTTTGGAAATTTTATGGGGCTAGTTTCACTTGGTTTGCACACCAAATTTGGGGTTCTTAGCACTAAGTGGCCCTAAGATACAGGGCCCCAAATTCGGTCAACTGTGTCCATCTGCTGCAATGTCATTTCAGGACCCTTTGGGTTCAGAGACCCCAAATTTTGGCTGCAGCTAGGGGGCATCTAGGAACCCTTAACTACCAAGTTTGAAGTTCAGGGGACCTATGGCTGCAAATGGGCACAGTGAGGCTGCAAATGGGCACAGTGAGGCTGCAAATGGGCATTGTTGACCCTCTTTTCCACTTACAGTAGCTGTGCATTTCTCACCCTCGTCTTATACTCGGGTCAATAAGTTTTTCCCATTTTTTTGTGGTAAATTAGGGCCTCGACTTATACTCGGAACGACTTATACTCGAGTATATACGGTATTCGAATCGAATTCGAAAAATATAGAAAACGTTTTTCTAAAAAAAAACAATAAGATAGAATATAAAATAATAAAGCAATATATATATATATATATATATATATATATATATATATATATATATATATATATATATATATATATATATATTCTATTGTTTTTTTATGCTTTTCTTTTCTATTATTTTATATTCTATAATAGTCTTTTCAATTCAAATTCATTCTATACGAAATTCGAATTTCGGAACATGGCTTCTGAAGTTTGAATTTCGTATAGAATGAATTCGATTTTGAATAGAAAAGATTAGAACAGAAAATAATAGAAAATAATATTTTCTTCTATTCTGTTCTATTGTTTTTCTAGTCTATTCTTTTCTATTATTTTCTATTCTATTCTAATCTTTTGTATTCAAATTTGATTTCGGTCTATATGAAATTCGAATTTTGGAAGATGTTTTATATATATCTATATCTATTCTGTTTCATTGTTTTTCTATGCTATTCTTTTCTATTCTATTCTAAACTTTTCTATTCAAATTTGAATTCATTCTATACGAAATTCAAATTTCAGAAGATTGCTTCTGAAAGTGGAATTTCATATAGAATGAATTCGAATAGAAAAGATTAGAATAGAAAATAATAGACTAGACAAACAATAGAACAGAACAGAATAAAATATAATATATATATTTTATTCTATTCTGTTCTATTGTTTTTCTAGTCTTTTCTCTTCTACTCTATTTTAATCTTTTCTATTTAAATGTGAATTCATTCTATATGAAATTTGAATTTCTGAAAATGGTTATACAAACCACCTTCCGAAATTGGAATTTGGTACAGAATGAATTCAAATAGAAAAGATTAGAATAGAACAGAAAATAATATAAAAGAATAGCATAGAAAAACAATAGAACAGTATAGAAAAAAATATAAAATATTCTATTGTAACCTTTTCTATTCTAATTCATTAGATATATACCGGTATATATAAAACCATCTTCCGAAATTCGAATTTCGTATAAAATGAATTTGAATTTGAATAGAAAAGATTAGAATAGAGTAGAAAGAATAGACTAGAAAAACAATAGAACATAATAGAATAAGATATAATATATATATTATATTTTATTCTGTTATGTTCTATTGTTTTCCTAGTCTATTCTTTTCTATTATTTTCTATTCAAATTCAAATTCATTCTATACGAAATTCGAATTTCAGAAGCCATCTTCCGAAATTCGAATTTCATATAGAATGAATTCAAATTCGAATAGAAAAGTTTAGAATAGAATAAAAAAAAATAGCATAGAAAAACAATGAAACAGAATAGAAAAAAATATAATATATATATTATATTTTATTCTCTTCTGTTCTATTGCTTTTCTAGTCTGTTCTGTTTCTATTATTTTCTATTCTAATCTTTTCTATTCAAATTCGAATTCATTCTATACGAAATTCTAATTTTAGAAGCCATCTTCCGAAATTCGAATTTCGCATAGAATTAATTCAAATTCGAATAGAAAAGTTTAGAATAGAATAGAAAAGAATAGCATAGAAAAACATTGGAACAGAATAGAAAAAAAATATAATATATATATAACCATCTTCCGAAATTGGAATTTGGTAAAGAATGAATTCGAATTTGAATAGAAAAGATTAGAATACAATATATTATATTTTTTTCTATTCTGTTCTATTGTTTTTCTATGCTATTCTTTTATATTTTCTGTTCTATCCTAATGTTTTCTATTGGAATTCAATTTCATTCTATACGAATTTCAAATTTCGCAAAATGGTTAAATATAGATTACTTTTTAAAATTCAGTTAATGTTTTTTTTGGATGTGGTGGAATTTTTTCGAATTTGACAGTTTTTTTTGAATACGGTCGAATTTTTTCGAATGCGGTTGAATTTTTTTTTAATTCAAATACGAAACTAAACGAATTCCAAAAACGAATGTAACGAATGCAACTAATTTAACTAAACGAATTGAGTTAAATAACGAATCGAAACGAAACTAAACGAAACAATTTTTTTCATCCTGCATATGTCTACAGAGAGCTACTCACAGTCTCTTCCTCTCGGTGCCCCCCCCCCTTCAAGAATGGTAACATAAGGGCTGTCTAGGTAATGTATCTGTATTATCTCTTATGTCTCTTTTCTTCTCTTAACTTTCTTCTATCCTAGGTAATACCTTGATAGCATGTGTATGTCAATTGTAACCATAGCTCCTTTTTGCATTAACTATCTTTGTAGACTGGCAACACTGTATTTGTAACATCACTATGCTATATTTGGTAATGTCCGATTATTCTAACGTTTCTTTTCTGTATAAATAATTTAGATCTTTGTGTTTTAGTACCATTATCATTCCTTATTGATTGCATGGGTTATAGCAGCAACTGCATGGGTTGATTTATATATAGATAAAAGGTTCTAATCACTTATTTTATGTATCATTAAGCATGAGGTAGGTAAAAATCGATGTATCAATACTTAATATCACAGCAGAGGAAATCCGCTACAGGAGGAGGGATCACCTTTTTTGGCCAAGTGATCCTTCCTGTGTGTGCCTATCCGATCTCTATAATTTGAGATCCATCACATCTGGTAAGCAGTGCTGTTTACTTACTTTGTTTGATGAACATTAAAATTGTTTGTTCTTCTGAGAAGTTTGTCCTGGTTGTTTTCATCAGGTCAAGTGTTTTTGGACTACACAGCTTAATATCATTTTTATTAATCACAGCACATCACAGCACAGCACATTATATAATCATAGCACATCACAGCACAGCACATTAATTAATCACAGCACATGTTTGCCTTTATATATGCTGCTTCTTACTTTAATTTTTTTTATTTTAATTAATTTTTTTCAAAAATTTGTAATAAAAATTACAACTTCGCCGAAGACGCAGCTTGTCTTGGGGGGATGATGTGAGACGTGAGATGGCGTCTGACGGGGAGGGAGGAGCCTGGGTGTGCTGACAGCTCGGCCGCGAGCTCGATGGGGAAGCTGCAGAGGGAATGAGAAGGGGGAGAGAGAAGCCGGAGCCAAGATCTAGCCCTGTCGGAAGCGCTCTGGCCATCTGAGGTGCTGGAAACACCTATCTACATCGTGGAGCACGAGGCGGGCACTGCAGCCCATGAGGCGAGACATACTGTGCGGGACCGGCGTCCATTAGGGGATGAGGAATATACATTGGCAAACGTTTATGCCCCCCAATAAAAACCAGATGAAATATCTTAAAGGTATCTTGGCAAAGCTGGGGGCTTTCAGGAAAGGACATACGATTATGATGGGAGATTTGAACTTTTGTATGACACCTGGTCTGGATAGTGGGACCCGTGCACAGGAGACTACTTGCGTTCAACTGAAAGAGGTTAAACAAAAACTGTATGCCAGCCAAATGGTTGACATTTGGAGGATTCAACACCCTAAAACACAAGATTTTTACTCCCTCGTGCACGGGTCCTACTCCAGGATAGATTACATTTTTGTAGAACATAGGGATATAGATAAGGTGTTGGAGTCTAAGATTGAAATCTCCACGTTATCGGATCATGCCCTGGTAAGGATGAAAATGTCAGCATCAGGGAAAATAAGCCAGCGGGCTGGATGGCGTTTGAACGAAGAGCTGATTAGAGACAAGGAAGGATCCGCATTGGGATCAAGGGAACTTGAAAACTATTTTTCATATAATGACACAGGAGAAGTAATGGTGTCAGCCTTGTGGGAGGCTCACAAGGCCTACATCAGGGGGATCTTGATACAGCTAGGGTCACGGAAAAAAAGGAGAGTTCTGAGAAAATATGTACACTCATAAATGAAAGTGGGGAAATAAACCTAGTAAATATCTGGCAAAAATTCTACAAAAGAAAAAAGCCATCAATTATATAAAGAAAATATAAAGAAAATTCAAACTAAGGATGGCAACCTGGTTTATTCACCTAAAGGAATTGCAGAAATATTTAGAACTTATTACCAAGAATTATACTCAGTACAGCAGCAGGAAGTCTGGCCAGGGGAAAAGAATAGAAAAATAATTAATTTTCTTAAGAATGCAGGACTCCCGAAAATAACCAAAGAGGCCGGGGAAGCGTTGGAGGCCGGACGGATTTACAATATCTTATTAAAAAAAATTTAAAACAATCCTGGTCCCAAGGCTTTGCCATTATATGAACGGCCTGGTGGTAGAGCATAACATCAGCAAGGAGGCCTTGTCAGCTGCTATTACAGTCATTCTAAAAGAAGGAAAGGAGGAAATGCTGTGTTCTAGTTACAGGCCAATTTCATTACTTAACGCGGACATAAAACTCTTCGCCAAAGTCTTGGCTGGGAGGTTGAAGGGACTAATGAACACACTAGTAAACCCGGGCCAAGTTGGTTTCACTCCTAAAAGAGAAGGGAAGGATAATGGGGTAAAAACAGTACTCCTGCTCCAAATGATAAAAGAAAGGGGACCCCCAGGACTGCTACTGTCGATTGATGCCGAAAAGGCCTTCGACAGGGTAGACTGTGGGTTCATGATCCAGCCTATAGAGACAATGGGCATCGGCCCAAGAATGATCGGTTGGATTAAATCATTGTACCATCATCCAATCGCATCAATAAAAGTAAACGGTCTAATGTCTCTCCCTTTCGAGATGAAAAACGGGACGAGGCAGGGGTGCCCCCTGTCTCCAATGCTATTTGTCCTATCCCTGGAACCACTTCTGTCCACGATTCTTAACGATTCTAATATATCTGGATTTAAGCTGGGACGGGAAGAGCATAAACTCTCCGCTTTTGCAGACGACATACTGTTTTATGTCACGAACCCCCGGAATACAATGCGTAATCTAACAAATACCTAAAAAAACAATATGGGGAAACCTCCAACTTTAAAATAAATCTTGCAAAATCTGAGATATTAAATATCAATATAAGCCAGACAGAAGTAAGAGTACTAAAAATGAGTTTGAATTTACCTGGACAAAAGAATTAAAATATTTAGGAATTAAACTAGCAAATACAAGGGAGCAGATTTATTAAAAAAACTATATCCCCCTACTTGACAAAGTTAGGTCTGATTGTAATAAACTCCTCGGAACGTCACTATCTTGGTTGGGACGAATTAACAGCATAAAAATGATGATCCTCCCTAAGGTCATGATTTAAGGTCAGATTTCAGATGGTGCCAGTAGCCCTTCCTCAACAATACTTGAGAAAAATAAAAATGTTGCTATCGAATTTAATTTGGAAATATAAAAAAACGAGAGTTTCCTTTCAAACGTTGAAACAGGGAAAAAGGAAGGGAGGCCTAGCGGTCCCCGACATCTCAACCTACTACAAAGCTGTTGTGTTGTCCAGGGTGGTAGAATGGGCCAAGGAAAATAATGAGAAAAAATGGGTTAGTATAGAGAAAACACTAGGTAAAGCACAATTGGGTAGTATTATTTGGAACCCCCCACAATACAGAAGACTAGATGAATACACTGATACACTGACACATAATGTTTTTAAAATCTGGGATGGGATATATAAACGGGTTAATGGTAAATATAATTCACCTTTAATTACACTGATAGACAACGAATATTTTCCACCAGGAATGAATAGCATAGGAGGAGTCTGGTTAAAAAAGGACGTCACACAATTAAGGGACATAGTAAAAAAAGGAAAAATGATTCCTACACAGGATTTGATGCACAATAATCTTGCACGGGGGATGGTAGAATTGCGGTCTCTCCAGTTGAGTCACTTTGTTAAAAAAGTACCTCAACCTATTAGATCCAGAGACGACCTCTCCATTTTTGAACGACTGTTCATGGAAGAGGACCCGAGAAACACTATATCAAAAATGTACAAAGTATTACTGAGGGCGGATGAACCAGAGACACCGCCATTCATCACTAAATGGGAGAGGGAACTGGGCTCATTGCGAGATAGGAAGCTCATTGGAAAAATCTTTAATCTTGCTCATGCCTCAGGAGTGGACAGCAGAACAGCAGAGATGAATTATAAGTGCCTTGTAAGGTGGTACGCTGCCACAGATAAAATAAGCAAATTTCAGTGTAATACATCAGTAGAGTGCTGGAGAGGATGTAAAGAGGTGGGCACCATGACACATTTGTGGTGGGAATGCCTAAAATTAGGGAATTCTGGAAAAAGATTTTGCAATTGACCAAGGAGATTACAAAAAAAGAAGTAGTGGAAGAACCATGGGTGGAACTGTTCCACAGCGGGTGACATAAAGCAGTATAAAAGGTCCCTGACCCCTCACCTCTTAAATGCCGCTAAGAGACTCATACCCAAGTATTGGCAAAAAAAGGAAGCACCTTTAATGTGGGAGTGGATAGATATGGTCGAGGAAACATATATCATGGAATGCTGGGGAAGCACTATGGAGGAGGAGATTAACAGAGCTACGGCAAAATGGGAGAGATGGAAAGCTTTTAAAAAGACATGGACTTACTCCCAGGAATTGAGATTGTAGATCTTGGGTAAGGAGTCGAATGGTCTTGGCTTGAACCTTTCGACCGGATGGATAGTAGCGGTGGGAAAGGGTCAATGGGGTAGGGGTAAAGGGGGTATATTGGGTATTGTGTCTTATTTGTTTTGTTGAAAACTGTAGGAAAAATTTTGTTACTTTTAAAACTGCCACGATGATGTGACAATTATTGGGATGGGAAAGTTGATTGGCAAGGCTGATTTAAGTCACTTATCGCTGTCTGCTAAAGTGGCAATAAAAAAAACAAAAGAAAACAAAAAAAAAATTACAACTTCAACAAATGTGCCATGCCTTTTACTAAATACCTTGGACTGTCTACTTCCCAAAAGCGGTTATTTGGGGGATATTTGTAATGTTCTGGCATTTGCGGGCCTCAAAAAAAAAAAGAGATAGGCTGGCAGTACTTTGGGATTGATCAATTTTCACATATATACTGTATACCATAGTTTGTAGACTCTACAACTTTCCTACAGACTAAATCACTGATTTGGGTTATTTTCCCAAGAAATGTAGCAGAATATATTTTGGCCTACATTTATGAAGAAAGATTATTTTTTTGCAAAATGTTACAACCGAAACAAAGAACAAAGTTTTTTTTCAAAATGCTTGTCCTTTTTTCACTTATTTAGCAGCTCCTTATCCTATATGAGACCCCTTGATAAGGGTCTGGTATGGATGTCAATGGGGACCCCAAAATCCTTACCAGACCCTTATCACTGCATGAAGTCTGGCAGGCCAGGAACAGAGGGGGACACATGTGTGTCCCTTCCTTCTGAACTATACCAGGCCACATGCCCTCAACTTAGGCAGGGAGGCTTATCAGAATCTTAAATCCTCTTTTAAAATAAGGTGGTCCCTAGATACGGGTCCCATCAATGTGAAGGATTAAGGCAGTGGTAAAGCTAGACATTCTTTTACCCGGGCATCCGCCTCCCCTGCCGAGAGAGAAGGCCAACACAATCACTTCATAGATGAAGTTTGAGCGATTTCCAGCTTCACTTCTAGAGTTGATTAGGAGGGACACTACTGGGAAAGAAGAAGTGAGCCAAGAAGTAGATCTTTAACTGCTTCAGCTCTAGAAGGTTTACCCCCATTCATGACCAGGCCATTTTTTGCGATACGGCACTGCGTTACTTTAACTAAAGTTATAATTGTGAGGTCAAGCAACACTGTACTGAAACAAAATGTATGTCATTTTTTCACATAAATAGAGCTTTCTTTTGGTGGTATTTGATTTTGATTTTGTGCTATAAACAAAAAAAGACCAACAATTTTGAAAAAAAAAAAACAATATTTTTTACTTTCTGCTATAAAACATATCCAATAAAAAAAATGTAAAAAATCAAATTTCTTCATCAATTTAGGCCAATGTGTATTCTGCTACATATTTCTGGTAAACAAAATCCCAATAAGCCTATATTGATTGGCTTGCACAAAGGTTATAGTGTCTATATATTTTTTTATTTCTATTTTTTTACTAGTAATGGCGGCGATCAGCGACTTATAGTGGGATTGCCATATTGCGGCAGACAGTCGGGACACTAACTGACACTTTTGACACTTTTTGGGGACCATTGTCAATAATACAGTCATCAGCGCTAAATAATATGCACTGTCACTGTACTAATGGCATTGGCAGGGAAGGGGTTAACATCAGGGACAATCAAAGGGTTAAATGTGTGCCTGACCAGTGCTTTACTACTGTGGGGGAGGTGCTTGTACTAGGAGAAGGTATGCATCAGTGCCTCTGCTTAGCGGAGACACAGGATCCATGTCTTCTGTAGTGACAAAACAGCAATCTGACTTGTTTATGCCATTCTTCCTGTGTACTGAAGCATCTGTGGGTGCTGGCTAACATTGAGTCTGTCATACTCGTCAATCAGCTCCAACTGTGTCTAATCACAGTGGGAGAGGGCCGCTTGTGGACCCAGAAGTGCAGGATCACATACTAGGTATGCGATCCTGCGCAGCAGAGCCATCTTGCTACGGTATATATACAGTACATGGTCGGAAAGTAAATAAGGCCTGCTTCTCTGTGCTCTTCTTCCTACTGGCGACACCCCTACTAAGCCACAGCTGAAGTGCGGCTTGAAACTATGGAAACACTATAGGATTGTAGAAGACCTGGGACACTTTTGGGGTGCTCCAATGAGAGCAGTAATGCACAGTGGGCGTGGGGCAAATTAGGTTTAAATTAGGAGGGGCTTAAAGGGGCATGATTAATTAAAACAAAAGCATTCTTGTACCCATAAAATATGCTTAGGTTAATAAAATGTCACTGTAAAAATATGAAGGCTGGCAGTATCCCAGAACCAGACCCTGAAGCAGCAAGGTTCAGAGAGCACAAAAGTCCACTCCTGAAGTGGATTAAGGTGTACATATTACCATGACTCATTCTCAAGAAAATGTAAATGCAAATAAAAGCACCTCCTCTTCTTGAAAAAAAAAAAAAAAAAAAAAAAGTTCTACGATTTAAATGCATCATCAAAAATCCACAAACTGATGGACATGTCCTATCACTACACTCACTGCTAATCAGATCTAAAGGTGTCTGTCACTAAACAAAAGGGTAGGGTATAACCAGTGATATAATTTACCAAATGTTATGAAGTTTCTAATGTACCAAATGTAGATATGGACATATTTGGTCAATGTAATTGCCCAAATATGGCCATGTGGCCATATTTGGACAATAACATCAGTGCTATCCCTGCCCCTTTGTTCACAAAACAAATCCTGGGATTGAAACACAGTTAGATTGGAATATACGTAGCATTCCCCCCCCCCCCCCCCCCCAAAGGAGCCACTGAGAATGTCCAGGTCTTCCTTGATAGAGTACAGAATCTGCCAAATACAGACACAGTTCAAAGCGCACCAACAAATGCAGGCTCAGTCTAGGGGATGTCTTTTTTTGTGGATTTTTTGCAGAAAACCTAAGCAGAAGAAGAATAAGTATGCAGGATAGGCCAAAATGTTAGAAGTTACCAGGAGAACTACTTTAGATGGAATCCTCTTTTAGCAGCTCTTGCTGAAGGTAAGAGGGAATGGCCAGCTAATCTGGGACTCAATACGAGCAGTACCAGTTCTTACAACAATCTCTGGCACTTACTTCCCCAAACACACCAAGAGACTTTACCAAGGGTCTTACTTGCAATGTCCAAGGATAGCTGTTGCCTACCAGCTTACATGCAACATTCTTCTTTGAAGCCAGGATCCCTCCTTAGGTCAGGTTAAGTCCTTAGGTTGTCCTTGAAAACAAAACTCCACAAGATCCATCTGTTTCTGATGTTTAAGAATTTCAGATCAGAACAGTCCTGATTTCTACAGGGTTTTGGGTCACTGATACACTCCCAAACTTCTTCATCCAACCAAGACTACTGACATCTTTCAATCTCTTCCATCAGCTCTCTGGGGGGGTTTTATACCCATACTCCAAGGCCACTTGCCTTGGTACAATTCTCTGCTGCCTTGAAAATCGGTGTAGCTTTACCACACTCCTCCTCCCTGGAAAAACACAATAATTTACATCCTTCTTAATTATGTCCCTGTGCACCTCACTCTGGACAAGGGCCCTAGCAAAGTTATGTGGTGGGGACACCTATACTCTGCATTTTCTGTCAGTGTCACTCAACACTCCAGGAGTGGACCTATGTGCTCTGTACCTTGCTGCTTGAGGGTCTGGTTCTGGGATACTCCCAGACTCCTGCTACTCTACTCTGCCCTCCCAGGACTAATCGGACTGAGACCGTCTCAAATGTCCCACTCCTCAATGTCCTCCTCCAACTATTCTGCTTTAAATTTTGCTTACCCCATGTCAGATCCTCAACATGCTCAGAGCAAAGCACCCACAGTGTACCAAACGCACACCGGTATAAGATATTCTTGCAATTCATCCATTCGGTCCAGAGATCTGAGGGACATAGCACCCCCTGACGTCACTACTGCCTGGTTGCCAAAGAATCTGTAGTGGGCCATATTGCAATACCAGTTCTACATGCACAGTCCCTCGACCAAGCCATGCCCCCTGCTTGTAGTTGGTGTCTCTGCTTTTATTCTCCAGCTATTTTGACCAAAGATCCTCATTTACAAGGCAGACTCCTCCTGCACCCAGTTTAACTCTTCAATGCTCAGCCAACAATGCACCCATCATGGGCAATTGTTTCTCTCCTGCAGAACACAGTATCTCTCTGTGGTCAGGAACTAAAACAACTCTCTCCTATATTCATAAGCCAAACAGTCCATGAAAGCATTACAAATCAACGTTCTTCTGTCGGTTGCTATAGGCAATGGTAGCATGTACTACTAGGATATCCCAGACTTGTGAGCCCCCCCATGTAGCGCTCTCCCCCATAGGGGCTGCTGAGAATGACCAGGTCTCCCTTGCTACAGTACATAGGCTGCCAGACACAGTTCTAAGCACACCCACAAATGTAGGCTCAGTCTAGGGGTGTCTTTTTTTGTGGATTTAATGCAGAAAACTTGAAAACGAAAGGGATAAGAGTGCAGGATGCTCCAAAAAGGCTATAAGAAATTAATAGGAGAACAACTTCAAACAGAACCCACTTGAAGCATAATTTGCTGGGTTTGAGAGGGAATGGTGGACTAATCTTGGACTCTGGCACTTACTTCCTCAAGCACAAGCACAACAAGAGTCTTTAGCAAGGGTCCTACTCATAATGATAATCATTTATCTTCTCCCATTTTCTGGGTGCCCCTCCCAGGGATTGACTGAGAATAGATAAATATTCATATCTTCCGGCTGACCCCTCTACTCTATTCTTTGGAAGCTTCTTCCATAAACAGGCGAGAAAACGAAAAGAAGAGGTGCCCAGGGGATTTTATGGGCGAGGGTTGAAACCAGATAGAGGAGTAGAAGGCGTATGTAAAAAAGTAATACAAAATGTATTAGTTTATAAGACATACAAAATTACATATAGAGATGTTAAAATAAAAAAAACAGTGGTTAATATAGTTAATACATAGTAATTTACAGCAAAAATTCAGAGTCATGAAATGGGTCTCATGGTAGGAGGCCAATCAATATACATGAGTTTAGAGCTCCCAACATGTTTCGGAATATTTTTGAATTGTTAAATTCCTTCTTCAGGGGCTGATTTGAGTCAAGCTGTATTGTCTAAAGGTATAATGGCAAAGAGAAAATAGAGGCCAGCCAAATCAATCGTATATGGATATATGGATATATGTAAAAAATGTATGTAGGCATGGGGGAATAGAAAGGAGACAAAAAATTTTTGGAAATTGATAGTTCTTACAAAATAACCAACTGTAATAAATCATAGTACACATCATGGTCCTGCTTGGATCATGGTCTGCATCTCAAGGTAGCCCCATAGCGTGGATCATTTGGGAAAGGAGTCTCCAAAAAGTGATTTTAAGCACATAGATGGTAACTCTTAAGCCGGTTCGGCTTAAAGGTTCAAGCACTGTGACTGACTTTCACTAAAGAAAAACCTATACATGCTGTGGCAGGGGATCGTACGGATTTTATTCCCAAACAAGTCTGTGGCAGAGACTTTGATTCATGCTGCGTGCCTGCTGCTAGACCGGTGAGAGAGGCCTATCCGGACGAGCAAGGAGTGTGTCCCACGAGGGGAGCGCATTTCAAATAGTACTTGAATTCTACCAGGACATTTTGTCAAGAGAACCCTACCAGAGAATATTTGAGTTTTTTCTGCAAGTTTCCTTTCTACCTCTTTCCTGCTACTTCCTAAGTCCTTTGTTTTAATAAAGCATTGAAAACGTACTCCAGTGTTGGTGCGGGTGCTGTCCAGGAGTAAACTCAAAGGAACCCTAGACTCGGTGCCGGTGAAACAGAGGGAAGCAGAGTGAAGGTAACAGACCCGCTTAAACCAGCAGCTCCACCGTGAGTTAGTGCTACAAGTATTTTGCGGTAATGGCACCAACTTCCTCTCTGCCCTCTGATAGGGACACTTCACCCATGTTCCCTGTTTGGCTCACGTCCTTAATTTGGTGGTGCGGCGGTTCTTGTGCAGGTACCTGGGCTTACAGGATCTCCTGAGGCAGGCCAGGAAAGTCTGTGTGCATTTCCGCCGGTCATATAATGCCAGTGCTCAGCTGGCTGACCTCCAAAAGGAATACAACCTGCCCAAGAACCGCCTAATCTGTGACATGCCCACCAGATGGAAAACAACGTTGGCCATGCCGCAGCGGCTACACATGCAGGGACAACAATGAGTACCTTTGCGACTATAGCACCAAGACAGGGTCAGGGGAGCATGGCTTTTTTTTCGCCACTCCAGTGGCTCATGATCAAGGATGCATGCACTGTCCTGTCACCATTTGAGGAGGCCACAAGGATGGTGAGCAGTGACAGTGCATTCATCAGTGATACTGTTCCTCTTGTCTACCTGTTGGTGCACACGCTAGGTAAATAATGGACAGGGCACTTGAGGCAGAACAGAGGGAGGAAGAGGAGGACTTCCTTACCTCTCAAGGCCCCCTTTATCCAGACAGTGTTCGTGCGGGCCCACCGATCACACAGGAAGAGGAGGAGGAGGAGGACTGTGTCAGCATGGAGGTGGAGCCTAGCACTCAGCATCAGCAGCAGTCTTCAAGGGATCATTTACAGTCCCCAGAAACCCATGGACTGGGGAGGAGGGGAGGAGGTGGCTTTCGATCAGTTCATCCTCAGAGACCCAGAGAACTCTGGACCGAATGCCTCAGCAAACCTACGCTGCATGGCCTCCCTGATCCTGCAAAGCCTGCGAAAGGACCCTCGGATTCGTGGTATCAAGAGAGGGATCAGTACTGGCTGGCAACCCTCCTTGATCCACATTACAAGGGTAAGTTTGCGGAACTTATCCAGCAGAGGGAGCAGAGGATGAAACATCTTCAGGAGGTCTTGCAGAAAGGTTTGTGCAACGCGTTTCCAAGGCCTGGGAGGTTACAAATTCCTGGTCCTGGACAACTGTGGCTTCGGTCAGTCACAGAAGGAGCGGTGGAGAAGGTGGCCGTCTGACAGATGCATTCAGACAATTTTTTAGTCCACAGTCCCAAGGTCTGATCAGTTCCAGCAACCATCGCCAGCATCTGATTTACATGGTGCAGGACCAGACTTGAAGACCTTTCCAACCGAAAATCCTCTGGGTTACTGGGTCTTGAGGATGGATCATTGGCCAGAGCTTGCACAGTATGCAGTTGAGCTACTGGCCTGTCCAGCGTTCTTTCTGAATACACATTCAGTGCTGCTGAAGGCTTTGTAACCGATCACAGAGTGTGCCTGTCCACTGACTTGGTTGATCGGCTCACCTTCATAAAAATGAAACAGTCTTGGATCACCAGGTACCAAGCACCCGATGCTGATGTAACCGACTAATTTTTTGATGAATGTGAGATCCCTTGAAGACTGCCTATGCTGATGCTGAGTGACTATCCTGTTATACTGAGTGACTATCCTACTCCTCCTCAATGTTCATAGCTTGTAAGAACATTTTTGATTCTGGGCACCCCCACCAGTGGCTAAGGCCCAATTTTTCTGCCCCTGTTTGACAGGGGCATGTAATTACAATTTTTGCTGTAATATTTTGCAGCAGGGCTTATTTCTGTGCTCAACTAGAGTATCTTTGGGGGTTTGCAGTGTTGTGGCACCAGCACCAGTGCCTAAAGCCCAATTTTTCTGCCCCTGTTGAACAGGGGCATGTAATTACAATTTTTGATCTAATATTTCACCCGTGCCCACCAAGAGTAACTGTGAGGGCTTACAGTGTTGTGGCAACACCATCACACCACCACCAAAGGCCAAATTTCTCTGACCCTGTTCAACAGGGGCATGTAATTACAATTCTTGATATAATATTTCACAGCAGGGCCCGTTCCAGCGTCCACCAAGAGTAACTGTGAGAGCTTACAGTGTTCTGGTACCACCAACACCTAAGGCCCAAATTTCTGCAGAGTATATAGGGCAGCCCCCTACTTTCAAACATCCGACTTACAAACGACTCCTACTTAGGGATGAGCTTCGAGTTTGAGTCAAACTCATATTCGACTCGAACATCGGCTATTCGCAAGTTCGCCAAACAGCGAACAATTTGGGGTGTTCGCGGCAAATTTGAAAGCCGCGGAACACCCTTTAAAAGTCTATGGGAGAAATCATAAGTGCTAATTTTAAAGGCTTATATGCATGGTATTGTCATAAAAAGTGTTTGGGGACCTGGGTCCTGCCCCAGGACACATGGATCAATGCAAAAAAAAGTTTTAAAAATGGCAGTTTTTTCGGGAGCATTTATTTTAATAATGCTTAAAGTGAAACAATAAAAGTGTAATATTCCTTTAAATTTCATACCTGGGTGGTGTCTATAGTATGCCTGTAAAGGGGCACATGTTTCCCGTGTTCAGAACAGTCTGACAGCAAAATGACATTTCAAAGGAAAAAAAGTCATTTAAATGTACTCTCGGCTATATGAATTGTCGGTCCGACAATACACATAAAAGTACATTGATAAAAATGGCATGGGATTTCCCCACAGGGGAACCCCGAACCAAAATTGAAAAAAAAAATGGCGTGGGGGTCCCGCTAAATTTCATACCAAGCCCTTCAGGTCTGGTATGGACAATAAGGGGAACCCCGTGTCAATTTTTTTTTTTTTAAAGGCGTGGGGATCCCCCTCAAAATCTATACCAGACCCTTTAGGTCTAGTATGGATTTTAAGGGGAACCCCACGCCACAATTTTTTTAAAAATGGCGTGGGGTCCCCCCAAAAATCCATACCAGACCCTTATCAGAGCACGCAACCTGGCAGGCCGCAGGAAAAGAGGGGGGACGAGAGAGCACCCTCCTCCTGAATGGTACCAGGCCACATGCCCTCAACATTGGGAGGGTGCTTTGGGGTCCCTCCCAAAGCACCTTGTCCCCATGTTGATGAGGACAAGGGCCTCATCCCCACAACCCTTGCCCGGTGGTTGTGGGGGTCTGTGGGCGGGGGGCTTATCGGAATCTGGAAGCCCCCTTTAACAAGGGGACCCCCAGATCCCGGCCCCCCGTGTGAAATGGTAAGGGGGTACTTTATAATTTCACAAAAAAAGTGTCAAAAATGTTAAAAATGGCAAGAGATTTTGACAATTCCTTTATTTAAATGCTTCTTCTTTCCGTCTTCTTTCTGCTATCTTCTTTCTTCTATCTTCCTTTGGTTTCTTCCTCCATCTTTTTCTTCTTCTTCCTTCGATCCTCTGCTTCTTGCTTCGGTGTTCTCATCCGGCATCCTCCTCCGTGGCGTCTTCTTCCCTTCTTCGTTCTCGGGCCACACCGCATCGATGATGGGAGGCTCCAGCTGTGTGACGCTTCTCATCTTCTGATGGTACTTAAATAATGGAGGGCGGGGCCACCCGGTGACCCCGCCCCCTCTGATGCACGGGGACCACAGAACATGGTTCCAGTAATCCATATCCTTAGTCTGCTTGTCTTCAGCAAACTGTTTGCAGGCTTTCTTGTGCATCATCTTTAGAGGCTTCCTTTTTGGGACGATGGCCATGCAGACCAATTTGATGCAGTGTGCGGCATATGTTCGGAGCACTGACAGGCTGACCCCCCACCCCTTCAACCTCTGCAGCAATCCTGGCAGCACTCATACATCTATTACCCAAAGACAACCTCTGGATATGATGCTGAGCACATGCACTCAACTTCTTTGATTGACCATGGTGAGGCCTGTTCTAAGTGGAACCTGTCCTGTTAAACTGCTGTTTGGTCTTGGCCACCATGCTGCAGCTCAGTTTCAGGGTCTTGGCAATCTTCTTATGCCCCGTACACACGGTTGGATTTTCCAACGGAAAATGTGTGATAGGACCTTGTTGTCGGAAATTCCGACTGTGTGTAGGCTCCATCACACATTTTCAATCGGATTTTCCAACACACAAAATTTGAGAGCAGGATATAAAATTTTCCGACAACAAAATCCGTTGTCGGAATTTCCGATCGTGTGTACACAAATCCGATGCACAAAGTGCCACGCATGCTCAGAATAAATAAAGAGATAAAAGCTATTGGCCACTGCCCCATTTATAGTCCCGACATACGTGTTTTACGTCACCGCGTTCAGAATGATCGGATTTTCCGACAACTTTGTGTGACCGTGTGTATGCAAGACAAGTTTGAGCCAACATCCGTCGGAAAAAATCCTAGGATTTTGTTGTCGGAATGTCCGAACAAAGTTCGACCGTGTGTACGGGGCATTATAGCCTAGGCCATCTTTATGTAGAGCAACAATTCTTTTTTTTTTCAGATCCTGAGAGAGTTCTTTGCCATTAGGTGCCATGTTGAACTTCTAGTGACCGGTATGAGAGAGTGAGAGCGATAACACCAAATTTAACACACCTGCTCCCCATTTACACCTGAGACCTTTCAACACTAATGAGTCACATGACACAGGGGAGGGAAAATGGCTAATTGGGCCCAATTTCGACATTTTCACTTAGGGGTGTACTCAGTTTGTTGCCAGCGGTTTAGACATTAATGGCTGTGTGCTGAGTTATTTTGAGGGGACAGCAAATTTACACTGTTATACAAGCTGTACACGCACTACTTTACATTGTAGAAAAGTGTCATTTCTTCAGTATTGTCACATGAAAAAATATAATAAAATATTTCCAAAAATGTGAGGGGTGTACTCACTTTTGTGAGATACTGTATATATAGTGGGGACGGAAAGTATTCAGACCCCCTTAAATTTTTCACTCTTTGTTATATTGCAGCCATTTGCTAAAATCATTTAAGTTCATTTTTTTCTCATATATATATATATATATATATATATATATATATATATATATATATATATTTAACTCAGGTGCTGTCCATTTCTTCTGATAATCCTTGAGATGGTTCTACACCTTCAATTGAGTCCAGCTGTGTTTGATTATACTGATTGGACTTGATTAGGAAAGCCACACACCTGTCTATATAAGACCTTACAGCTCACAGTACATGTCAGAGCAAATGAGAATCATGAGGTCAAAGGAACTGCCTGAAGAGCTCAGAGACAGAATTGTGGCAAGGCACAGATCTGGCCAAGGTTACAAAAAAATTCTGCTGCACTTAAGGTTCCTAAGAGCACAGTGGCCTCCATAATCCTTAAATGAAAGACATTTGGGACGACCAGAATTCTTCCTAGAGATGGCCATCAGGCCAAACTGAGTTATTGGGGGAGAAGAGCCTTGGTGAGAGAGGTAAAGAAGAACCCAAAGATCACTGTGGCTGAGCTCCAGAGATACAGTCGAGAGATGGGAGAAAGTTGTAGAAAGTTAACCATCACTGCAGCCCTCCACCAGTTGGGGCTTTATGGCAGAGTGGCCCGACGGAAGCCTCTCCTCAGTGCAAGACACATGAAAGCCCGCATGGGGTTTGCTAAAAAACACCTGAAGGACTCCAAGATGGTGATAAATAAGATTCTCTGGCCTGATGAGACCAAGATAGAACTTTTTGGCCTTAATTCTAAGTGGTATGTGTGGAGAAAACCAGCCACTGCTCATCACCTGTCCAATACAGTCCCAACAGTGAAGCATGGTGGTGGCAGCATCATGCTGTTGGGTGTTTTTCAGCTGCAGGGACAGGATGACTGGTCTCAATTGAGGGAAACATGGCCAAGTACAGGGATATCCTGGACGAAAACCTCCTCCAGAGTGCTCAGGACCTCAGACTGGGCCAAAGGTTTACCTTCCAACAAGACAATGACCCTAAGCACACAGCTAAAATAACGAAGGAGTGGATTTATAACAACTCCGTGACTGTTCTTGAATGGCCCAGCCAGAGCCCTGACTTAAATCCAGTTGAGCATCTCTGGAGAGACCTTAAAATGGCTGTCCACCAACGTTTACCATCCAACCTGACAGAACTGGAGAGGATCTGCAAGGAGGAATGGCAGAGGATCCCCAAATACAGGTGTGAAAAACTTGTTGCATCTTTCCCAAAAAGACTCATGGCTGTATTGGATCAAAAGGGGGCTTCTACTAAATACTGAGCAAAGGGTCTGAATACTTACGACCATGTGATATTTCAGTTTTTCTTTTTTAATAAATCTGCAAAAATGTCAACAATTTTGTGTTTTTCTGTCAATATGGGGTGCTGTGTGTACATTGAGGGAAAAAATGAACTTAAATTATTTTAGCAAATGGCTGCAATATAACAAAGAGTTAAAAATTTAAGGGGGTCTGAATACTTTCCGTCCCCACTGTAAACATTAAAAGCTCTATAGATATTGGCGGCTTTACCTTTGATTGGATATAGAGGATTCTTAATGTTTAAAATAATATTATTAGCTATAAACAAAGTAGTAGTTGTATAAAGCATCAATGCCTTTTGAGTTAAAAGAGCTAGTGATCCTATAGAAATGCTTTGTGTCTTTATAAGGAAATTAGCCTTGTATTCATAGGAGGTGAAAGAAAAATGTACAGATAGAGAAAGAAATTGATGGCTGAGAAGTTTATGAACAAGGTCCATTATATCAAGATACAAATTACTGCTGAACTGAATGGCCCATCTTAAATGTAAATTTGAAGCTTTTAAGACCATTTTCATTACGGTTCAGTCCTTGTTAGAGATACAGTAAAGTCCCGGTGATTCTGATCACTAGAGAAAGGAATTATTATGATTGCACTTTTGATCGGAGATTGCAAGGATCAAAGGCCATATTTCCATTGTTTCCAATTTATATAGCTTTTAAATAAATATAAATGACGTTTCAAGAGGCAAACAGGAGATATGTAAAGAGAGAAAGGGAATGAGGGGAGTGTAATGATATAGAGAAATCCCGAGCTTCTCTAAAGAAGGAGTTATGACTTATAAAGGAAAATCAATGGCTTTAATGGAGTGATACTGAGTTTTTTAAAATGACATACAGCGATGTACTTGGAGATCTGTAATTAAACTAATGTGCTTTTAAAGGATGCCATCTGATTGGCTGCCTGTGTTCCTTTAGAAAAGATGAGGTTAACGGCCTGCGTCGCGCTATACTGCTCGTTTTATTGCTTAAAGTGAAATTAACCATTTGCTGTCGATAACACCAGAGGTGCAATCCATTAAACTGCATCCAATGATCAGTTACAGTCTCTTTCTTCCTACATGGAAAATCAGTGTTTTTTGTGCTGTCCAAAACAGAAAACATAACATTTATAGAAAATACATAGAGAAAATACACGTATGCTGGATGTATTACTGTATTTTCTCTATTTCATTAAGTGGTGTCAGAGTATACGTGCGGGGTACACAATACGAGTTTTTTGTATTTTATATGCATTTATATGTAATAACTGTCTCTAACTAAATTTCTATACCAATAAATACACCTAATTACTTTTACATGGCCTACCTGTGTGCCTTTAAAGTCCACTTTCTGTAGTTTTTAGTTTCTATTTGTTCTAGGACCTGTCCTAGCTTGGGATTGGACAATGAAGGAGCAATTGTACTGTACAGTAATGGGGTCATCACTTTCCTCCTGTCAATTTACTTTTGCGTTAAATGTGAAGCAGTGTGCAATGCAATGGAGCTCTGGTTGTTGCACAGTACTACTGCTCCCAAAACATGGCGCACAGGGGATTAAAGGATATTCTTAACAAGACAAAGTTAACACTTTTGCTAGTAGTATGTAAAAATAACTTCACATGTTTTTTTTTAAGGAATCCATAATTGGAGGTCAGCATTATAACCCAAATGTAGGGTAAACTTTTGCAGCAAAATTATGTAGCATAATAGTTAACTTGTTAATAGTCTTTGTTTATCTTCGCTTTATAGCTCCTGTGCTACCCCAAATTCCCCTTTCTTGGCAGAGACATAAAGATGAGGACCATTGGCCTTTGTGGTCTGTCTCCAGTGATCAGAAATACCTCCCGCACAATCAAAACGAATGTGCTCCAATAAACAGGGAACTTAAAAACTGCTAATTTGAATCTCCTGATAGTACAGAGCCTTTGGAGTCAATCTGCACATGCTCAGTTTGGTGTATTGCTAGAGAGTTTTGTTTCTTCTTCGGGGGGTGCATGTGATCAGCACGGGGCCAATCAGCAATGTCAAGACAAAGGGTCAGGGGTCCTGCAGCCCCATAGGACAGTCAGAGTAGAATGAAAACTCCACCTACAAGCTTTAACCAGACACTGATAGAAGTCACAAGACTGCTATATACTGCTGATGAGAAAGGGTATTTAGCGGTTTGTATTTACTAATATAATTGCATTTTCATGTTCTGTGTACTGTGGCAGACCAGATATAGTAAATGCAAGGTCCTAGGTTTAATAACACTTTAACCTGCCTGAAAAGTATTGCATCTGTACAATGTATACAACCTACTACAGCAAAACTGATATTTATAAAGAAAAAAAATGTTGTTTAAGTTGCTACTGTGAAAGAAATTGTAAGTTCTGTGTAAAACTGTACTCCATTTTATGCTTTTCTTATGTATTGCACAAGTACTCATTGTGCACATGACATTAATATTGTTTTGATTATGTATTCACATTATTTTGGGTCCTGATAAGAAATTAGCCTGCCTGTGTTATGCCACTGGTTACCCTAAAAGGACAATTGTAATATTAATGTGATTGCTACATAAGCCTGTGTATAAAAAAACTTCAATTGCGCCAAATAAAACAGAACAATGATTTGGAAAGATACTGAGTGTATCTTTTTGTGTCTGCCCCACTGCATTAGCTCTTATTAATGTGAAACCACTGATCAATATGAGGATATGAGTTACCTATCTATAATATTTCCAGAGCACTGACAAAGACAGATTGGTCCGCTTTACTTCCGTTTGTACACAAAGTGGTTGAAGAATACCTTAATCTATACCAGACCTTTATCCTACTGGTTAGATGTTAATGGTGGATCCTCACACAGAAAAAAAAAATGACATGGAGTTACCCCTAAAAATAAATACCAGACCCTCTGGTATAAATGGCAAGCCCCCCCAAAAAAAGACGGGGGTGGGTTTACTCCCAAATTTCATACCAGACCCTTATCGGAGCATGCAGCTTAACAGGCCAGAAATAGGGGTGAGCATGTGCCCCACCTAGTGAACCATACCAGGCTGCATAACCTCAACATGGGGGTACCTTGCCAGGGGAGACACCGCTGGCAAAGCAATCTGTCCTAATGTTGTTGAGCAAGGTCCATTAAGGCATGGATGAGGGAGTTTGGGGTGGGGGAACTTGACTGGCCTGCACAAAGTCCGACCTCAACCCGATAGAACACCTTTGGGAAGAATTAGAGCAGAGACTGCAAGGTTGGCCTTCTCTGCCACATCAGTGCCTGACCTCACAAATGTACTCCTAGAAGAATGGTCGTACATTCCCATAGACACACTCCTAAACCTTGTGGACAGAAGAGTTGAAGCTGTTATAGCTGGAAAGGGTAGACCGACTCAACATTGAACCCTATGGTCTAAGACTGGGATGCCATTAAAGTTAACGTGCATCCCAATACTTTTGGTAATATAGTGTATCTTTCAAAGAAAGATCTCGCCAAATCTTGCTTGGAGATTTGGACGAGTTAAGAGAGCAAATTGCAGAACTAATGCCACGTACACACGGTCGGACTTTTCGTCCGGACTGGTCCGGCGGACGCTGACGGACCAAATCCGGCGGACAATCCGATCGTGTGTGGGCTTCACCGGACCTTCAGCGGACTTTTCCATTCGCGAATCTGCCGGACTTTAGATTTGGAACATGCTTCAAATCTTTACGTCGTAACTCCGCTGGACCCAGAAATCCGCTCGTCTGTATGCTAGTCTAATGGACAAAAACCTACGCTAGGTCAGCTATTGGCTACTGGCTATCAACTTCCTCATTTTAGTCTGGTTGTACGTCATCACGTATGAATCCGTCGGACTTTTGTGTGATCGTATGTAGTTAAGTCCGTTCAATAGAAAGTCCGCCGCAAGTCCGCCAAAAGTCCGTCGAAAGTCTGTTGGACGGGCTGTCGGACTTTTGTAGCCGAAAAGTCTGACCGTGTGTACGTGGCATAAGGAGAAACTAATTAAAAAATCTTGAAACCCATACACCTCTTCCATAGTGGTGGTTTGGAAAAAGAATGTCTCTATCAGAATGTGTACTGATTATCATACCTTAAATAGCTGTTTGGGCATTCATACAAACGCCTAAACATTTACCCGTTCAACAGGAGCCAATCATCATGCATAATGGTGGTATTAATTCTGCTATTGTATATGACAGTTTCCAACCTTCCCTGGTTGTGAAGCACGCCAGATGCAGGCTTATCTTTAGTTAGCAGAGGGCTTTGAGAGGGCTTTGCTAAGATATCAAAACCAGTCACTGACCTCTTAAGGAGAAGAGAAAGATAATTCAAAAGCCTTAATATCACACCTACAAAGCTAAAGGGCCTAGGAAATCCCAAGAGTTGATCTAGGAAGAGTAGTCCAATCAAATGCAAACAGGCTTTTCTGCAGCTGAAAAGGAGACTAATTCATGCCCCTGCCCTAGCCTATGCTGATCCTGACCAGCCTTATGAACTACATGTGAATGCAAGCAAGAGGGACTCAGTGGAATGTTGTATCGAGAGCATGATTAAAATCTAAGAGCCATTGTTTATGTCAGTTTGAGTTTGACCAGCTCCCAGAAGATCTATCTTACTCACAAGCTAGAGATCTTAACCTGAAATAGATTGTTGTGAACAAACTGAAGGAATACCTGTGTTGTGTAGAGTTTAAGGTCGAGATGGATGACTTACTTACATTCTCATAACTTCCAAGTTAGATGCCACTGGACACAGCTGCGAGGCAGCTTTGGCTTTAGCATGAAATATTGACAAAATATTGACAAGGCATTGGGAATAGAGACACTGATGCCCTATTTAAAATGCTGTACAAAGCTAAAGTTTCAGAAGAAAAATGTATTTGATTGATCCCAGAAGGGGATCCAAGCTCCATGTCAGAGAGTTGAGTGGCGAGCCTGTAGGGTTAATGCTGAGGCCATTGCTGTTACTGCTATAGAGGTTCTCAAGCTCTACTGCAAGTTAACTTAAGTGAAAGATGGAGGTCTATCCACCTGTAGCACTAACTCACAGGGGCTACTGGCTCAGGTCTTCCCCACTTTCCACTCCGAAGCCAGGCAGAAGGTATTTTCCACAGCCTGGTGCACATACACATAAAGGGTTTGTAAAGGTAAATAAAAAAATAAATAGATAACAAACATGTCTATACTTACCTACTCTGCGCAATTGAATCACACAGAGTGGCCGGGAACCTCCTCTTTTTGGGTCCTTCGCCGGCGCTCCGGGCCCCTCCTCTCTGTCCAGTGCCCCCATGGGAAGCCGCTTACCATGTGGGCACTCCTGCATGCTCACGCCGGAGTCCCTCTGCTGCGTCTATTGACACAGACAGAGGGGCTCGGCTTCGCCCCCCGCTGCGTCGTTACTGGCTTTGATTGACAGCACTGGGAGCCAATGGCTCCCTGTGTCCCAGCAAAGCCAGTGAGATCCGGAAATGAGGGGAGAAAAAATCTGCGGACGTGCATGGCGATTGATCGAAAGGGGTCTCAGGTAAGTAAAGGGGGGCTGAGGGAGCGATGCTGACACCTAAACATTTTTTACCTTAATGCAAGTAATGACTTTACAACCCCCGTAAGCTTGTTGTTCCAATAACCAGTCTAGGGGTGTTGTTTTTGTTGTTTTATTGGAGAACTTGGAAAGGGTAAGGGATATAGTAGGATACTTCTAATTTGAACTATTCATACAGAGGACTATAACTTCCTTTCCTAGTGAAACTTGACTGAAGTCCTTGCAAAGGCACATGCTGACTTTTTCACAGCAGCACATAGCAATGGCCCTAGCCATTAGCGCTAGCCAATGGCCCTAGCCTAGCACAAAGCTCTAAGAACACTAGCCAGCAGTCTTCTTTGTGTGGACCTTCAGCTGACTTTGAGCACAAGATGGTATAACTGTCTAAGGATCCTTAGGGTGTCTGTACTCACAAGGCTCCTGCAGCTCTAGCGGTAGCCTTCTCTCTCTGTGATACCAGACCAGATGCACTGTAGACTCTTCCTGCCAGCTATGGTAGGACCAGGGTTGCCACACAGATTTCAGGCTCTCAGATCTCCCATCTGAAGCTACATGTCAGCAATTTAGGCCCTCAGTTTGCCCATCTGAGGCCACATGACTACAAGCGCTGGGGGAGATAAAGCTCCTCCCCCCAGCCTTGTGTAATCCTCTCCAGGAATGACCAAGAGCCCATGTGCTCCTCAAACATAAATACCACCACCCAGCTGTCTCCCTGTTAAGCAGAGAAACCAAAAACTATAACACACTCATCTTAGCACCTACCTAGGAGGGTGCTACACACCCTTAATAAAAGGGCCTATTAAGGCATTAAGACCCCATCTGCTGCCTAAGTATAAAAGCCATTGAAAGTTGTCAGTTTCTGCTGACAGGATCTCCAGAGGGAGCTAAATTGATCCGCAGAAAGCGGAAACGGCTACAGCTTCACAAAGGAATGATGTACAGAAGAGCTTTATCTGATCACCACTAAGAAAAGTGGCAGCCTTTTCTTCCTTAAAAATCATAGTACACCTTAGGTGGGCCGTGACGTAATCACGCTGGGACTAGGTGTAGCTGTGTATGCAGAGGATTGTATTGTGAAATGCTTGTTTTTTAATTCTGAAATGTTAGTGGATTGCTATATGTAAATAAATACTTTTTATTAGCGATTTGCGCTATGGTTCTTTCCTCTTGCCTCCTATTTGAGTAACAGCATGCTGAGAGCCTCGGATTTGGAGTGTATAGCCAGTAGGAGCGGTTCCACTTATAACACTGCAAAGAGCATATAGACCTCCTGTAATTAGTGAGCTCAATTCAGTTTCTGGTGTATGGGACTGCACATTATATTTTATATTTATTTTTTTAGGGACATTGAATTATTTATTGATGGACTGTATATATATTTAAAAGAAAAGATGGATTCACATACATTTATTGTATATAGATGATTTTTACACTGTTTTCAGATATTTATTCATGCACTATTATTTGAATACACTTTATGAAGGAGAGCGCTGCACTGTTTTGTGACTATACTGGGGATATAGAAGTCACAAACTACTGCTTACCATTTTCAAGAAGACCCACAGAGTTGCTCCAACGGTGGGTTGGAATCTTGTGGTGGATCAGGAACGATTCCCCAAGTATGAAGTAATTGCATGCCGCTTTTGAGGGCGTTGATCACATGTGGCGTACCATTTCTTGTTACAAGCAATGTTGCTGGGTAGCGCCATTTAAATTGATTCTTGTGATTGTGGAGGCCTTTAGTGACCGGGTTGAGTTGTCTCCTCAACTGCAAGGTGTATGTAGAAAGATCTGGGAATAGTAGGATACCATCCCAGGTGCAGGGATCGGTGAGCTGTTTCTGGCTGTCGTGAGGAGTTTTTCTTTTATGTGGAAGAAATGCACTCTCATTAACACATCCCTAGGGACGGAGGCTGCTAGGTGAGAGGGTTTAGCAATTCTGTTAATTTGATCGACTATCAGATCTCTTGGTGAGTCATCTGGAAGGATCATATGCATGAGCTCTTTGGCATATTTGGGGAGATCCGTTAGTAAGCTAGATTCAGGAACCCCTCTCAGTTTTATATTGTTCCTCCTGGATCTTCTAAATCTGCCAATTTGGCCCATACCCAGGATTGTTCTTCTCATACTTCGTCATATGTGTCAATTAGACCATTGATAGTTGTGGTGCATTCTTCCATGCTGTTTTCTATGCGTGACACTCTCTATTCCAGGACATGCATGTCTGTGGATATCTTTGGGCGGCACAGTGGTGTACTGGGTAGCACTTTCACCTAGCAGTAAGAAGGGTTGCTGGTTCGAATCCCAAACACGACACTACCTGCCTGGAGTTTGCATGTTCTCCCTGTGTCCTGCGTGGGTTTCCTCCGGGTACTCCGGATTCCTCCCACACTCCAAAGACATGCTGGTAGGCTAATTGGATCCTGTCTAAATTGTCCCTAGTATGTATGAATGTGAGTTAGGGACCTTAGATTGTAAGCTCCTTGAGGGTAGGGACTGAATGTAAAGCGCTGCGTAAATTGACGGCGCTATATAAGTACCTGAAATAAAATAAATAAAAAAATAAATCTTTGTGAATAGGGATGATAGATCAGTCATTAATGAGGACTGGAGTGACAGTAGCATGTCTTTTAGGGTGGTGTCAATCACTGGTTGCCCTGTAGTGGGGAAGGAGGCCATGGATGAGTGTAAGGCCTGGTTGGACTGAAAGGGATTGAAAGCCTGGGCCTCAATTTGTGATCCATCCGCAGTCAGGTCTCTCGCTGGGCTGCCTGTGAGGGGGTTAACCCCCGATATGTGTTTAGGGGACGAGGATATGTTTTGGGGGTCTTGGTCTCCCAAGATCTGGTCAGGGAGATCTGTATATGCCTCCTGTGTCGCGGCCGCGGCAGCTCCGGCGTCATTTTGGCTGACCTTAGGCGCAGGCTTGAGGAAGAAGGCCATTAGCTTTTGTGGACGATAGTCATTGATCTCCTTGCGGGACATGGCTGTTTGGAGTGTCCAGGTGATGAGGAGTCAGGATGGCGGTGAATTGTACGCGGGATTGGGCCTGTGACACTCTGATTCTCTCCCCAGGCTGATGAGCTCTGTGTCTAGGCGGCCATCTCTGGTGCTAGCAGACCACACCCCGACTTTGAGTTTTTGATCTACAACCAGGTGACAAGGTGCTGCTGAGAAACCTGGGACCTCATGGGAAGCACAAATAAGCCAAATGGTGGAGCTCACAGTTATGCACAATTTCTGCTCAAGTACCCAAATTTCCTGTGTATCAGATTAACTTAATGGGAAAGACAGGGTTTTTGATGACTTAGCACTGCAGCCACCTCTTGCAACTAAGCATAGAAGTGTACGTGCCCACCCAGACAAAGTCACCTCCAACTGGTTCAACCCCTCTTATGCAATCTCTGGTGACTCTGTCACAGCAACATCCTCCCCAAGAGGAAGATTAAGACAACTGAAAGGAAGATTTAGAGCCAGAATGGTTGAGGCAGTCTGATCCCACTGTTGCCACTCCATCTGTTATTGGGAACCACTCTGGAGCGTTAGGAGCTGATGCACCAAAATTCTAGTTGAGGGAGAGTATGAAGAGGGGCTTTTCGAACTTGAGGAAGAAACAAAGACCAAAATCTAATTGAGATGCCTTCTACATGCCTTCATTCAGCCTGCAGGGGCGATCATCAGGAAGCAGAATTTATTCGGGAGGACATTTGTCACATGAGTTGAAAGGTTTACGGCCTTTGGCCACCCTCTTGTGTGTTGAACTTTGCCTCCACTTGCTGAGACACTAAGCCATTGCTGGAACTTTATTTAAAGGGAATAACACCACCCTTTAACTGATGGCTGTTTTGGGACATTGAGAACAAACCCTTACTCTTATGGTTTACAAATACCTCCCTGTGGTTTACAATTAACCCCTTTGAAGGTGGAGCTACACATTTAAAGGCTTATTTACTGGCCACTTAGCTAGGGACTATTTGATTGCAGTTAGGCCCAGTGTCGGCTGTAGGAAAACAGTTTGAGGGGGGGCGGCAAACAGTATGCTACCCCCCCACCCTGGTCGGTCAGTAGCACTTACCCCATCACTGGCAGCTTCCCCCTGCTCTGCGGCGCCAGCTTCCCATTCTCCTGCTCTTCATCACCTGTGGCTTCCTGTTCTCCTGCTCTCCTTGGCGGCAGCTTCCATTTGCTCCCTCCTCCTTGGCGGCCAATTGGGAGTCTTATCTTTTTGGCCAATTGGAAAACGGGTCTCACACCCACTTCTGATTGGCCAGATTGAGGATCAGTGTTTCAACAGCAAATATTCATTCGCTGTTGTAACACACCTGGGTGGGCTCCAGTCACATGCTCTGCGACCCAAGCCCATCCTATTTTGAAGCCTATTAGAGCCTCTGGCTCTAATCAGGTGCTTCAAAAAAAAATCCCCTACCACTGTAGTTCATGCACCCGGTGCCCCGAAAAGCAGCGGGACGCATAAATAGGGGGTGGCCTCGACGGCCATGGATAGATTCATGCTGTGCATGAATCTGTCCATTACCATATAGGGGGTGGCGCCCGGGTACACCTAATGGACGGGCCTGCCACTGGTTAGGCCCCTGTAGTTAGCTGCTCGCCTCTTACTCCAATACAGAGACGTTCAGTTGTATTGATTGTTGCGCTTCAGGAAATGTCTCTCCCTGGTAGTAAAAAGAATGTTTTAATCTCATTATATTATTGGATTACACTTTTTACAAAGTAGAATGGCCCTTCCTAAGAACCAGGACCTGAAGACATGTAGAAACTAGAAAGAGCTATCCCTACAAGCTGGACAATCTATAAAGATATTTCAAGACATAAATCGCAAACAGCAAAGCTATTTCTTTACTGATCAATTAGAAAGCAGCCTATCTGCAACTAACAAGAAAAAGTAGATAGGTTGTTTCTCAGATGAATATACAGAGTAGTATCAGGAAGAACACACACTCTCAGGAATTAGCATAACTGTAAGAATGGGTCTATGAAACAAAGTGATTTCGCCAGCACTGAGCACGTGGGTATATGTCACAGTGATAAACAATGCATGTCTCAGAAGAAGTTTCCATTGCATTTACACAAATTTGAAATGCATTAGTGCAGTGGGTTGTACACATTTTGTTCCCTTTTTTCAGCTGAAAGTAAATGACAAATGAGTCTTCACTAGTGATAAAAATGCTGTAAAAGCAATAAACATCTCTAGCATAAAATCACCCAGTAATGGGTTGGTTTAATAGCATTCTACCAAAAGATGTAAAATGTAATTCTGTTTACAGGTAATACACAGAGTACAGAATTACACAGGCTCACATGTGTGTGTAATAGATACTATATGTGCATTTATTATTCTCAACATACTACTATTATCGCCAATGAATACTAATGTATAATGGCATAATATAATTACACTGTTAACACCAGTAATGTGTAAACAATGATATAGGCTATTAGAATAGATGAATAGATCGTTTTTGGATTTTTACATTTTACTGTCAGTGGCATGGTTTTCTATGGTGTGATACTTCTGTGTTAGATGAATGCCAAGGATTTGAGTTTCAGTTTGTCTGGCTGGCTGTCTGGCTTGAGCTGGTCATACATGGATCGAAATTTGAGCGGTTCAGCAGGGATCATATATGGGCATATATGGGCTACTTGGTTGTACACAAGGTTGTACACAAGTCGATCTATCGATCATTTTGTGTACAATAAGCCTGTAGGGTTTTTCACATATGATCAGTGCCGCCAGCTTTAGCCAGCATCACTGATCATTGTATTCTACTGTCAGAGAAGGCTCCTCGACGGCAGAATATAATAGCACAGAGGGAGGATTCCCACATCCACATTGAATATCTGGATCAGGGAATCAGCTCATTTTTTTCTAATTAAACCCTAGTTGATTAAAAAAATAATAATCATGCCCTGGGAACCACTATGGAAGGCTTGACACATCTATTTTTTACCTTTGTCTTATGCAAAAAAATTTGGTAAGGCTAGATTTCCTAATTTTTATAAATGGATTTTCCAGCAGGGAGAGTTTGATATAAAGTCAAGTTTTAGAAACAAGGTCGTCATATATTTTTTTTTTAAACCCTGGCTTATTTACCATATTGTCTACCATATTGTCTATGCACTACATATAAGGTGGACCTGAACTCAAAATATTAAAATGTTTATAGGGAACATCTAGAAGTGTTAATTATGTTTAAGTAAACCTCTAAAAATCTGTTTGTTTTTAAATGCCCCAGAAAAAAATGTCACCACTCTTTTCCTGTTCTCCTGGCTGGAGTAGAAACTGTACCTGAGAGCATGCAGTGCAAGCATCTCCTTGATTCTGTTTAATTCATTCTGTGGATTTGTGTTTCCTCTACTTCTCCCTCTTGCTTCTGATTCCCTCACCAGTCATTAGGAGGGCAGTTCTGATTCTAAATCAAAAATGGCCACCTCCACATGCACTATATTTTTTAAAGTATTGAGACGCCTACCTTTACAGGCACATGAACTTTAATGGCATCCCATTCTTAATCCATAGGTTTCAATATTGAGCTGGTCCACCCTTTGCAGCTATGACAGCCGCAACTCCTCTGGAAAGGTTGTCCACAAGGTCTAGAAGTGTGTCTATGGGAATGTTTGACCATTCTTCCAGAAATCATTTGGTGGAGGGGGATTATGGTGTGGGGTTGGGCTTGGCCCCTTAGTTCCAGTGAAGGGAAATTGTAAGGTGTCAGCATACCAAGAAATGTTGGACAATTTCATGCTCCCAACTTTGTGGGAACAGTTTGGGGATAGCCCCTCCCTGTTCCAACATGACTGCGCACCAGTGCACAAAACAAGGTCCATAAAGAAATAGATGAGCAAGTTTGGGGTGCAGAAACTTGATTGGCCTGCACAGAGTATGCCTAATCCAGGAACAATGAGGGAAGGGAAAGGGATCTCCACTCCAGGTGGAAATGTGGATATAGAACTCTCCTTGGAACTGGAACACCAGGTGCCGGCTAAGCATAAAGCAACATGAGGCAAAAAGGAAGTTCTAGCAAGGCAGTTATGACTAAGCACTGTTAAGTGTGAAATGCATCAGCTTGTTTGTCCCATTTTAGTATAGTGTAGTGGACAATAAAGTGGTCAGTGTAGTGGTCAGTGTAGTGGACAGTATAGTATAGTGGTCAGTGTAGTGGACAGTATAGTGTAGTGGTCAGTATAGTGGTGTGGACAGTATAGTGGTCAGTGTAGTGTAGTAGACAGTACAGTGGTCAGTGTAGTGTAGTGGACAGTATAGTGGACAATGTAGTGGTCAGTATAGTGGTCAGTGTAGTGTAGTGGACAGTATAGTATAGTGGTCAGTGTAGTGTAGTGGACAGTATAGTGGTCAGTGTATTTCTCAGTGTAGTGGACGGTATAGTATAGTGGTCAGTGTAGTGTTTAATGGTCAGTAAAGGAATCAGGTTGGTCAGTGCTATTGTATTTGAAGGGACTCGGGGAGTGCTAAAAGTCCGCAGGTTGGGGGCGCAAATTACTTGCCTTGCCCCGGGTGCTGACAACCCACGCTACGCCACTGTAGGGGTACATTGTCAACTCTGTCCACCACTGCATATTTTCAAGAATGGAACATGTATATCTCCCACAGGCACAGTGAATACTTGGCTTGGCTCTCCTGCAGGACTTGTAGAAATTTCCACTATTTTATGAGCATGAATTGTCATAAGTGTTACCTATATTCCTCTGCTACGATGATTTTAGGATTACATTATTTTCAAATCTGCCCAGTCCTGGCCTACCATCTGTGCCTATTGCCTGCCAAAGGCCTACCTAAGTTTTTTTTTTTACTGTAGCAACTCAATAGTGAAAATTCAATGGATAACATAAGTAGCTAACAAAGTTGCTGTTTCTGTGTCTAGTCTTTAATGCTGCAAGTAGCCAAAATCAACGTAATGCAGACATTTCACTGATAGTAATTAATTTTTTTCTAAGCGATTGAAATGCTAATGAGTGTGATTCTGTAGCTGCTGCAAATTCCTGTTGAAAAATCGCTTGTGAGAACCCTTGTACACATGTATTTGCAAGCTCATGACCATATTAGTAAATGTCATTACTTTGCTGGTAGAAGAGTGTGAACGTTGCAATCCCTTCAATGAGTGATTTTACGTGACCTTATTAAAAAAGTCCCTATATGTAGTTTTTAGCAGGAAAAAAAAAAAAAACACAGAAAATGACTCCTGGCCACTTCATGAAGATTGCCACAGACTGCCGGGGTCAGCACAGAGCCATCATTTGTAGAACATGTAAATTTATGCAGAAGCGGGGATGCTCATTTAGCCAATTAAAACAAGAAATGGCTAGTAACAGTTTTTAATATGTGGTTTACACAGCAGAGAAAGTAGGGAACAGCACAGGTATTTGCAACTTATTCAGACATTATACATTATTTATATGTAAACAAATATGTACTGCTAATAGGATAAAGTTGTCAACTTTACTTCCATATGAGGACTTTTGTATTGCACAATCCTGATACCTCTTTACTTCATTAATTTAATGATAACTACATGATTTACCACTGTAAGCTGTTAAATGAAGAGTTTGAATTATCTTTACCACTCAAAATTAGAAAAAAAAAAGAAGAATCAACAAAATGCGTAGTTGAGCAAGTCAGGTTTGTTTATAGCAGATACTGTATACAACAACCTTCTATAATAAGTTAAAGGACTTTTATTTAATTTTTTTTTCTAAAAACCTGAAATCCACTTTTTATCAATCTAATTGAATTTAGTTATTAAATGCTGTGATTGTGGTGTTATATTGCGGGCGGGGCTAACAGATGTGACATCATCACGCAAGCCTCTGCCGGAGAAGGAGAGTTTTGCTGATCAGATATATTCAAGCTTGTTTTAGCCATGCCTGGCGTTTTATACAAGTGAGTTTACATTCTTTATTTTTAATAAAAATTGTATTTTTTTTGCTGGCTGGCGTAACAGTTATCAGGATTATTAACCCCAAATGTGCATTTGACCATTTATGATTTGATAATCACATCTTTCTGGTAATTTTTTTTTCTTAAAAAAAAATCGCACAAACATACAGTTCATTAATAAAAACATATTTACACAAAAATAAACAACTACTAAACAAAAACAAGCGTGCTTACATCAGCAAGTAAAGAAAACCGTTTCCTGACAAGATTACATAGAAAGAAACATATTTTAATGACAACTACAAACCCGGAACCTCAACTTAAACACAATCCAGGCTAAGAAGCATTTTGAGATCTAATCGCCATCAGGATGCAATTCCAAACCCCCCCATTAACCCCTCCTCCCACATCATTCGCCCCAACTTCCACATCATTCACCCTGACTTCCACATCTTTCACCTTGCATTCTGCACCAGCCACCCTCATTCCCTTCCCTCCTCCACCTCCACCATCATCCATTCCATCCCTCACTCCACCCGCACTTCTGCTACGCCGAGGAGGAGGGGTTGGCATCACCATACACGCTGGTCCAGCACCCTCCACTGCCTTCACTACACTAGGAGAAACAATAGGTGCAGACACAGACTTGACAACCACACTTTATGACACTGACTGGGGAGTCACAGACTGGGAGGGCACTGACACCACAGAGGGCCTCACAGATTCTGACGGGACAGAGACACTAGGATCCAGGGTAGAAGACAGTAATCCTATCTCTACCAATAAGGGCAGAAGAGGGCAAATGCTCGACCACATTCCCACGCACACTCGTCCAGATTCCTCTATCATCCTCAATCTTTTTTAGGGGACACAATGTTTCACCAAACCTCCTTAACCAGACCCATAAATCCTCGGGGGGTATAGACTCATTCCTAGTCAGGATAGTCACATTCTTAATCAAGCGCTGACGTGAGACAACTTTGGGGACAAGCCCTTTCCAGTCCGGCTGGTCCCTATATACACGCTCAAACCGCTCCTAAAACAGATCCAGCGACTCTGGATGCACAAATGATAAATCATATTCATAGGAACCAGCCGGACTGATAAGCGCATAAATATCCTCTGCCTTAAATCCCATGGCTAGGATCTTATCCACAACCACCCTCCTGATAGGTGGAATATCTTCTCCCTCCCACCTAAGATGTACCACATTCCTGCGTTTAATGGAAGAAGGTGCATTAGGTGAAAATCGCACAATTGGCTCCCTTCCACCAGCAGCAGCATGACTTTGTCCCGACACAGCCTTAGTATAGTTCATAACTGGGACAGATGACACATTAACTGACTGCATAGGATCCTCTGAAATCTGGAATGTCATGCGACATTCCTGCTCTGCATTTTCAATGTTCATGCGACATTCCTGCTCTGCATTGTTAATGTCCATGTGGGACTCCTCACAGCCAGCAGAAACTTCTCTGTCTGGATACATGCCTGCATTCCCATGATCTTCATCTGATGGGTTGGTGCCACTCAAGGGAGATGCCATTTCTATAATGGTCTGCAGCAATCTGCCATTTTCCTCAACCTCCTCCTGAGATGACCCATGCCGCTGGGGAGGGAGGGAGGCAGATACTGACTCAGGTGCAACAGATCCTGAGACAGGGGTAGTACTGGGGCCACTATGTGAAGCCACTTCCTTACCCCCCCATCCATACTGTCACCATTACTGCGGCATCCACCCTCTGGCTGGAACTGCCACCGGCACTCTCCTTCATCTGTTGGCATCTCTCCACATGCTCACACTTTTCTCTTAACACACCGGTACTTTCCTTCAAAGAAGCAACCAACTTCTGCTGCTTTCTTAATGCCTCTTCCAGAGACTTCAGCTTGGAGACTTCCCTCTTACTGTTCCCAGACTTACTTTGCAGAGATTTCTTTTTCCTGAGATCTTCTGTCATGACAGAAAGTTTCTGTTCCTCTTTAGCAATGCAGCGAAGTCTGTTCACCACTCTATCCTGAATGACTGGTAAGGACTCCTCTTGCATAGGGACAGGCCCAGGATCCATTGCAGCTTGAGCACATGGAGTAGGCCTCAGTGCCTCTGGAGAGCCTCCACCTTCATCCTCCCCAATATGGTCCATACTTGCCTGGGAAAAGCCTGCATGAGAGGCCCCAGGCTTTGCTGCTTCTCCCAGCTGAGATCACAACGGAGTGAGCCGAACAGCACCACCTGGTGGAGAAGCTCCTCTGGTAAGAGCCTCTTGTGTGCACTGAGGTGAATTGGTTCTCATGAGCGCTTCTTTCACTTGCGGTGTTTCATGTATGGATTTCATCATTGACACTTATCTGTTTTCAGACACTTTTCTCACCAGGAGTGGTATTTTTACCTCTTCTTTGTACATATGGACACGTTAACCACTTTCCCACTGGGCACTTAAACCCCTTCCTAACCAGACCAATTTTCAGCTTTCGGTGCTCTCACATTTTGAATGACAATTACTTAGTTCATTCAACACTGTACCTATATGAAATTTTTGTCCTTTTTTCACACAAATAGAGATTTCTTTTGGTAGTATTTAATCACTGCTGGGTTTTTTATTGTTTGCGCTATAAAAGAAAAAAGACCAAAAATTCTGTAAAAAAATGCATTTTTCTTCGTTTCTGTTATAAAATTTTGCAAATTAGTAATTTTACTTCATATATTTTGGACGAAATTTATACTGCTACATATCTTTGGTAAAAATAACCCAGATCAGTGTATATTATTTGGTATTTGTGAAAGTTATAAAGTCTACAAGCTATGGTGCCAATCTCTGAAAATTGATCACACCTGATGGCCTATCTCATTTCTTGAGACCCTAACAAGCCAGGAAAGTACAAATACCCCCCAAATGACCCCTTTTTGGAAAGTAGACATTCCAAGGTATTTAGTTAGAGGCATGGTGAGTTTTTTGAAGTTGTACTTTTTTTCCCACAATCCTTTGCAAAATCAAGATTTTTTTTCTTTTTCACAAAATTGTTATAATATCAGGTTATTTCTCACACACAACATATGCATAGCACAAATTACACCCCAAAATACATTCTACTACTCCTGAGTATGGCGATACCACATGAGTGAGACTTTTACACAGCGTGGCCACATACAAAGGCCCAACATGCAGGGAGCGCCATCAGGCGTTCTTGGAGCATAAATTACACATATAATTTCTTGACTACCTCTTGCACTTTTGAAGGCCCCGGAGAACCAGGACAATGAAAACTCCCCAAAAGGACCCCATTTTGGAAAGAAAACACCACAATGTATAATCTATGAGGCATAATGAGTCTTTTGAACATGTCATTTTTTTCTACAAGTTTTTGGAATATGTGTAAAGAAAATGAAAACGCATTTTTTTTTACACAATGTTGTCCATTTACACAATGTTTCTAACACATAGCATGTACATACCAAAAATTACACCCCAAAATAGAGTATGGCGATACCACATGTGTGAGATTTTTCCACAGCGTGGCCACATAGAGAGGCCTGACATGCAGGGACCACTATCAGGTGGTCTAGAGGCATAAGTTTCAAATCTAATTTGACTACCTATTACACTTTTGTGAGGCACTCTAGTGGCATGGATGTGGCATGGATGAGAACTGATGTGGCATGGCTGTGCATGAATGGGGATGGATGAGCCATGTCTGGGGATGCCTGAGTATGGATGGGATGACTGAGCATGAATGAGTATGGCTGAGTATGGCTGGGTACGGCTGAGTACGGATGGGTACGGCTGAGTATGGCTGGGTATAGATGGGATGGCTGGGTACAGCTGGGTATGGCTGGGTATGGCTGGGTATATATGGGATGGCTGGGTACAGCTGAGTATGGTTGGGTATGACTGAGTATGGCTGGGTAGGGCTGAGTACAGCTAGGTATGGCTGGGTATGGATGAGATGGCTGGGTACGGCTGAGTATGGCTGGGTACGGCTGGGTATGGCTGGGTATAAATGGTATGGCTGAGTACGGCTGGGTATGGCTGGGTATGGATGGGATGGCTGGGTACGGCTGGGTATGGCTGGATATGGATGGGATGGCTGGGTATGGATGGGATGGCTGAGTACGGCTGGGTATGGCTGGGTATAGATGGGATGGCTGGGTACGGCTGAGTATGGCTGGGTACGGCTGAGTATGGCTGGGTACCGCTGAGTATGGCTGGGTACGGCTGAGTATGGCTGGGTACCGCTAAGTATGGCTGAGTATGGCTGGGTACGGCTGAGTATGGATGGATGGATGAGTATGCTGAGTATGGATGCCTGAGCATGGATGAATGGATGAGTATGCTGAGTATGGATGGCTGAGCATGGATGAATGGATGTGTATGCTGAGTATGGATGGGTATGCTGAGTATGGATGGCTGAGTATGCTAAGTTTGGATGGCTGAGCATGGATGGATGGATGAGTATGCTGAGTATGGATGAGTATGGATGAGTATGGATGGGTGAGCATGGATGGATGAGTATGCTGAGTATGGATGGGTAAGCGGAGCATGGATGGCTGAGTATGGATGGATGGATGGTTGGAATGGGCACATATCAGCGCTGTGAGCACTACACATCCAGCCCACAACGCTGCTGCCACTGATCTCTCCCCTCTCTGTACCGATCGGTACAGAGAGGGGAGAGAGTAACCGGACGTGACGCCGGTTTGTTTACAAGTGATCGCTTCGTCATTTGATGGAACAATCATGTGGTAAACGGCCGCTATCAATGAGGCACGGATATTCCCAGGTGTCCGCCCCTGGGGGGGGGGCGTGAGAGCGGGATTCTGGGAGGACATCAATGTACGTCCTCCCAGAGTTATCGAGCCGCGCTGTAGCCGTCATTCGGCTATAGCGCTGTCGGCAAGCGGTTAAAGATGTGTTATCTATATTGATTCTTTATTTACATTTGCGTTTTTTTTTCACCATTTGATCACTCATGGTGATGTTAATCATATTCTGTTTATATTCATTTATTTTATATTTTTTTAAATAGCGCTGAACTTTGAAGATCTATGTAATGTAGCCATCTGGCCTTAACAGCGTGGCCACATAGAGAGGCCTGCCATGCAAGGACCACTATCAGGTGGTCTAGAGGCATAAGTTTCAAATCTAATTTGACTACCTATTACACTTTTGTGAGGCACTCTAGTGGCATGGATGTGGCATGGATGAGAACTGATGTGGCATGGCTGTGCATGAATGGGGATGGATGAGCCGTGTCTGGGGATGGCTGAGTATGGATGGGATGACTGAGCATGAATGAGTATGGCTGAGTATGGCCGGGTACGGCTGAGTACGGATGGGTACGGCTGAGTATGGCTGGGTATAGATGGGATGGCTGGGTACAGCTGAGTATGGTTGGGTACGACTGAGTATGGCTGGGTAGGGCTGAGTACAGCTAGGTATGGCTGGGTATGGATGAGATGGCTGGGTACGGCTGAGTATGGCTGGGTACGGCTGGTTATGGCTGGGTATAAATGGTATGGCTGAGTACGGCTGGGTATGGCTGGGTATGGATGGGATGGCTGGGTACGGCTGGGTATGGCTGGGTATGGCTGGGTATGGCTGGGTATGAATGGGATGGCTGGATACGGCTGGGTATAGCTGGGTATGGCTGGGTATATATGGGATGGCTGGGTACGGCTGAGTATGGCTGGGTACGGCTGGGTATGGCTGGGTATAAATGGTATGGCTGAGTACGGCTGGGTATGGCTGGGTATGGATGGGATGGCTGGGTACGGCTGGGTATGGCTGGGTATAAATGGTATGGCTGAGTACGGCTGGGTATGGCTGGGTATGGATGGGATGGCTGGGTACGGCTGGGTATGGCTGGGTATGGCTGGATATGGATGGGATGACTGGGTATGGATGGGATGGCTGAGTACGGCTGGGTATGGCTGGGTATAGATGGGATGGCTGGGTACGGCTGAGTATGGCTGGGTACGGCTGAGTATGGCTGGGTACCGCTGAGTATGGCTGAGTATGGCTGAGTATGGCTGGGTACGGCTGAGTATGGCTGGGTACCGCTAAGTATGGCTGAGTATGGCTGGGTACGGCTGAGTATGGATGGATGGATGAGTATGCTGAGTATGGATGCCTGAGCATGGATGGATGGATGAGTATGCTGAGTATGGATGGCTGAGCATGGATGAATGGATGTGTATGCTGAGTATGGATGGGTATGCTGAGTATGGATGGCTGAGTATGCTAAGTTTGGATGGCTGAGCATGGATGGATGGATAAGTATGCTGAGTATGGATGAGTATGGATGGGTGAGTATGGATGGATGAGTATGCTGAGTATGGATGGGTAAGCGGAGCATGGATGGCTGAGTATGGATGGATGGATGGTTGGAATGGGCACATATCAGCGCTGTGAGCACTACACATCCAGCCCACAACGCTGCTGCCACTGATCTCTCCCCTCTCTGTACCGATCGGTACAGAGAGGGGAGAGAGTAACCGGACATGACGCCGGTTTGTTTACAAGTGATCGCTTCGTCATTTGACGGAACAATCATGTGGTAAACGGCCGCTATCAATGAGGCACGGATATTCCCAGGTGTCCGCCCCTGGGGGGGGGGGCGTGAGAGCGGGATTCTGGGAGGACATCAATGTACGTCCTCCCAGAGTTATCGAGCCGCGCTGTAACCGTCATTCGGCTATAGCGCTGTCGGCAAGCGGTTAAAGATGTGTTATCTATATTGATTCTTTATTTACATTTGCTGTTTTTTTTCACCATTTGATCACTCATGGTGATGTTAATCATATTCTGTTTATATTCATTTATTTTATATTTTTTTATATAGCGCTGAACTTTGAAGATCTATGTAATGTAGCCATCTGGCCTTAAGCAGGAGCGACTCCGTAAATTGAATTCTGCTTAATGAGCATGCTCTCTCTCCTAAGCCCAATGTTATTGTTTGCTTCTTTCTGCCTATTGTTAAAGAATGGTCCTGGCAATAGTACATATAGAATCAATAATGCTTGGTTACACAGTATCTCACAAAACTGAGTACACCCCTCACATTTTTGTAAATATTTTATTATACCTTTTCATGTGACAACACTGAAGAAATTACACTTTGCTACAATGTAAAATAGTGAGTGTACAGCTTGTATAACAGTGTAAATTTGCTGTCCCCTCAAAATAACTCAACACACAGCCATTAATGTCTAAACCCGTGGCAACAAAACTGAGTACACCCTTAAGTGAAAATGTCCAAATTGGGCCCAATTAGCCATTTTTCTTCCCCAGTGTCATGTGACTTGTTAGTGTTACAAGGTCTCAGGTGTGAATGGCGGGCAGGTGCGTTAAATTTGGCGTTATCGCTCTCACTCTGCCATACTGGTCACTGGAAGTTCAACATGGCACCTCATGGCAAAGAACTCTCTGAAGAGCTGAAAAAATGAATCGTTGCTCTACATAAAGATGGCCTAGGCTATAAGAAGATTGCCAAGCCCCTGAAACTGAGCTGCAGCATGGTGGCCAAGACCATACAGTGGTTTAAAAGGACAGGTTTCACTCAGAACAGGCTTCACCATGGTTGACTAAAGAAGTTGAGTGCACATGCTGAATGTCATATCCAAAGGTTGTCTTTGGGAAATAGACATATGAGTGCTGCTAGCATTGCTGTAGAGGTTGAAGGGGTGGGGGTCAGCCTGTCAGTGCTCAGACCATATGCTGCACACTGCATCAAATTTGTCTGCATGTTTGTCATCCCAGAAGGAAGCCTCTTCTAAAGATGATGCACAAGAAAGCTCGCAGTTTGCCGAAGACAAGCAGACTAAGGACATGGATTACTGGAACCATGTCCTGTGGTCTGATGAGACCAAGATAAACTTATTTGGTTCAGATGGTGTCAAGCGTGTGTGGCAGCAACCAGGTGAGAAGTACAAAGACAAGTGTTTCTTGCCTACAGTCAAGCATGATGGTGGGGGTGTCATGAGTGCTGCCGGCACTGGAGAGCTACAGTTAATTGAGGGAACCATGAATGCCAGCATGTAATTTGACATAGTGAAGCAGAGCATGATCCCCTCCCTTCGGAGATTGGGCCATAGGGCAGTATTCCAACATGGTAACGACCCCAAACACACCTCCAAGACGACCACTGCCTTGCTAAAGAAGCTGAGGGTAAAGGTGATGGACTGGCCAAGCATGTCTCCAGACCTAAACCCTATTGAGCATCTGTTGGGCATCCTGTTGGGCATCCTCAAACAGAGGGTGGAGGAGTGCAAGGTTTCTAACATCCACCAGCTCCGTGATGTCGTTATGGAGGAGTGGAAGAGGACTCCAGTGGCAACCTGTGAAGCTCAGGTGAACTCCATGCCCAAGAGGATTAAGGCAGTGCTGGAAAATAATGGTGGCCACACAAAATACTGACACTTTGGGCCCAATTTGGACATTTTCACTTAGGGGTGTACTCCCTTTTGTTGCCAGCGGTTTAGACATTAATGGCTGTGTGTTGAGTTATTTTGAGGGGACAGCAAATTTACACTGTTATACAAGCTGTACACTCACTACTTTACATTGTAGCAAAGTGTCATTCCTTCAGTGTTGTCACATGAAAAGATATAATAAAATATGTGAGGGGTGTACTCACTTTTGTGAGATACTGTAAATATTTATGTCTTTATGGCCAGCCACTAGGAGTTTTATTGCCAGTGACGCAGGCTGAGGAAAGATATAAATGTTGGAGTGACCTTGTGAGCTCTCTCTTGTCTTCCAGGTTTTACCTTAGGAGGACATGCTCTGCTGGAGTTCTCTGACTTCCTAGACCTGCTGCCTGAAGAGGTCACATGTGCTGTGAGAAGAAAGGCATGGGTCTGGGCCCTACAAAACCTGCAGTGCCTCGCTGAAAGGTATATCCAGGAGAAGTAGGGCTAAGCTTGGGAGTGCCAAAGGACATACTTCATCTGCTTAAGAGTGTCCAGAAAAGCTGGGTACAAGATTGACCACTGCCCTACAGTCAGGAGGAACACAGGATGCTAGTTCCACCTTAAAGGCCTTTGTCTGTATAGACTGAGAGTAGAGTCTGGAGTCTTTGACTAATTCTTATTTGGGCTGTCCCATGCTCTAACCCTCTCCCCCATCAAATACTTGTGCAAATAAATTCTCTTTGTGCAAAGACTGACAGAGTGTAAGTCAGTTACTTTGTTTCCAAACAAGGGTTGGTTGGAGTTCTACAGGGCAGCTGTGGGGCAGTTTACCTATAGACCCAGTGGATCCTTAGAGGGTGAGTAATAGTAAAGAAAAATAGAGGCATTATATTCTCTTCATGTGTTGGTGGCCATAGATAACTCTAATGCCCTGTACACATGATCAGACATTCCGACAACAAAATCCATGGATTTTCTCGAACGGATGTTGTCTTGCATACACACGGTCACACAAATCTTGTCAGAAATTCCGAACGTCAAGAAGTGAGCCACCCTTTGGGCTCCTTCTGCTAATCTCTTATTAGTAGAAGTTTGGTGAGAGACGATTCGCGCTTTTAAGCCTCGTGCTTTTCCGATCGTTACTGCTCTTCAGTTTGTGCTTGTTGGTTTGTATCTAGTATCTCCATTACGAATGCTAGTTTTACCAGACTGAGCGCTTCCATTTCGTGCTTGATTCTGAGTATGCGTGGAACTTTGTGCGTCGGAATTGTGTACACACGATCAGAATTTACGAGAACGGATTTTGTTGTCAGAAAATTTGGGATCCAGATCTCAAATTTTGTGTGTCGGAAATTCTGATGAAAAATGTATGGAGCCTACACACAGTCGGAATTTCCGACAACAAGCTCCCATCGAACATTTTCCGTGGGAAAATCCGACCGTATGTACGGGCATAAGTCTTGCCAATGGACCATCCTTGAATACGCCTGTTCTTACCACTCTTAGCACACAATAGCAGATTAATAAAAAAAACTCAAGGTGTTTTTAGTTCATGGGCCCTCCACCAGTTTAACTGGATTGTGCCAAAGGTACAAACTGAAGATTGTGATTTGCATCTGAAATGGGTTTCTGAAATATTTTTGCAGAATATGAAATGCAATTTTGAATTGGATATATTATATTGACTTACTTTTTTACAAATTAGTTATAACATGGTGGAAGATAGTAATCAAACATACTTACAGGTACAGGGATTATGCACATATATTTTGTGTTATTTGCAAAGGATGCCACCCAGATCACCTAAATACTGTGTCTTAAGACTTGCAAAGAAAAGAGTACTGAAGTACAGAAGTTTTAGAATCTCCATGCCCCTTTTAGTTTGGGGTCACGGGCAACTGATAATTCTGTTCCTTATTATAATCCACCACAGACATGTGCTGTACTTCCCTCCTTTTGCTTGTGTCAGTTAAAAAAAGATAGGCTTGATCCCATCACTAGGAGATCCCTGTGTACAATAACAAAAGGACTTCCAATAGCTGGAAACACTCCTTAATGATCCCTATGGTAAAATCCTAATTTTGCTCTATAGTGGCAATTGGTCATTAAATCTGAAGTGGTATTAAGTCATTTTTAAAGACTGCTCAATATCATGTAAATTATGATGTCCATATTTTCAACTCTCCTATTCCGCAATAAGTCAAACTGATAATAATAACAAACTGAGTTTTATCTTGAAGCTTTATTAACAAAACCAGGAGAGGTTAAACTATCAAGAAAAAACAAATACATATAATCAATATTTGAAGTATACAGAAATACAATGCATAAGCTAGGCTGTAGATGGCGATAAGTAATTATCACCAGTGATGCTGCATTTAGTGGATGCAAGAGGATGCAAGTTTTAGTCCAACATGTGCTCTGATAGCTGGTTCCTTCTTTTAGTCTCTAAGATGAATTCTGAGTTCTCAGGATGCACCTTTTTCTCTCTTCGTTAGACTGAAGAATGATAGGAACTTTTATTAAAGCGGTTGTATACCCTCAGGAAAAAAAAATGTAAAAAAAAAAAAAATTAACCCTGTAAGGCAAAGGCATAATGAGCTAGTATGCGTCGCATACTAGCTCATTATGAAATACTTACCTTCGAACAAGGTCCCCGTATCGATGGCTGGTCCACGCCAAGGGAGCTGACATTTTGCCCTCGGCGTGTCTTTCGGGTTCGCGGCTCCGGTGCTGTGAGTGGCCGAAGCCATGATTACGTCATTCCCGCGCATGCCGGGAGTCTTCTTCCCGGCAAGGTCGGACCTTCAGCCGGGCATTCACAGAGCATGCACCACTGACGTCAGTGCCTGCATGCAAAGTGAATATCTCCTAAACCATACAGGTTTAGGAGATATTCATTTTACCTACAGGTAAGCCTTATTATAGGCTTACCTATAGGTAAAAATTTAAAAAGTTTCTGCAAAAACAGTAAATTTACTACGGGCTTCCTCTTGTGGTCAAATCTGATATTGCAGGCAAAACAACTTAAAGTGTTTATTAAGCCTTTTTTTTTTAAACTGCCCATCAGTGCTGCATATCAGTGCTGCCTAACAGTGCCCCTCAATTCTACATATTAGTGCCTCCTCATTAGTGCCACCTTATCAGTGCCACCTCACACCTCATCAGTGCCCATTAGTGTCGCCTCATCAGTGCCCATTAGTGTCGCCTCATCAGTGCCCATTAGTGCAGCCTCATCCGTTACTGTCAGTGAAGGAGAAAACACAATTTTATAACAGAAATGAAGAAAAACTTTTTTTTTCAAACATGTTGGTCTTTTTTAGTTTGTTTAGCAATAAATAAAAACCCCAGTGATGATCAAGTACCACCAAAAGAAAGCTTTATTTTTGGGAAGAAAATGATAAAAATATAGTTTGGGTACAGTGTTGTATGACTGCGCAATTGTCATTCAAAGTGTGACAGCAGTGAAAGCTAAAAATTGTCCTGTGCAGGGGGGGGGGGGGGGGGGGGGAGTGTCCTGTATTGAAGTGGTTAAAGAGGAGTTCCAGTTTGTAAAAAAAAAAATGTAAAAGTCAGCAGCTACAAATACTGTAGTTGCTGACTTTCAATATAAGGACACTTACCTGTCCAGTGATCCCGGGATGTCGGCACCCCTAGCCGATTCGTCAGTTGGCTTTGGGTGTAGGCGCCGGCATCTGTAGTAAGGGAAACAGGAAGTGAAGCCTTGTGGCTTCACAGCCTGTTTCCTACTGCACATTCACGAGTCATGCTGCAGTTTCTGAATGGTCCATTATGTTTTGGGACCTCTGTGCTTCCCAGAAGGCAGCGAGGGTAAGGAGGAGGGTCCAGAAATGTCGTAGATTGCTGTGCGAAAATCTTACAAAACCAGGTATCCGCTCACCCTTCCCCCCAAAAATGGGCCAAATGTGGTAGTGGAGGGGAGGAGGATGCAAACAAGTGGAGTTTCCCCTTTTGGGTGGAGCTGCGCTTTAATTAATATCCTACTGGAGACAGAACAAGTGTAAAATAGAAATGTAGAAATAAAAGGCAAAATATTGTTGTGTATCTATATATAAGTGTAGCATCCTTGTCTTAAACAGGGCTGCTAGTAAATGTAGTTGTACTAGGTCGTATCTGGCCTGGCAAATGTGTAGTCTTTGATCAAATGGGTTTCTCCTAAGCTTGGGTTTAACTGTGGTTTCTCCCTTTTGTCAATAGGTGGCACTGTTATCTTTGGCATTAGTATGATGAATTACAGTGAATTTGGGTTATGAGCGAGTATATCTTTCTCAGCCAATCAGTAGGAGTTTCTCTGGCCGTCGATAGGATAGGCTATTTATTCGGAGGAGGTCAGATGATCAGGATTCTTTCCACCCGGGCTGCGGCCTGGGTAGGTGTGTGCGGAGTAGCAGCAAAGGTGTAGGCCTGAACCCTGAGGCCTAATCACATTTAAATGGGCTAGGCCTGAGGGGAGCCTGATAGTTGCCGGGCGGCATGGGAAAAAAGTTGCCAGAGGGTTAGCCACTCTTTTTGCTGGAGGCAGGTGTAAAGGGAGTTCTGAAGGAGTACCAGAGGAGATTCTTCATGAGCCGGGGAGTGTGGAGTGGCTGGGAAAGCTTCAAGAGAGAACTTATCCAAAGAGGTACAGAGGATAGCTGTGAGTAATGCTTGAGGAATCCAGGGGGTAGCTGTGCATGTGTGCTGAGCTTGTTGCTATAGGAAACAGCAGTTGCTATGAAATACAGATTGCTGAATTTAGATTAAGGGCCCTTTTTTCTGTATAGCTGTCTGCCTAGTTCTATTTTCGTCTAAGGAGTCTGCCTATTTGCTATTGCATTTGCCTAAAGGTGTCATGTGCCTAGCCCTCTCTCCCACAGTTCCTGTTAAGAGAAATATAACTCTCTTTGTTCGTTTTTTAAAGTGACTGGCGCCCATCTTTCCACCTTGTAAAAAACCCACCATGCCTAGGAACCTACGCCCTGAGGAGGAATGTCAGCCCTAACTGACTCTGGGGGTCACCACCAGGCCCCTGGATGTCAGGGAGAGAGCTACATATACATATTATAAATACCTTTTTGTTTTCCTTTTTTGTAAGTGATCACATACCCTCTGTTCCCAGCTGCATAAGGCGCTTAGAGAGCTGGGGGAGGAGAAACAGCAGCATACTGAACTTCCCAGTGAATATTTGTGAAGGGGTGGGGCATGTTAGCACAAGTCTGATCATTGGAGAAGAGCAGGCTGAATTCTGAGCACAGCTAGAGAACTGACCATGGTGTGCTCTTATGCCTTGTGTGGTCAGTTTTTAAGAGGAAAGCAGAGGAACTGACAGGAAAACCTGGCATTTCACTCAAAGTAAGCAATACAAAGAGAACAGAGCACTTTCTCATACAAGTATATGGTACAGCAGGCACATATCAGGAATATGAAATGTTGGATTTACATATTCTTTAACCTTTATTATAATCTAAGATATTATCAGACATAAGAATCTTCATTTATGTAATCCCCATAATTATATAATATTACTATATTGTACATTGCTGAACACATCATATTTCACATGAGTCCCTGTCATATGCAGGGTAGGTGTAAATATTTAGTGTGGGAGATACGTGCTTCAAGATGGATGAGATTAAAATGTTTTCAAGGTTGTAAATAACAAAAAAATTTGGTCTAAGCTTTATCTGTATATTATTATTTTGCTCAGTTTTATTTGCTTACCAATGTACAGGATGTCACAATACAGAGGCGTGTAATCGTATTACTATTTGGAAACAGCATGGTATAACTGGAAATTCCACTTTGAAAAGGAAGGAATCTAAAGTTCTTAGTTTCATGTTGCATTCTTCTAGGACCTGCTATCCCTTGAATATTGGAGGTTTCCTATAGACCCTAAAAGGTCTTAAATAGCACCAGCCAAGACGGTGGAAGGAAGTGAAAAGTGTGGAAGATCGACACAGTTCACAAATTCTAACTAGCCAATCAAGAACTGAAGTTACTGATATGAAAAAGCATTTAATGGGCTTCTCTTTTAATAAGAAATAGTCCTATCTGTTTATAACTGTGATTAGGTATCGCCCTTGCTTCCATTGTGTTGCAACCATTTTGGAGTGCCAAGACCATTAAACACTTGATGCAGGCTTAGTATGGCAGCATTTCCCACAACAATATATGCAATAAACTTTTATATAGTAAGTGAAGTTATATTTTTACCGTAAACTGTTTTGTGACATATCAGTAGCAAATAACAAGTTAAGCACGTTTTTTTCAGCACAGAAAGTTGGCAAAAACCAAGATGTAGCTGGCAGCTGCTGATTACAGTATAAACCACATTTATAGAAAGATTGTAGAGAAATATTGCTTGAAATTTGTGTGGGTGACTACAGTGAGGAGGTGAGAAAAATGGTACTCATTCCAAAAAAAAATAAAAAAAGTTCTACAAAAGAGGTGAGAAGTGATGTGTGCGACAAACTGCATCATTTTTAGATAGATGGTCAGATTTTGTCTTGTCTTCGAGGGGGTGGCTAAAAGCCTGTTACTTTCTACTAGTTTTTCCTGCACATTTTGCATCTATTTAATGGACTCACGTATAGCAGACTCCAAAACTTCTCCTTAGCAAGCAGCTCACAGTGATGATTATGGGATGAGAATAAGAGTTTGGGCTATAAAAATCCACAGTGGCTGATATTTTGTTATATTTACTATATTACTATAATACTGCCGCTAAACTATATAGGGAGCAGACAAAAAAATCTAAACACCTAACAAAAAATGAACTTTTTTGTGATCAGAAATAATTTATAACTAGAGGTCGAGACCAAATTTAGCATGCATAGGATAACTAAAAACAGAACTGTCATGAATTTGATAAGCAAAATATTTTTATATTTTTAAGGACATATATCATTAAGTATGATAGATTTCTTTTGACAAATGTAAAAAAACTTTCCCACTGGGCACTTATACCCCCTTCCCAACTAGGCCAATTTTCAGCTTTTACAATTTGAATGACAATTACTCAGTCATGCAACACTGTACTCATATAAAAGTTTTGTCCTTTTTTAGTTTTATCACACAAGTAGAGCTTTCTTTTGGTGGTATTTACTCACCACTGGGTTTTTTATATTTTTTGCACTGTAAATAAAAACAGACCGAAAATTTGGTAAAAAAAAAAAAAAAAAAAGCATTTTTCTTCTTTTTTGTTATTAGTAATTAGTCATTTTTCTTCATAAATTTTGACCAAAATTTATACTGCTACATTTCTTTGGTAAATATAACGGAAATCAGTGTATATTATTTGGTCTTTATAAAGGTTATAGTGTCTAAAAGCTATTGTACACTAACAAGCAGGAAAGTACAAATACCCCCTAAATGACCCCTTTCTTGAAAGTAGACATTCCAAGGTATTTAGTAAGAGGCATGGTAAGTTTTTGAAGTTGTAATTTTTTCCCACAATTCTTTGCTGTCAGGGCTTGGCTCAGCTCTTCCTTCTCTGTGTTCAGGTTGCTCAGCTATCGGTTAATTGTCAGCACTCATCGTTCCACAGTGGCTCACCTGGCGTTCATTTCCTGCTCTTTAGTCCAGCCTACAGCCAGCCCCTTCTGGCTATTTAAACTGCCTGATTCATTCATTCAGCGCCTTCCCCTTGGTCAACATATCTGGAGACCCTCTGCTGTGTTCCTGTTGAAGACTTGCCTGGCTTACAGAGTCATTTGACCGCCTAAAGGGAGCAAAGGTTTTCACAAAGCTCGATCTGAGAGGGGCATACAATCATGTGAGGATCAAGGAAGGCGACGAATGGAAAACTGCATTTAACACCAGGACAGGACATTATGAATACCTCGTAATGCCGTTTGGTCTTTGCAATGCTGCAGTTTTTCAGGAATTTATCAACGATTTCCTCCGAGATATGTTGCAGCAATGTGTGGTGGCTTATCTCGACGATATTCTCATATATTCTAAATCCCTAGAGAGCCACCACACAGATGTCTACCGAGGGCAACAGATGCTAAGAGATAAAAACCTGTATTATAAGTTGGAAAAGTGCGAGTTCCATCGCAAACAGGTTAAATTTCTGGGTTATGACACTTCTACTACCATTTTTTCGATGGACCCAGAGAAATTATCTGCAGTTCTAGAGTGGCCTTGACCCGTAGGTCTACGTCCATTACAACATTTTCTTGGCTTTGCCAATTATTATCGGAAATTTATTCAGAATTTCTCTTCTCTGGTCAAACCCCTAACGGATATGACCAGAAAGGACAGTAACCCACAGAATTGGTCTCCGGATTCCATTAAAGCCTTTGAATCTCTCAAGGTTACCTTTGTTGCAGCTCCTGTGCTGGCACATCCTGACCCTACGCTACCCTTCATCCTTGAGGTTGATGCATCTGAGACTGGAGTAGGCGCTCTTCTGTCTCAACGTCCTACCTCTGAGAGCGCTATGCATCCTTGTGGCTACTTTCCCAAGTAATTGTCTCCTGCGGAATGCAATTACGAGATTGGAGACAGAGAATTGTTAGCTAGAATGGAGGCATCTCCTCAAAGGTACCACTGTGTCAACTTTTATTTCGACTGACCATAAAAATCTTATCTCCCAGGGGGGGCACAATGGGCTCTTTTTCTGTCACGCTACAATTACATAGTCTCATTCTTACACGGTACTCAGAATGTAAGGGCTAATGCATTGTTGCAACAGTTTTCCTCTGCTTCCAAGATGGAGTCGGTTCCTGTGATACCTCCTGATCGTATTCTGGATACTGTTCGTACCAGTCTCACTTCACCTTTGGGTTACAGAAGAGTGTGATTTTTTTACTGCATTTTCTGTCTCTGTCTGTTTCATGGTTCCTGACATTTGCAAAATTAAGATTTTTTTTTTCCCACAAAATTGTCATACTAACAGGTTATTTCTCTCACATGGCATATGCATACTTGCAACTGCACCCCAAAACACATTTTGCTACTCCCCCTGAGTATGGCAATACCATATGTGTGAGACTTTCTTACAGTCTAGCCACATAGAGAGGCCCAACATGCAGGGAGCACCGTCAGGTGTTCTAGGGGCATAATTACACATCTTATTTCCTGACTACTTATCACACTTTTGAAGGCCCTGGAGCATCAGGACGATGGAAATGCTCACAAAATGACCCCATTTTGGAAAGCAAAACCCCAATGTATATTATATGAGCTATTCATCTTTTGGACATGTCCTTTTTTTAAAATGTCGTTTTTGGAAAATGTGTTTTCAACAAATTTTTACACATTTTTATGGCACTGATGGGCACTGATGATGATCCCCTGATGGGTACTGATGTGCACTATTGGGCACTGTAGTGGCACTGATGATCACTTTAGTGGCACTAATGAGCACTCACTGATGGCACTGGTGAAACTGTAGGTGACTAATGAGCACTTATAAGCTCTCACTGACGTGCACTGTAGGGCGCTGATGGCACTGATAAGTATTCACTGATGGACACCGTAGGGCATGGATGTGCACTGTAGTGGCACTGATGAGCACTGTAGTGGCACTAATGAGACCTGTAGTGCCACTGTAGTGGCACTGATGGCACTGTAGTGGTAATGATGAGCACTGTAGTGGCACTGTAGGGGCACTGATGGCACTGTAGAGGCACTGTAATGGAACTGATGGCACTGTACTGGCACTGTAGGGGCACTGTAGTCATACTAATGGCACTTTAGTGGCACTGATAGTACTGTAGAGACACTGATGGTACTGTAGTGGCACTGATGACACTGTAGGGGTACTGAGAGCACTGTAGGGGTACTGTGATGGCACTGTAGGGGCAATGTGATGGCACTCAGGATCATGCCAACTCACGCTGCTGCAGTGTTTCTCTCTCCTCTCCTCACACCGATATAGCCTGTGAGGAAAGGAGAGAGAAACACTGCAGCAGCGTTAGCTGAACCTGGCATGATCCTAGTTTGTTGACAAAGTGATCACTCTGTCATTGGACGGAGCGATCACATGGTAAAGAGCCGCTGTTATTGGCCCTTTACCCCAATTCAAGATGCGCGGACCCAGCGATCACGGACACTTCTAGGTGTGCACCCCAGGGAGCGTGCAAGAACCGCGAGCACGGGAGGCCGCCACATGACAGCATCTCAGAACTAGCCGGCCATGCTGTAGCTGTAATTAGGCTATAGCGCAGGCAGGAAGTGGTTAAGACACATCACACATCATTTTTTTTTTATGTGTACAACGAGTGTACACATAAAAAGTACTCTGACAGTGAAAGCATGGCCATGGAAAAAAGCAGCGTCACAAGCCACTGAAAGATTTGCGCTGCTCATTCCAAAATAAAAAGTATATTAAAATTATTTCTGTTCCAGATGTGAATGGGTTAATACTAAGGATCTAATAGAGGTTGAAGGCACCATTGGCCTTCAAAACAGTACTTTTGGGAATTTCATCACACAAGCCTTGAACTTTTTATAGTGCACCCTTCTTCAAGAAGAAAAACTTCTAGTTCTTTTAGGGATTAACTGGTTGCTGCCCACTGTCAAATGACAGCGGGGCGGTGCAGCTCATATGACAGCATTCCAGAACGGGCACTCTCGCACGCCCACGCGGGCACGCAGTGATCGTGGCCGCGCCGTGTTGCTAGGACACCGCGCGACCCAGATTTCTGTAAAGAGCCGCATCCGCGGCTCTTTAACCATGTGATCGGCTGTGTCCAATCACAGCCGGTCACATGTAAACAAGAAAGTGGCAGTAATCGGCGCTCCTCACCTCCCACTGACAGAGTGTGTGGCGAGAAGAGCCGATCAGCGGCATTTCCACGCAGGGGTACATGTAGGAAGGTAATCAGGGCACTGATCGTCAGTGCCCTAATTACAGTATAGTAAACCAGTGTCACCATACAGTGCCCACCAGTGCCCACCAATGTCAGCAATTAGTGCCCACCAGTGGCAGCAATCAGTGCCCAAAAGTGCCACCAATCAGTGCCCATTAGCGATGCCAGTCAGTGCTGGCAATCAGTGCTGCCTATCAGTGCTGCCCATCAATGCCCATCACTGCTGTCGATCAAAGCCCCAACAGTGCCACCTAACAGTGCCCATCAGTGCCGCCTATCAGTGCTCATTAGTGCCACATATCAGTGCCCATAAGTGCGGCATATTAGTGCCTACTCATCAGTGCCACCTCATCAGTGCCCATAAGTGCGGCATATTAGTGCCTACTCATCAGTGCCACCTCATCAGTGCCCATAAGTGCCGCCTTATCAGAGTGTTTTGTCTGATTTTCTTCTTTTACTTTCTGTTGTGTCTCTAAAACAGAAGGTGAATGGAAATCTCCCCAGTGGTACATAGACAGAAAAAAACAAAACAAAATAAAAACAAAAAAAACTAACAAGGGTTTAAGGACTCAATCACACTAAATGCACAACCACTGGTGTGTGCTGGGATACACAGTGGCAATGTGGTGATCTCAGCACACTGTTTATTTTTTTTACAAAAATGAATAAATGTCATGAATGACATTTCAACACAGTTCTATTCAGCATAGTGACATTGTGATGCACTGGATTTGCATTGCAACCTGCTGTGCTGTGAACTGACATCATAGGGAACAAAGTATTTTGCCTGGTCTTTGCATTGGTGCTGTGCTGGAAACAGCTGCCAGCAAACCCCAAACGCATCTGGTGTGCATGAGCTCTTACCAGTGGTGGATGGTGTTTTTTTGGGGGGGGCAATCAATCACCCCCCCCCCAGCAGCCGGCGGACCCTCCCCCCGGAAACCTGCAAACCCACCCACTCGCTGTCTGCCGTTCGTTCCAGCACTTACCTCATCTAGGTGGCAGGTGGCGGTGAGCGGCTCCCGTGTCCTTTCCTCCATCACGGTGGCCTCCGCCGTGCGTCTCCTCCCCTCCTCCTAGGCGTCCAATAGGATCACCTGTCCTTTCAGCCAGTCGGGTGACGGGTCTCAAGACCCGCTTCCTGATTGGCTGGAAGGAGGATCAGTGTATTTGTATATGCATCGCTATTGTAACACACCTGAGTGGGCTTGGTTCGCAGTGCTCTGTGTCCCAAGCCCACCCTATTTTGAAGCTTATTAGAGCCTCTGGCTCTAATTAGGCACCTCAAAAGCACCCCCCCAATGAAATCCATGCATCTGGCATCCTGTATGGGGGCTGGACAAATAGATGGGGGGGGGGGGGGGGCGTTTTTCTAATGGCCCAACAGAATACATGTTCAGGGCTGCATTGGGAGTTCTGGATGGACTCATAGCAATAGCATTTTTTTCTCAAACCATGGTGGGCAAGTGTTAAAATGTTCATTTCAATACCTAATTTGTCTTATTTCTGTAGCTTACTCTCCAAATCATAGTCTACAACCATCTACAAATAAAGTTCTGGCCAGTTGACAGTATCCAGTTTCAGGAGTCTTGTGCTGTTGTAGATAAATTTGATCCAATTTTCTATGAGGACAGTGTAAGTTTTGATAACACATTTTATATATATTTCTTAAAGAGTAACTCCACTTTTGTTTAGAAAAACATTGTCCTCTGGGTGATCTATGTACATTGTAAGGATTTTAACAAACGTTGTTGTGGATTCCTATCTTTTGTTATTCTGAATAAATCCATGTGTGTTTGTCCATGTGGAAATTGAGTCTACTGGGAATGGTTTCATAATTATCAATGAGCTGCAGCACCTGCAGGGCACAAATGAGGAAAATGGCAGGATCTGTTTCCGTTTAGATGTGATTTCCTTTTGGGAGAATCTCAGTTGCAAGGGATGCCTGAAATCTGATTTGTATCTTAGTGCAGACTTCTGGGAAAATCAGCGAGCCAATCACGCAAGCAGGAAATGATGTTTCTGGGGGGTGTTCTGTACACATTCTGTGTACAGAACACCTCCAGGTAGCCATATTGCATTCCTTTTGTTTAGGCAATTACAGAGCTGCAGATTGAAAAGGAAAGGTCATTTTTTTTTACATTCAATTACAATATGACTTGTGGTGCAGTTGTATATTTTTTTTTTATTTGGTATTTTTTTCCCACAAAAGTGGTTACCCTTTAAATTTACTTTGTAAATTAAGTTGTATTTTATTAATAAAAGTAAACATTTCCTCACTACAAATACAGCACAGTACCAATGTTCTAAGAACTAAAATAAGGAAGACTCATGCAGCCACCTTTCTGTAAATAATCCCTTACCGCTTGCATGCGCGCCCTTCTTTAATCGTATAAATCGATAAATATCCATCAGCGAAGCCTAATCTTTATAATTTTATGGGTCCTACAACAATAAAATAAATATATGAAACAAATGCAGAAAGAAAAATCTAATTAGAGAGAAACCCTCTCTGCCCCAAAAATGATTTTTAAAGTTAGCTGAAATAAAACACAACAGACATTAGCTACTTTAATTGCATTAAAAAATAGCTGACAGTTGGAAAGCATTATTACATATTGATTTCATGCTAACCTAAAAAAGCAATGTGTGTGGCAATCCCTAAAATGAAGTACCTTTGTAATAATTGCTCTAAATAAAAAAACCTTGTGTGTTCTTGGTAAAAACAGCAAAATATTGGATAGACATAATTTTAAACCAGTTTTTCAAAGAAAGAAAATATAAATATGCTATGAAAAGCAGATCTATTTTTAATGAATCCACCTAAGCTATTTCTTCCTACTTTGCATGCTGGATATCATGAACACAGAAGAACTGGAGCATTGATTTGTAAGGGGAATTTAAAAAGAATAGAAACACTGCAACATGAAGTAAAGATATCCTGGAGTCTATAGCTGGGATATCACACATGCTGCAAAAACATAAAGTGAAAATATAGGATTCATGGTACTGTAATGTCAACTGCTGTAGGGGAATGTGACCAGGGAGTCATTATTTTAAGTAAGTTAAGTAGCCAATTTCTGAATGTTCTGACATTACTTCACTGATACATAAAAATTATAAAATGAAATACATTTTACTTTCTATTGAAAACAATCCTTGAATGCTGCAATGGTTGAGAATTTTGAAGGGGTGTGGAATTTAGGATGATATGGAATTTAGGAAAGAAATGGAAACAGCTAAATGTAGAATTGATACATACAAATGTTCACTGTTTTAGCTGTTAAACAATTTGTCATTGCATTCAGCCAATCTTATTGGCTTAAGCCTAGTACACACGGGCTGAATGCCGGGCAGCATTGGCCGGTTCAATAGAAACCGGCTGACATTTGGCCTGTGTGTACTGGAGCCGGTCCGACAGAAGCCTTTCAGCCAGCTTCTGTTGAAAGGGCATGATCGAAAAAGGTCCGCTGACTGGCTCCCGATCAGCCATTGGCTGAGAGCGCTGACCAGAATGATCTGGCCGGTCAGAACTCAATAAAACAGCAGGGGAGATTGCTGTACTAACATTGGATTGTTATTACAGAGGCTCCTTTTGAGCTATCAGTTTTTTTTGCCTTCAGCCCACTTGGTTGAACTAAAAAAAAAAAAAAAAACTTGTAGTGTCTACTAGGTTTAAGTGTAGATAACACGTGTATTTCTTTGTTTTTTAGTTAATGTGGAATTCTGGGATAAAGCTAACTAATCTTAAAACTGTTCCCACCCCCCTTCTAACATTTATTCTGACTAACCTGTGGAAGAAAGGTCTGTATACTTACCCGTTTTCAGTCCGTTCCAGTCTGGTCAGGTGATCTCCCCTGTGTCATCTAGCACTGGCTACAGGGGAGAGAAAACAATGCTTCACAATGCTTAGAATGCATGAGCAGTGACATCACATATAGGCTTAAATTTCCAGCGCACACTCTTCCCCCTGAAGCCCCTGCAGGAGACACAGGAAGCTGATCACGTGACCTACAAATAGGTAAGGTGACAGATCTTTATTTCACAGGGTAGTTAATATAAGTGTTAGAAAGAGGGTGGGAGTAGTTGTAAGATTAGTTAGCTTTAAGCCTGGGACACTAGTCAAAAATGTTTTTGTCCCCTACCCACCAAAACACACTGACCAGTGCTTGTAGCCATTGGCTATGAGTGCTGATTGGATGCTGGCTTTCCAGCATATCCCTTCAGTAAAAGCTGATCCTTAGACCAGCTACTGTCAGAAAGACAGCTGTACACACTGATCGAATTTAGGCAGTTCCCATTGAACCGACCAATACCAGCCAATATTCGGCCCCTGTGTAACCAGCCTTAGCCCAGAATTCCACTTAAGCTTCCTATGTGGCCTTATACATCTGTCCAGTGAGCAGGGAGGTGCCCCAATAAGCAGTAAATCTAAACCAGAATGTAGGTGAATGGTTTGTATGCAGAGCTGTACGAGATTTTGCACTCTCCAGTTTTAGTAAATTAACGTTACATATTCATGTTTACATTCTACACCTTCTATACTTGAAGGCCAAATAAGTGTTCTGAACAATGCATATGTATTAAATATAAATGTACAGATTTTAAAAACTGTAAAAAGATAAGAATAGCTTTCTTAGCTTACTGAGGTTCGACTAAAAAAATTGCTTTATTATTGCAAATTATCAAGGCAGAACATCATATCATCATCATCCCCACCACCATTTGTGTTCTGCCGATCACAGGATTCATTGGTATAGCAAAATGGGCAAGCCAGCCAAGGCTACCAGTTACCTTGTAAAAGGAGGCAGGACTCTCATGGAGCCCATGGAGCAGTATGCAACCACCTGGCCAAACAATCTTTGTTGAATTGATTATTTGGTGGCTTCCGACCAACACATTGAGGTTGGTTTACTAAAGGCAAATCTACTCTGCAGTACAAGTGCACTACAAGTGCACTTGAAAGTACACTTGGAAGTGCAGTCGCTGTAGATCTGAGGGGAAGATCTGGAATCAGGGGAAGCTCTGCTGATTTTATCATCCAATCATGTACAAGCAAAAATGCTGTTTTTTATTTTCCTTGCATGTCCCTCTCTTGTATCTACAGCAACTGCACTTCCAAGTGCAATTTCAGTGCACTTGTAGTGCAAAATGTAAATAAACCCCATAATGTCAGTTTCTTACCCTAAAAAGAGCACTGGGAGCTACATTTATGAAATGCACATAATCAAAAAATGTAAAAAAATTACTTTTTTATATTAATTGGCAATATCATAATAATACATACCATTACAAACAAAGTGAGAGGTCTTTTATACACATAGCTAAAATGCAGAGTACCTTTTGGTCTTCTGATACCATATAGTATGCCACTAAACCCCAGGCTGCCATTTACCAACCCAGAAGCCAAAAACAGTATGGTTTCCCCAAGTATAACATCATGTGGGTGGTCCTGGCATCGATCTACCTAAACTGTTAATTTTTTGTATTCAAACCATTGAAGCAATACCCATATGACTTTCAGAATTAAATATACGCAACTGCTTATCCAATTCACTCTTCTCCTGAAACGTATGTTCTGCATATGTGTGGTCAGATGGATCAGAGCAGCTGGATACTATAGGAACAGTTTTTGAGGTGGGAAGAAGACTGCACTCGCAAATTCCACAGCATATGCCAGATTTGATAAACATCTGATAGTTTGCCATCAGACGTTGGTCAGGACTGGCGGTTATTTTTGTCCCATCTACATTGCTGTTTGTGGCCAATTAGGCATAAAAATGACCTAATTTGATGGATGCATTCCAACAAGTGTAGACACCTTAATAGAAAACAGTTGTCAGGTTGGCTCGTACTTCGACCATCTTTATTAAGTATGTTTTTTGGTTTAATTGTAATGTCTGTCTGAATCCTAATAATTTAAAAATTGTTGCTGTTAAATATATATGCATGTGTGTGTATGTGTTATTACATAGGAATACCTATTCTAATAATATAAATGCTTATTATTATTAATAATAATAATAATAATAATAATAATAATAATAATAATAATATGAATAAATATATTTACAGTACAAAAGATGTTTTCAGAATGTAAAATGTTAGAATTTAAATCTGTAAGGTAGCACTAGCTTAAATTAAATGTAATAATGCTTTTATACTACATAATTATTCAGAATTCAGTTAAGAAGGAAAAATAACCCCACTAGCATTTCCATTGTTTCTACTTTTATTTCTATGCCCATTTTTACTATCTTGATGTACTTTAAAACTTAAGCATGTTTTGCAACCTTTAGCATTGTTGTGGAGAATGATAAAGAGTCCATTAAATGTGTTCCCTATGAAATGACATCATGCAGACACTGTTCGTGGAACTGTGTCACCACACATTATCTACATTATAAACAAGCCTCTGTATGAGCAATGAAAGTTTGAACTGCCCAGACTGTGAATATCACAATGTTCGTTATATTGTTCACAAACCAGAGGTGAGTTCCTATTTTGTGCCTTTGTCTTCCTTTTACCCCAACACCCTGCTACTTGTTAAAACAGGCATGGTTAGCAGTAATTGCTGTTGACATTGTTGGGATCCTGGCTCCATTGCTTGGGACAAAATCTTTCTTTCACTAAAGGCAGCTCGTTAGGCTGTCTCTGAACTCCAAAGCCACTTAATTAAATTGTAAGAAAAAAAGTTGCTGGGTTCTGGTGGGAAATTTGCAAACAAAGACCTTTTGGCTGTCTCTAGACTTTTCTTTTGTTATTTTTTTCACACAGCTTCCCAAACAAATATAGCCTCCCTCCCATCTTTCTGCAGGACTCATAACACACATTGCTTCCAACTGCCGTAGAAGCTGCCGGCTACCCTCATTAAACCAAAGAAATAAATTGGGTTTGTTAGGGAATGTTTTCCCAATGATTCACTAACAGGACTTTTCTTTCCAACACAATCAGGAATATATAAGTGCTTTACAAGAGCCCTTAACAGACTGATTGGTGAAAGACTTTGTAGAATTGAAGAGTGAAAACAGGTACATGAAAAAGACAGTCTATTGTCAGGCTATGTAAACACTCTGAAGAGGCTGTCCACAGTTAAACTGTCAAACCTGAGGCTTCTTTTTGTGTTCAGACAATCAGCCTGACAAATATTTTGGCACTTCTATTTGCCAGCATTCCATGAGTGTATACAGTGGTCACCCTCCCCTACTGGACTGTTTCAGATGGTCGTGTCCTCCTTTCAGACATGTCTTTAGAAAGCTCGGCAGGACCATTGTTTGTCAAGATAATAAAAGATGGTGAAAACAGAAAGCACAGATTTTTTTTTTTTGTTTTAACACAGCTGTGACAAGATTCACACAGGTGCTAAGATTAAAAATCTGAACTGTGGTAAACCTAAGACATAGAAGAAATATTACCTGCGTACACATAAAAAATTCAATTGTACTTCTGGATAAGTAATAAATCTAGAAATTGAATAGATGCCATTTATTGATATTAATAAATACCATATTTATTTTAAATATAAACTCATATGCATGTTATATAGTTACATAGTTAGTCAAGTTGAAAAAAAAGACACAAGTCCGTCTAGTTCAACCAATAAAAGGGGGAAAAAATATTATACAATCCCATATGCACAATCCTATACCTACAGTTGATCCAGAGGAAGGCAAAATAAACAGTAAAGCATGATCCAATTTGCTCCAGCAGGGGAAAAAATGTATCCCTGATCCCCCGGGAGGCAATCGGATATTCCCTAAATCAACTTTACCTATAAATGTTAGTACCCAGTTCTATTATATACATTTAGGAAATAATCCAGTCTTTTTAAAGCAATCTACTGAGCTTGGCAGAAACAGCTCTTGAGGGAGTCTATTCCACATTTTCACAGCTCTTACTGTGAAGAAACCTTTCCGTATTAGGAGATTAAATCTCTTTTTCTCCAGATGTAAAGAGTGCCCCCTTGTTCTCTGTGATGACCTTAAAGTGAATAACTCAACACCAAGTTCACTATATGGACTACTTATGTATTTATACATGTTGATCATATCCCCCCTTAATCTCTTCTTCTCAAGAGAGAATAAATTCAGTTCCTCTAATCTTTCCTCATAGCTGAGCGCCGCCATGACTCTTATCAGTTTAGTTGCCCTTCTCTGCACTTTCTCCAGTTACCCGATATCCTTTTTTGTGAACTAGTACCCAAAACTGAACTGCATATTCCAAATGAGGTCTAACTAATGATTTGTACAGGGGGGAAATGATGTCTCTCTCTCTCTGGAGTCCATACCTCTCTTAATACAAGAAAGGATTTTGTTTGCTTTGGAAACTGCAGATTGGCATTGCATGCTATTATTATGATCTAACAAAACCCCCAGATCCTTCTCCACCATTGATTCCCCCAGTTGTACTCCCCCTAGTATGTATGATGCATACATATTCTTAGTCCCCAAGTGCATAACTTTACATTTATCAATATTAAACCTAATTTGCCACCTAGTTGCCCAATTAAACAGTACATTGAGGTCAGCTTGTAAATTGGAGACATCTTGTAGGGACGTTATTCCACTGGATAGCTTGGTGTCATCTGCAAGCACTGAAATTGTACTTTTACATACCCCCTAACTTTTGTATTTCTGAATGAGGGACACTTGAGAAAATGGGGACCTGTGGCACGCATAGAGCACTGAGTTAAAATATGGGTGTGGCCAAACTTGGCAGTGGGAGGGTCTTACTGGGCATGGTTAAACAAAACCTTGGATTAAGGGGTGTGCTACATAAAGAGTGCAGGGTTGAGGGGTGTGCTATGTAATGTGTGCAGGGTTGAGGGGTGTGCTGTGTGCAGGGTTGAGAGGGTGTGCTGTGTGCTGCGCGCAGGGTTGAGGGGGTGTGCTGTGTACTGCGTGCAGGGTTGAAGGGTGCACTGTGAACTGCATGCAGGGTTGAGGGGGGTACGCTGTGTACTGCATGCAGGGTTGAGGGTGTGCTCTGTGTACTGCGCAGGGGTGGATCCAGAGCCTAGTCTCGGGAGGGGCACTGCCAGAAAATACTTTTTTTTGGGTAAATTTAACGGGGAAATGGCTGGTGTTAGCACTTCAATCATCACGGCACCATGGTTGTTATGGTGTCAGGATGATTGAAGCAATTTATTACTACTATTACATTGTTATAAAAAATGAAATAGTTCAACTCACCATAATGCAGAATCAGTGGGAGCCCTGAGCGTGTCACTTGCCACTGTCCCCTGCCACATGTTGCGGATTGTCACTTGCCACGTCACTTGCCACATGTTGCAGATTGTCACTTGCCACGTCACTTGCCACGTCCCATGCCACGTCCCATGCCAGACGTTGCAGATTGTCACTTGCCACCTCCCATGCCACACATTGTAGATTGTCACTTGCCACCTCCCATGCCACACGTTGCAGATTGTCACTTTCATCTCCCATGCCACACGTTGCAGATTATCACTTGCCACGTCCCATGCCACACGCTGCAGATTGTCACTTGCCACCTCCCATGCCACACGTTGCAGATTTTCACTTGCCCTGTCTGATGCCACACATTGTAGATTGTCTCTTGCCATGTCCCATGACACACGTTGTAGATTGTCACTTGCCACGTCCGATGTCACACGTTGCAGATTGTCACTTGCCACGTCCCATGCCACATGTTGCAGATTGTTACTTGCCCCACATTGCAGATTGTCTTGCTGTGTCCCAGAGTCAAGCAGCACATTACCAGTCAAGCAGCAGAGAGATGATGTAATCTCTTTGGTGCCGCGGCGCCTACACACTGCACAGTGAGGGCAGAACTGCAGGGATGCAGGGCGGGCGCTGGGCGTGAGAGATGATGTTATCTCTCTGCTCCTCCGCTGGCTCCCTGATTGGCCAGCAGCTGCTCTCACACTGTCACCGAGCCACACAGCTGCTCACCAACAGTGCCGCCCGCTGTCTGCCCACCGGAGCCGCCCGTGCTCTCAGCCAGGAAGTCGCCCGCCGGCTCTCTCATCCACATTCTCGGAGGGGGGAAATTGCCCCGTTGCCCCCCCTGGATCCACCCCTGGTACTACGTACAGGGTTGAGGGGTGAGCTGTGTACTGCATGCATGCTGGATTGGGGGGTACACTGTGTACTGCGTGCAGGGTTGAGGGGGGCTCTGTGTACTGCGTGCAGGATTGAGGGGGTGCGCTGTGTACTGCATGCAGGGTTGAGGGGTGCGCTGTGTACTGCATGCAGGGTTGAGGGGATGCTCCGTGTACTGCGTGCAGGATTGAGGGGGTGTGCTGTGTGCTGCACGCAGGGCTGAGGGGTGCGCTGTGTACTGCATGCAGGGCTGAGGGGTGCGCTGTGTACTGCGTGCAGGGTTGAGGGGTGCTCTGTGTAATGCATGCTGGGTTGAGGGTGCACTGTGTACTGTCTGTAGGGCTGAGGGTGCGCTGTGTACTCCCAAGTTCTCTCCCCAAGAACAGTACAGATTCCAGTACCAAGCTAACCCCACCCCCCATTCAAGTACAGAGCTCTGCAAATAGTGGGGCTGCTGCAAAAGAGCAGCTAGAACTTGCAGCATCTGTCTGCAGGCTGCCGACACAGGTATCTGGAGGAGCTTCCACCGTGGGACCGCTCCTCCCTCCTTTTCTCTGATGGGACCAGGGGCCAGGTAGATTCCTCCCTCATCTAATGTGACGAGTCACTGGCTAGATTTCCTGCTCCCTCCCTCCTCTAATGGGAGGAGCCTCCGGCTAGATTCCCCGCCCCTCCCTCCTTTTTTGTGATGGGACGAGTGGCTGGGTAGATTCACTGCCCCCTCCCTCTTCTGCTCTCCTAGATGGGAGTGGGGGGTGTGCATCCAATAATAGATTAGCGCTGATAAAGAGCCATGGTGGTGCCCATGGCAGTGTGCTCCGTCAGTAAAGCATTGGGCTCCACTCCGGGACTTTTCTTTGATTCGCCAGGACTTACATCAAATCCCGGGACGGTCCCAGCGAATCCGGAACAGTTGGGAGGTATGCTTTTAATCCCAGACCCTATATAATTTATAAATATATTAAAAAGTAAGGTTCCCAACAATGAACCTTGGGGTACACCACTGATAAACTTATACATATTCTTTTGTGCTTGACTAACTAGTGCTCACTTTATTGGAGCAATTACAATGCTTAAAGTGGAACTGCACTGCATCTGAGCACCACAAACCAAAAATGCTATTTACTTATTTTTAATATTCAAAGCAAACTTCCCCATCCATCCTTGTCTCAATGCTCTTAATCACTTTGAAAAACACCCCTTAGCATTTCTGGCTGTGGCCATCTTGTAAAAGGGCAGATGATTCATGTAGCATTTACTTCCTGGAATCCATCTGTTCTTAGCACAGGCATGAAGGCAGGAGTATGTGCTTAGCTGAGAAAGCCACTCCTGAAGACTCCTGGGATGTATGACATCATCTGCCTAGGCATGGAAACCAGGAAGCAACTGAAAAAATGTAAAAAAAAGTTTAAAATAAGTAAATATGATATACTTTCCTATCTATTTACTAATGCTAGCCGCATGAGGATTAAAAAATAGTCAAAGTTGATTGGGAGCATGAAGTTACACGTTAATGCAAACCCCTTGATTGCAGTGATACTGATTAACAGTGTCTCAGGGCAGAAGCCTAGGTGCATCTGCCAGTGTACCTCAGATGATACAAATTGGGGGAAAAAATGTATAAAGTGGTCAGTAAACATTTCTGATGGCATTGCTGAGCTACCTGAGTGGCATTTTAATGAGTTTGTTGTCCTTCCAGTGGTTAGTTTAAAGCGGGGGTCCACCTATCTATCGTTTTTTTTTTTTTTTGGAGTTCATTCACAAACTTTTCTTCTCATGATTATCTACTCACATGTTCTGTGTAATAAGTCCGCCTGTGTCCGATTTCATTGTAAAGAATAACTTATAAAATTCACTGAAGGTGGTTTCCATCTTCATTGTGGGCATTTGAAGCCCACAAGCATGTATTTCCTGGATGCAGTGAATGCTGTGCTCCCAGCATTCACCGAGATGTTGTGATGACGCTGTTGCACAATGCATGCTGGGAAGCCTGAGACTAGCTCCCAGGGGACTGTGGGAGGTCTGTGAGAGGCTAGAAACACGCCTACTCCCATGGGAGGAAAACCAGGAAGTGCTAAGAAGATTAGAAAAAAAAAGGTAATTACGGCGATTTAAATTTTTTTACACACCATGTCAGCATCTAGGCAAGGAAGAGAATGCATAGAGATAATGTTCAAAATTTGGGTGGAACCCCGCTTTAAAGACATGTACTGCTGACTCTTGATTGCCTTTATTAATGACAAAAAGCAGCAGAAACTAGACAAGTAGCTCACCTACAGTAGTTTACAGCCTCTCATAACTTGCCCTGTCTGTCCTGATCAACTACAACAATCAGGCAGGGACCAGCTGCTGGAACTACACTGCTAGTTTTCAACATCTTTACATTTCATTCTGCAGTGGTAAAGCCAGCTTCGATTTCTTTCAAATGCAGCTTTATCATTGTTAGGCCTTCAGATGCTGCCAAAGGGGACACAAATATGTACTGTATTTATTGGTGTATAATACGCACATTTTCACCCTGAAAATCGGGTGCAAATTGCGTGTGTGTGATATACACCAATACTTCAATTTTAGCTGCCTCGGAGGGGACAGGGAGGGGGGCGGGATAAGCACCGTCAGATTACATACAGCGAGAATCTCCTGTTTACTTGGCGGCCTCTTTAATAGGAAGACTCATCTCCTGGACCGCCATTGGACTACTGTTCTGTCTATCATAGGAGATTCTCACTGTATGTAATCTGTCGGCGCTCATCCCGCCCCCTTCCCTGTCCCCTCTAGGCTGCAGATGGGCATTGATCAGACTGCACTGATGGCAATGATGAGGCTGCTGCTGCATTGAAGGCAGTGGTCAGGCTGCTGCTGCATTGAAGGCAGTGGTGAGGCTGCTGCTGCATTGAAGGCAGTGGTGAGGCTGCTGTGCATTAAAGGCAGTGGTGAGGCTGCTGCTGCATTGAAGGCAGTGGTGAGGCTGCTGCTGCATTGAAGGCAGTGGTGAGGCTGCTGTGCATTGAAGGCAGTGGTGAGGCTGCTGCTGCATTGAAGGCAATGGTGAGGCTGCTGCTGCATTGAGGGCAGTGGTGAGGCTGCTGCTGCATTGAAGGCAGTGGTGAGGCTGCTGTGCATTGAAGGCAGTGGTGAGGCTGCTGCTGCATTGAAGGCAATGGTGAGGCTGCTGCTGCATTGAAGGCAGTGGTGAGGCTGCTGCTGCATTGAAGGCAGCGGCGAGGCTGCTGCTGCATCTAAGGCAGTGGTGAGGCTGCTGCTGCATTGAAGGCAGCGGCGAGGCTGCACATGAGCAAAATTTCCATCGGAAAAATCTTTGATGGTTTTTCTGATGGATTTCCGCTCAAGCTTGGCTTGCATACACACGGTCACAGAAAAGTTCTCTGAACTTTCGACTGTCAAGAACGCGGTGACGTACAACACTACAACGAGCCGAGAAAATTAAGTTCAATGCTTCCGAGCATGCATCGAATTGTTTCCGAGCATGCATGTTTTTTTGTGCGTCGGAATTGTATACAGATGAACGGAATTTCCGTCAAGAACTTTTTCTGTAGGAAAAATAGAGAACCAGCTCTCTTTTGCTGGCAGAAATTCAGACAGAAAAAGTTGGATGGAGCATACACACGGTCGGAATATCCGACCAAAAGCTCCCATCACACTTTTTTTGACGGAAATTCAGACCGTGTGTATGCAGCATAAGACCTTTATTAAAAGAAGTAAACAAGTCACACTCACAAGTAAAGTGCACAAAATGAGTAGTGCGCCAACTTAAAAACCCTGTTGCATAATGAAGTATAGGGATGGGCTTGATGTTTGAGTCAAACGTAAGTTCGACTCAAACATCAAGTGCCCATTTGTTCTTAGAACAAACAAACTAATGGGGCGCTCGAGGGACGTTTGCTCATCGCCGAGCGCCCCATAATGAACTGCAAGTTCGCAGTGCATTGATGGCTGCTGATTGGCCAAAGCATGCACCTGACCTCTATCCTTTGGCCAATCACAGCGCATTGTACTGTCAGAGTCATGATCGGCCAAAGGCAGGATGCCTTTGGCCAATAATGGCTCAGGTGCTAAGTCCACACCCCACACTATATAAGGCTGCTTACATAGCAGCCGTATGTAGTGTGTGTTAATGGAGATAGATTAGGCAGGTAGAGTGTATTGTGCGGTCAGTCAGTTTAGTGCAGTTAGTGTAGTGTCTATCATACAGTGTAGTGTATATAATGCAGTGCAGAGTATATAATACAGTGTAGTGCAGTGTATATAATAAAGTGTAGTTTGGTGTATATAACAGTGTAGTGCGGTGTATATAACACAGTGTAGTGCAGTTTATATAATACAGTGCAGTGTAGTGTGAATGTGTTGTGGTGCTACTTAAGTGTCGGTGTGTACAACACTTCTGTGTCACCACTGATCCCATTTTTTTTTATTAATCATTTTTATTTTATTTTTTATTATTTATTTTTTTGCAGTATCAGGTTGCTGCATTATTAGCACTCCCCCTTCTTTGTCACAGGTGTTATTCCTTCTGCGTCAACACAGCAGTGGTATACTTTTTGTTTGTTTTTTTGGCGGCGGAGCAGCACAATGAATATTTAGGGCAAAATTGCTGTCCCCCCTTCTGAGTCGCAGGTGTTCCTCCTTCTGAGTTCTGCGTCGGCAGTGGGTTTTTTTTGGGCTTTTTAAATTTTTTTCTTTCAGCAGCAGCAAAAAAAAAATTCTCCATAATTGCTGTTCCTTCTTCTGAGTTGCGGGTGGTCTTCCTTTTTCATCATCACTGTTTATTTTTTTTTTGACCTTTCTTAATTTTTTTTACATTTATTTCATTTTATTTTTTTTTTTTTGCAGCAGAAGCAATAAAAAAAAATTCTCCACAATTTCTGCACCCTTATTTTCTTTAATAAATAAAATACAGTTTATATAATATAATATAATATAATATAATATAATATAATATAATATAATATAACAGTTTATAGTGCAGCAATCACAAAAGTATTGCACCCAAGCACCATATTCCCATCCCACACTCTATAATAAAAAGTTATAAAAATCCCCCTCAAAAATAAAAAACAATAATAAAACAGTTTATAGTGCACCATGCACAAAAGTATTGCATCCAAGCACCATATTCCCATCCCACACTCTTTAATAAAAAGTTATAAAACTCCCCTCAAAAAATCCTCATCATGTTCGAAAGGTCGACAAGGAGAGGCAGACGTTTACAGGCCACTAAAAGAGTGCAAGCAGCCTCTGTGTCTACAGTGAAAAGTCGCAGACATGGTGCATCCTCTGCAGGCGGGACACACTCCTCCTTTTTTTTACGGTGCTGTCTGTGTTATTGAGCCACGCAATGCAGAAGAGGCCCAAGTTTAAATTACATTTTTACCTTTAGAAATGTCATTATTGCTGAGGCATGTTCTACACATTGCACAGATGCGTCACTTTACAGGCAGACTAAGGGGACCCCCAGACACGATATTTAAAGGAATATTTCATTTTTATTGTTACACTTTAAGCTTCATTAAATTCACTGCCCCTTTACTGATTGTGTGGAAATGCATATTACAATGTGGCCACCAACTATCACTTTTTAACACTTATTATTTCATTTTGAGTTTCACATTGGTAGGATTGCGCAGAGGACACTTCAGGGCAGCACAGTGGTGTAGTGGATAGCACTCTCACCTAGCAGCAATAGGGTCGCTGGTTCAAATCCCAACCACGGCACTACCTGCCTGGAGTTTGCGAGTTCTCCCTGTGCCTGCGTGGGTTTCCTCCCACACTCCAAAGACATGCTGGTAGGTTAAAAAGCGCCCTGGGACGATTCCGTTCGCATAGGTAGCGCTATACAAGTCATTCATTTAAAAACAACCATTTAAATTTTTTTTTTTGCATTGATACATGTCCCCCAGGGCAGTACCCAGATCCCCATACCCTTAATATGGCAATAACTTGCATATAAGCATTAAAATGAGGACTTTTGATTTTTCATGTTCGTGTCCCATAGACTTTAATAGAGTTCGCATGTTCACTAGAACTTTTTGCCTGTTCGAGATGTTCTGGTGCCAACCGAACCGCGGGGGGTGTTCGGCCCATCCCTAATGAAGTACAATGTCCCCTTAAGACTCAGACTCCTATATCTCCTTATCCTGCATATTCTGCAGCACTTCCGGGTAGGCGTGATGTTGTCACTAGGCACTAGCTAGTTGAGCAACACTTTTTGTTTGATTTGTTTACTGATTGTGTGGAAATGCATATTACAATGTGGCCAGCAACTATCACTTTTAACACTTATTATTTAATTTTGAGTTTCACATTGGTAGGATTGCGCAGAGGACACTTCAATAGTACTTCACTAAACTATGTTTTTGTTTTGTAGAGCCATTCTGTTGAAGAATCTACGTCGCGTTATGAGGTAGGCATAAGGATAAAAGGAGGCCTGCAACTTCACACCATGAAGATCCATATGCTGGGTGTATCAGGGTTGCACCTTTTATTATAATGTTATACTTTTCACATTTAAAAAAAAACAAAAAAAAAAACAGAAAACTGTTGGATTAGTGGTTCTGTCTTGAATCAGATCTACAGTATATTGATTTGGGGGTATTTATTTATCCTTGAGCCTCACTGAGAACTGAAAACTGGCAGGGCAGGGGCTTCTTAGGCATTTTTTGATATTTTTTTAACCTGCAAGGCAAAGTTATAATGTGCTAGTATGCATCACATACTAGCACATTATGTAAAACCTACAAAACCCTTCCAGTGGAGAGCTGTCAACGCTGACAGGTCTTCCATCTTCACTTGTCCTCTTTCCTAATTCACGGACACGGCTGTGTGAGTGGCCGGAGCCGCGATGGCGTCAGTCCTGCGTGTGCGAATGGGAGCCGCCATTTTCGGCACAGGACTCTGAAGGAACGGCCTGGGTGGCCCTTCCTTCAGAGCGCATAAAGCGGTGATGACAGCGTCTGCATGTACACTAAATATCTCCTAAATGGTGCATTCCTAAGTGATATTTACAGCACCTATAGGTAAGCCTTATTATAGGCTTATCTTTAGGTAAAAGTCAGAAATGGGAGTTTATTCCCACTTTAACTTATGTAAAATGTTTACCTGTATTCCGTTTTTTTGTTTTTTTTTAAGTCAGATTTTATCTGGAGTGCTTTTGGCCAAAAAATTATTCGATCAGGCCATTTTGAGAGCTCATTAACACAGTGTGTGTTGTGGGGGTGTCTGACATATATACAGGTGTGTGTGGGGGGGGCGCTGACATATATACAGGTGTGTGTGGGGGGGTGCTGACATATATACAGGTGTGTGGGGGACGTCTGACATATATACAGGTGTGTGTTGGGGCGCTGACATATATACAGGTATGTGGGAGGGGCACTGACATATATATATATATATATATATATATATATATATATATATATATATATATATATATATATATATACAGGTGTGGGGGGGCGCTGACATATATACAGGTGTGTGTGGGGGCAGGCGCTGACATATATACAGGTGTGTGGGGGGGAAGCTGACATATATACAGATGTGTGTGGGGGGGCGCTGACATATATACAGGTGTGTGTGGGGGGTGACTGACATATATACAGGTGTGTGGAGGGCACTGACATATATACAGGTGTGTGTGGGGGGGCGCTGACATATATACAGGTGTGTGGGGGGGCACTAACATATATACAGGTGTGTGTGGGGGGGTGGCTGACATATGTACAGGTGTGTGGGGGGGGGGCAATGGGGCGGGGGGGTGGCATGCCATTGCCCAGGTCAAAAGCTGTGTAAGGGGCCCAAAAACTTCTGATGGCTACCCTGCGACTAATAGTTGTCCTGTGGACAGATTCTCCCCCCTGAGCTGTGGATCTCTGCAGCTCCTCCAGGGTTACCATGGGTCTCTTGGCTGCTTCTCTGATTAATGCTCTCCTTGCCCATTCTGTCAGTTTAGGTGGGCGGCCATGTCTTGGTAGGTTTGCAGTTGTGCCATACTCTTTCCATTTTCAGATGATGGATTGAACAATGCTCAATGAGATGTTCAACGCTTAGGATATTTTTTTTATAACCTAACCCTGCTTTAAACTTTTCTACAACTTTATCCCTGACCTGTCTAGTGTGTTCTTCGGCCTCCTTGATGCTGTTGTTTGTTCACTAAAGTTCTCTAACTGACCTCTGAGGCCTTCATAGAACAGCTGTATTTATACTGAGATTAGGGGGCTAAATACAAATGCACGCCACACTTTTCAGATATTTATTTGTAAAAAATTTGGAAAGCAATTTATCATTTTCCTTATGCCGCGTACACACGGTCGGACTTTACGGCAGACTTTGCCCGGCGGACTTTTCGACGTACTTTACGACGGACTTTCTGAATGAACGGACTTGCCTACACACAATCCACCAAAGTCTGTCGAATTCGTACGTGATGACGTACGACCGGACTAAAATAAGGAAGTTCATAGCCAGTAGCGTGGAAAGCCCTAGCGTGGCTTTTTGTCCGTCGAACTAGCATACAGACGAGTGGACTTTTCGACCGGACTCGAGTTCGACGGATAGATTTAAAACATGTTTCAAATCTAAGTCCGTCCAACTTTTGAGCAAACAAAGTCCGCTGGAGCCCACACAGGATCGAATTGTCCAACGAAATCCCGTCCCCTGGGCAAAGTCTGCCGTAAAGTCCGCTCGTGTGTACGCGGCACTACACTTCACAATTATGTGCCACTTTGTGTTGGTCTATCACATAAAATCCCAACAAAATACATTTATGTTTTTAGTTGTAACATGACAACATTTTGAAAATTTCAAGGGATATGAATACTTTTTTTCAAGGCACTGTATGTGTATTGATGTTTGCCCTGTACTGTGCAATGCACTGTACTGTAAACACAATAAAAGACACCACAACACACCAATGCAATGTGCATTGTAGCGCTTGATGTCCCAACACACAAGTATGAATGGGTCCTAGAAAGGAGGAGAAGCAGTGAATGTCGGGGGCAATGACAGTACCCATATTGATTATATGGGTCCACACAGGGCTTTTTTTCAGGGGGAACTTGGTGGAACTCAGTTCCACCACCTCTGGCTCAGACCCTTTGGTGCCTGCTCACCACAATCACTTGTAAACACAGAAGTCTGGTTTCTGTGTTTACAAGTGACAGCTCTGCACTCTGTGTGTAACCCCCATGAACTCTGCACTCTGTATGTAATGCAATCCTGATATCTAATGCCCCTTTAAGACCCTTCTACTGTTTGTGAAATATGATTACACCCACTATTTGATGTGATTTGGAGGGTGTGTGGGGGGGAGGAGTTTTGGGAGGTTGTGGTTAAGTTCCAGCACCTATTGTTTGAGAAAAAAAGCCCTGGGTCCACATATTCTTCTTAATGGTATTCAGGATGGATTTAACATTCCGGATTGTTCTTTGGTAGAGGCTGGAGATAGCTAGCTATATTGGTTTCTCTGTCAGTTTCAAATGTGCACCAAATCATTGTTCTTTGTGATAAAAAGTTTACTGACACTTTAGAATAGTTCTAAAGACAGAAGGTTGTTTTTATCTTAACACATTCTATGCATTAGGATAAAAAAAACCTTCTGTGTGCAGCAGCCCCCTCAGTCCCCCCCCCTAATACTTCCCTGAGCCCCATCTCGATCCAGCAATGTTGCACAAGAGATTCGGCTGTCCAGGATTCTCCCTTCTGATTTGCTGAGACACACAGCGGGCACCATTGGCTCCCGCTGCTGTCAATCAAAGTCAGTGAGCCAATGAGGAGAAAGATAGCCACACCGATCCATGATTCCGTGTCTGAATGGACACACAGACCAGTGGTTCGGCTCAGGTGCTCTCATAGAAAGCTGTTTGCTGTGGGGGCACTCGGCAGAAGGGAGGGACCAGGAGTGCCACGAGGGACCCGAGAAGAGGAGGATCTGGGCTGAACTGTGCAAAACCACTGCATAGAGCAGGTAAGTATAACATGTTTGTTATTTTTACCCAAAAAAAAACAGACTTTAGTATCACTTTAAGTTGCAAACCTTTCAATACAGAAAACTGTAAGTCTAACTGTTAGGAACTGTTATAACTGTTAGTTATCTCTATGGTGGCCAATTTACAAACTGATTCTGTTAAAGCAGAACTCCGGAAAAAAACTTTTTCCATGTCCTTGTTGCTGATCTCCTACCTTCACCAACTATGCCATCTATGTTTTTCTCAGCTCTGTAGTCCCTCTGCAATAGCCTGCTGATCTTGCTGAAAAAACGTAATTGCCCAGTGATTTCCTGTTTGTAAGACTGGTGGCTGCTATTCCTCCTGTACTCCCAGGCAGCGGTCTTGTCACTGCCCACCAGTAGTTCTCTCAAGCTAAGCAGGGATTTCTGTTTCCGCATTGCTCGCTGTAGTAGGTGGGGGGGTCTCACAGCCCCCGGTCTGTGCCGCCCATAGAGGTGGTGTTCTTGTCCTCTGCTCCCTCCTCCTCCTCCCTGTCAGCATGGCCCTTACTCCGCCCCAGTCCCTCCCGCTGCCACCACCCACTATCTCTCTCCAGTGCAGAGCGGGGATAGTTACCAGAGATCATTCACATGACAGAGTGGAAATCTCGGGCTGACAGGTCTTGTATGTGAGATCATTGGAACAGTGCGCTGTCTATGACAATGCTTGTCTGGGAGGCAGGACATTACGGCGAGCGGTGTTCTCATATACACCTGTCAGCCCGAGATCTCCGCTTTGTAATGCGGATGATCTCTTGTAACTATCCCTGCTCTGCACTGATAAGCTGCACTGGTGAGACCGCACTAATGGGCACTGATAAGCTGCACTGGTGGGACCGCACTGATGGGCACTGATAAGCTGCACTGGTGAGACCGTACTGATGGGCACTGATTGATAAGCTGCACTTGTGAGACTGCACTAATGGGCACTGATAAGCTGCACTGGTGAGACCATACTGATGGGCACTGATTAATAAGCTGCACTGCTCAGACCTCACTAATGGGCACTGATAAGCTGCACTAGTGAGACTGCACTGATGGGCACTGATAAGCTGCACTGTTGAGACCGTACTGATGGGCACTGATTGATAAGCTGAACTGGTGAAACTGCACTAATGGGCACTGCTAAGCTGCACTGGTGAGACCGCACTAATGGGCACTGATAAGCTGCAGTGATGGGCACTGATAAGTTGCACTGATGACCACTGATGAGACTGCACAGATGACCACTGATAAAATGCACTGAGGTGGCACTGATGAGGCTGAATTGATAAACTGCATGATGGACACTAAGGCTGCACTTATGGGCACTGAAAAGCTACACTGATAAGGCAGCACTGATGAAGCTACACATATGGGCACTGATGAGGCTACACATAAGGGCACTGATGAGGTTACACATATGGGCACTGATGAGGCTGCACTTATGGGCACTGATGAGGCTGCACTGATGGGCACTGATGAGGCTGCACTTATGGGCACTGATGAAGCTGTACTGATAAGTAGTGGACACCAACCACTGCCAAATATCTGTAGAAGGGGTTTCCACCATCCCTGCAAAGTTTGCAGTCATTTTTATGTCTTTTTTTCAGTGTGATATGTATTATATGTGATGTTACATAACACAGAGACCAGTATTGTGGTAATAGTGAAGTTTATTGAGATTTCCATACATTAGAGGGTTCCACCATTATTGTGTTGTATTGTGCGATTAGTAAGTTAGCGCTGCACTTTGTTTTTTTCTCATGCCGACATTTACTTGTGTCACCTGCCAATGTAAAGCAGAATGTCTCGGCTCTCTCTTTCTGTGGTGCGGATAGGGATGTGCTCATATACACCATACAATCACTGATTGCTGTTAGAAAGATCTCAAAGCTGCAGCATGAGGAAGAATCATTTAAATACTGAATTACAGCAGAGTACAGTGTGTATAATGTATAATTATGGGATGTGTCTACAGTTCAGTAATGATTGCATAAAGCAAGTAAGGGCAATATGTTTATCTCCTGTTGTGGCTGGATCGGGAAAGTACAAACATCTTTTGCATTTATAAAACTGTAACCTATCTATGCTGCTGTGTGATACTGAGCAGTGGGGCTAGCTGCAGAATGAGAGGTGTGATTTATGTTGAAGTGGGCTTGTACACATTTACATGTACAGGCGTAGTGTACCCTGCCACATTCATTGCAATTAGCAAAACATGAAGGGAAATGTAAAAAAAAAGGTCTGCCCATCAGCTCCCCACTGTCAGTTTCCCCTGTGAGAACACAATAGCACAGCAGGGGAGATCACTGTACTAACATCATATAGTACAGTGGCTCCTCCTGAGCTGTCAGGTTTTTTTTTTGTTTAGCCTTGCTGGTGTAGCGCTGGTAGATTTCTGATCTACCAACTGATAGGTAAATTTAGTAAATTGCTCTTTAGGGGAGTTAGATTTGCCTCTGTTCCAGCTTGGCTGACGTTGCGTGTGTTTCCACACTGAGCCGGTGGGTGTCGCTGTTACCACTGGCTAGTGTTGGAAGGGCAACGTGTCGAAGCGTATGAGTGCTCCTCTGTCCCGGGGACAACTCGTTGGTGGTGGTCCTCCGAGTTGCATTCTGGGAGAGGGTATTTATGGGACAGACGCCATATTTTGGGGTTCATTTTCAGCCACCTGCTGGCCCTCCTGGCCGACAGGTATGCGTTAGAGTGCTACCTCGTGGTCCTCCGTTCCCAGAGGCCCGCGCCGCTGTGGTGCGTGGGAGGGCCCAGAAGCATGTCTGAGGCCTACCACAGCAGCCGAGGAATGGTCCTGACCTGTCTATCAGTGTGCAGAAGCTGGACAACCGAGAAGATCCCAGGAGAGGACCCGTCATGGAAGGATCATGCAGAGTGCTGGTCTGGAGAGGGGCCTGGTGACTCGGTTGGAGGACGTATCCTAAAGTAGTTCTACAGCATAGTACTGCCGGGTTGGCTTAGAGGTCCAAGTACTGTGTCTGACATACACCGCAAAGTTTAATACATCCTGTGGCAGAGGATTGTATGGATTTATTTCAAGCAAGTCTGTGGCAGAGACTTTTGTACGTGCTACGTACTGGCTGCTAGGCTAGTGAGAGAGGCCTATCCAGGCAAGCAAAGATTTTGTCCCACAAGGGGATCGCACCTGATTACAATATTCAACTTTAAAGGACGTTCTCAAGAATCCTAAAGAAAGGTATTTGGGCTTCCCTGTAGCTTCCCTCCTGCCTCTTTCCTGCTACTTCCTTCGTTTCTTGGTTCAATAAAGCATTGAAAACGTATTCAAGTGTTGGTGCTTTTATCGTCCAAAGGTAAACTCAACGGAACCCTAGACCCGGTGCCGGTGAAGCAGGGGTGTCGAGAGTGAAGGTAACAAGCCCCCTTAAACCAGCAGCTCCACCGAGAGTTATTGCTACACTGGGTTGAATAAAAAAAAACTAGTAGTGTGTACTAGACTTAGGCAATGAATGCAGAAGTACTTAGACAGCCTGAATAGAGTGTTATTAGACATTTGAGTTTGATACTCTTAAAATGATCCTTTGGTGGAGTATATTTTTTGCTCAAAATGCTTTAAAAGTGTAAAGACTTTACATGACAATTCATAGGTTTACCTGTGCTAAACAAGACATGGCAAGAAATCCTTTCAGACTTCAACATTTCTTAGTGTGCTCTAAGTAGTCAATGATGTAAGTATCAGATTACTCACCAAAGCATAGCTTTACACTTTACTACTGTTTTTAACCTTGACATCAGTAATGAAATTTCCCTGAGGATTACTGGTAATTAAGAGCCAGAGGACAGGTCCTGACTTGGGTGTGTATTCTTCAGCAATATTCTTCTGTGTGAGGACACCTTGTGGGAATTTAGTGTTTCGTCTTAAACATCCATCACTGGGGAGCCACCTGTCTTTGTATAGGAGTCATAACCCCACTTAAGCTTGTCTCTTGGTAATTACTTCTATAATTTATCTCTAAATGAATATTTACTTTGAAGGTAGCAGAAAGTAGTGACACCACAGCTGAGAATTTATCACATAACTCTGGTCCTTGACTTACACCTTAGGAGTGTCAGAATGAACTGTTTATATAAGGGTGTGATCCTTTGGAAGACCGAAGGTTATTATGAATATCAATAGGTTGTCTTTCAACTGAAATGCACAAACTTAAAAAATGATCTGCTGTGCAACTAAATCTGGGAATTTTAAAAATAGTGAAAAAAACAAACTGCCAACTAATTATATTACACAATAAATATATGTGCATGTAGATCGATTTTAAGAGAGTCAGCTGATACAACTATTTTTGGTTATTCTAATGCTTCACTTTGGTTGGTTCCAAATCCAGCCTCACAAAGGACTTCAGTAGATGGATCCAGTATAGGATAGATAATAAATAGGTTGATAGATAGATAGATAGATAGATAGATAGATAGATAGATAGATAGATAGATAGATAGATAGATAGATAGATAGATAGATAGATAGATAGATAGATAGATAGATAACCAGGTAGACCATTCATTGTAAGGGACTGATGTCATATGAAGGTACAATATATATGTAAAGGGCTGCGTGAATTGATGACGCTATATATGTACCTGTAATAAAATAAATAAGTATTACTACTATTATTATTAAATAAAAATAAGTAAAAAAAAAAACATAAATTAGGCAGCTTCTCTAATGTGCAAAAATACAGCCTTGGCAGATTATTGTGGGAGGCTCTTATGGATAGAGCCTATCATGTGTTGTGCATGGGGTGAGGGCAAATATTGGTGCCGTGAAATGACTTGGTCATCTAACATATTGGTCGTACTTGCTCCATAATGGAAGATACTTCTGCAAGCCAAGCATGGCTGAAGAGACCCTGCAGCTGCTTTTTGGAAAAATTCTATAGTGCCATGAAGTAACATGCTCATCTGAGTCACTGACTACTAACTGTATTTTGAACAACAGTGCCATTTTTGGACAAGAACTGTTGTAGCAGGAAGGATTCCATGTACAGTGTTTTCTTTTGTGAACTATAAGGTTTCTCTTACAGGAGACTGTTCACTTCTGACTTTGCATAGCCATTCACTTGTAGCAGAGTTTAGAGTAAAACAGAAAAAAAAAATCTTTGGTCTGTTGCACCTCTTCTCTCCCATCATTCTGCAGCAGTTACATGCAACATTAAACATTGAAGCTTGTGGACTGAGTTATGTGACCTTCTGCAGCCCTCAAATTTATAGTGCAACAGTTTTGGAAGGCTGAACATGCAGAGGCTAGCAATAAATTGAAGGTGCTGCAGACAGTAGATGACAGCCTTCCCATCAGGTGACAATATAACGTGTGTATTTCACTTGTAGCTGCCACACCTAATGCTTATTAGGGGTAACAATAATTAGAGAGGTTACAAAACATTGTCCAGGTACTCATATTCTCTGATAATTTTGTGCTGGAGGTGTCTACTTGGAGGTGACATTCATATGCCTGAATATGTCAGTTAACTAAGATGACCATTTGTCTATAAGGATTAACTGACCACTCTTTGGTGTCTATAGCCAGCTTTATTCTCATACTATTAGAGAGGCCCCATGATATACAGTATTAACTATAAAACTAAACTAAATGCAAAACATCTTTAAATGATGCAAAGTTCATTGTTTAACAAAAACGTTTGAAAGGCATTGTACACTTTCAAATTTTTTAAATTTTTTTTTTAGGTATTAGTGTAATTATATACTGTGTGGTTGATTTACTAAAACTGGAGAATGCATAATCTGGTGCAGCTGTGCATGGTAGTCAATCAGTTTCTAAGTTCAGCTCGTTTAGTTAAGCTTTGACAAAAAAAAATGGCAGCTGATTGGTTTCTGTGCAGAGCTGCACCAGATTTTGCACTCTCTAGTTTTAGTAAATCAATTCCTGTGTGTTGTTTGCCTTAAGCACTTGCCGACCTATGTCGGTAAAGTGGCATGGGTGCGCAAAACAACGTACCCGTACGTCATTGCAGGTCCCGCAGACTCAATGTTCACCGGTGGCCTGCGATCGTGGCACGGAGAGGCAGAACGGGGAGATGCCTATGCAGGGCTTTTCTTCTCAGAAAGTAGGTGCAGGAACTCAACGACAAACCCTCCAAACCCCCCCCCAGGGGTGCGCTATATGCAGAGTTACAGGATGCACTTGGTACATAGTACAGAGCTTAGGGATGCGCTACATGCAGAGGTCGGGGTGTGCTATGTACATATTGCAGAGTTCGGGGTTCGCTGCATAAAGAGTGCAGAGTTTAGGGGTGCGCTACACACAGAGTGCAGGGTTCAGGCTTCTTCCACAGCTCCCCCTTCACTTGACCCATACCTGCCCCCTAGGGTTACCGCTTTTTCTTCAAGCCAAACCTCAACACTTTAGTGGCACACAGCATTTTTTTTTTTTTAGCATACACTATGGGTTTGTAACAAACCTGGGACACCTTTGCGTGATCCAAATTGAATAGTATTGCGATGTGCATAGTGTCCCCTCACGCTCCTGTCAGGCCCTGTTTTGAGTCACATTCCTGTCTGAATAATGTGTCCGGGTTTTAGGTGGACTGAAACCCAGACACATAATTCAAAACCCGAACTGTCCGGGTGAATCCCGGACAGGTGTCAACCCTACCGCCCCCTCACTTTAAAGCTCCACCATCTTCACATATCTTACTTTTGTTGCTGTATTAAGCTGAAGCACCCAGCTGGCTCTAGTACCTCCCCGCACACTGTACACACAACAGCTTTTCCTCCTCCTCTCTCACTTGTAGGGAGATCATCTAGTGGGGGTGTCGGCATCTGACATGCACCCCGGACACCTGCATCTCCCTTGTTACCATTCTGCACTCAGTGGGAGCTGCTCAGGAGATCAGATCTGTGGGAGCCGTTGGCAGACAAGCTATCACTGGTAAACGCAGAACTCCTGTGTTTATAAGTGATAGTGGTGAGCAGGGAGCAGAGGGCCTGAGTCAGAGGTGGTGGAACTGAGTTCCACCAAGTTCCAGCTGAAAAAAAGCCCACAAGGCATTACCCTGTTCTGCCTAGCAACATGACAGGGATCTACTACCCCCAGTGATCGGGAGCAGTGATCTCTGTCATGTTCTAGTGAGCCCATCCCCCCTACAGTTAGAACATGCTGAGGGAACACAATTAACCCCTTGATTGCCCCCTAGTGTTTAACCCCTTCCCTGCCAGTTACATCTACACAGTAATCAGTGCATTTTTTTAGCATTGATCGCTGTATAAATGCCAGTGGTCCCAAAATAGTGTCAAAAGTGTCCGATCTGTCCGTCGCAATGTCACAATAAAAATCGCAGATCGCCGCCATTTCTAATAAAAAAATTATGAATACGCAGTATCGCAAAAAAGGGCTTTGTCAGGAAGGGGGTAAATCCTTCCGGGGCTGAAGTGGTTAATCTGTAATGATGGGCTGACATGTTATGGCTGCAGTTTGTAGTGTCGTGGCTGTTCCTTGTATGTCCATGTATTCATTCACCTATCTTGTCTCTATTTGCTAAAGGCACAAGCAACTTTTTGTTTTAGTCACTGGCTGTTCGAACATGGACGAATGTGACAGCTTCCAGCTGTCAATGGTTGCTAAGGAAGCAGCAGGTGCTTGCACCCTCCGCATCCTTACCAACCACTGATGTCACCCGGCCCATTCACTTACATAGCCTGGAATCCGTCCAGGATTGTAAAGGTTACATCATTGTCTAAACATGGCCAAATACCAATATCTGAGCAATAACATTGCCCAAATATTGCCATGGCCATATATGGGCTGTAGTGTCACCACTTTCCTCACCCCTTCTCTTATACAGCTGATGACAGTTCAGCGAGCCTCATTCAGCTAGTAGCACCATCCTTTTTTTTTAAATAAAGGACTTGTCAAATGTTTGAGTGTCTTTAATTCTTGCTTACATCTATTTTGTGAATAAGTACAGGCATTAGGAGTATTAAAGGGGGGTTTTAGATTCAGATAAGCCCCCCCCCCCCCATCCACAGACCCTCATAACCATGGTAAGGCCATGTTGAGGGCATGTAGCCTGGTATTATTCAGGAGGGGGAAGACATTGTGCTTTTTTTTTTTCTTTGCATGAAGATTCCCCTTAAAATCATTACAAAGCCCTTAGGATATTCTGTGGGATCTCAAATATTTTATATATTGTTTTTTTTCAGATTTAAAGGGTGACATCAAAAGTGACATTTACAAAGAAAAAAACAGCACCCAGATCCATCCAAAGGTCCCTCAATATACTGTATATAGCAGACCCTTAGAGAGGTCTGTGTGCTGAAAAAAAAAAGAAGTTTAAAATAAAAATTTTCCATTGTTAATTTCAGTGATGCTGTAGCACTTTCTGTACATAACAGGGATCTGCCCCTCCACCAGGGGCGGACTGACCATTGAGCCACTCGGGCACTGCCCGAGGGCCCTGGGCCACTAGGGGGCCCCATCAGGGTTGCCAGCCTCAGTAAAAAGAGGGACAGTATGTATAAATCTGTGTTTTTTTTACATCTGTCTGTGTATACTGTGTACATGTATGTGTATACTGTGTGATTGTATACTGTGTGTGTGTATACTGTGTGGCCCCATAATCTCTGATTGACTGGGGGCCCCATAATCTCCTATTGCCCGGGGGCCCCATGAGTTATCAGTCCGCCCCTGCCCTCCACAGAAATGATTAGCTCCGCCCCATCCCCCAGTCTTGTTATTTAAAGGAATTGAGTAGGGATGGACCCGTAAGTTCGACTCCAACATCGGGTGTTCGCTTTTTCATAGAACAGACGAACATATGGGGTGTTCGTGGGACATTAGCCCACCGCGGAGCACCCCATAGTGCACAGCGAGATTGCAGTGTATTGAAGGCTGCTGATTGGCCAAAGCATGCACCTGACCTGTATGCTTCGGCCAATCACAGCACGTACAGTGAGAGCCATGACTGGCCAATCATGGCTCAAGTCCACGCCCCACACTATATAGGGCTGCTTACACAGTGACCATGTATAGTGTGAATTAAGCCCTCTTTCACACTTATACGACTTGGACTGCAAAATCGCATGTCAAGTCATTCTCCATGATTTTGAATGACTACCATTCATATTGGCACGACTTTAAGTTGTGCCAACTTCCAAGTAGTTCCTGCACTACTTTTTTTCTGAAGTCGGATCAAAGTTGGATTCCATATTAACTGATCCGACTTTGGCATGCAACTTGTGCATAAAGGTCTGTGCATTGTTGTCAGAAAATTTGAGATCCAGATCTCAAATTTTGTGTAACGGAATTTCCAATGGAAAATGTCCGATGGAGCCTACCCACGGTCAGAATTTCCGACAACAAGCTCCCATCGAACATTTTCCGACGAGTGTGAAAGGGGCCTAATGGAGATAGATTAGGCAGGGCAGTGGATTGAGCTTGCAGTCAGTGTAGTATATATAAAACAGTGCAGTCAGTGTAGTGTATAAAATACAGTTTTCAGGCAGTGTAGTGTATATAATACAGTGTAGGCAGTGCAGTGTATACAACACAGTGCAATCAGTGTAGAATATGTAATACAGTGCAGGCAGTGTAAAATATATACAGTAATACAGAGCAGTCAGTGTAGTGTATATAATACAGTGCAGGCAGTGTAGAATATATGTAGTGTAGAATATATAATACAGTGCAGTCAATGTAGTGTATATAATACAGTGCACTCAGTGTAGAATATATAATACAGTGCAGTCAGTGTAGTGTATATAATACAGTGAAGAGTATATAGTGCAGTCAGTGTAGTGTATATAATGCAGTGCAGAGTATATAGTGCAGTGCAGAGTAAATAATACAGTGTATTGAAGTGGTTAAGGGGAACCCTATGACAGAATTAAGAAAAAAAACACATGTAAATCCACTGTCAATCACACCACCCGTTGGACCCGAAAATTAGCCAAAAATTAAAGCGCTCTGCCTCCATGGGAGGCCTCCTGCCAACTGCTCTCTTGCCTCTTTGACAGCTCTTTTATAGGCAAAGGAGGGGGCCACCCAGTGAGGTAACCAGGTCACCCTGCCCCCCGCCCCCTTCTGTCTCTTGTGGTTTTTACTTTTTGACACTTTTTTTGGTGAATGGATACCCATTCACATAGGAAGGGGGCCAGGATCTGGGGGCCCCCTTGTTAAACCCCCCCGCCCACAGACCCCGACAACCACAGCCCAGGGTTGTCGGGAAGAGGCCTTTGTCCCCATCAACATGGAGACAAGGTGCTTTTGGGTGGGGGGTGCAGAGCCCCAAAGCACCCACCCCCTCATGTTGAGGGCATGCAGCCTGGTATGGTTCGGGGGGCACTCGCTCATCCCCCCATTTCCTGATCTGCCAGGCTGTATGTTTGGATGGGATGGATTTTGGGGGGCCAATTTTTTTTTTAATTTTGGCACGGGGTTCACCTTAAAATCCATACCAGACCCTAAGGGCCTGGTATGGACTGGGGGGACCCCACGCCATTTTTTTCTCATTTTTTTTCCATCAATATTTCCAGGAGCCTTCAATACATTACAACTGTGAGCAAGTTTAAATTTAAATTTTTCCATAAGAAATGTCATTATTGCTGTGGCATGTTCTATACATTGCACAGATGCGCCACTTTACAGGCAGACTAAGGAGACCCCCCAGGCATGATATTTAAAGGAATATTTTAATTCTTTATTGTTTCACTTTAAGCATCATTAAAATCACTGCTCCTTTAAAAACTATTGTTTTTAAAACTTTTTTTTGCATTGATACATGTCCCCTAGGGCAGTAACCAGGTCCCCATACACTTTTTATGGCAATAACTTGCATATAAGTCTTCAAAATGAGGACTTTTGACTTTTCATGTTCGTGTCCCATAGACCATAATAGAGTTTGCATGTTCGCTAGAACTTTTTGCCTGTTCGAGATGTTCTGGTGTGAACCGAACCGGGGGTATTTGGCCCATCCCTAGAATTGGGCATTTAAATGTTGCAATTTTTAACTTTTTTTTTGCATTGGTACATGTTCCCCAGGGCAGTGACCACCCTCCATGCTATTTTTGACACCGCCTTGCCTATCAGCCCTGAAAATATTTTTTAATTTGACAGATTGAGCTCCTATTGATTTCAATGGGGGTTTTTGAAGTTCACCAAATCTTTCTCAAACTGAACCCAGGGCATTTTGACTAATTTATTACCTTCCTAAACACAGTCAACTTCTGCCTGTGCCTTCCACCTAGTGACTGAAACATGTTAGGATTAAAGTATTGTTCAATGAAACAGTTCCTGCTTGATTTACAGTTTCAATCCCCATCAACCTGATTTCTGATAAGCAGGGAACCATGAGAAGTTAATACAAAGGTAAAGGTAAAAGATAACTATACTTGTAGAGTTAAAAAATGTATTTAAAGATACATGTATGTAGGTGTTAGTCTGCAGTATCTCTGTTGGTCAGTAGGCTAGTAGTAGCGTCTCTTATTGGATGCTAAAATCCTGCAAGATTTGTGTGGCCATCTTGACAAAAAAGTGCTTAAAATGCAGATTTTTCATCATTCAATGTGCCCACAGTGTAAGAATAGGTCAGGGACAGAGCCCTGCTGGGTAGGGAGAGAGTAGGAGCAGTGATTGGGAGAGGTACCTGATGAAGATGTAGGCAGGTGCCTACAAGGGATTAATATGTCTGCTGGTGTATGCCCTTGTTTCCCCTGGGTGTGCTCATTTCCTCATGTTAGCTAAGCCAGCCAAGTGCCAAGTGTTACAATGTTTGTAGGTTTCCTGTCCTCAAATTGATCTGAGAGCTGGGAGTAACCGGGCTATAAGGGTTTACATAGTTACATAGTTAATCTGGTCGAAAAAAAAACACAAGTCCATCCAGTTCAACCAATATATATATAAAAAACAAAAAACAAAAAAAAAACCACACAAATAGAGAATTTTTATTTGCACTATCCTATACTCACAGTTGATCCAGAAAAAAGGCAAAAAAACCTCAATGAAGCAGTATAAATTTGTTGCAAAATTCCTTCCTGATCCGCCCAAGAGGCAATTGTATATTTGAACTTTACAGATAAATATTAGTAACCAGTTATATTATGTGCATTTAAAACAATCTACTGAGCTGGCCAGAATTAGCTCTTGAGGGAGTCTATTCCACATTTTCACAGCTCTTACTGTGAGGAGGCCTTTCCGTATTTGGAGATGAATGCTCTTCTCCTCCAGATGTAAAGAATTACCACCCCATACAGGTCAACCAACATTAAAAGAGCTGTCTCCATGCCCCAAGTGTTTGGCCTGAGGAAATTCTACCAAAATGTAGCTGAATATGCTGCTGGAGTGATCACCCACTTTTGGGGGGGGGGGCGATGGGGGCCTAATTGGGGTTCCTGGAGAGCGTCCCAAGCCTGGGAACCTTATGGACTTGTAGCTGCTAATTATGGACTTACTGCCATTGTGGCTTACTGCCAATTATGGACTCTAATGCCCCGTACAAACGGATTTTCCCTCGGAAAATGTTCAATGGGAGCTTGTTGTCGGAAATTCTGACCGTGTGTAGGCTTCATCGGACATTTTCCATTGGAAATTCCGTTACACAAAATTTGAGATCTGGATCTCAAATTTTCTGACAACAAAATCCGTTGCCGTAAATTCCGATCGTGTGTACACAATTCTGACGCAAAGTTCCACGCATGCTCAGAATCAAGCAGAAGAGCCGCACTGGCTATTGATCTTCAGTCTTCTCGGCTTGTCATACGCGTTGTACGTCACCGCATTCTTGACGTTCGGAATTTCTGACAAGATTTGTGTGACCGTGTGTATGCAAGACAAGTTTGAGCCAACATCCGTCGGAAAAAATCTATGGATTTTGTTGTCGGAATGTCCGATCGTGTGTAAGGGACTTATAGTGCATATTGTGGCTATTGCCTTAAAAGAAATTGCATTCTGAATAAGGTATGCACACTCTATGGATGTTAGAAGAGCTCTTCACAAGAATTATGTTGAACTGCTTTTGAGAACTATACTGTTTTCAGCAACCACCTCAGTAAAGGATCTTTATTGGTTTACTTGGGATCCTTGGCCTGAACCCTTTAAAAGGGGTACATGCTCAGTGTATCAAAAGAACAGGACTTGTAACACAACAAGGGGGCTGAGCTAGAAGAAGATGCAATACATGGGCCTAACACACAGGGTACTGTCCAAAGGAATTTAATGTGTTGTTGCTGAGGACTACAGTGTTGTGTCACATGCAAGAGAGACTGTGGCTGGCAGTGGTGATTGTTCCTCTGGTAGTGGAGGGGGTTAAACGCTTGGCACCTGCACTATTCACCATTTTCCCACTCTTTGGGACTGGAGCAACAGCAGAATGCCTAGGGACCCAGCCTGAAGTCACAGAAAGAGTAGAGATGTAGAGGGGCCCCTGGAGAGAGAGCGCTAGTGTGGAGGATGAAGAGAGAGCGTTTACTGTAGCAACAATGGGATTGGTCACTGGGAGAGAGGTGACATGAACTGCTGGATTGGTGAATGCCCCCATAGGCTCAGTGGTACCGGCCTCAAAATGCTGCACACCTGGGAGTGGTGTCATCTAAGCATGAGAGCATCTGAATCACCTCTAATGTTGGGTGTCCTATGTGTGTGGATGTTGCTGTGTTATGTAAAACCAATAGTTTATTGTTTAACATTTTAGAATAGAATGCCTTGAGATTGTGCATAATTTTAAAGGGTGCCTTAAATGAAATAACTGGCCAGATTTGGAAAGCAGGTATCTCAAGGTATTTAATAAAAGGCATATCTTTTGATGATTTAAATTGTTGCCACAGGTTTGTGGAAATAAAGAAAGAATATAAAAATGTACTGTTTTCAACAAAGTTGTAACTTTAATTTTATGACAGTGTGGTCACAGTGCCTATGCACACTCCAGTGTATGTCCACACGACAAAAAGGGCTGTTTATAAACACTCCACTCATAGGAAGAAATGCCCCCACCAGACTTTTACCTACAAGGGCTGGAGTTGGAGTGGTTAAAATAAAATAGAGTTTTTAACTGCAAGGCCATTCACAATTAAAGCAGCACATGCTCACTTCTTATAATAACATTTAATTGTGCAGGACAGTACATTTGCAATGGTGAGGATGGATCTTTCCATGACCTATAATAACAGTCTGCCAATGCATGCAACAGGGTTTATATTTACTCCCATTCATCTTCTCCATTGTACTTGGGAGGCTTACAAGTTTGTAATTTGTGACCCAGAAGTCATTACCAAAAGTAACTGGAAGGGAACATTAAAACAAGACAAAAGAGCAAATAGGCAGTCAGGAAATACAGCAGGGATCAGGGTAGGCTAATAGATATAAAACCAGCCCAAGCTAGGTAAATAATAAATGCTGTGAGAAGTACACCTGCAAGCTAACACATTTTAAGATGTGCAACATATGAAAGTAATGTAAGTTTCCCTTTACAAATGAGCAGGGTTATTCGTGATGTATGCTGATGCCCGCTACATGATTGGTTATACCCCTATAGGTGTACAGTGTGTTGGAGGACATAAAGAACAGGCTGAATGAGTGTAAACACAAAAAGGAAAAATGCTGAGAGCAATATGCTGGTTGTTTTTGTTGCCATCTTTTAAAAAAATGCTAGTGTTTTGGCTGTTTTTAGCTTGAGTACGTTTGGAGCCTCTGAACCAGACCAAAAAACAAAATCAGAAAAGTCACAGTAACGTCAGAACACGCTGCCTATCAGACCCTATCAGACAGTTTTCCTATAAAGAATGTCACAAGGCAAGGGTGCCCATTGTCACCCCTGATATTTATTTTAACTCTAGTACCATTCCTTAGGATAAAAGAAAAATAATTTTCCCCATGGGGCTTTAAAACAGCAATGCACATAATGAAAAGAAGTTCTTAATAGATGTATAAAAAGTTTTATCCAATATCATGGTTTGAAGTACAGTATAGAAAATCATCTGGTACAGTAACACACATCTTATTCCCCAGTGCAGTAACAAACACATATTAATACACATAATTAGGTTGCATGTTACATAAATAGCAAGCCCCGACGCGTTTCGACCTGTATATGGTCTCTTCAGGGGGACAGTTGGATCTAAAAAAGAATTACATAAATTAAATTCAAATAGATAAATATATATTGTTGTGCATCACTTGGATTAAACCAAGATAATGAGTCTTTACCGCTAAATGGTGGAATGGGTGTTCTCTAGTCCAGGATATGTGCTGAGGGCCAATGGAAACACTGGAGGGCTCGGGGGGCCACCCTCACTCTCCCAGGAGAGCCAGCCTCAGGGGGCTTACAAGGAGCCACACTTAGCGCGCCCCCCGGGAGGGGGGGGAAGGGGAAGGGGAGATGAGGGGGAGGAGCCCACACCTGCAACAGAATTTCATTTTTGATTTCATTTTTGTTTTCACACAGTAGGCACCAAGCAAGCACCATGTCATGTTACCACACCATGCACCACCTCATTCACACCATTCTTCACCACACAATGCACTCCTCTCCATTCAGGCCATCGTTGTTGCTGCGTTTTTTTTTTTTTTTTTTTTTTTTTTTTTTTGTGTTTTTTTTCCACACACACATCTTTTTCCCTCTTTTTCACCCATTCTATCCTTCTTATTAACCTATCCATTACAATAGTATAATACACCTACCATACCACCGCATTGTTGGATCACACGATCATTAAATCTTATCGATTACATTTATGGAATGGCATTAACATTTCAATATATTTACATAGTAAAAATCCTATCCAACGCCAGTCTCCACATAGACAAATTGGAAACACTCAGTACATTACCAAGTTAATTATCAAACTTCCTCTAACTAATACATGGCTATTCTTGGGTTTCTGTTGCAGGTGTGGGCTCCTCCCCCTCATCTCCCCTTCCCCTTCCCCCCCCTCCCCGGGGGGCGCGCTAAGTGTGGCTCCTTGTAAGCCCCCTGAGGCTGGCTCTCCTGGGAGAGTGAGGGTGGCCCCCCGAGCCCTCCAGTGTTTCCATTGGCCCTCAGCACATATCCTGGACTAGAGAACACCCATTCCACCATTTAGCGGTAAAGACTCATTATCTTGGTTTAATCCAAGTGATGCACAACAATATATATTTATCTATTTGAATTTAATTTATGTAATTCTTTTTTAGATCCAACTGTCCCCCTGAAGAGACCATATACAGGTCGAAACGCGTCGGGGCTTGCTATTTATGTAACATGCAACCTAATTATGTGTATTAATATGTGTTTGTTACTGCACTGGGGAATAAGATGTGTGTTACTGTACCAGATGATTTTCTATACTGTACTTCAAACCATGATATTGGATAAAACTTTTTATACATCTATTAAGAACTTCTTTTCATTATGTGCATTGCTGTTTTAAAGCCCCATGGGGAAAATTATTTTTCTTTAATTCAATTTCCGGGGTGCGCAGCCTTTCTTATCTCTTTTATGTGTGTCTTTCTTTTTTCATATTCCTTAGGATAATTAGAGCTGAAACTGACATTACAAAATGGTAAAGAAACATAAAACTGCTGCCTACGTGGATGATATGTTTTTTTTTTCTTTTGACCAACATTCAGAAGATGCTCCCCAGCCAGGTCAGGGAATTAAATTTATTTTCAGCTATCTTCAATTTAAAAATAAATTTCAACAGATTCATAGCTGTGAGAATCTACCCTTCCTCTGACTTCACTGATTGGAGACTTTTTTCAAGGAAACTCCAAGGAATTTATGTGTTCTTGAAATGAAACTATTCCCCACCCTGGGCGGGCAACTTTTTTAGACAGGGCTTGTTTCTCTCAAAACATAAGAAAAGTAAAAAATCACGCTACCCATAAATAACTAACCAAACACTGTGCAATTAATAATTAATATGATCCAAAATCAATATACAGTATGCAATTATTATATTGCACATCATATATGATATATATATAATAATATGTGAAATTAATGGACAGTGCAAAACAATGTACTAAGTATAAAATTGATGCGCTTTAAATAAATAGTGCACAATATGCTGCTGCGACTAAGCTTAAATCCAGGAATAAAAAATGCATACATGTGAATAAAATAAATTGATAATTATGGTGCTAATACATGTGTTAAAATTGCCAAAATAAATCTTCAAATTGGTGATGTGACGGTGAGTATAAATAAAATAATAATGACACTCTAAATACAATGTCCAGGCAGAGATAAATGGTGGGAGAAAGTAAAAATAATTAAACAGTTCCTTCCCTTAATCCAGATTGATTGACTCACTGGGTTAGATCATTTGTATCAGGATATTTAGTTTTTCTTGTATCCCACTTCAGCATTTACACTGCTGGTGATTCGGCTCTCAGGATAAAGGTTTTATGCAAAGCAAGCAAAGAAAAAATAGATCATTGTGCAGTGAACTTACTAGATAGTACATAAGCAAAACAGGGACAAAAGATACACTCACAAACTCCCGGTCTATTAGAAGCATTCAAATAAGCAGATTGCAGTCAGCCGCTGTGGACGAGGTTTCCCATAGAGAAACAGCTGCTGTTAACCTTCAGGTGTATTGCAGCACTGAACGTCCTAAGCTCCTCCCACGCGTTACATCACTGACACGTGACTTTTTCAAGGATCCTTGAGATCCTTGAAAAAGTCACGTGTCAGTGATGTAACGCGTGGGAGGAGCTTAGGACGTTCAGTGCTGCAATACACCTGAAGGTTAACAGCAGCTGTTTCTCTATGGGAAACCTCGTCCACAGCGGCTGACTGCAATCTGCTTATTTGAATGCTTCTAATAAACCGGGAGTTTGTGAGTGTATCTTTTGTCCCTGTTTTGCTTATGTACTATCTAGTAAGTTCACTGCACAATGATCTATTTTTTCTTTGCTTGCTTTGCATAAAACCTTTATCCTGAGAGCCGAATCACCAGCAGTGTAAATGCTGAAGTGGGATACAAGAAAAACTAAATATCCTGATACAAATGATCTAACCCAGTGAGTCAATCAATCTGGATTAAGGGAAGGAACTGTTTAATTATTTTTACTTTCTCCCACCATTTATCTCTGCCTGGACATTGTATTTAGAGTGTCATTATTATTTTATTTATACTCACCGTCACATCACCAATTTGAAGATTTATTTTGGCAATTTTAACACATGTATTAGCACCATAATTATCAATTTATTTTATTCACATGTATGCATTTTTTATTCCTGGATTTAAGCTTAGTCGCAGCAGCATATTGTGCACTATTTATTTAAAGCGCATCAATTTTATACTTAGTACTATTCGTTTGGTTATCTGATCACCCTATATTGATAGCAGCTTTAATTTACTGATTTTTTCATAGCACTAACTATATTGGTATATATATATTTTTAAGCACAATTTATTTATATCACACATATCTTTCCACATCAGCGCTTGGTTTTTATTCATTTTTTTAGTGCAAAACAATGCATATAAATACTTAAAAACATATGATGTGAATTAATGTTAAGCATCAAAAATCATAGACAATTAGTAAATTGAATGACAAATAATAAATAAATAAACCACACTAAGTGCACAAAAATAAACCATACATAAAACAGTATAATGTAACATGCACCAGTGAGTGGTGAAAAAAAGTCCATAAAAGGTGAACAAATTGTAGTCTTCAAATACTGTGTGAAATCCACCACCAATATCAGCAGGAATACGCCCTTACCAAAACACCGTGATCCCCCATCACAGAGGATCGGGGAGAGCATGTTTTATACCATAGGCTGGCTCCACGGGACAGCAGGCAATATCCCAGGTACTGGATGGCCACCTCACAACAACTCAGATCAGCATATGAATGACATGGTGCATGGAAGAAATAAATGCTCCAAATAGTGTAAAACCAACGACAATTTATTTAAAAAAGAAGTAATGCACTTACAAAGTAGTAGAACACAAGAATCAGAAAGTCTGTTGCGCCGGCCCTAGCACAAACAAACAGCCCGTTCCTACTGGATACACGAGTGGAGTACGAGGTGACGTCAGCGCGTCGCTCAACCCTACGCGTTTCATAATAACTTACGTCGTCCAGGGGCACGGGCGGCGCGCTGCCTCACCTCTATTATACTAAAAGAAAGCGTGTCAAGCCTCGTTCCGAGCCGACACACAAATACGAGCGTGCGTCATAGCACAAAAACAGTATCCCGCACGTCAATTTAAAACACAAACGTCCAAAGCAGCTAAGAAGCAAAGCCTGAACCTTTGAATAGATAAAAATAGTGATCCAAGCCTAAATGATCCGGATCTTTACAGATAAAGTAAACACTAAAAATATTAAAAATGAGCGGACACATTGACATATCGCGCACCCATACACCGGAAACGTTTCCAATATGTATACAAGTGTCACACCTCAGCCCTTAATTCAAGCGACATCTAGTGGGTGATACAAGTAAAATTTTGTCTAAGGTAGCTGAAAAACAAGGCCTGAACGTATGAGTTTAGTAAAAATAGTCCAAACCAATAAGGTCCAGAGCAATGAAAAAAACAAAAAATAAGAAAAATAAAAAATAAATGAAAGCAATTGACACATCCCACACCCGCACACCGGAAGCATGTTCAATAAATATAAAGATGTCATAAATATAAAGGTCTCATACTTCAGCTATTAAGCTGAGCAGCCTCTAGTGGGCAGCTATCCAAACTACACCAAAGGACCATAATAACGTGGTCATCCGGGGTGGATGTAGTAAATGCTTACAACAAATGTAATGACTGAAAAAAGAAGAGGGGGGGAAGAATAGGCTAAAAATGTATGGAAAAAAATATATAAAGTGAAATACATCACCTGCCAATTGAATATTATAAAATTACCCGCTATAAATGAAAAATAAAAAATACTAATGTGAAGGCTCAGAATGAAGATCGATCACAAAAAAGAAATGTATATACAGTATGTACAACCATGGTACACCAAACAACAATGGAAAACAGCGAAGGTCATACAAATAGAATTAACAGAATTGGATAATGAATGTGGACGATGACGCAAAACCAACAATTTAAGAATTATTAATAAATTCGTTTAACGTCAACGTCCACATACAATCCAAAAGGTACAAAGGTTTTGAGGCGCTAAACCCAAGACATTTCTAATTTAGTAATTTCCCTGACCAATGGGCTACCCCTCCAATGGGGTTTGTACTTGTCTATCCCCTAATAAAGTGTGTTGGAGGGGTCCCTATGATGTACTTCATCATAATGTCTAGAGACTGAATGGTATTTGAAACCCTTTCTGATGTTACTAATTTGATCATTTAATCTAACCTGAAGAGCCCTTCTGGTCCTCCCCACACACTGTAGCCCACAAGGGCATTGAATGAGGTAAACAACCCCCCTGGAGGAACAGGTAATGGAGGGTTTCACTTCAAAAGACTGTGAGGTACTAGTAGAGACAAATTCACATATCTTTCTTTCTCTACACCTATTGAGGGAACAGATTTGGCATCTCTTACACCGGTGATAGCCAGTAAGATTTTGGAAAAAGTGTCTATGCTCTCTTGGAGGGTCCTGAACACTAGGAGCAATTCTGTTACCAAGGGAAGAAACCCCCTTGAAAACTATCTGTGGCTTATCTGGTAGTAGATCCATCAAAACCTGATCATTGCTTAACAGGTGCCAATGTTTTTGAAGTAATTTTTTAATACTCTGGGATTGTACCGAGTATGTAGTAATAAAAGGTAGGGACACTTTATTATCCATCATCTGTTGCGGTTTAGACGCCAAGAGTGACGATCTGTCCATATCTCTTACCCTTTTTAAAGTTTGAGACAGTATTTGTGGGTCGTAACTAGGGATGAGCTTCGAGTTGGAGTCGAACTCATGTTCGACTCCAACATGGGCTGTTCGCAAGTTCGCCGAACAGCGAACAATTTGGGGTGTTCGCGGCAAATTTGAATGCCGCGGAACACCCTTTAAAAGTCTATGGGAGAAATCAAAAGTGCTAATTTTTAAAGGCTTATATGCATGGTATTGTCATAAAAAGTGTTTGGGGCCCTGGGTCCTGCCCCAGGGGACATGTATCAATGCAAAAAAAAGTTTTAAAAACTGACGTTTTTTCAGGAGCAGTGATTTTAATAATGCTTAAAGTGAAACAATAAAAGTGTAATATCCTTTTAAATTTCGTACCTGGGGGGTGTCTATAGTATGCCTGTAAAGGGGCGCATGTTTCCAATGTTTAGAACAGTCTGACAGCAAAATGACATTTCAAAGGAAAAAAAGTCATTTAAAACTACTCGTGGCTGTTAATGCATTGCCGGTCCGACAATACACATAGAAGTTCATTGATAAAAACGGCATAAGAATTCCCCACAGGGGAACCCCGAACCAAAATTTAAAAAAAAAATGATGTGGGGGGTCCCCCTAAATTCCATACCAGGCCCTTCAGGTCTGGTATGGGTATTAAGGGGAACCCCGCGCCAAAATTTAAAAAAAAACGGCGTGGGGTCCCCCCAAAAATCCATACCAGACTCTTATCCGAGCAAGCAACCTGGCAGGCCGAAGGAAAAGAGGGGGGAAGAGAGAGCGCACCCCCCTCCTGAACCGTACCAGGCCACATGCCCTCAACATTGGGAGGGTGCTTTGTGGTAGCCCCCCAAAACACCTTGTCCCCATGTTGATGAGGACAAGGGCCTCATCCCCACAACCCTGGCCGGTGGTTGTGGGGGTCTGCGGGCGGGGGGCTTATCGGAATCTGGAAGCCCCCTTTAACAAGGGGACCCCCAGATCCCGGCCCTCCCCCCTGTGTGAAATGGTAAGGGGGTACTTCCTACCATTTCACTAAAAAACTGTCAAAAATGTTAAAAATGACAAGAGACAGTTTTTGACAATTCCTTTGTTTAAATGCTTCTTCTTTCTTCTATCATCTATCTTCCTTCATCTTCTTCTTCTGGTACTTCTGGTTCTTCCTCCGGCGTTCTCGTCCAGCATCTCCTCTGCGGCGTCTTCTTGCCTTCTTCTCCTCCGGCCGCTCCTCATCCATGGCATGGAGGGAGGCTCCCGCTCTTCTCTTCATCTTCTTCTCTTCATCTTCTTGTCTTCATCTTCTTTTCAGGCCGCTCCACATCCATGCTGGCATGGAGGGAGGCTCCCGCTGTGTGACGCTTCTCCTCTTCTGATGGTTCTTAAATAACAGGGGGCAGGGCCACCCGGTGACCCCTCCCCTTCTGACGCACGGTGACTTGACGGGATTTCCCTGTGATGTCACGACCCCCCAAACACCGACCAGGGTTGTGGGGATGAGGCCCTTGTCCTCATCAACATGGGGACAAGGTGTTTTGGGGCCTACCCCAAAGCACCCTCCCAATGTTGAGGGCATGTGGCCTGGTACAGTTCAGGAGGGGGGGCGCTCTCTCGTCCCCCCCTCTTTTCCTGCGGCCTGCCAGGTTGCGTGCTGGGATAAGGGTGTGGTATGGATTTTTGGGGGGACCCCGCGCCGTTTTTTCTTTAAATTTTGGCACGGGGTTCCCCTTAATATCCATACCAGACCTGAAGGGCCTGGTATGGAATTTAGGGGGACCCCCACATCATTTTTTTTTAATATTGGCCGAGGTTCCCCTTAAAATCCATACCAGACCTGAAGGGCCTGGTATAGAATTTAGGGAGACCCCCATGTCATTTTATTTTAAAATTTTGGCTGGGGTTCCCCTTAATATCCATGCCAGACCTGAAGGGCCTGGTATAAAATTTAGGGGGACCCCCACGTCATTTTTTTTTTTACTTTTTGGTTCGGGGTTCCCCTGTGGGGAATTCCCATGCCGTTTTTATCAATGAACTTCTATGTGTATTGTCGGACCGGCAATGCATTAATAGCCGCAAGTAGTTTTAAATGACTTTTTTTCCTTTGAAATGTCATTTTGCTGTCAGACTGTTCTAAACACGGGAAACATGCGCCCCTTTACAGGCATACTATAGACACCCCCAGGTACGAAATTTAAAGGGATATTACACTTTTAATGTTTCACTTTAAGCATTATTAAAATCACTGCTCCCGAAAAAAAACGTCAGTTTTTAAAACTTTTTTTGCATAGATCCATGTCCCCTGGGGCAGGACCCAGGTCCCCAAACACTTTTTATGACAATAACTTGCATATAAGCCTTTAAAATTATAACTTTTGATTATTCATGTTCGTGTCCCATAGACTTTAATGGTGTTCGCGTGTTCGAACGAATTTTTTGCCTGTTCGCATGTACCATGGTTGTACATACTGTATATACATTTCTTTTTTGTGATTGATCTTCATTCTGAGCGTTCACATTTGTATTTTTTATTTTTCATTTATAGCGGGTAATTTTATAATATTCAATTGGCAACTCGCTTAGGTGATGTATTTCACTTTATACTATATTTTTTTCCATACATTTTTAGCCTATTCTTCCCCCCCTCTCTTCTTTTTTCAGTCATTACATTTGTTGTAAGCATTTACTACATCCACCCCGGATGACCACGTTATTGTGTTCCTTTGGTGTAGTTTGGATAGCTGCCCACTAGAGGTTGCTCAGCCTAATAGCTGAAGTATGACACCTTTAAATTTATAACACCTTTATATTTATTGAACATGCTTCCGGTGTGCGGGTGTGTGATGTGTCAATTGCTTTCATTTATTTTTTTAGTCTTCTTATTTTGTGTTTTTTTCATTGCTCTGGACCTTATTGGTTTGGGCTATTTTTACTAAACTCAAACGTTCGGGCCTTGTTTTTCAGCTACCTTAGACAAAATTTTACTTGTGTCACCCACTAGATCCCACTTGAATTAAGTGCCAGGGTGTGACACTTGTATACATATTGAAAACGTTTCCGGTGTGTGGGTGCACGATATGTCAATGTGTCCGCTCATTTTTAATACTTTTAATGTTTACTTTATCTGTAAAGATCCTGATCATTTAGGCTTGGATCACTATTTTTATCTATTCAAAGGTTCAGGCTTTGCTTCTTAGCTGCTTTGGACGTTTGTGTTTTAAATTGACGTGTGGGATACTGTTTTTGTGCTATGGCGTATGCTCGCATTTGTGTGTCAGTTCGGAACGAGGTTTAACACGCTTTCTTTTAGCATAATAGAGGTGACGCAGCACACCGCCCGTGCCCCTGGACGACGTAAGTTATTACAAAATGCGTAGGGCGGAGCGACGCGCTGACGTCACCTCGTACTCCACTCGTGTATCCAGTAGGAACGGGCTGTCTGTTTGTGCTCCGGCCGTCACAACAGACTTTCTGATTCTTGTGTTCTACTACTTTGTAAGTGCATTACTTCTTTTTTAATAAATTGTCATTGGTTTTACACTATTTGGAGCATTTATTTCTTTCATGCACCACGTCATCCATATGCTGATCTGAGTTGTTGTGAGGTGGCCATCCATTACCTGGGATATTGCCTGCTGTCCCGCAGAGCCAGCCTATGGTATAACACATGCTCTCCCCGATCCTCCGTGATGGGGATCACGGTGTTTTGGTAAGGGCGTATTTCTGCTGATATTGGAGGTGGATTTCACACAGTATTTGTTCACCTTTTATGGACTTTTTTCACCACTCACTGGTGCATCTTACATTATACTGTTTTATTTATGGTTTATTTTTGTGCACTTAGTGTGGTTTATTTATTTATTATTTGTCATTCAATTTATTAATTGTCTATGATTTTTGATGCTTAACATTAATTCACATCATATGTTTTTTAGGTATTTATTATGCAAAGAAAATAGCTCTAAACAGCAATGGGAAAAGGAGCAGAACATCTCACTCACTAATAAGCAATGGCAGGCCATCTGTCAACAAATTCAATAGAGCTTGTTTAGTCCAGCGATACAAGAGATACATTTTAAAGTGGTGTCTATTTGATACAGGACCCCTCACGGTTAAACAAAATTGACCCTAACATTTCTTCAACTTGCTGGAGATGCAATACTGAAAAATGCACCCTGTAACATATATTTTGGCACTGCAAACCTCTACAAAAAGTTTTGGAAAAAAGTATACAACTTTACAGGGCAGATAATTGGTTCCTAACACCCATACTCTCTTGAACTGTATCTGCTACACACAGATAAAGAGCAACCCCCTTTTACCAGCTAAACACTTACTTAGGCATCTCAATAATGCAGCACACAGCTTGATCCCCCGATTATGGTGAACACCTACAGTGCCTTCCAGGAAAGGCTGGATAGATCAGATGGTTTACTTTTTTGAGATGCAGTACATTATGCATTACAAAACTGACAGATTGCAACAATTTAACCACACATGGAATGCAATGGATAAATTTCATAGATCAGCATCATACAGGGCAATCCAAAACTAAGATAAAAAGATTTTTTTTGCGTCACCTGTACACTGCACTCAGGGCCAACATTTACCCATGCAAAAACCTTGCAATTTTCCCTCCTATTTTTTTTTTTAAATGCACCCCGCCTTTCCGCCATTCTCACCTTTCCTCCACCCCTACCCCATAGGGCTGTCTCTCCTGGCTCAGCTCCAGGCTCAACACAGCCAATATAGCGAGGTGTGCTGGACCACGGGCAAAGCCATTCACTATAAGGTTTAGCATTATTTAGTTAGGTATTTGCTTTTCTTTCTTTTAACCTACTTCCCTTCCATAAGTTGATTATGCGCTACCAAGTTTCTCTCCCCTCCTCCCATCTCCTTTCTCTACTCTTTTTTTCTCTTTGATCTACACAACACTCTACACTATTACTGTACTGAGCAGACTGTCAGGACTTGAATATATTCAGTTTCTCACTCCCCCTTCTTTTTGTGGGGACTTCAGTACCACCAGCAAACTGTTACTTGAGTATATTATCTCTCATGTCTAATCAAATAATAATTCATACTGTATGTACAAGTTTTATGTTTAACCGTTTATTTTCCCACAGTCCAAGCATGACAGTTTGGTCCATATCATATTCAGTTTTTGCATATCCTGATGTACGACCTGCTTACACATACTGTCCATGTTACATTATTTTGTGACGCGTAGAGATATGTTTATATTATTGTTAAAAATCAAAACTAAATAAAAAATGTTAAAAAAAAAACAGACACCAGGTGATTCAAAGTGTAGTAGCTATTGGCAGACAGTCAACTAGCATTTCTAGCCCCAGCATTTCTTACAGCAGAGATTTACTTGAATTAGATCACAGAGTACAGGAAAACTCAGTAGGGGAATATGGAGAGTAGTGGGACCAGAGAGAACAGAGAGAGCAAAAGAAGAAGGATCAGCAGGGTGATCTAGTGAAACTCATTCTGCAAACAACCACACAATACTCAAATGTGCACCAGACAACTTACTATGAAGTGGGTGACCTCCAACTACCTAGCTGGAGGAACATACAACAGGTACATTTCTATACAATGGGATCCAACAATTTCCATGTGACTTTTCCAAATCATTATATGAAGCCAGTGGATGATTAAACCAACCAAGTTGGTTTCAGTTGCTATCAGTTTTGTGTGGACTTACATTTCACATATTATTTAAAGGCTAAGTTCACCTTTGTTCACTTTTTTTTCTCTAAATTCCAGGCCCCTATGTACCAATATAGCATTAATGTACTTTTTTTGCAAAAATAAAACAGCTTTTCATTTATTCTACACACGCTTACCTCACTGTCTACATAGCTGTTTAAAAAATAGAATTTTTTTCGTCATACTTACCTGTAAAATCCTTTTCTTTGAGTACATCATGGGACACAGTTAGGCTAATATTAATTACCTGCTGGGTTATACTTCAACTCCATGTGAATGGACACTGGTAGACCAAAGGTCTTTAGACAGGAAGTGATCCCCTATATAACCCCTCCCATACAGGAAGTACTTCAGTTTTTTTTTTTTTAGCAAGTACTGAATCCTCAAAAAAGAGGGGAGGGACCTCTATGTCCCATGATGTACTCAAAGAAAAGGATTTTACGGGTAAGTAAGACGAAAAAATCCTATTTTCTTTTTTCATACATCATGGGACACAGAGTTAGGCTAATATTCATTACCTGCTGGGACATCCCAGAGCAATAGCCTTGAGGGGAGGGAGACACCCTGCCAAACAATAGCCATCAGACCTTATATGGCAGCCTGCGGTACACTGCGGCCGAAAGCTGAATCCTCTGCTGCTCGAACATCCACTTGATAAAATTTTGTGAACGTATGCACTGAAGACCAGGTGGCAGCCTTACAAATCTGAGCCACAGATACCTGAAGGCGAAAAGCTCAGGAGGCTCCTAAACCCCTGGTAGAATGAGCTCTCATCCTAAAGGGAGGAGCTTTACTTTTCAGACCATAGGCCTGAATGAGCAATTGACAGACCCAATTGGCAATGGAAGCTTTGGAAGCTGCCTGCCCCTTCTTGGGTCTTTTGGTAAAACAAAAAAGAAGTCTGATCCTCGTATCTCCGCAGATCTAGACAAATAAACCTTGACTGCCAGGACAATGTCCAAAGAATGCAGTCGTCTCTCTTCAGCCAAATGAGGCTGAGAGAAAAAAGAAGGCAAAATAATGTCCTGATTTAAATGAAAGGCCGACACCACTGCAAAAAGGATGGAACAGGTTAATAAAATGACCTTGTCATGGTGAAGGATCAAGTATGGTTCCCTGCAGGAAAGGGCCACCAACTCCGAAACCCTTTTAGCCGAGATGATGCCCATCAGGAAGGCTAGCTTGCGTGACAGCAAGTCTATTGGAATTTCCTTGATAGGCTCAAATGGTTGTTTCTGTAACAAGTTCAAGTCCCAAGGACACATAGGTGACTTAATGGGGGAAAACAAGCAAGTTGCCCCCTGCATAAACGTTCAGAACGATGAATGGGAGGCTAAAGGCCTTTGGAAGAATACTGATAGGGCCGAAACTTGACCTCTGATTGTACTCAAAGCTAATTTGATTTCCACAGCTGACTAGAAAAAAGAGAATTCTCCCAATCGCGTATTTCTGAGGATGACATTTTTTGGCTTCACACCAAGTAATATAAGTCTTCCAGACCCTATGAGCAATCTTCCTAGTGATAGTTTTTCTAGCATTCACTAGGGTAGACACCACTGGTCCCAAAATGCCATGGTCCTTTAACATCCTGGCTTCAATAGCCATGCGGTCAAATTTAGAAACTGTAAATTTGGGTGGAATACAGGACCTTGAGACAGTAGATTGGGGTGACATGGAAGCGTCCATGGCCCGTCTATTGTCAGTCTCACAATCTCCACGAACCAGGGCCTTCTGGGCCAGGCTGGTGCCACCAGAATGACTGGAACCCCCTCTCTCAGAATTCTGCACAACAAATGTGGAAGTAGAGGGATCAGAGGGAAAGCATAAACCAGGGAGTACTGGCTCCATGGAACTGCCAGAGCATCTGCTCTAATTGCCAAAGGATCTCTTGTTTGGGAAACAAACTGCTGTAGCTTATTGAACCTGGATGCCCGTAGGTCGACTTCTGGCAATTCCTAATGTTGGCAAATTTCCTGGAATACCCCTGGGTGTAGGGACCATTTCCCCGGGCAGATCTGCTGGCGGCTGAGAAAATCTGCCTTCCAGTTCTCTACTCCCGGGATATGGACTTCCTATAGAATCAGCATATGTCCCTTTGCCCAGGCTAGAATGTAGTTCACCTCCTTCAGAGCTGGTACCACCTTGGTGGTTTATATAGGTCACTGCAGTGGCATTGTCAGACTGAACCCTGATAGGGCAATCCTGAAGCTCTACCGTCCAGGACCGTAGGGCAGATGTACTGCCCATAATTCCAGGACGTTGATGGGTAGGATCTCTTCTGTCCATGACCATTTCCTTGAGCTGTGAGCCCCTCTAGGGTTGCTCCCCAGCCTGAGAGACTGGCATCTGTAGTCAGTACTCTCCAAGTTACCAGGAGGAAGGATTTTCCCCTTTCACAGGTTCTGATCCTGCAACCACCGGTTTAGGCTTAAGCATGCCCGAGGAGATAAGAACATAATCCGGGGATTTGTCCTCTTATGCTCCAAGCCAACAAGATGTCTTGTTGTAAAGAATATAAAAAGAGAGCATTGCACTAGGTGCATAAACAATATGAGAAATACTTATGTAGAAAAACCGTGATGGATGTCCTGCTGCTGAACACTATAACCCCGATATGAGTGCACAAGAGATAGATATAAAATGGACAGTGCAGCGCTGGACATATATCACAAAATGTGAGATGTGATATATCAATGAATCAAATAACCAACAATAGCGATTAACATCTAATAGAGAATGATATTGACATCGAATCAACTAATATATAATAAATCAAATAAGTGCTAATAAAATATCGCAAAAACATGATAAAAAATAAAATATAGTTAAAAAACTATTCATATGATGAAGTGAAGGTGAAGTAAAGTCCAAAGAATTATGATATTCAATACGGGACCCTGGGTTAGTATTCCACCGCTAGTGCTGCCCACCACCTGGTGATAAAGTAATGGAGGCTTACCGGAAAGCCTGCGACCACCCTTATTCAGGGGGGTCAAAACAGGCTTAGTAGAGATATAGGGACCACAGGGGATGTCTGTGACCAGCAGCGTCTCCTGTGAGACATGCCCTGTGGTCCCTATATGATTTGATGTCAATATCATTCTATTGGATGTTAATCACTATTGTTGGTTATTTGATTCATTGATATATCACACCTCACATTTTATGATATATGTCCAGTGCTGCACTGTCCATTTTATGTCTTGTTGTAAAGGCCTGGAATGGAACTGAGGATAGGGCACTGCCTCGAAGGAGGATACCATCCTCCCTAGAAGACTCATACAGAGCCGAATGGAGGGTTGTCTGGTGCACCTTATCTGACGCACCTGATCCTTCAGGGCACAGATCCTTGCGGGTGGCAAGAATACTCTTGCTTGGACCGTAGCTAGGATCAGACCTAAATACTTTAGACCTTGAGCTGGTTTCAAGGCTGACTTTTCGGTATCTATGATTTAGCCTAAGCTTTTCAAATACCGCACTGTGCATGTTATGCTCTGTTCTAAAGCCTGTAATGAGTGTTCTCTGAGCGGGAGGTCATCCAGATACCCGAGCACCAGGATCCCTCGGGCCCTTGAAAGACCCAGTACTGGTGCTAGGACCTTTGTGAAAACCTGGGGAGCAATAGCAAGCCCAAAGGGTAGAGCCCCAAACAGAAAATGACATTCCTCTACTGCAAATCACAGGAACTTCTGATGAGGCTGAAAGATAGGTACATGTAAATACGCGTCTTTTATATCAATGGAGGCTAAAAAGTCTCCCATCTGGAGGAGGCTACAATTGAGCTGACAGACTCCATCCTAAAGGATTGGATTAGTAGATACTGGTTCAGGGATCTTAGGTCCAAAAATGGGCCTTATGTCCCCGTTTGGTTTTTGAACTGTAAACAGGTTCGCTCTTTCGGATACAGGAACCTGTACAATCACTCCTTAATGCACTAATTGATGTAGTGCCTGAAACAATAAGTCTTTTTTTGGAGGATCCGAGGGAACACTGGATATTAGAAACCTCTGAGGGGGAACCCCCCGCAATTCCAGCTTGTAAGCCCGGGATATAGTTGAGGTGATCCACTCATCTTGAACTATTGTTCTCCAAATGTCTCAAAAGGAGGGCTTGGTGCTGGGTTTAGAAGAATTTTGGACCCAGGGCTTTTTCTGGCCCTGGCCCTGCGGCTTGCCCCTGGCCCTAGCACCCTGTTGGCGGCAGAACTGTCTTGGCGCTGAGACATTTGAGGAAGCAGTCCCTAAGGTTTTAAATGAGGGACACCTGGTGTTTTTCTTCACAGGAAATAGAGAACTCTTCCCTCCGGAAATCTTTTGGATATATTTGTCCAAATGATCACCAAATATACGTTCCCCATGAAAGGGGAAACCTGCCAATAGCTTTTTACAAGGAAGCTCGGCTGACCAGTTCTTAAGCCACAAACTTCTGCACATACGTGCAGACAAGAGAGCCAAACAAAAAACCTGCTGTATTGAATCCTTTTAAGGTGTCAACAGCAAAAACGCAGTTCTCTAGGAATATCTGTCTTATTTTCAGCCAGATCATCCTCCCGGTTAGGCCTGCCAGGCTGTCTGATCTGATCCTTTACGGACTGGAAGATACCAATTGCTGCAACAGCTGGCTGAATAGCTGAACTGGCCAAAGAAAAGGAAGCTTTTAATAATGACTCCAACTTCTTGTCAACAGGGTCTTTCAAGCCCTGTACGTTATCTACTGGACAAGTTAAGTTCTTTGTTTAAGGAAGAGACTGCTGCATCTATGACTGGAATGCTCCACTTCTTAACGAACTTTTCATCCATGGGATATAAAAGGGAAAACCTCTTAAAGAGGAACAAAAATCCTGTCAGGATGTTCCCAATCCGTATACACTGCCTGTTCCAACAGAGGGTCTAAGGGGAAAACCTGTGTGGCCTGAAGAGGCCTCAGGGACCCCAAAGAGGACCAGGGGGGCTCAGTAACCTCTGCAAGAGGCAACTTAAAGGCAGAACAAACCATTTCAGTAAGAGTCAGGTTCAAAAGCCTCTGCGACTGAGGGGCAGAAATCAACTGGATATCTTCTTGTCCAGATTGCTCGGAAGCAGACTCATCCGCCAGGCCCTCCACAGAATCCTGAGCTTTTATCTCTTCCCCATCCTCAACCCATTCCTGCTCCAAACTAGGAGGCTCCGGGGAGGGGGATCTGTCACGCTTCTTGCCACCCTGCAGGATGGAGGCTATCATGCCAGCAATCCTGTGCTCTAACCTGGCTAGGGCCAAGGACAGTTCAACCTTGGTGATAAAGGGTGAAGCAGCAGCGTTGACTGTAGGCACAATACCAGATAGGCGCAGCGACTCAGATTGCCTGGAAGCCTCTGGTCTTTCGGGGAATACAACGTTAGGGATATGACTAGGTTCACCAGGAACTACTGATGACATAGGTGTGCCCTTCCCTGTAGTGTTAGTCCCGCTCCTCTTTTTTGAAGACATTTTATAGCCACAAAAAGAGAGTACCTGGGTGTAGTATTAAAACACCTCAGAAGGGAGACCCTTTAATAGGGCCCACCAAGCCCCTGTGTAACAAACCTGCTAAGCACCTTTAAAAAGACAAAATAAGTGTAGCACTAAGGGAAGGGATATAAAAAATGAAGTCTAAGAACTAGCAGTCCAAAGTTCAAGTGCTGAAAGAAACATCCTTGGAGAAAAGATAAAATAAAAAGCCCTCTGAAGTGGGTCTCAACAAGGGTACAAATCCTCTGTAGAAGAAGCCCACACACCACCAATGAAAATGAAGAGGCTTACCAGACTTGGTGGACCCGACAAGGCATACGCCAGATGGGGTCAATCAGGCTTAGGTGGTGCTGGGCTGAAGTAGGTCCGGAAGAGCAGGGATGGTGGAGTGACTTCCACGTGGCTGTGTTCCTAAAACGTGATCAGGCCCGAAAGTCGTGTCCCTCGAATCTTGTGTGTAGCTAGGGCATACCCTCAACTCGGGTAGGTGCAGATCTCTGGAGGACCTTCGAGGAAGAAGAGATGAAGAAGTGTAGACTGAAGAGAGCATAGGAGGCCTTTCTGTAGCAATATGTAAATTGCTTGTGTTAGTTGTGGTACCCCCACAAAGAGATATGTGGTTTTGTAGTGGTTACTACTTATGGCAAATACTCCCAGGCATGGCTCCAGGCTTTCAGCTCATCTGTGAACCAGTAGCAATCAGCCTTCCTAGAGACCAGCAACCTTTAGCCTGCCAAACAACACCTGGTGACTTACGTGACCCGGGTAAGGAGAAATTCACTGTTGCAAATGCTTGGTTCAGAGCCTGCTCTGTGTACCACAGCTGCCTTCTGGAAGAACCGCCTGCTTGGCATACACAGCTTAAATAAGCTGGCTGTGCACCGGAATGTTCTGTACATGCATGTGCATGCAAGAACGGGCATGGCTGTAATTGCGTGTGACGTGAATTTTGGTACGCCCAAATAAAGTCTACGGCGCATGTGTGGCGAAGCCACGTGTGCCATGGCCGCCAAACAAACTGCTAAGCTCTTGTGAACGCACATGCACCCTGGCGAACCAAGGCGAAACGGCGGTAAAGACCGTTGTGCGCCATCATACAGGTAAAAAACAGCCAGACACAAGCAAAAAAAGGTACACTTTGCAAACACCCACAGCTAGCCCAAAACTCCCCCGTATGGTCACCGCACACATGGGTCCAGCCTCTAGCTAGCTTAACTGATTGTTACAATCACTTAGACACCCCACAATAAGTAAATAAAGGGGTTTCACTTACCGATCCAGGCACAGGGCAGCTTAGAAACTGAGAGCCCAATCTTCACCCTTCACGGTGGGTTCTGCAGCTTAAGGACCTTCAAGGACTGGGTACTGTGACATACCTAGCCAGAAAAGAGGCTTTTGGAGGGGACTGAATGCCAGCCTCCTGCAAACCGATTATGGTCCCTGGCATTTGGGGGGACGGTGCTCTTTGTGAGCTATATGCCTGGGGACCCTGGAGGTGGCATTACTTTAGATTCAGGTCCATGTCCCCCAAGACACACAGACTCTGGGGACCCTGGATATGCCATTGTGATGGGAGTCACTAATAGGGGCACAAGGTGAATGAGAACCCCACTATGATCTGTGCTAGTCAGAGACTCAATGCTGTATATATGTGTATATAGAATGTGTACTGTTTGCTGTGCTACTTTGGGGTGGGGCTGTATTCCAATGTTCTATTGTGTTTGTCTGCCTTGGATCACAGGATGTGTATTGCTGTGAGGAAAGAGGGAGGGGGGATTCCTCCAGCAGCCCCCCTGTTAAGACTGGTTACTGATGAGAAGTTAAGCACACCTGACCTGTGTGTCCATTGTTATTGGACAGTTTAACCCGCCCTGTTTTCCAAGGGTGGGGGGGAAATGTTTTGAAGTGGGATCTGTATAACATGTGTTTTTTGAATAAAGATTCATTCCTGCTTGGAACCTGAAGACAGAGCTGTGTCTCGTTTTTGGGGTGAATTATTTGTATGGGTTCCTTGTTTGCCTGATTGGAGTGTTCGGTAGCTGCCTTTGTGTTTGGGTTTGAAATGTCCTAAACGACGTTAACCCCTTTCATACTCGGGGTGTCGTTACAGGTACCCTTTCCATGTTTGGGGTCCTCTCCCTTGGAACTGTACAGCACCCTGCAGGAATGCCTTAGCACTGGGGTGTCCAGGATTCCACTTTGCAGGGTCCAGCACCTGGAGGCCACATTACAGGCAAAACTTTGCAGGATCTTGAGTCTTCTTTGCGCGGCTCGAGTACCATTTATCTAAGCATATAGAGCCTGTGTCAAATGGATCCGATTGGTCAATTCCTTGATTCATTTAAGAACCATTTGTGGGACTAGAGACCTGGAACTCAGAGAGCTCAAACAACCATGCCATCCACCTTGCAGACACTGGTTAAAAACTGAAGTACTTCCTGTATGGGAGGGGTTATATAGGGGATCACTTCCTGTCTAAAGACCTTTGGTCTACCAGCGTCCATTCACTTGGAGATGAAGTATAACCCAGCAGGTAATGAATATTAGCCTCATGCCTCGTACACACGATCAGACTTTCCGCCAACAAAACCGTGGATTTTTGTTCGAAGGTTGTTGGCTCAAACTTGTCTTGCATACACACGGTCACACAACTGTTGGTCAACAATTATGAACATGGGAGCGCGTTGATGTACAAAACGTACGACGAGCCGAGAAAAAGAAAGTTCAATAGCCAGTGCGGGTCCTTCTGCTTGATTCCGAGCATGCGTGAACTTTTGTGCGACAGACTTGTGTACACACGATCAGACTTTCCGACAACAAAGTTTTGTTGGCGGAAAATTTGAGAACCTGCTATCAAACAATTGTTGGCGGAAAGTCCGACAGCAAATGTTTGATGGAGCATACACACGGTCGGACTTTCCGACAACAAGCTCACATCCAACATTTCCTGCTGGAAAATCTGACCACGTGTATGCGGCATAACTCTGTGATGTATGAGAAAGAAACACTGCTGAATTACTTCTGCCTTACTTCCTGGATAGACTTTAGGTCATGACACAGGAAGGAGTTGACCAGCTGATCTCATTAGCACACACCCTGCATCATCTAAACTCAGCTGGTCAACTCCTTCCTGTGTCATGGCCTAAAGTCTGTCCAGGAAGTCACACAGAAGTAATCAAACAGTGTTTTTAAACAGCTACGAGTAAAAGAGAGTGAGGCAAGCGTGTATAAAATAAATAGAAAGCTGTTTTAAAAAAAAAAAAAAGTACATTAATATATATTGATAGATGGGGGGCTGGAATTTACAAAAATAAAAAAAAGGTGAACAAAGGTGAACTTAGCCTTTAAAGCTGAAGTTTAATCTGGACCCAATTTTTCTCTATAAAGTGCAGGAAGATGTAAATAGCTTCCCGAAAACACCATACCCCCCTGCCTCAGTTCCTCTCGAAAACCCTTAGCAAAATACTTTATGGGTATATGTCAGTCTGAAAAAGTGGGCATTCCTGGGTAGGCAGCATTTTCAAGCAGATTGCCTTAAATGTATACATGTAATGTTGAGCCTCCATGACTGAAAAAAAGAATATCCAACAAATGAAAGAGTTATGCCAGAGACAATCAGACCAGGGAGGAAGACGCTAGATGAGGCTGGACATCCTCCAGTCAGGAACGGAGGCTGGTTCTATTAGACTTGCTGCAGCTTCCCTATGCACACTATGAGAAGCTCACACTGTGCAGTAAAATCAGAGTTTGCAAATTCAGCACAGGTGAGGAGCCTGTACAAAAGTGCTAGACCAAAGGTACAGGTGGAGTTCAGCTTTAAACATGTGCTCTCCCTAGGACACAATGTTTGGTGAAGTACAGCACTAATTAAAATAGGTAGAAAAGGAAGTTTCAATCAGGACTCCCTACCATTGGCAAAATGATTAATTTTACTGACGGTACATTCACTCCCATAACCCAAATATTTCTAAATGAGGTCTACCAGTTAAATCTATTAAAATATCAATTAATGTAATATGCATTCAATTAATTTCAGTTTTCAACTGGTTATATAAAAGACCTAATAATGTGAAGTGTTGATACTCTAATGCAGCCCTTAGGCTAATAGACTGAATCCAAATACCATTGTGGTTAAGCATTAAACTATTATTCACCATAGAGTACAGCAGTTTATACTTACATATTTCATAAAAGTAAAACTACTAATTTCAACTGAATGTTAAAATAGTAAGTGTTTCTCAATTTGGTTTTAGGAACCAATTGACTTTAATGTAGCAGCAATAGTTGATTTCAATAAGGGTATCTATTATGCAAATGTATTTGTTCAAATATAGTTGTCAGAGGATGTTACTAACAGCTGCTCACTGTTCTACTTAGCACTGTTGTCACATGAGTGGGTATCTGCTGATGAGGGATAGCTAAGCTCAGTATCAGGAAAGGTTTATGTGGAGGAGGGTCAACTTAAACTAGCATTAAAGTAAAAAAATGAAATTTGTGTATATTGCCGCTTACCATTCCTCAAATACAGTGGCTGCATTTGTTTTCTTTTTTTTTTCCTTTCTTTATTTTGGCCTGTGATCTGGCCAGTAACACCTCCGTGACATCTCTAAAATTCGCCCCTTTTTAACAAACGAAACCACCAAGCTCCTCATTCACTCACTTGTTATCTCTCCGAGGAAATAGGGAGTCCGCGCTAATGGGTGTAATTAGAAGCCTAGGTGGGAAGTATATTCCTAAATTGATAGACTGCTGCCCTCACATACGCTGACTCCACAGGGGGTGGAATGAGCGGAAAAAGTGAAAAAAGAAAAGTGTGTGAGTGTGGCGCTGTCCCAAAGTTGCAGAAGAAATGTCTGCATATATACAGTTTTATCAAAAGTGTCACGTGTGTATTCCTTTAAGTGAAATATGTATGGCAGTTATTACCACTCCTGTGGGTTAAAGTGACTGGTGATTTAAACAGGAGAAGCATAATGAGTGCAATAAATCGCATCCAAGGTGTCTAGTGCTATATTCCCACAAAAGGAAAAAACAGTATTAACCACTGCTAAGAGCATGAAGCGGTCTGTGTCTAAACACTAGAAAACACAAAGTTGCAATAAATACATCACACGTGACATGCAAAAAATTCTAAAGTGTCTAGTGCTATATAAATAAATATTAAAATGTTGTTCTACAAACGTTGCAAATAACAAAGTGACAAGTGCCCTATGAAGAGGTCACTCTGAAAAGTGCTAAACACACGTGCCATGCAAATGGTTCTATGATAGTAAACAGTTCATATGGGTATGTCCCCGGTGAACTATAAGTGAATAAAGGCGTCCTTTGTGGGATTCCTCAAAGCACACAACAGGTGTTAATCCAGTGCTGGTGTCTCGCGTTGTGATTGTGCAGAGACTCACCAGCTGTATATCCCCTGCAGGGGTAACGAGTAGTCACAGTATGTGCCACTGTGCAGCAGTGCTTGGCAAGACCAGGACCAGGATGATATCATAAGGACATAAGAAGGAAGGATTCCATAGTGTGAAACCGTTTAAAACCACTATTTATTAGGTCAGATAAAAAGGGTACTCACATTGTAATGGAAAAAATGAGCGGTGTACAATGCTTACAAAGATGTTCCTAAGCGTCAGCTTTGCAGGGAGATGTCAGCAAGGCGTTCAGTCAAAGGCCATGCCCTACAAACGTTTCGTCACACGGACTTCTACAGGAGCGTGGTCCCTGCATCGTCTCCCCTATCTTTATATGCTGTGCGGTCCTTAGTGCACCTGTGTTCCAGCGGCCATATTTGGTATGTGTTTGTGTTCCAGTGGCCATGTTTTTGTGTGTCGGCGGCCATTTTCCCTGGGAAAATGCAGACCGAAGCCCGCAGCCCCAATGAAGTGATTAAATCCCCGTGGAACAACCTGATACAGCGCTGGTTTCCTGGTGACACCTTACTAATATATGGGTACATTGCATGTGTGTCACAGTAGTAACTATTACGTTATTTATGCACAATTCTCCCGCACAGAATATAGGTGTGTAGTAAATGGTTTGCCCTTACTTAGGAAACCTAGACAATAGTAATATAGACAACAGTAATATACTAAACCATATTAAAAATATTAAAATTGTGGTTCTACAAAATTAATGACATGACATATATCCTAGCAATACGATATACAAACAGGCAAATAGTTATATTTAAAATGCTAAAAAATGCTAAAAATTAAAAAAAAAATTTTATTAAGAAGATATATGTAAAAATAGATAAAAATATGTTTAAAATTATGTGAAAAAGCGAGACAAGAAAATCATGTACCAGTTATATCACACAGGTAGTAGGTGTATGTTAGAATACTAAAAGTATTTTGAATAACTTGTTAGCCAATAAGGGGAGCATTATCATCAAAGAGAGGAGCATTATCATTTATAAAGAACGTTTATCATCAGAAAAGGGGGGTTTCTTATAAAAGGCGTTCAGTAATTGGTAAGAAAACAATTGAGATCCACATCTATGTTCATTCCAGACGGTTGAAGTGTGTCTAGCTGGAAGATCCATCTGGTCTCATTTTGTGACACCTTTGTTTTCTTGTTGTCACCCCTCCAGTGTCCTTTAATTTTGTCAATTCCGTAAAAAAGCATACCACTGGGGTCCCTATTGTGATGATCTCTAAAATGTCTGGATACGCTATGTTTTTTAAAACCGTTCCTTATGTTTGTGACGTGTTCTTTAATTCTAATGTGCAGTTTTCTGGTAGTGCGTCCCACATACTGTTTACGGCACGGGCATTCTAGCACATAAGTAACGTGTGTATTGTTACACATTATTAGGTCCCTGATTGTGTACTCTTTGCCGTTGGTTGTGGACTTGAACTTCATAATTTTTTTGTTTGTTTTTTTGGTTTCTCTACACGGTAAACATTTTCCACATTTATAAAAGCCTTTTAAATTGTTGCCTATTTTAATTTGTTTCGGGGGGTCGAGTGCATTGTGCACTAGTTTATTTCTAAGGGTTGCAGCCTTCCTATAAATGAAGATGGGTTTTTTTGGTAACACTGTTTTTAAAACTTGGTTTGACTGTAAAATGGGCCAGTGTTTTTTGACAATTGATTCTATTGATCTGTATTGTCTGTTATATCCAGTCAGAAAAGCAAGACCCAAGGACTTGTTTTTATCCCGCTTGTGGGTGTTCTGTGTTCCTTCCATTAACTTATGTCTATCCATATTCTTTATTTGTTCTTTTAATGTCAGCAAATCCCTCTTTTTGTATCCTTTATCCACAAATCGCTTGATCAAATTGTTTGTTTGTTCCTCAAAGTCGGTTATGTTACTACAATTTCTGCTTATCCGCATGAACTGTCCCTTAGGGATGTTTCCAATCCACTTTGGGTGATGGCAACTACTAGTGGGGATGTAGCCATTTCTGTCTGTATCTTTAAAGTGCGTCTTTGTGCTAAGGTGTCCATCTTCTTTAAATATCTGGAGGTCGAGGTAGTTAATGTTACGCCTGCTCCAGTTCCCAGAAAAGGATAAACCATAAGTGCCGGTTCACACTAGACGCGGCACGACTTGCAGAGCGCCTCACCGAGGCGACCTGCACACGACTGCGGGGCGACTTGCAAGACGACTTCTGTATAGAAGTCTATGCAAGTCGCCCCCAAAGTAGTACAGGAACCTTTTTCTAAGTCGGAGCGACTTGCGTCGCTCCGATTAGAACAGTTCCATTGTACATAACGGGAGGCGACTTGTCAGGCGGCTAGGTCGCCTGACAAGTCGCCCCAGTGTGAACCGGCTCTAAATGTTATGGTTTAATTCGTCAAAAAACATTTGTAACTCTTCCTCAGTACCACCCCAGATAATTACAATGTCATCTATATATCGTCGATAAAATTTCAGATGACTTCTGTTGGTACTGTAAATTTGTTCTTCTTCCCACTTATTGAGTAATAGATTAGCAATGCTCGGGGCGTATTTAGCCCCCATGGCTACCCTTTCACTTGAGTGTAGTAGTCTCCCTTGTGCCAAAAATAGTTGTGGCTCATTGCTAATTTAAGTCCTTCTAGTAAGTATTTGATTTGTTCTTCTTTGAGGTCTGTCTGTTGGTATAGGGCCCATTCTGAGTATATCTTCTTCTTTGACGTTTAGATTTTTAAGTTCAGTAATCAACTGTTTGCTGTCTCTTAGGTATGATTTGCCCCTAATGACCAATGGCTGTAAATATCCGTCCAGATAGGCCCCTAGTCTTGAAAACAGGCCATCGATGCCACTTATTATAGGTCTTCCTGGCGGGTTGGTTTGGCTCTTGTGGATTTTTGGGACATAGTAGATCACGGGAGTTTTTGCTGTCTCTGGGATCAGGTATCTGGCTTCTTTTTTGTTTAGAACTGTGGATCTCAATTGTTTTCTTATCAATTACTGAACGTCTTTTATAAGAAACCCCCCTTTTCTGATGATAAACGCTCCTTATCTCTTTTTTAATGATAATGCTCCTCTCTTTGATGATAATGCTCCCCTTATTGGTTAACAAGTTATTCAAAATACTTTTAGTACTCTAATATACACCTACTACCTGTCTGATATAACTGGTACATGATTTTCTTGTCTCGCTTTTTCACATAATTTTAAACATATTTTTATCTATTTTTACATATATCTTCTTAATAAAAATGTTATTTAAAATTTTTAGCATTTTTTAGAATTTTAAATATAACTATTTGCCTGTTTGTATATCGTATTGCTAGGATATATGTCATGTCATTAATTTTGTAGAACCACAATTTTAATATTTTTAATATGGTTTAGTATATTACTGTTGTCTATATTACTATTGTCTAGGTTTCCTAAGTAAGGGCAAACCATTTACTACTTACCTATATTCTGTGCGGGAGAATTGTGCATAAATAACGTAATAGTTACTACTGTGACACACATGCAATGGACCCATATATTATTAAGGTGTCACCAGGAAACCAGCGCTGTATCAGGCTGTTCCATGGGGATTTAATCACTTCATTGGGGCTGCGGGCTTCGGTCTGCATTGTCCCAGGGAAAATGGCCGCCGACACACAAAAACATGGCCGCTGGTATGGGGCTGCAGGCTTCGGTCTGCATTGTCCCAGGGAAAATGGCCGCCGACACACAAAAACATGGCCGCTGGAACACAAACACATACCAAATATGGCTGCTGGAACACAGGTGCACTAAGGACCGCACAGCATATAAAGATAGGGGAGACGATGCAGGGACCACGCTCCCGTAGAAGTCTGTGTGACGAAACGTACGTAGGGCGTGGCCTTTGACTGAACGCCTTGCTGACATCTCCCTGCAAAGCTGACGCTTAGGAACATCTTTGTAAGCATTGTACACCGCTCATTTTTTCCATTACAATGTGAGTACCCTTTTTATCTGACCTAATAAATAGTGGTTTTAAACGGTTTCACACTATGGAATCCTTTCTTCTTATGTCCTTATGATATCATCCTGGTCCTGGTCTTGCCAAGCACTGCTGCACAGTGGCACATACTGTGACTACTCGTTACCCCTGCAGGGGATATACAGCTGGTGAGTCTCTGCACAATCACAACGCGAGACACCAGCACTGGATTAACACCTGTTGTATGCTTTGAGGAATCCCACAAAGGACGCCTTTTTTCACTTATAGTGCACCGGGGACATACCCATATGAACTGTTTACTATCATAGAACCATTTGCATGGCACGTGTGTTTAGCACTTTTCAGAGTGACCTCTTCATAGGGCACTTGTCACTTTGTTATTTGCAACGTTTGTAGAACAACATTTTAATATTTATTTATTTAGCACTAGACACTTTAGAATTTTTTGCATGTCACGTGTGATGTATTTATTGCAACTTTGTGTTTTCTAGTGTTTAGACACAGACCGCTTCATGCTCTTAGCAGTGGTTAATACTGTTTTTTCCTTTTGAGGGAATATAGCACTAGACACCTTGGATGCGATTTATTGCACTCATTATGCTTCTCATGTTTAAATCACCAGTCACTTTAACCCACAGGAGTGGTAATAACTGCCATACATATTTCACTTAAAGGAATACACACGTGACACTTTTGATAAAACTGTATATATGCAGACATTTCTTCTGCAACTTTGGGACAGCGCCACACTTACACACTTTTCTTTTTTCACTTGTTATCTCTCACCTTGACTATTGCAACGCCCTTCTCATTGGCTTACCTCTCCATAGGCTATCCCCTCTTCAGTCTATCATGAATGCTGCTGCCAGACTTATCCACCTTACCAACCGCTCAGTTTCTGCCAACCCCCTACTCCAATCCCTACACTGGCTCCCAATCACCCAGCGAATTAATTTCAAAATACTAACCACAACATACAAAGCCATTTACAACTCTGCCCCGAGCTACATCGCTAATCTTGTCTCCAAATGTCATCCAAATCGACCTCTCCACTCCTCTCAAGACCTCCTGCTTTCAAGCTCTCTCATCTCCTCCTCCCATGCTCGTCTCCAGGATTTCTCCAGAGCCTCTCCCATCCTCTGGAACTCGCTACCTCATCTATCCGGCTATCCCCTACTCTTGCTACCTTCAGGCGATCCCTGAAAACTCATCTCTTCAGGAAAGCCTATCACGTCTCCAACTAATCTCCTACCACTTCCACCAGCTCATTCCCCACAGTTACAACCTTTTGTACCACCTGCCCCACCCTATTAGATTGTAAGCTCTTCTGAGCAGGGCCCTCTTAATCCTCTTGTATTTTATTGTATTATAACTGTATTGTCTCCCCTTTATATTGTAAAGTGCTGCGTAAACTGTTGGCGCTATATAAATCCTGAATAATAATAATAATAATAGCACACTTCCTGTCTTAGGGTGGGTCCTCTATTTAAGGAGGAGCAATTGAGTCACCCTTAGGCTGGATTCTCACCTATGCATTTTTAGTGCTTTTTGCATTTTGCAGATTTGCACTGCAGTCCATTTAACATGGTTTCCTATGGAACACGATCTGTAGTGCAAATCTGCAAAATGCAAAAAGCACTGAAAATGCATAGGTGGGAATCCAGCCTTACACAGCAGCATTGTGTGGAATGGGTAGATGGACTAATACATTTAGATGTGCTTTACATAGATGACTAACAAGTTCAAGCAGAACTCAAACTAATACTTTTAAAGCAGTTACAGTTACATTATTTTTTTCTTTTGGGATAAAGGTTTTAATTGAATCAATGAAAGCTGACCATTGTAAGTATCCTTGTCGGTGTTACATTTTTTGTCTCAACCCTCTAACTGCCCGTTTTTGCTGCACAGTTGGTCTGTTAAAGTGGAACTAAACTCTTATGCCCTGTACACAAGGTTGGATATGTTCGATGGGAGCTTGTTGCCGGAAATTCCGACCGTGTGTAGGCTCCATCGGACATTTTTCATCGGAATTTCCAACACACAAAATTTGACATCTGGATCTCAAATTTTCCAACAACAAAATCTGTTGTCGGAAATTTCGATCGTGTGTACACAATTCCGATGCACAAAATTCCATGCATGCTCGGAATCAAGCAGAAGAGCCGCACTGGCTATTGAACTTAATTTTTCTTGGCTCGTCGTACGTGTTGTACGTCACCGCGTTTTTGACGTTTGGAATTTCCGACAAGATTTGTGTGACCGTGTGAATGTAAGACAAGTTTGAGCCAACATCTGTAGAAAAAAAACATGGATTTTGGTGTCGGAAAATCCTATCCTGTGTACAGGGCATTCGAATTACTCAATTCCACCTTTCGGTGATTCAGTGGTTTCATCTCTCACTTGTCGCTATCATCCTCTCCCTGGCCACTTCCAAGTGCCAGGTTTTCTCGCCCTTGATTGACAAATGGTGGAATGATGTCATTCACATGCGCACGGGAATCAGTCATTCCGGCACAGACGGAATGTGTCGAAAATGCACGCTAAGCAGTGCATGCGCAGCTTTTTATGCATTCAATAGAAGACTGCGGGTAGGCAGGTAAGTGTTTGTTATTACAGAAAAAACATTGCCTGCATGCAGTTTTTTATTACTTAAAGTGTATGCTACTCTAACATTTTATATTCCTGTTATGTGTCTGTATTACCTTGTACTTATATTAAAACGTATACTTTTCTCATTACTTTTCTTACTTTGTGTAAAAGACCTGGTGATCCTTCTAGTCCCTCTGCTTTCCTGTTTGAAACTGACCACACCAGGCATGGAAGCACAACTTGCTTGTAATCCAATGGTCAAAATTTTTTTCCTGAAATGGATACAGTTCAAGTCCAGTGAATAGCCTTCACTGGACTGGTACAAAGGAAAGCACTAAACTACCAGAGGTGAAAATAAAAAAAAGCTTAGGTACAAAAACTAAAAAATAATGTACATTTCAGACTTATATAAAAAGGCCTTCTTCAGAGAAGAAATCATGGATTAGCGCCTTAGAAAAGACATTTGGACGACACGCGTACCACAATTTGGTTTGTGCGATTTCGCTGCGATTTGCCAAAATTGCACTGTGTTTGGGATGCCATTGAGAAATAATGGCATCGCAAACGCAGCCCACATTTTGGTGCAATTCTGGAATCGCAGCAATTCTGCCCATGATTCAAATTGCCTAGGTGTGAATGGAGCCTTACAGTTCTTTTGTAGCAATGCAAGTAAATTAAGCATTGAAAGTTTATGTCCCAGCTTTTGTTGATTACTTACAAGCTCTCTATCTGTATAAAAGCAGTGTTGAAACAGACTGTGTTACTACACCTTACTAATCAATAGTTGGACAGCATTGTACTGCACGAAATGTAAAAAGCTTTATTAAAGATAAAAAAAATGGCCTCTAAACAATATAAAGGGGATGGATCACCGTCAGTATTCCAACACTACAAGGAATACAATAAGAAGTGTAATGATGCAATCAGGGCAGCCAAAAAAGACTATGAGAGACACATAGTGGAATAGAGTAAAACAAATCCAAATAAATGTTTTAGATACATTAACAGTAGAAGGCAAAATCAGAGCACATTGCCCACATAAAAGCTGAGGAAGGGAGGATGGTTATGGATGACGCAGGGAAGGCAACTGTACTAAATGCCTTCTTCTCCTTAGTTTTTAGACAGGAAAAGGAGGGGTATACGGACCGCGACAGTACTGTTAGTGACACATCACAGGGCATACCCTCGTGGCTAACAGAGGCTGGAGTGAAGGAAAGACTTAACAAACCTAATACAAATAAATCATCAGGACCAGATAGCTTACACCCGTGAGTCCTCAGAGAACTCAGTCAGGTTATAACCAGACCATTGTTCCTAATCTTTGTGGACAGCATACTGACAGAATTGGTACCAGCTGATTGAAGAAAAGCCAATGTGGTACCAATATTCAAAAAAGGACATAGACAAATCCCTGGAAACTACAGGCCAGTCAGCGTTAACATCAATCATTGGTAAATTATTGGAGAGGATGATAAGGGACTATATCCAAAAATTTAATGAAGAAAAACATATCATAAGTAGTTATCAGTGGGTTTACGAAAGGTTGTACTTTCCAGACCAATCTGTTAACATTTTACAAGGAAGTGAGCTGCCATCTAGACAGGGGAATGCCCTTGGATTTAGTGTACCTGGATTTTGCAAAGGCATTCGATACTGTTGAAATGCAAATAATAAAAACACTGCGCTATCAACAAATGTGCAGAAAATGCCAAGAAAAGGGAGCAGCTACATACAGTGTGACAACAACAAAAAAGATACCATATAAGAAATGTAGCCCCATAAATGTCAACTGGGAAAACCCACAATGGGTATTTCTAAAGTGATATCACCATCAATGTAATAAATAGGCATGCCCCAGTAGAAGACCTATGGGTCGAAACGCGTTGGGCGCCTTTAGCATCCTCTTTGTTGCCTATTCTGTTTTTATATTGGTGATCACATTTTTTACTGAAATCAGGCTTTTTTAGCAATAAAAAACCCAAAGTTTTTTCATCTACACTATGTGGAGGATTTTTATTCTTTTCTCCACATACTATCTGAATGAAAATCCAGCCCTTACTACAGCTCTATGGGAGATGTCTTGTTTCCTCTGATCCATATCCGGGCTATCTATCGCGAGGACCTACGGGGGGCACCTGGAGATCCACGCCGAATCTGACCTGGAGGGTTCTGAAAGTCAGGACATCCTTTCCAATACCCTGAGGGGCACCCTGCCTAAGTGATTCCCTGTCGCTGACAAGGGAGTCCAGTATATCTGGTAAGAGTTTTCTACACACTACTGTTATCAAGATTTTTACAGCCGATTGATGGGTTTTCCTTTGGTATGCAATCATCAGCCTATGTTTTGAACATCAGCTGCTTTTGTTCATACCTATCCATCTTTAACCAGCGGGACATTTTCCAACTATACAATGTTTACCTGATTGACTTTATCTATCCATTGTATTGTAGACTCACGAGTTATTTATTACATTGATGGTGATATCACTTTAGAAATACCCGTTGTGGGTTTTCCCAGTTGACATTTATGCGCTACATTTCTTATATGGTATTCGATACTGTTCCCCATAAACAATTAATTTACAAGCTGAAGTCTACAGGCATGGACCATAAGTTTTGTTCTTGGGTAAAAAAATGGTTACAGGGGCGTGTCCAAAGGTAGTGATAAATGATATAGAGGATGGGAAAAATAGCTCAATCTCAGGTTTTGCGGACAGGTCAATAACTTCACATCAGAATATAGATATTTTACAGAAAGACCTGAACAAAATAATGGAGTGGGCAAATACATGGCAAATGAGGTTTAATGTGGAAAAATGTAAAGTAATGCACTTGGGGGAAAAAAAAACGTAAATGCAAACTACTCACTAGGGGAGAACTGCTGGGGGAATCAAGATGACAGATTGAGCAATAGCATGCAATGTCAAGCTGCAGCTACCAAAGCCAGCAGAATATTAGCATGCATAAAACAGGGATATACTCCAGAGATAGAACGATAATCCTACCACTTTATAAAACTTTGGTTAGACCACATCTGGAGTATTCTGTCCAGTTCTGGTCACCAGTCTTCAGAAGGGATGTTCTGGAACTGGAGAGAGTCCAAAGAAGGACAACAAAACTAATAAGGGGACTGGAGGACCTCGATTGACCTTGAACGACTGCAAACACTAAATCTATTCTCACTGGAGAAACTACGCTTGAGAGGAGATATGATAGCGATTTACAAATACCTCAATGGCGATCCCAGCATCGGAAAAAACGATTCAGTCTCAAGGAGTGTAAGAGGACACGGGGACACACTATGAGATTGGAGGAGAAGCGGTTAAACCTTAAACTGCACAGGGGGGTTTTCACTGTCAGGGCAATAAGGATGTGGAACTCTCTTCCACAATTGGTGGTGTCTTCAGGGAGTATTGGTATTTTTGAGAGACTCTTGGATGTGCATTTTAAAGAACACAACATACAGGGATATGGGAAAAAATGATAGACACTGACACACGAGCACCAACACAGATTGAACTGGATGGACTATTGTCTTTATTCAACCTTACCTACTATGTAACTATGTAACCTACAAGTGCAACATATTTGTGGGAACTTCTGCAACTGTGCTGGGAAGAACTTTCCAAATAGAGTTGGACGAATGGTTCGGCCCGAGCAAATGTTCAGCCTGAACATCACCTGTATGCCCATTCGGCGAACATCTGAATTTGCAGGGCATTCAGCGGGTGTTAGCCCCACCAAATGCCCTACAATGCACTGTGCGCTGCAAAGCTTTTCCCAGTCAGGGTGCTGTGAATAGCTGGTTGTTAAGGAGTGGGGCCAAGAAGCTGGCTGCGGTGTCCTTAACAACCGATGAGCCATCAGCTGTCAATGAGCTTCCCCGCTGACAGCTAAATAAAAAAAAAAAACATCAATGAAAAAATGGCAATAAAAAAGTGAAAAAAAAGGAAGTGGGTTTCCCCCAAAATTCATACCAGACCCTAATCCGAGCATGCAACCTGGCAGGCCAGGAAAGGGGTGGACAAGTGAATGCCCTGCCCCCTCCTGAACCATACCATCATTGGGGAAGTGCTTTGGGGCAAGGGGGGCTCTGCCTCCCCACCTCAAAGCACTTTGTCCCCATGTTAATGGGGACAAGGGCCTCATCCTCACAACCCTGGGCCGTGGTTGTTGGGTCTGTGGGCAGGGGGCTTATCGGAATCTGGAAGCCCCCTTTAACAGAGTACCCCTACCCATTCATCTAAAAAGTGTAAAAAAGTAATAAAAACACAGAGACAGTTTTTGACAATTCCCTTATTAAAAAAAAAAATGTCCTCAATGTAGATCCATCACGACGCCGCCGCACCGCTGGAACTGAAAAAACTCCAAGACGCTCTGCCGTCAACTACGGCAAACCGCCTAATGCCTGGCTTGCTGTTTGACAGCTATATATGTAAGGGGCAGAGCCACCTGGAGATGGCACCTTGTGACATCACCGTTTGGTGCATGCTGGGTCGGTTACGTTACCTATATAAGAACTGTCAAATGGCAAGCCAGCTATTCAGTGGCTTGCCTTAGTTGACAGCGTAGCGTTTTGTTTTTTTCTTGTTTTTCTGGTCCGACGGTGGCGTCGTCATTGTGATTCATGATGGATCTACAAGGGGGGGCACTGTTTCTTTTATTTTTAATAAATGGATTGTCAAAACTACCTCCTGTTTTTATTTATTTTTACACTTTTTTGGTGAATGGGTAGAAGAGCCGTTCTCCCAGCAATCGTGGGGGGGAAGAGAGCAGGTGGTTGGATGATCAGAGTGCGGGAAACATCACTGTAGTGGCAGGGCTTTATGTGACGATGACCAGCGGGAACACACAGCAATTGAAATGAAAGCTGTTGCAGTGATGTTCCTCGGCACTCTGATCATCTGGTTGGCAATCTTCTTCCTCTCCTCTCTTCCCCTGCACAGGTAGGCTGCATTAATGGGCACAGGCTGCATTGTTAGGCACAGGCTGCATTGGTGGAGACGGGCAGGTTGCATTGGTGGACTCGGGCAGTTTGCATTGGTGGGCATGGGCAGGCTGCATTGGTGGGCACAGGCAGACTACATTGTTTGGCACGGGCAGGCTGCATTGGTGGGCACAAACAAGCTGCATTGTTGGGCATGGGCAGGCTGCATTGGTGGACACGGGCAGCCTGCATTGATGGACACAGGTGAAGCAGTATTGATGGAAATAGGTAGACTGCATTGTTGGGCACAGGTGAGACTGCATTGATGGACACATGTAGGCTGCATTGTTCCGCTCAGGTGAGGCTGCATTGATGGACACAGGTAGGCTGCATTGTTGGGCACAGGTGAGGCTGCACTAATGGGCACGTATAAAGTTGTTGTTAATATTTATTTTTATAACTTAATTCTGCATAAACCATTTAAGTGTCATTTCATGAGATAATTTATGATAGTGTGTTTAGGGGAGGAATTAGGGGCAGGGCAGGGTAGGGGTTGGGTGGGGCAACTGGTGGCGAGTAACCCTTGAGGCCTGCTAGTAGCTCAGGACTTGAAATTTTGAGCCCTGATGTACCCCATACTCATTCACACATTCTTTGCCCCACATGGCCGGCGTTCATCAGTGCAGCGGGTGCGCATGCGCCTGCTATTCCTGCTTAAAGGGGCTGACATACAGCTGCGGCGGCTCGCGGGAATGTGCCGACCTGCCACCGTATAATGACAGCGGCTGGTCGGCAAGCGGTTAAAAATGTCAGTTTTGCTGCAGTAGGTTCTAGCCATGGTACAGATATGCCACTTTACAGGCAGACTAAGGGGACCCCCCAGGCACTACAGTGCCTTACAAAAAGTATTCATACCCCTTGAAATTTTCCACATTTTGTCATGTTGCAACCAAAAACGTGAATGTATTTTATTGGGATTTTATGTGATAGACCAATACAAAGTGCCACATAATTGTGAAGTGGAAGGAAAATGATAAATGGTTTTCAACATTTTTCACAAATATGTGAAAAGTGTGGCGTGCATTTGTATTCAGCCCGACTGAGTCAATACTTTGTAGAACCACCTTTCACTGCAATTACAGCTGCAAGTCTTTTTGGGGATGTCTCTACCAGTTTTGCACATCTAGAGAATTAAATCTTTGCCCATTCTTCTTTGCAAAATAGGCCAAACTCTGTCAGATTGGATGGAGAATGTCTGTGAACAGCAATTTTCAAGTTTTGCCACAGATTCTCAATTGTATTTAGGTCTGGACTTGGACTGGGCCATTCTAACACATAAATATGCTTTGATCTAAACCTCTACATATACTTGATTTAAAGCTCTGGCTGTATGTTTAGGATCGTTGTCCTGCTGGAAGGTGAGCCTCCACCCCAGTCTCAAGTCTTTTGCAGACTCTAGCAGGTTGTCTTATAAGATTGCCCTGTATTTAGCTCCATCCATCTTCCCATCAACTCTGACAAGCTTCCCTGTCATTGCTGAAGTAAAGCATCCCCACAACATGATGCTGCCACCACCATGTTTCACAGTGGGGATGGTGTGTTCAGGGTGATGTGCAGTGTTAGTTTTCCACCACATATAGTGTTTTGCTTTTAGAATTTAAGTTTAATTTAAGTTTAATACTAAAAGATTAATTCCATTTTAAATTCAACAGGTTAAAAGACAAGGACTGTCTATGGAAGGTGATTTTAAAAAGTGGCGGGCTGTAACCCTCACCTTGTTAGGACACATTAATGCACTAAAAATGAACATCTTGCCAAGGATCCCCTATTTCCTTTATACAATACCTATCTGACTACCACATACGTTTTTTCAACGTTTACACAAATTATTTGTTGCTTTTGTCTGGCAGGAGGCTCGACCCAGTCTGCCACATTTGATCCTGTGTAGAAGCAAAGCAGATGGTGGACTTGTGCTGCCAGACATTAACCTTTATTATCGAGTCATGATTTTAGTACGTATACTTAACTGGCATCATAACTCTTCTGCAATCTTGTGCTAACCCATATTTCATATATTAGTGGGAGGCCTAATTGGGAGTCACTTTTACTCCACCCCAATTACATAAAATAATTAACTTAACTCATGCCACCTCTAAAGGTACCAAAAGCCAAGAATTATGTTACAAGTTCCTGGCTAGGTGGTATTGGACACCCAACTGTTTAGCTAGGACTTTCCCACAGACTCCAGGTGTTGGAGAGGTTGTCCACAAGAAGGCCCCCATTATGTACCTATAGTGGACTTGCCCCAAGATGAAAAAAAAAAATTGCAAGATATTTCCCTCTGTATACAAAAACCTACTCTCAGGCACATCTAAGTTACTACTCCTTTTCATTATCTGTTATACTCCTATTTAAAGCTCTATGAATGCAGCGTTACTCCTCATCTCCTGAACACAGCTAAATTCCTTATTCCTAGGTACTGGAGGCAAATTATTTGCCCTACTCTAGAGGATTGCCAGAGGGAGGTCGAGAAGGTTATGGAGGCAGAGAGATAGACATCTGATCTGGTGGATGTATTACTCTATGCTTTGCCCAATCAGGGCTTAGAATGCACTGTGCAGCGTGCAGTGCATTGTGGGGTGCTTGGTGGGCGAACATTCCGACAAGCGCCTCGCAAATGTGGATGTTCGCTGAACGGGCGAACAGGCGATGTTCGGGCCAAAATTTTGCTTGGCCCGAACCGTTCGTCCAACTTTATTCCTTAAAAGCATCACTAAATATATAATTAAGATAAATGCAGACAACAATGTATTCCAATATTTTTGCACCCCTTTTGGGGCAGAGGATTTTGACTGCATGCCACTGCCCACCTTTATTATGAATAAAGACTGATGGGACAAGGATAGATGTCTTGGTGAGACAGTTTCTATATGTTATGCATGCAGAACCGTGAATTATGCATTGATGCATCTTAAAGAATGGTAACTGTTGTATCTGACTTTCCAGATAATAATTTGAAAGCAGCTTGCACAATTTACACATGCATATGATTACAATTGCACCTTGCAGCAGATGTCTGGTCCCTTCCAATTGGTACTGGAAGCCATTGAGCTTGGTTTGTATATTAGTGATGTACCATGTAGACTAGAGGGAATTAGTTCAATTATATACTGAAGAAACGTAAAGCAGGAACCCCTGCTAGCTGGTACTGTATACCACTGAGACATGTGATTGCTATTTCTAATTTACCATAAGGACTAGAGGGAAGCAGTGCTTGGCAGTTTGTCATTTATCACACATATGCCAATTTTTTTGGATTGCCAATTGCAACTTGTTATAGGCTTGTGTATAACACTTCAAGACTTTAGCCAAGATAAGATTCTCTGGATAGCTACAATACTTGTGATTCATGTTGGTGTGCTCATTGTATGTGGAATATAGTGTGGAATATTGCATGTTTCTGATCTAGAAGGATTTTATCATTTGTATATCAGAAATCTGGTGCTACCTTTGGTGTGAAGGTGGACATTTACTTTATTGTCATATGTTTGGAAGATTTTTTTTTATTGGGGTTGTACAGATGACAGTTTTTTTGAATATTCGTTTATATTTATACACTGTGTTGATAAATGACTGAAGTAAAGACTTTATAGTAAAAAAAGATATTAATAAGGTATATTCAACCAATGCGAAATCCAAAAAAACAAACAAGTTGGTTACTGTTTTACAATATTGTGGTAATGTATTGAATTTCATTAGGGATGGGCGAACAGTTTGATCCGAGCAAGGGTTCGGGCTGAACGTTTGCCTATTCGCTGAACACCCAAATTTGCAGGATGTTCGCCCCAACGAACACCCTGCAATGCACTGTGTGCTGCACAGTGCATTCTGTACCCTGATTGGGCAAAGTATTGCCCAATCAGGGCACAGTGTAAGCTGGTTGTTAAGGTGCGGGGCCGGAAAGCTTGCCGTGGTGCCTTTAACAACCGATGAGTCATTATCTGTCAATGGATTTCCCCGCTAACAACTGAACAATAAAAAAAAGTGGCAGTTAAAAAAGAAAGAAAAAAACAGCATGCCCCCCCCAGTCCATACCAGGCCCTTGGTGTCTGGTTTGGATATGTAAGGGAATCCCACACCAAAATAAAAAAAAATCCATACCGAACCCTTATCCAAGCATGCAGCCCGGTAGGTCAGTTAAGGGGGGAGCAAGTGAGCGCCCGCCTCCTGAACCATACCAGGCCACATGCCCTCAACATGGCAGGGTGGGTGCTTTGGGTCTGGGGGGTGGTCACAGTGATTATGGGGGTCTGCGGGTGAGGGCTTATAACAATCTGGAAGTCCCCTTTAACAACGGGGCCCCCAGATCCCAACCCCCCTATGTGAATGGATTATGAGTACATAGTACCCCTACCCATTCACCAAAAAAGTGTCAAAAAATAATAAACACAAGAGACAAGTTTTTGACAAATCCTTTTTCAAAAAATAAAAAAATAGTGTCTCTTGATGTAAATCCATCGTCAATGATGCCGCCCGCCGACCTGAGGAATCGAAAAAATCTGAAACGCTCACGCCTCCTGGGAGGTCTTCTGCCAACTGCCTGTCCTGCGCTTTGGCATTTTTTATATATGAACACCAGGCACAAAAACTTTAATTGAAATATATTCATTAATAGCCACAAAGGATATAAATCTGCACTGTGTGCACCAAATGCCTTTGCAAACTCAGTTATTACCTTGTAAAGTTAGTGGTGAAATCATCACTGGACAGAGAGTAGAGCTGTGGGAGGGACCCAGAAGGTCCACCCACTACAGGCTGCCCGTAGAAAACTACAGAAGGGGGTGGATACAAGACCAGTCACCCTGTACAAGAAGAGGGACAGCAGTGACTGGTCTTTACTTCTGGAAACTCCTACACAGAGGAAAAGTTTCATTCTGGAATACTGCACAGATCTGGAAGAAATACAAAAAGCACATCCAGATTCAAGTAAGAATGCACATGACTCTTGGACAGTATTTAGACAATACTTCTGGAGTTCAGCTTAAGCCTTCATGTACACTAGCCTATACTGGCAACTCGCAAAACTCAGCAAAATCGCAAAAAAAAAAAAAAACTGCGTAAAAAAATGTGCTGCAATTTTGCCACATTTTTCTACAGCCTAGGTAAATGTAGACTAGTTTAACTGAAGCCTAAAACTGCCATTTGCTGCCAATAAAAATTGGTAAGAAGTGCAAAGGACTTTTCACTAGATCACATGGTAGTGACTATTAAATTCTCACATAGAAAACAGAGAAGGGTTACACTGCAATTTAATTTGACATAATCATAATACAAGGTCCACTTTAAAGGATAGTTATGTGTGTGTGAGTGTTTATGAGCATAACAATTACTGAAAATAAGATATTAAAACAAAAGTAAAAACTCCCTTGTTCACATGAAACATACATGTTCATCACATATCATACATACTGCATATAAACTTGTGTCATATTTATACTTTTTCTGACCAACTTTTAGTAATAATTTCAAAGATTAATAGCAACATATAACTTGAAACATTCTGAGTTAGTCAGTAGTGTCTGTGCTGTTATGCATTGTGATGTTGTTTTATGTTTTAAAGTCCATGTAGTCTGCTCGTCTATGTCACTCTGTGGGTTGATGTTTCTCAACATTTGTGTATATTTTCTATGGTTTTCGTTCTCTACTAGTTGCGATATTCTGAATTTCCTTTTAGAATCTTACTAATTACATACTATGGTGGTCCCTTCTAACATAAAGGAAAATGAATCCTTTTCTTGGTTTCACATTGGTCTTGACAGTGAGCTTCACAGATACTGGTTGGAAAGTGTAACTTTTGAACTCATAATACAGGTAGTGTCATACATGTGTAGTATTTCTTTCACATTATTGCTGAAATGCATTTTGCCTTTCTTACTTAAGTGATTAATTTTCTCCAAGAACAACATGTAAAAATCATTATTATTTTGACAGGATAAATAATAATTGGAGAGGAAAATACATGAATAAATGCCTGAAAAGCAGCAAAAAAAAAGAAAGGCAGTGGAAGGGCCAATTAATGTTGCGTGTTGGGACTCAGCTGAAGGAGTGTGTACCATTGAAGAACACACACAAAGAGTAAGGATGTGTTTAGAATTATCCCAGAAGACCACACACTTCCAACTGCCCAATGTTTTCCTCAGAGAATGGAGACTCACAGAGGCAAAACAGATGAGGGCAAAGGTTCCCAGCCCTTTTGAACAAGGCTCCTGAAGAAAGCATCTGTTTAGCTTTTGGAAATTCTTTTGTGTTCGGTGTTTGAGGTAAAATGGCCAACAATTGGTTATTTTTGCCCGCAAATCCCATTTTAAAACAAAAGGAATCTCACTTTGTAGAATAATGTATTGGTTTGTGAGTTCAGCGCATTGACCTTATTCACCTCTCCTTTTTCTCCTGGAAGCTGGGATGCAGTAAGGGTCATCAAGGTTATTTCAAGGATTTAAGTGGGCAGCTCCATTGTGTTAGCTGGCTTGCTGTATGCACCAAGTGGACATTGATCTACTTCTCTATTGTTTGTGCTATAAACATTACAAGCATTCAGTTAACATTGCTCATTTCCAAAAAAAAAACTAAGAAAATGTCCCACAGTACAGTAAATATTTTTACTTCATAAGGTGCAGCTTGGAAAACAAAAATACAAGCATCTGGAATAAAAGACATTTTGGTGTGTCTCTCTGAACCCTTTCTGGGCTCCTGTAGTACATTTTGTATGTTCTCACCATGACATATATAAACAGGTCACCAGTATTTTGTTGACCCATGCTCCTATTACTCAGAGTAGGTTTGTGATCAGTGTAGAAGCTGCAAAGCAAACACAGTGGTTGGCAATCAGTAATTAATGTAATTGACCAGCATCTTGTTTTTTGTGTAAACTTCATAATTTCCTCAATAAAATATATGAGGGAAGCCAGAGACGGCTTTTTAGCTGCAATATTTCAGAGCCGTTTTAAAATGCAAAATCTGCTTAGGTCTTGGTGAGATAGAACTTAAAAAAAAAACAGAACTTATTTTTAGGCAACTTGACTTTGATGAGCATCGCCTTGTGTTCTGTTCATGGTATGTTTAGCGTTTCTCTTTGACAAAGTTATATATTTAATGACTCACTTGCTCACAAGTTAATGAGTTGTAGCATATTGCTGGTGCAGGTGAATGAAATGAAAACATTTTGGCATGGCTACAAGAATTAGTGCTAATTGGGGAGAATTACCAATTCTTTCATTTTTTGATTTGCCTTAATATTTCCATGTAGGTCTGGCTAATTGCCAGAGAATAATGAAGGCATCAAAAGAAATCACGTTTCATGAATTGTATGATTCTCTACAGATTGTACAAATATATAAATAGCAGCTCCACAATTAACTGGTTCACCCAGTTTTTAAAGTCATTCATTCACGACTATGCACAGTATTGTGAATAAAGGAAAATAATAGTAACTCTCTTGTCACCTATTAATTCACTACTTGCACAGGGCTTAAAGCAAAATTAATGTTTTGCCTTTGCATTGCAAACCAGCAGGCTCCCTTTGTTACCCCTTTAAATGTACCTTCATTAGCAGCACCTACCCACACTCATTTTCTCCTCCACTGTTCCATTTACTTGCTAGGAGCAAAGAAAACAACCCATAAATTCAGGTATGGAGAAGCATGGGACTTACCTGTCTTCCCTATTGGCACTCTTGGTTTGCTGTTGCCATATCCCAGATAGCAAGCAATTGTGTTGCAAGTTTGAAAATTGCTATTGCTAGACTTGGCAGGCTTCACAAGCTTGTTGCACAATTGCAGCAAGTCCACATTGCATGACTCCAGATCAACTTTCTTTGCAAACATTCTGCAAGTCTGCTACAAGTTCTGGTTCAGTTAGCCACAGGGGTCACTGTGGTTGAATTTTCATGCTGTAGAATTGCAGAGCTCTTGCTGTAGACTCACCACTGCAACGTGGCTCTTGCTAGAGACTTACCACACAAATTTGCTACAAAGTGGAAAAGTGTCAACTAGAATTTGTGTTTCAAGTGCTCTGCAAGTGTACAACTTGTCAGTGGAAAGTTAACAGACTTACAATTATACACTGCCACAAATGTGTGACAAGTTATCCTTCCTATCTAGGATGATAATGTCAAGACAGTTTTAGTAAAAGCTTTGACTTGAGAAACTCTGAACTTACATAAAGCTTCATGTGTTATATTTCTATGGCTAAATAGAGAGGCAGGGAAGAGCAGTGAATGCAAATATATGCTTCTGGGCATGGTGGCGTTAAATTGAAACAGTCATTCGAGAGCAAGAATGAATGAATGTGTAGTGAGGAGTTCATCAAAAACATTGTGTAGGCCAAAGATTGTGAACCTAAACCTGAATGCAATGGGGGAGTGGGTAATGAATCTTGAAAATCTACTCTGCGATTTTTTTAAGGCTAAAATGCAATGGATTGTGACAAAAGCTATGGGGAGATGAACACTATCATGGGGGGGGGGGGGGGGGGATTTACCAATGCAGAAGAAAAAAAATAAAGTTTGCAGAGGGACCACCTTTCAAGGTGACTTTAAAGTGGTTGTAAACCTCTGACATGACAATTGAACAAAACACATCTTAGTCCAAGGCACCCAGTATGATTTCTGTCTGCTGCCTGATTTTATCTGCTATCTGCATGAGTCATTTCTGACAGACTGTGTCGACTCCATAAGATTAAGGTGGATGGAGGGAAGGGAGCTTTAGTATCCAGCCTGTAATTGACAGCCACAGTTGTGCATGCTATCTACCCAGGTCTTAAATTATCCTCAGCTCTCCTCTCTGAGCTGTATAGTATGTGACACCAAATTCTTTCCCAATGCCTACTGGAGCTCAGATATGCTGTGTAAAATGTGTGCTTTAAGAAGCTATGGAGAAGAGATGACTGCAGATAAACAGTTATAACTTATGTAGAAGCATGTATTTAATCTCTGTGTATCACCTGAGGCTAGCCATTTGACTGGGTATATGCAAAGGTTTACAAACACTTTAAGGGCGATATGGGAAAAATACCAATCTGTTCAATTGCATGCTTAGGAGAGATTCTCACAGGCAATTGATTTGTTTACTGTTACACTATTGCCTGGCTTAAATACAGCAGCAACGTAAAAAAAGGCTTTTTTTCAATAATTTTGGCTGAAGGATCAGATTTATTATACAGCAGTGATAGGCCTGAGCTGAATGGAGATTATAGGATCTAAAGGCTACAGGAAACTTTATTCTTGAAAAAAAAATAGAGCTAAAACCCTTAAAGTGGTTCTAAAGGTAAAAGGTTTTTACCTTAACCACTTGCCGACAGCCTCACACAGATATACTGCAGCAGAATGGCACGGGCAGGCAAAGTAACGTATGGGTACGTTGCCCGAGGCGGTCCGCATCTGTCCCTGAGCGATCAGAGTTGAGGGGGAGGCCATCCATTCGTGGCCACCCCCTCACGATCACTCCCAGCCAATGACAATCTTCCTCTGCTGCTGTAATGTAAACAGCGGCAGAGGAAGTGATGTCATCTCTCCTCGGCTCTGTATTTTCCATTCCGGCGCCGAGGAGAGAAGATATCTGAGTAAGTGCACAACCCACACACTTACAGTAAAACACACTAGGCACACTTTACACCCCCCATCACCCCCGATCACCCCCTGATCACCCCCTTATCACCCCCCATCACAGTGACACCAATAGCAGGTTTTTTTTTTTCTGATTACTGCATTGGTGTCAGTTTGTGACAGTTAGAAGTGGTAGGGCAGTTATTGTTAGCCCCCTTTAGGTCTAGGGTACCCCCCTAACCCCCCCTAATAAAGTTTTAACCCCGTGATCACCCCCCGTCGCCAGTGTCACTAAGCGATCATTTTTCTGATCGCTGTATTAGTGTCACTGGTGACGCTAGTTAGGGAGGTAAATATATAGGCTCGCCGTCAGCGTTTTATAGCGTCAGGGACCCCCATAGACTACCTAATAAAGGTTTTAACCCCTTGATTGCCCCCTAGTTAACCCTTTCACCAGTCATCACCGTATAACTGATACGGGTGACGCTGGTTAGTTAGTTTATTTTTTATAGTGTCAGGGCACCTGACATTTATTACCTAATAAAAGTTTAGCCCCCTGATCGCCCAGCGGTGATATAACTTAGGTTTTAGGGTTAGATAGGGTCTGCATCACCCCAGGCAGCGTCAGGTTAGCGCCAGTACTGCTAACACCCACGCACGCAGCATACACCTCCCTTAGTGGTATAGTATCTGAATGGATCAATATCTGATCCGATCAGATCTATACTAGCGTCCCCAGCAGTTTAGGGTTCCCAAAGACGCAGTGTTAGCGGGATCAGCCCAGATACCTGCTAGCACCTGCGTTTTGCCCCTCCGCCCGGCTCAGCACACCCAAGTGCAGTATTGATCAATCACTGTCACTTACAAAACACTAAACGCATAACTGCAGCGTTCGCAGAGTCAGGCCTGATCCCTGTGATCGCTAACAGTTTCTTTGGTAGCGTTTTGGTGAACTGGCAAGCACCAGCCCCAGGCAACGTCAGGTTAGTGCCAGTAGCGCTAACATCCACGCACGCACCGTACACCTCCCTTAGTGGTATAGTATCTGAACGAATCAATATCTGATCCGATCAGATCTATACTAGCGTCCCCAGCAGTTTAGGGTTCTCAAAAACGCAGTGTTAGCGGGATCAGCCCAGATACTTGCTAGTACCTGTGTTTTGCCCCTCTGCCCAGCCCAGCCCAGCCCATCCAAGTGCAGTATCGATCGATCACTGTCACTTACAAAACACTAAACACATAACTGCAGCGTTTGCAGAGTCAGGCCAGATCCCTGCAATCGCTAAGAGTTTTTTTGGTAGTGTTTTGGTGAACTGGCAAGCACCAGCGGCCTAGTACACCCCGGTCTTAGTCAAACCAGCACTACAGTATCACGTGGTGACGTGGCGAGTCCCATAAGTGCAGTTCAAGCTGGTGAGGTGGCAAGCACAAGTAGTGTCCCGCTGTCACCAAGAAGAAGACAAACACAGGCCTGTAGTGCCCATAATGCCCTTCCTGCTGCATTCGCAAATCCTAATTGGGAACCCACCACTTCTGCAGCACCCGTACTTCCCCCATTCACATCCCCAACCAAATGCAGTCGGCTGCATGAGAGGCATTTTCTTTATGTCCTCCCGAGTACCCCTACCCAACGAACCCCCCCAAAAAAGATGTCGTGTCTGCAGCAAGCGCGGATATAGGCGTGATACCCGCTATTATTGTCCCTCCTGTCCTGACAATCCTGGTCTTTGCATTGGTGAATGTTTTGAACGCTACCATTCACTAGTTGAGTATTAGCGTAGGGTACAGCATTGCACAGACTAGGCACACTTTCACAGGGTCTCCCAAGATGCCATCGCATTTTGAGAGACCCGAACCTGGAACTGGTTACAGTTATAAAAGTTACAGTTACAAAAAAAAGTAAAAAAAAAAAAACACAAAAATATATAAAATAAAAAAAACAAAAATAGTTGTCGTTTTATTGTTCTCTCTCTCTCTACTCTCTCTCTATTGTTCTGCCCTTTTTACTGTATTCTGCAATATTTTATTGTTATTATGTTTTATCATGTTTGCTTTTCAGGTATGCAATTTTTTATACTTTACTGTTTACTGTGTTTTATTGTTAACCATTTTTTTGTCTTCAGGTACGCCATTCAGCTGCAGCGCGGATTTATTTATCTTGACAGCAACAGCGTTTGCTCCCACGATATATAAAGCCGTGACTCCAGCGGACGTGATATATGCCGAAGCATGGGGGCAGCAGGGGCGGAGGAGCGATTTGCGATTTTTGGGGCGGATGCCCCCATGCTTTGGCATATATAAATGGTGCATGTATGCCCATCATTAGAAGTGGGTGGATGAAGGGAGGTATTCTAATGGTGGGCATACCCACCAATCAATCTATTTTTTTCATTCAGCCCACAGGCTGCATGAAAAAAAAAGATTACAATATATGCCTAACAAGGACCAGCAACGTACTGGTATGTTGCTGGACTTTGAGTGGTTATACCAGAATGATGCCTGGAGGTTTAGGTATCATTTTGGTATTATTCTTTTCAGCCAGCGGTCGGCTTTCATGTAAAAGCAATCCTAGCGGCTAATTAGCCTCTAGACTGCTTTTACAAGCAGTGGGAAGGAATGTCCCCCCCCCCACCATCTTCCATGTTTTTCTCTGGCTCTCCTGTCCCAACAGGGAACCTGAGAATGCAGCCGGTGATTCAGCCAGCTGACCATAGAGCTGATCAGAGACCAGAATGGCTCCAATCATCTCTATGGCCTAAGAAACGGCAAGCTACGAGCATTTCATGACTTAGATTTCGCCAGATGTAAACAGCTCCATTGGGAAATTGGGAAAGCATTTTTATCACACTGATCTTGGTGTGGTCAGATGCTTTGAGGGCAGAGGAGAGATCTAGGGTCTAATAGATACCAACAAAACCTGGGGAATGCCCAGGAAAAAATTCCAAGCCTACTTACCACCAGCTCGCAGACAACCAATTGACCTGTCTAATGCGTTAAAAACAGGGGTTCAGTCCGCACGCATTTGCAAACGCATGCGTAAGCCACAGAGCCACGTCACGGCACCCTGTAATCTGTGGTCCTAACACTAAAATTTGGGTGTCCCCACAGTGGAGGCACATGCATTCTAATGGATAAGTGAGGGCAGGTGGACTGAAGGGAGCCCACCCCTTCTTAAAGGCACAGGGCACACCAAACACCCAGCAGGTAGCACAATGGCTGCAAAGGTGCTGGTGCGTTGCTGGACCAATACACACACCCACGTGATTGCAAAAAACTTGCCACCACCCTCACTTATAGCTGGCTATTGCAGTAAGAGGCATTGGAAGGCCACAAACAGATACCAACAAAACCTGGGGAATGCCCAGGAAAAAATTCCAAGCCTACTTACCACCAGCTCGCAGACAACCAATTGACCTGTCTAACAGTGCGTTAAAAACAGGGGTTCAGTCCGCACGCATTTGCAAACGCATGCGTAAGCCACAGAGCCACTACCTATTGCTATCATGGGGGATATTTACATTCCCTGACATAACAATAAAAATGATAAAAAAAAAATTGAAAGGAACAGTTTAAAAATAAGCAAAAAGGCAAGCGTTGGTCTGGCGTCAAATGTAAACAGCAATTGCACCATGCATGTGAGGTATCACCACGAAGGTCAGATCGAGGGCAGTAATTTTAGCAGTAGACCTCCTCTGTAAATCTAAAGTGGTAACCTGTAAAGGCTTTTAAAGGCTTTTAAAAATGTATGTAGTTTGTCACCACTGCACTGTTTGTGCGCAATTTTAAAGCATGTCATGTTTGGTATCCATGTACTCGGCCTAAGATCATATTTTTTATTTCATCAAACATTTGAGCAATATAGTGTGTTTTAGTGCATTAAAATTTAAAAAAGTGTGTTTTTTCCCCAAAAAATGTATTTGAAAAATCGCTGCGCAAATACTGTGTGAAAAAAAAAAAGAAACACCCACCATTTTAATCTGTAGGGCCTTTGCTTTAAAAAAATATATAATGTTTGGGTGTTCAAAGTAATTTTCTTGCAAAAAAAATTTTTTTTTTCATGTAAACAAATAGTGTCAGAAAGGGTTTTGTCTTCAAGTGGTTAGAAGAGTGGGTGATGTGTGACATAAGCTTCTAAATGTTGTGCATAAAATGCCAGGACAGTTCAAACTCCCCCCAAATGACCCCATTTTGGAAAGTAGACACCCCAAGCTATTTGCTGAGAGGCATGTCGAGTCCATGGAATATTTTATATTGTGACACAAGTTGAGGGAATAAGACATTTTTTTTTTTTTTTTGTCACTAAATGATATATTGCTCAAACATGCCACGGGAATATGTGAAATTACACCCCAAAATACATTCTGTTGCTTCTCCTGAGTACGGGGATACCACTTGTGTGAAACTTTTTGGGAGCCTAGCCGTATACGGGACCCCAAAAACCAAGCATCGCCTTCAGGGTTTCTAAAGGGTGTAAATTTTTTATTTCACTCCTCACTGCCTATCACAGTTTCGGAGGCCATGGAATGCCCAGATGGCACAACCCCCCCCCCCCCCCAAATGACCCCATTTTGGAAAGTAGACACCCCAAGCTATTTGCTGAGAGGTATGCTGAGTATTTTGCAGACCTCGCTTTTTGTCACAAATTGAAAAAAGAAAACAAATGCATTTTTCATTCCTTTCTTCATTTTCAAAAACAAATGAGAGCTGCAAAATGCTCACCATGCCTCTCAGCAAATAGCTTGGGGTGTCTACTTTCCAAAATTGGGTCATTTGGGGGGGTTTTGTGCCATCTTGGCATTTTATGGCCTTCGAAACTGTGATAGGTAGAAATTCTGTAGGCGGTGCTTGGTTTTCGGGGGCCCCGTACGCAGCTAGGCTCCCAAAAAGTCCCACAAATGTGGTATCCCCATACTCAGGAGAAGCAGCAGAATGTATTTTGGGGTGCAATTCCACATATGCCCATGGCATGTTTGAGCAATATATCATTTAGTGACAACTTTGTGCAAAAAAAAAAAAAGAAGTTTGTCATTTTCCCGCAACTTGTGGCAAAATATAAAATATTCCATGGACTCAACATGCCTCTCAGCAAATAGCTTGGGGTGTCTACTTTCCAAAATGGAGTCATTGGGGGGGGGGGTTTGAACTGTCCGGGCATTTTATGGCCTTCAAAACTGCGATAGGTAGTGAGGAGTGAAATCAAAAATTTACGCCCTTAGAAATCCTGAAGGTGGTGCTTGGTTTTCGGGGCCCCGTATGCAGCTAGGCTCCCAAAAAGTCCCACACATGTAGTATCCCCATACTCAGGAGAAGCAGCTAAACGTATTTTGGGGTGCAATTCCAAATATGCCCATGGCCTGTGTGAGCAATATATCATTTAGTGACAACTTTTTGTACATTTTTTTTTTTGTCATTGTTCAATCACTTGGGACAAAAAAATGAATATTCTATGGGCTCAACATGCCTCTCAGCAATTTCCTTGGGGTGTCTACTTTCCAAAATGGGGTCATTTGGGGGGTTTTGTACTGCCCTGCCATTTTAGCACTTTAAGAAATGAGATAGGCAGTCATAAACTAAAAGCTGTGTAAATTCCAGAAAATGTACCCTAGTTTGTAGACGCTATAACTTTTGCGCAAACCAATAAATATTCGCTTATTGACATTTTTTTACCAAAGACTTGTGGCTGAATACATTTTGGACTAAATGTATGACTAAAATTTAGTTTATTGGATTTTTTTTTATAACAAAAAGTAGAATATATTGGTTTTTTTTCAAAATTTTCGGTCTTTTTCCGTTTATAGCGCAAAAAATAAAAACCGCAGAGGTGATCAAATACCATCAAAAGTAAGCTCTATTTGTGGGAACAAAAGGACGCAAATTTTGTTTGGGTACAGCATTGCATGACCGTGCAATTAGCAGTTAAAGTGACGCAGTGCCAAATTGTAAAAAGTGCTCTGGTCAGGAAGGGGGTAAATCCTTCCGGGGCTGAAGTGGTTAATGCATTCTTTACATTAACTACTTGCCAACCACCTGCCGCAGTTGTACTGTGGCAACGTGGCTCGGCTGCACAAATCGGCGCACCGGTATGGCGATTCGTGCACTAGCATTTGTGGGCGCATGCGCGTCACCAGCCACGCTCCGTTTGGCAAGCGGGGGAGCCAATCAGCGGATCGTTCCCCGCAGGGACAGAAAGGGGATCTGCCAAAGTAAACAAGGCAGATCTCCGTTCTCCGTAAAAAAACAAATAAATAATAAAAATGCTATAAATCTATCTCCTATTTTGTAGACGCTATAACTTTTGTGCAAACCAATCTATATACACTTATTGGGTTATTTTTACCGAAATATGTAGAAGAATACATATTGGCCTAAACTGATGAATACTTTTTTTTATTTTTTTGGGATATGTATTATAGCAGAAAGTAAAAAATATTTTTTTGTTTTCAAAATTGTCGGTATTTTTTTGTTTATAGCGCACAAAATAAAAATCTCAGAGGTGATCAAATACCACCAAAAGAAAGCTCTATTTGTGGGAAAAAAAGGACGAGGTTGGGTACAACGTCACAGGACCGCGCAATTGTCAGTTAAAGTAATGCATGTGCCGTATTGCAAAAAATGGCCTGGTCATTAAGTGGTTAAGGTGAAAACCCTTCTGTTATTAGGATCCCCCCAGCCCTCTTATACTTTCCTGAGCCTGATCTCGATCCAGTGATGTGCATGAGAGCAGCGGCTCTTTTCTCCTCTCTCCTCACAGGACAGAGAGGCAGCAGTGGGAGCCATTGGCTCCTGCTGCTTTTAATGAAATCCTGTGAGAAGGGAGTGGGGGTCGGGGCCAAGCAACGCTGTCTGTGTCTATGGACGCAGGCAGCGTGGCTTGGGATTGAGCCCACACATGTACCCCCACATTAGGTGGCTTCCTATGGGGGCATTTGCCAAAGAGGCATGTTCAATTCTAATAAATTCTAACCTAACCTAAGATTTTAATGTAACCCTGCACCTAGCCCCCAATACTAACATTAGCCGTTAAACTTGAGTTTACCTGACCTACCAATGAAAATGTTAGTACTGAATGCATTTTTACTGTGCTAAAGTCCCTGTCCCAAAACGCATTGTTTTTCAGTTTTTAAATTGTTTATTTGCTCCCCTGATTTGCTTTTTGGTGCTCACATGCACTACAGTCATAAGACTGAACACATTCATTATGCCATTTCCTACCTGCATTAAAGGTCAATTCCACTGAAACCTTTTGTTCCAGTTTTCAGTAGGTGGAATATAGACCAGATATCCTCTTTGAGATCACAATGGGGAGATTTTATTGCAATACTTGATTGCTCCCCTCTGAAAAAAACAAAAACAAAACATAATGAAGTTGCTACTCTATTGAAGTGGGATTCTCCGGTGATTGTGTGTGTTTGATTTTTCTAAATTATGAAGAACTGTCATTTTTTTTCCTGATAAGTCAGTATTGTGTCAAATAACATTTTACATTTGTAGTCTGTTTTAGCATGTTATGTAGGATTTTCTGAACATATTTTTATTTTATAGGTTTAACTTAAGAAAAAAGAAAATAAATATTTGGGAAAAAAATCAAGAAAAATTTCCTAATACTAGTTTGACATAAATAGCACAGTGCTAGATATACAGTGGTATAACTGTCTCTTTAGTACAAAACATAAGTACATTTTTTTCTAACACACTACAAAGTAAAGGTTCACCTTTTAATTTAAAAGATGGCTTTTCCTCATTTCAATGTTAAATCGTGACATGCATTAGTATGTTTGTGTAAAGTTTTAATATAGCACTAAGATATGAATGAATTGGCTTTGTGCATATGTGAATGAGTACAATATCACTAATGTGACTAAAATTGCTGAATGATGTTAACCAAAGTTCTATGAGCATTTGGTGCTCTCACAGTGGATGAAAATATTGTTATGTCATTGTTAGCAAGTGTTTGATGGAACAGGAGATTTATGCCTCGTAGACACGAGCGGATTTTCCATCGGAAAAAACTTGGATGGTTTTTCCGACGGAATTCCGCTCAAGCTTGCCTTGCATACACACGGTCACACAAAAGTTCTCTGAACTTTCGACCATCAAGAACGTGGTGACGTACAACACTACGACGAGCTGAGAAAATTAAGTTCAATGCTTCTGAGCATGCGTCGAATTGTTTCCGAACATGCATAGGAATTTCGCGCGTCGGAATTTGTACAGACGATCGCATTTTCGGATAGGAACTTTTCCCGACCGAAAAAAAATAGAGAACCTGCTCTCAATCTTTTGCTGGCTGGAATTACACCAGCAAAAGACCGATGGAGCAAACACACGGTCGCATTTTCTGACAAAAAGCTCTCATCAGAGTTTTGCTGGCAGAATTTCCGATCGTGTGTACGCGGCATTACAATATCTCACAAAAGTGAGTACACCCCTCACATTTTTGTAAATATTTTATTATACACAGAATATGGGGTCATGGTCGAGGATGTGGTGGGATCACCAGGTAGTTTCTTTGTATACTTTAGGGCTAAAAAAAAAGATGAGCCTGATGCCAATGTGCATTGTGGGGGCAGTTTGTCTTTTTTGCATGCAATTGAACTAAGGCTGACCATGCATGTAACAATTTTTAGCGAAATTAACCCACTTTCCACCATCTCTTAAAAATTACCAACTTGATTAATGCAACATACCAGTTTCCACCAACCATGAAAGGATTCACACCTGTTTGCGACAGGTTGCTTTGGTCCATTTTACTGTTTGTTCAATTAAAAACCTTGTTGAATGTGCATGTCATTTCTTGAAAATTGCATTGTGTGTGAGTAATATTAGGGTCATGTCAAGGTCATGCCTAACTCTGGCTAACGCTTTCCTGTCTTTGACTGCACACTGGTTGCAGACCAATGTGCCTGTTGGTAGTGGCACTAGTGTAAGAGTTCAAACTTCATCAGGAAGCAGGTCTGCAGCGCAAGACCAGCAGTGTTATCAAGCTTTCCTGCTCCACACAGAAGTCTGTGATGATAAACACAGCTCTGCCAACATATTGCGGGCAATTAGATCGATGTTGGCCAATTGGTTTGGAGAGCGGGCAGTCACCAATGTCTCTGTTGGGTTCATTGTGACAGACGGAGGTTCAAACATGGTTAAAGCACTCCAGGATGGATCTTTTGTCGGTGTGCGCTGTTCTGCACACACTGCATTTAGTGGTCAAGGGTGCAATCCCAGTGGAGAAAAACAACAAGATTGCTCAAATCTGGGACCTTGCAGAAAGATTGCAGGGCATTTCCACTGCAGTGTAGGGGCTAGTCAACTGTTGAGGGAGGAGAAAGAACAATCAGGGCTCCCCATTCATCGCCTGAAACAAGATGTCAGCACCCGGTGGAACTATACCCTGGAAATGCTGGAATGCATTTTGGAGCAAAAGACAGTCATCCACAATCTATCATCCTGCCACAGCATTGGGATTGATTCCAGACTGGGACGTGATGACTGGTGTATAATTGGGCAGCTCATTTATGTCTTAAAACCCTTTCGGAATGTGACGGAAAACTTGAGTCAGAGCAATGCCAGCCTAGGACAGGTCATACCCTTGTTTACCTATCTCATAGATAAGATAGGATTGTTCCTAGAAAACAGTGAGCCTGTTTGTGGCAGCCCACTTCATGCCGATGTAGCATCTTTCATCAGAAAGCTACAAGATAACTTAAAAGATCGGCTAAATGATTGTGTCCGCAAAAGCCCTGAACTCATGCTGGCTTCCCTGTGTGATCCTGGGATCAAAGGTAAACTGGCACTCAGAGACAACAGCCTCTCCTACTGGAAAGAAAAACTGATTGAAAGGGTCTGTAATTTGCAGCAGCAGAGATGTATGCAGGATGAGACCGGTTTGGAAGATTCACCTGCCATGTCTGCTATTCCAAGGCCTGGCACCATCACTCAAAAACAACCGAGTGGAGCATGTGCATGTTGGGTAGAGGCCCTTGACAATCTGGTGGATGCAGGTCAAGCAGCAGATAATCGAGAGGAGAGCAGTGCCTCTGAAATGGTCAGGGCCTACCTATATGAAGCACCTTTGCTTCCTACAGAGGACCATTTGACCTATTGGGATGGTAAGAAAAGTTTGTGGCCTGGTATTTGCATGGTTGCCCAGCAACTACTATCCTGTCCTCCAACCACTGTGCAAAGTGAGAGAGTTTTCTCTATTACTGGGAATATCCTTAATCCACACCGTGCACAACTAACACCCCATTTGATGGAACAAATAACTTTCCTCAAATTTAACCTCTCCAAGCTGGGTTATCTTAAAGATGACCTCAACAGCATGACAGTTCCTCTTGATGGAGAAACTGTCAACTCAAGGATCAGAATATGTTACCAACACAACATAGCACAAAGAAGCATACAGTTGGAAACGTGATTCCATGCAAGATAGATTAGTTGGTCACTGGCACTGCTGAGCTGCATCCAGATGCCCAGGACCCCTCCCATTTGCCATCTCTGACCCTGGGGACACCAGGGCCCTCTCTGATCCTCCGCCTGTTTCATGACCATCTGCAATTGTCCGAAGTCACCAGTGTGAGTAATCTACCCTGCTGCCATGGTACTCAAGCCCTGGAAATGATGACTGCCCTTTGAACTGTTGCCCCTTGTGATTGTGTTAGCCTGTGAACCCCTGTCCAGTTAACTGTTGCCCTCATGATTGCAAGCCTGCAACCTATGTCCTGTGAACTGTTGTTGAGGACTGTATGGTGGTTATGGTTAACCCCTGCTGTAACTATCTGCTGTGTATTCTGGTGGGGGGAAAGCTGAACGGCGTGACTGGACACAATACATGGGATTACCCTTTGCACATTGAAATAGTGTAGAGAGAAATCTCTTAAATGTTCAGCCTGATGGTTAAATGTAGAAAAACTACAATTATAAGGCCTCTAGTAAGTTAGTAACAATAAATGGACTAGTTCTTTTAGATAAACATCACATGAATCTAACAAGGAAAGCAAAACTCAAGAAAATAATTATTTCTGAACAAATTTTTTTTATTTTTAACATAAACAAAACATAAAATAAAAAAAAATTATAAAAATATATTCTCCCCCAACCTGGTGACCAGTGGCTGTAGGGACATCCACACCAGGACGCACTGGGGAGGAGGCACCAATGGGTGTGTCCAGGTTGGGAGATAGTGATGAAGGGTGGAGGAGAACATGCCCTGTAGAAACTGCTGGGGAGGAAGGACAGTCAGCCCAACCAGACGCGGGCAGGTCCAGGCCTTCGTCCACCGGTTGGAGGTGAAGGATGAAGACTTCACCTGTGAAGAAAATAAAATATATTAGATAGATAGATAATACAATACACATGGCTTCTTCACCCTAACATAATATAAAGGCAATTATCTCCCAGCCCTTGTAGACAATCATGTAACATCTTGAGATGTTTTCACTTCCATACCAGTTTTCCATTTTTGATATTCAGTGAGATGCACCTAATCAATTTTGTGTAGGAGATAGTGGTGTCTGTGTCAATTCGCTGCGTCATACCAAGTTTGCAGAGCTGTGCAGGAAGGTGTATTACTTTACTGTACTCTGACCAGGGCAAGGCTGAGTGTCCTCCCCGGCCAGAGTACAAAGGGATTCCCCTCTACACATCGAGCAGTGTAAAGGGGAATCTCCCAAAGATTTTATCCGCTTGGTCGCACGGCCAGCTGGAGAAAATCTTAAGGTGTAATGGATGCCTAAGTGCTGACCGACCACTAACTAATCTACCTCATCCAGACTGACTGACTGTCACAAATATGGAAGATCAGTTGCACTTGCAGAAAAACATATCAGCTATACCAGCTTTTAACATTACACTCACCAAAGAGAAGCCATTCAAGCCATTGCATTTGGGATGACCTAATAAAAAGTTGTTTAATAAAATATAGCAGGCTACTTTTTAAAGTTGATAATTTTGTATGGCCACTGATTGAATAAGCCCCACTTCTGTTCTAGGCTAGGTAGGTTACTCACTCCTGGTCCAGGCTAGGAGGTATAACATAATGAGAAAAGTGTAAATGCATGCATTAGGGGCATGCCAGGGATTGAACAGGTCCAGGGACTGCCAGCCAATAGCTAGAGATTCTTGTCCGACACACCCCCTCCAGCCTGCTGTGTTATTCACGATGATTAACAGTGATTGGCTCAGACTGGAAATCTGAACTGCAGCAAGAAGGTGGCGTGATCAGGGACATTGAGGAAATAACAAGCACAGGTCACGCTAACAGGAAGACTGGAATCAGCTGCAGAGGGGGACTAATAATTCCAGCTAAATCGAAGCCTTGCAGAATAAATCACAACCATTTCTAGACAAGGTATGCCATCAGCATTTCATATTTAAAATACTATATTTGCCTGGAAAATACAAAAAAAGTTATACTTACTCCCTGGATCTGCCACGTCTGGCTGTTCTTCCACATCCCCAGCAGCCTCTACAGGGCAGGTCTCCTCCACCTCCTGCTCAGCCTCAGCAGCTGTTGATTAATGATAGAAAAGAACATTACAATCTGCAGTGTACAACAATCTCACACATTAGTACAAGAACATTGAAACATGTATGATCATCATTCAGCAGATACCAGCAAGATTATACTAACTTACATGTCGGCATTGCTGCCTCAGCCTCCTCCTCCTGAGTCTCCCCCTCTGACTGGATGACACCTATTTAAAGGAGAAATGATGAACGTTACAATGTTCACGCTTCAACTTACTATAAATAAATATACTATAGTGTATATAGATAAAATGAATTATCCATTAGCATGGCAATACAGGGCAGGTCACTAACGTTTATCTACAAGGCAGGGACATGCATTCACCGTTTACAAAAAAATCAGTAAAAAATAAATAAATATGAGACACTTACATGTCCTGGTTCCAGCGGCACTGGCGAGTGCTAGGTGCACTGCCACTGATCAGGCGCCTCAGTTCAGAGCGGCGACGTTCTGTCAGATTACGTAAGTTACGCAAGCGCTTGCGTTACCTGACAGAGCATCGCAGAGGCTCTACCTGTCACTGCTTGAGCAAGAAGCAATGACACTGGAATCGACAATGGAAGGCTGGACAAATCGAAAAGGACCCACTGTATTAGTGACACTACTACAGTACTTAATGCACGTTGCTGACATGCTCCTGCTCCTCCGCCCTCTGCCTCCGGCGGCGCTGGGCCTGGATACGATCTTTAAAAAAATCAAACACATCATGGTAAATGTTGCGTTGCATGCTTGACAAAAAAAATGTTCTGCACACATTGCACAATGCAATGCTGACACCAACCTTGATGAGCCAGGAGCTGGGTGATCTCATCCTCCCCTACACCCGCTAGGAGCTCCGCCTCATGGGGGAGGAGAGGCACCTGCTTCCCTCTGTGCCCCAACTGCCTGCGTTTCCACGCTATGGAACTGCAAAACAAAAAGAGAAGAGAAACGGGTTCCATAATTAAACTACAATTGTAATCTGAAAATTACATCAACACATGAAACACACGTAGAATGAACCCGTAGAATGAAACAATGCAAATGAAATTTATGGATTAGGCACATTTTTTCATGTAGCACAAGATTTGCACATTTATTTATTAACCAAATTTATTTTAAGAAAAACGTATGCTTTTTTGGTGCACAATAAAATATAAAAGACAGGATTGGGATTGTGCCAAGTAAATATAGATGTCCAGTGCACCTTTCTAATTATTACGCGGCGCGCGCTTGTGTGAACTGTGTATGGTGTAAAATTTCCTTTCTTGTTTCTTTTGCAAAGCATTAACCCACTTGCGGATGTGGACCCCCCCCCCCCATAGTAACTAAACATATGGCGAGTCCGCAAGCTGGTTAAGTCCAGCCACCGTAACACTTTTTTTTTATATACAAATTTAACTCTTTTTATTTTTCAATAACAAAAAATGTAAAACCCAGCGGTGATCTAATGCCACCAATAAAAGCTCTATATGTGGCGGGAGAAGAGCATAAATTTAATTTGGGTAGTACATCGCAGGAGAGTGCAGTTGTCAGTTAAAGCTGTAACGCGCTAAATAGCAGAATATGGCCTGGTCAGAAAAGGGGCGTAACCTACAGGTGGTCAAGTGGAACTTAAAAGCACTTACTGCTCACTTTAGTGATAACTAAGAACAAATAACGGCCATGGAAATATTCCTCTTACAATGATCGTGGCGATAATATATTTAACATGTGCAACTGCAAACTATGCTTTCATGTGTAGGCTAGGCACACCTATGCGCAAACTTGATTTTTCCTTTTTAAAAAAAAAAATTCACTTAACTTTACTGACATCACATGTGATAGCAATAATATATGTTTATGTGTGTGTGTGGAGGGGGGGGGACTTGTTTTTGGGCAAAATATGTGATTTCATTTTTAACCACTTGCCAACCGGCTCACGTCGATATATATCGGCAGAATGGCACAGCTGCCCAAAGTAACGTGACATCGGGACCCTCGGACTCGATGTCCGCCGGGTGCCGCTGATCGTGTCACGGAGCAAAAACATACAAATGTCGAATCTTTGGCTTATGGTGTCTGTCGAAAGTTCTAAGAAGATTCGACGGAGCAGCTAGTAAACTGCACAATGTTGCAATCGTAAATTTCCGATCAAATGCATCCGCCCATAGGCTATAGAAAAATTCTAATGTTATTTGACTAGTAAAATAATTAATAAAATATAATTATTCATTTATTACTAGTCATACAACATTAGAATTCTACTACAGCTAGCTTGTAGGTGGAAAATTCGACCGGAAATGTATGATTGCGGTGACATACAGTTTAGCTGCTCCGTCGAATCTTCTTTGAACATTCGACAGACACCATACCTTCAATGACAGATTCAAACTTATTTAATTTGGATTTTTGGACGAATGCAAGTTTTTAACGAAAAACAAAATAAATAAAAACGAAATTCGGGAGTAACTAAATAAATTTATTTTTCGGACGAAAACGAAATTCCAAAACGAAATATTTCAGTGTGCACATGTCTATTACAGACCTCCTCAGACCACCGTCAAGAGCACTATGCAGCATTACAGGCCTCCTCAGACCACATCCCAGAGCACTATGCAGCATTACAGGCCTCCTCAGACCACATTCCAGAGCACTATGCAGAATTACAGGCCTCCTCAGACCACTGTCCCGAGCACTCTGCAGCTTTAGAGGCCTCCTCAGACCACCGTCCAGAGCACTGTGCAGCATTACAGGCCTCCTCAGACCACACTCCAGAACACTGTGCAGCATTACAGGCCTCCTCAGACCACTGTCCAGAGCATTGTGCAGCAATACAGGCCTCCTCAGACCATCCATAGTGGCTAAATCTGAATCTGTGAGTTTGTTCAAACCTTAATACCATAAATAATAACATGATATTTGATGTTTTTACTCCAGGAGTGTATAATGAGTTTTGAAATTCTAGAAAATGCTTAAATAATGCATTATTTAACTAAACACATTCGATTTTAGTTGACAAAAATGATTTTAGTCGACTAAAAAGTACTGGAGATTTTAGTCAACTAAAATGTAGGACATTTTAGTTGACTAAAATGTACTGGAGATTTAGCTGACCAAATACGACTAAAACTAAAACAATTGCAGAAGACTAAAATGGGACTTAAACTAAAATACCATTTCAGTCCTAAGACTAAAACTAAATCGAAAATTGCTGCCAAAATTAACCCTGTTGGCATCACATATACAGCCTGAAAACAGGTGACACAGGTACAAGTATATGAAAATTAAAACATAAAGTACCTGCTGGGGTGCATGATTGGTGGAGGATGAATGGCTGGCACTGGTTGAGGTGATCCAGAGCTGAAAAAACTTACTTGGTCCATGTCTAATGTCTGCCTCCTGCTAGCTTAGATTTTCTTCCTGTGGTCTAGGCATGCATCTACCAGCTACCCAAAGACTTTGCTGTGACTATCCCTGTTTGCTTGCCTTTAGAAAAAGCCCTATAGAAGTCTATGGAAATCTACAGTACACATGTGAACAGTGGGATGAAGGTCCATGCTGGCATTAAGAAACTTTGCAGTGGGCCATGCCTGCAAGAACTCAGTAAGTATGTAGCTGGGACAGGGTCATTTACAATAGTTAAACTAGAAAGGAGGGTGAAAAAAAATATTGAAAAAGTATACTTAAAGTGGTTGTTAAGCCACTCCAACCTGTATACACCATCAGCGCTGCCTCCTATTGTAGGATCCCTCTCTGTGTGTGATTTATAAAAATAAATGCTGCAAATACCTTATTTCACTGCCGAGATTGCGATCACATGACCAGCCGGCTTTCTCCTTTTCTCCTCTGAGAGATGCAGCGGGTGGGGCTGAGATTCCTCTGCTGATGTCAGTCTGAAGGGGAGGAGAAGAAGAGCTGGCTGGTCGCAATCTCAGCTCTTAAATGAGGTATTTACAGCATTTATATTTATAAATCATTCACAGAGGGGGATACTGCAATAGGAGGCAGTGCTGATGGTGTATACAGGTTAGTGTTATGAGAGTAGCGAGGAGGGCGCTCACACATAGACAGAGAGGGGGGAGGAGGACACAGGAGCAGAGAGGAGAGCAGATAGCAGGTTTCTGATGACAGAGGCACGTAAACTGACCACAGTGTCTGGTCTCAGCAGCCATGATACACCGTGGTCAGTTTACAGACGTGTGGGGAGAAACACGGATCAGGCAGGTTTTTTAGGTGTTACAGGGGGCCAAATGACACAGGACAAGCACTGTGTCATATAACATGCTTTAAAGGAGCAGGATCCTTTTTTAACCTTTAAAGTGTTAGTTCAACTTTTAGTTTTCTTCTGAAAAGGTGAACTAACACTGTACATTCTCCCACCTTCCCAGCCTTTGCTGTACTTACCTACAGGAATGCTGAGCTGTCAGTGCCCATGCAGCAGGCTTAGCGGTCCGGGGATCTGAAATCTTCACTTCTCCCTCTTCTCTGTGCAGTGATTCTGGAATGGACCAGAGCAATTCACTGCATAGACACTGACCAATCAGAATCACTCTGATCTGTCCCTGAAGGGCTGCACAGAGAAGAAGGAGACGAGCGGGGACTTAAAATTCCAGACCGTTGGACTGTCAGCATAGGCACTGACAACTGAGCATCCCTGTAGGTAAGTACAGCAGGGAAGGGGGGGAGGTGGGGTGAATGGTGTACCTTTACGTTTTTTTTTTTAAAAAGCAGATACTTTAGGAATTAACGCTTTATTTTAGGGTTTGGGTTATTTGTTGGATGTTTAGGCAAGCAGAGGATTAAATGTCAGGGTGCGCTAAAGTGTTAGAAATAATTTGCAATGCAGGGAAACAGGTGAGCTGTAGAATTAATACATGTACTTGGTGAAAGAACTCGGCGATCACAACAAACAGCCCTGAGCTGTTAGCTTAAAAACTAATATAACAAAAAACTGTGCATGATGTGCTTACTATTACAAAAATACTAAATGCACTTTTAAATCATACATATTTTTTAAATTCAATATTGGGGCTGGTTTGGACATATCGTGCATTGAGCAATGATAATGTGCAAAGTACTGGGGCCTATTCTTTACTCGTGAGGAATGGATTGCCTGATTGCTATGGGTTTCTGCACTTTGCTTCCCATCATTGCACTCTGATGAATGACCCAAGCTCCTCAGGTGTTTTTTTTTTATTTTTAATTGGAAATATATGCATGGTACATACATGAAGTATTAATACATACAAAATGAAGTACATACAAAAGCGTTCCTGGTTGTTTGGCATAGTAGACTCATAAAGTCTCATATACCAGGTATATTTAACACAAAAAGACACCAAGGAGAGAGACCGCGGGCTATGTAGTCTGTCACTGTGAAACATAAAGGAGGGTGTCAGGTCAAGTACATGTTTCCCCATCTGCCCACCATCTATCCCATACTTTGTCAAATTTGAGAGGACAGCCTCTGTGCGTATAAATCAGTTTTTTGTATGGAAGGGTGTCATCAATCTTCTTTTTCCAGCTCTGAAGTATAGGGGGCAGGGCCTACATCCATGTCCGAGCTACGGTTTTCCTGGCCAGGCATAGTGTTTCATGCAAAAAGGTGGCAAGGGCTTGTCTATATTTGGGTCTGGCAAAAGTCAGAGTAAGCATAGTTTTGGCTCTAGAGTGATTGGTGAGCCCATTTGATCATGGAGAAAGCAGATCACTTGAGTCCAGAATGTTTGGATAATCAGGCAGGTCCACAGTAAATGATAGAAAGATCCGGGCGTCTTGACACATAACAAGCACCCTGGGTTACGGGTAGGCTGAAAACAGGCAATTCTCTGGGGCGTTAAATACGTCCTGCCTGTGTATAATATATAGTTGTGTTAAGGGGTCTGATAGCTTAGGGGATACTGTTTTTACATCCTTCAAGATTTCCTCCCAATTCTCGTCTTCTATCGCTTCAATGTCCATTTTCCATCTAGTTTTATAGGATAGGGTTGTGGTGGCCTCAGGTATTATTTTAAACAATAAATGTGTACTGCTGACATAGGAGGTCACAGTCTTTCAATCTACATGCACAACCGATAAAAGCACCAAACTCCTATAACAGTTACTGTGAAAGTCAGGGAAAAGTCACAGCAAATATCAAATTAATATTTAAATGTGTATTGAATGGAAATATATGGTGGAAATATGTTACTGCTGTGTGAGGTATAATAGGATTCTCAAAGCGTTAGCATTTGTCTCTCATTTCTGAATCTAATGAAGATATTCTGTATACCAACAAAGAGTGATTTACATGTTATCGCAGAAGAAAGCTGCCATTCTGATATTCAATGAAGGTTAAAATTTTCATTTTTTTTATCATATTTCACAATTGATTTTAATGACAGGCTCAGAATTATGCAGGAAACTTGTGGTTTTTATCAATAAGAATATACAATCCGCCATTCTTTGTTGAACCAGTTAACTCATCCATTGCTGCTGATGCTACGTAAAGCAGAACACCAGGCAAATGCACAGTTGAAATAATAATGTTAATTGTTTTACCTGCCAAATGATATGCTGTTCAGTTCAGTCACTCTTGTGAATCATGCTATTCACATCACTTAGCCAAGGTGGTAGTCCCCAGAAGATTTATCTTATTGATAAACACTGCAGGTAGTCAAAGAGATCATATAGAAAAAAGGATAATACAGGAACAAGGACTGCCATTCTTTTGCTCATTAAAAAAAAAAGAAGTAAATTAACAAACTGAATTAGGCCCCAGGTTCCCTTTTGTAGAATGGTGATAACATCACCTGTAATAAAGAAGACACTGCATCAGGAGTGGTGATAGGTAATAATAAATGAAAATGGCCAAACTTTTACTGAAAATTGGGAAACTGCAGCTAAAGGCATTGGACTAACTTGGGGAAACTAAAAGTAATGATTTTTTTTTGTGGTCATGGCAGCACACACATTGGGTTGTGACACCGCCTCCACAACCTGATAGGACTGGTTAGATATAAGTTTTGAAGAGGAGTCCACCGCTGTATTCCCTTTTTTTTCCTAACCTAGATGGTTGGACCAATAAAAGCTTGGAAACCCCTTACCGCTTCGCCCCAGCTAGGTTCAGCCTCTCCTAGTTGAAAGCCCTGACTGTACAGTCTCTAAATGAGCTTTATGCAGGGAACCCCACTCTGGTGGTCTCAGGGGTATGTAAAATTATCTATACCTTACAAACCTTAAAGAGGTTTTGGTGACATTTGCAGCGGTCTCCAGATCTTTTTTTTCCTCTTCTCTGTCATCTAGCACACGCTTTCCTTGCTTGGGCTCTCCTATATGTATATCTTAGCCTGTGTCTTTGTTTATGGTGCCGGGCGCTGGGCGCTGTAGTCAATCAGTGTTGCCATTCCCATCATGGCGCCGGCTCAATGGCGCACAGGATCTGACACAGGCGGCATCCTCTCTCGCCAGGTTCCAGGATGGCTTTGGACGCAGCAAATGGCTACTGCGCATGGGCGAGCGTGACGTCAGAGCCGCCGCGACGGCGGTCTATTTAAAAAACAGAAAATTCTGTCTTTCAGCCCCTATGAAGGCAAGAGCTCACCGGTTCTGCTCCCCACATTGCTGCCTTGTGGCCACAGCTTTATTTCTGACACTGGTAAGTCTTTATCACCCTTCCCCTTTCCAGCACTGTATGACTAACTTTTGCACCTCTTACTTAAAGACCTTTTCCTTTCAGGTACACTCTATCTCCTTCCATGGAGGCCACTGCTCCAGCAGACCATCCACGAGCTGCAAGGTAAGGGGGCATACATTGGGTAAGTAGTGAAGAGGAGAAAAAGAGAGCCTTGCCACTAATGCTATCTCATCCTGGTAGCTCTGGCAGATCATCAAGGTCATCGCACTCTAAAGGCAAAGACCACTCACCTTCAAGACACTCCCAGTCTCAAAGAAGTCGGTGAAGAACCTCCTCCCATCACCACAAAGATGCGGCTTCATCCCGTCAACCTCGCGATGACCAACGTACCCATCCTGCGGCCAATGCCTGCTGGGTCTGCGGGGCAGTAGCGCTGCCTAGTAAACTAGTCCGCCAAACCTGTTTGGATGAAGCAACCGTGATAAAGAATCAGATGCAAGGGAAGCGTCCAACATAATAAGAGAGTCAGTAAAAGAATCTATCATGCAAGTGGCAGCTCACGAACCAATCAGACAACCTTCAGTGGCCTCAACTTATATTCCTCAAGAACTCTCCCCGTCAGTCTCTCATATTCTTCAAGAGGATTCTCCAGAAGAGGACGAAATTCTAATGCCCACTTCATTTGATTTCGCACTCATAGATCCTTTTGCAAAATCCGTAAAAGTGGCAATCAGTTGGGAGGAGGAGAAGGACGCCCCACGCAAGTTAAGGAAGTACTTTCCTAACCTGAAAAAGGACCCTGAAACTTTCCCTTTTATTGAAGAACTCGAGGAGTTAACAAAGGATGAATGGCAGAAACCAGATAAAAAATCTGGTCTAAACAACAGGATAGCTAAGCTCTACCCGCTAAGGGAACCAATGGTAAATCCTCTAATCTCAGCGTCTGTGGTGGATTCCTCCTTAATGCGCTTGGCGCGACATGTAACTCTCCCGATTGAGGATGCCATTACCTTCAGGGATGTAATGGATCAGAAAATAGATCTCGATCTTAAGAAAGCCTACTCAGCGGCAGGAGGAGCATGCAGACCAGCAATCACTCTGGCAGCAGTCGGCAGAGCGATCACCTGCTGGGCATCCAACATTGAAAAACTGTTGCTGGAAGCAGCGGACCAAGAAAAAATCATATCCGCTATGCAAGAACTCAGCCTAGCAGGAGACTTCGTGGCTGAAGCAGCGGTTGATATAATAAGATCCTCAGCAAGTGCGATGTTGGCATCAGTAATGTCTAGGAGAGCGCTGTGGTTAAAACCCTGGGTCGCAGATGCGACTTCTAAATCAACTTGGTGTAGAATCCCCTACGACGGCACCAACTTATTTGGTCCTAAGCTTGATACAGCAATCTCCAAGGTTACAGGAGGGAAATCGGGTCTCATTCCTTCCGATAGAAGACCCAAACAGCAAAGAAATCCACGCCATCTGCCGGAAAGATACAGAGAGGTAAGATCTTACAGACTGGGGAAGGAATTCAAACGAAACTGGCGAAATTCCTAATCGTCCTTTGTGAGGGTGCAAAAACTGAAAATCCCCAATTCAGGAGATCAACAGAAGTCATTTTGATGGCACGCACGCCCAGCCCGCAATAGTAGGAGCGAGGTTGAGGCTATTTGCTCATGTATGGTCAGGTCAGATAAAAGACCCCTGGACGATTTCCACCATCCAAGAGGGTCACAGATGGACATTCAAACTCAAACCTCCCAAGGATCACTACAGACCTACCAGACAACCATCTTCTCTTCCAAAATGAAACGAAATCCTAGTCAGTTATATTCTGGAACTGTTACAAAAACAAGCAGTTGTAGAGGTTCCACGGTAACAGAGGGGCATAGGTTTCTATTCTCCGCTCTTTCTAGTAGCAACGAAGACGGGAGATTTGAGGCCGGTGCTAGATTTGAAAAATCTAAATGAAACGATTTCAGTCGAATCCTTCAAAATGGAGAGCCTCCAATCCATATTACTAGCAATAGGAACAAAGGACTGGATGCTCTCGGTCGATTTGTCCGACGCCTCTGCATATTCCGGTGCATCAAACCTTCCAGAAATACCTACGCTTTGCAATAGGTCACCAGCACTTTCAGTTCCAAAGCCTCCCGTTTGGGATATCTACGGCCCCCAGAACCTTTACAAAGGTCTTGCTACCGGTGATAGCGCATCTGAGAGAAAAAGGACTGAGAGTCCTTCATTATCTCGACGAGATTATCCTCCTGGCTGACAGCCAACAAACTCTCTTTCAACATCGAGCGATTCTAATTTCCACACTTCAACAGTTCGGCTGGATAATAAACTGGAAAAAGAGCAGACTGGTCCCAGCGCAAAGAATGATCTTCTTAGGCGCCTAATTGGACACCAGCTCCAATACGGTCAGACTTCCCCAAGAGAAGATAGGACCGTTGGTTCACAAAATAAAGAACCTCTTGGTGACGGAACACCTTCCTGCCAGAGTGTATCTGAGCATCCTGGGCTCCATGTCTTCCACCTTCCTAATGGTCCAGTGGTCCCAGTGGAATTCAAGGATCTTCCAAAACTCATTCCTGTCACAATGTAACGGGTCTTCAACGAACCAGCGAATAGTCATCAGCCATGCAGTAAAAAAATATGCATGGTGGTGGACATGAGTCAGCAACCTAACACGCTGTCGACCCATAGTCCCTCCATTACCAGAAATAGTCACGACAGATGCCAGCTTCCAGGGATGGGGAGCACATTACCAACATCAGGGAGCACAGGGATGTTGGTCCTTTCGCCCACAGGGCATAGTCTCAAATGTCCTGGAACTCAGGGCTGCCTGGCAGGCCATCCTAACATTCGGGCCATTCCTAGCATCAGGAAAGAAGTTCTCTTGCGTGTGGACAGCACTGTAGTGGTGAACTACATCCACAGACAAGGAGGTACCAGGAGCAGAACGCTCATGGAAGAAGTTCGACCCATACTCGAGTGGGCTCAAGTTCACCTGGCGGACTTGAAGGCGATCTACGTTCTGGGAATACCAAATCAACTAGCGGACGACTTGAGCAGGATATTTGTATCGCACAACGAGTTGTCTCTCAGTCCCCAAGCCTTCGCTCTCCTTAGTCGCAGATGGGGAACTCCCGGTATAGACCTGGCGGCAACCCCAGAGAACAACAAATGTCCCCGATTCCTAGCGAGGGCCGACTATCCTACAGCAGCAGGGATCGACTGCCTTCACCACCCATGGAAATTTCACCTGGGTTATATTTTTTCTCTGTTTCCCTTATAGCCAGATTTCTGGCCAGACTGAGGAACTCGACATCCACGGTCATAGCAATGTTGCCATTCTGGCCTTGGTTCACGACCGTATTACAGTTGAACACAGAGAAACCGCTTCCGCTCCCAGTGAGCCCGGATTTGCTCTTGCAGGGTCGATTCCTACACCCGTCACCAGAACGTTTACACCTAACGGCCTGGAGGTTGAAAGGGAAAGGCTGCTGGATCAAGGATGTTCACTTAGAGTAGTGACCACGCTACAACAGGCCAGGAAAAGGTCAACAAACAGCACATATAACAAGAGCTGGGAGAGATTCACTGCTTTTGCTCAGCAACAGTCTTGGGATCCACTCTCCCTGTCAGTCTCTCATATTCTAGAGTTCTTGCAACTAGGCCTAGAAAGGGGACTAGGTTTGAGCACTCTCAAAGTACCAGTCTCTGCCCTGTCCGCAATGATGGGAACCAGATGGGCATTAGACCCTCTCATAATTCAGTTCCTAAAGGCATACCTGAATATAAGACCACCCAGGAAACCAGTCAGTTTCCTCTTGAATCAATATCCTTATGGGATCCAACGCTCAAACTATCATTTCTGATCGCAATAACATCTGCCAAGAGAGTCTCAGAGCTGCAAGCTCTATAAATCAAAGAGCCGCATCTAGTCTTTTATCAGGATAGAGTCGTCCTCAGACCCTCGGAACAGTTTATACCCAAGGTGGCATCTACCTTCCACTTTAACTCAGAAATCAATCTTCCAGTCTTCCTCTCTAATGAGGGGCATCCACACCCCTTGGACATTAAATCTGTCCTTTCTTCCTACCTAGAAGCTACTAGACCGTTCAGGAAGGCCGGAAACTTGCTAGATATTCTGCATGGCCCCAAAACAGGGCAGGCAGCCCCCTGGCTAATTAAAACCATCAAAAGGACATACCTTATACAATCACTCCCAATACCGGATGGATTGAAGGCCCACTCGACCAGGGCAGTGGCCACCTCCTGGGCAGCGTACTGTAGAGTGTCAACAGAAACCATTTGCAAGGCAGCAACTTGGTCTTCCAAAACCACGTTTTTGTCACACTACAGAATAGATCCGGCTCAATTAACTATGGGTTGAGTTCGGGAGATCAATCATTCAAACTAACTCTTCTATACCTTGTACGCGAGTAAATAAAATATTCTGAAAGCACCCACCCATGTAGCGAGTTATTTCCCAATGTGTGTGATGCCATGATGCGTCAGGAAAACGGAAAATTGTATACTTACCTTCTGTAATTTTCCTTTCCTGATGCATCCCATGGCAGCACACAGAATCCCACCCTTCTAAGGTGATAGTTACTGAGAATACAGCGGTGGACTCCTCTTCAAAACTTATAGCTAACCAGTCCTATCAGGTTGTGGAGGCGGAGTCACAACCCAATGTGTGTGCTGCCATGGGATGTGTCAGGAAAGGAAAATTACGGAAGGTAAGTATACAATTTTCCGTTTTATGGAAGTACCCTTTATAGGCTTGATTGACACATGTTTGACATGCATCAATAAACATTGCAGTGAACTTTGCGTTGTGCACTGTTGTACGCAAAAACACATCAATGATTGCCTATGCACATTACCCCACAGATATTTTTTGTGTGTTTTACAGTTTTCTATAGGTTTTTTTCACCAAAAAGAAATGAAAAATACTACAGCACACATATGTATTTGTGTTTTATTTTTCGTTTTGTATTTATTGATTGTTTGTTATTTGACTTTTTACATAAAATACACAAAAATACATTCTTGAGTATTATAAATTTTTATTGTCGTTCTTTTTTGCCTTTTTTTTTCTGTGAAAAAAAGACATTAAATTACATTCAAATACACAAATATGTACTGTACATAAATATATACATTTAAATATACATTGCATACATTGCAAAGTGACATGTAAAGGTTTTATTAAAGATAGGTTTAAGCCCTTTTCACCTAAGCATTCTTCATGGCAAAAAGTAAAGGCTGTTTTGCCAAAATCTGTGTTTTTGTGCCTAAATCCATTTTCCCAGTCACCACTGGCAATTTACACTGCTGGTGACACCCCACAGACAATTGAGAAGCAATCATAGGGTTTTCTGGTCCCATGCAGGCTGAAGACTTCATTAAAAAAATATGCCCCCAGCCTTGGCTTTTCAGATACTGCTAAAGCCTGAAAAAAAAGTGTTGTTTAGCCGTATTGAATGCCCATTGCATGCCATTGTGTGAAGTTTTACAAATTATTTCCATAATGTTTCCATATGTGATTGCTGCTTGTTTCAAGTCATCCCATCCTGATACAGATCTTCCTGTTCTGTTATTCTTTGCTGATTTTGATGCATATGGGCACCACACAAATATTTTTTGGCACTCCAATGGCTAAAAAGCATCTCTTAACAGTGCTCATTTAATTTTACTACTTACACTGGACACTAGGAATAAGCTAAATCAGTGGAAATACTGACAGGAATTCTGTTTGTTTTACAAAACACTATATTTTCTGTAGCAACCAAATATTTCTTCAGAGTCATATACTAACAGAGCACATTGGATTTTTTTGCTGGATAATAATGAATATATTTTGAAAAAAAACCTCAGCAATATTCAAAATTTCAAAATGTAATATGGATCCTATAATTATATTAAAAGAATAATACAGGAGGTAAATGCAATTTTCTTTCCTCCTTAGTTTTTGGTTGAACTTCATATTGAATGTTCATGATGCAAATTTAGGAAAAACATTAGATTAGCTGGCTAGAGACACAAGATGTTTCCATAGTTCAAAGAAAAAAGTTCACTTAAAAAGGCAATTTAAAAAAATACAGATTAAACTCCCCCCCCCCCCCCAGGTCTTTTTCAGGATGGGGCCTTGGTTCCCTCTATCAAAATAGTAGATGGGCATGTGTCACACAAAAAGACGCTAGTATTTTCGGCTAACTCCGCTGGGAATTTCACTCCAGCTCTCCCTAAAGTATCCCCATGAATTCACAATTTATGAATTCACAATTTATATTGGTATGGTCCCACACATGAGTACTGTTATCTATTGCTTTCACTTCCACGCTCTTGAATTTCGTCTTTCAGTATGGTGGCAAAATCTTGCCCCTGTCCTGTATTAAATGCCACTGAGAACTCAAACATGTTCAGTAGTAGGAACAGTGGCCGCTGGTGCTCAAATTTTTTTTTTGGGGGGGGGGCACAAACAAACTCAAAAATACTGAAACAAAAACATCAATTGCAGCCACTGTGACCATCATATGCAGCCATTCTGTCCATCATATGCAGCCGTGTCCTCCATGTTTCCTCCTTGCGTGCCTTCTTCCTGCTTTGCTAGGTAACCAATAAGATCGCCTCTACCTTCAGCCAATCAGGTGCCTGGTATTACATCTCGGCCTCCTGATTGGCTGAGGGGCGGTTCTGTGTTAGTAAAGCAAATATTCATTTGCTTTGCTAACACACCTGGGTGTACTGCAAGCACAATGGTTTGCGTTTGCAGTTGACCTTTTTTGAGGCCTAATAGAGCCTATGGCTCTAATCAGGTGCTTCAAACCCCCCCCCCGCTATAATTCAAGCGCCCGGTGCCCAAAAAGAAGCTGGATGCCTGAATGGGGGTGGCTACAGCGGCCGTGGATAGATTCATGAAATGCATTAATCTATCCATAGTACACAGATGGGGTGACTGGAGAGAGGGGGCGGTGCCCAAGCGCCCCTAATGGACACACCGCCACTGAGCTGGAATACAGCATGGCCACTACCAAGCATGTGTGGTATTTCTCTGCCAAAACGATGGCAGACTTTTGAGAGTGCAGAAGTAAAAATCTCACATTCACAATTTTTACTGCTCATGTGTGGGGATCCTTTATGGAACTCGAGAGTCAAATTCACTCTCATGCGTGTGATAAACTCCTGCTCACACCACATTGCTATCCCCCCTCACCACTTCCCATTTGAATAGTCTGCCCCTTCCACCATCACTCCACCACATGCACACCCATTTACCCCTCTCTAACCACTTTGCTGTCCCCTGTCTTCACCACTTTTTCCTCTCAGTCACCCAGCCACCACTGCCCTCACAGGCACCAGATTTCACCACTCTTCTTCCCACCAATCCATTTACTTCTACCCTCACTACTGTTCCTCCCACCTGTTCCTACACTAATTGCGCTTCTCCCTGTCCACACCCCCTCACCCCTGGTTTCACCACTCTTTCCTTCATTGCACCATTTCAACACCCCCAACAACACATGACCATGCTTGTACCCACCAGACCTACTGTCACCACTGCACTAGCAACCATCTGAATCCACCTGATCTCAGGATCACACCTACTGACACCCCCCCCCCCCCCCCTCCTCCCCACACATGCTTTTGCTGGTAATTAATAATAATAATGTAATTTTAACTATTTTAATAATAACAGTTGGCTCATTGAAAACCATGCCCTGCTACAGATATATTAGACACCTTTGCAGTACAATGTGAATTTGCCTATTTTTACTGGCTGTCATCAGTGAAACATATCTACTAAAATACCACAAGTTTTGTCTGCTTCTTCTGTTGGAATGACCTATCCATACAATATAACATTTAACAGTTTCCTGCACCCTTGCATTACTTTGACATGGCTGTAAGATTCACTGTAGATAGATAGACAGACTAAGAGCAGGACCACTTAACCTCAAGTCAAGTTCTAATATTGTGCGCTGGTTGGCTAGTTTTCATTTGCATTGTAAGCAGGTAGGAGATGATTCTTCTGTCTGACCAGTCCTGTTATACCTGAAATGTCTCCATTGTTTTTTGCGGTGTCAGTATCCACTCTCAAGTCACAGTGTAATGTTTGCACTGTTCAAATTGTATGTGGTCAGCTTTGATCAAGTTGTTAATATTATTGACAAGTTGTTAGTTACATATGGGAGTCATAGTATAGTATAAATGCCATGTATACCATATATGTAAAGCAGAAATTATCACTTTAGTAAGCTGTATATTGACAGTAGTCAGATAGCCAAATTATCTGTGATCATGGCCATGACTAATGCATTTGTGACCAGGATAATTTGGTTAGGGGCAGTCTCACATTAAACCCAAGCAATGTCATGTTCTCTCACCTCTGATTGCCTGGGGCCCGCCAGTGTTTGTATCCAAGATGTACAGAGCTACATGAGTTGAAAACCATCATTTGCATGCAGGTCTCATTTTTTTTTCTCTGTTATAAAAAAAAAAAAACCATAGGAGATGATGTCTTGTACTGACAAAGGAAACAACGAAGTGTGTAACACACACTAACTAGGATAAAAAGGGACTCCTGCTGCACACCATGGGGATCCATAGTTCTCTAATCACAGAGACAAAAGAGGGGAGGCTGCACAATGAACAGAGGACTCTGTTGCCCTTTGCCTAGAGGGAAAAGCAAAAGGGCAGTGAATGATTTAAAAGTAGACAATTGTTGGGAGCTGCACCCAGATTGAAGTGGTAGAAAGTGTTCCTATGGCACCTGGCTACTGTTTGGAGTTAAAAATACATGCTGTAGCTTCTACCAACAGCCTACTTTGTGTTTAAGTGGGTCCTAATAAACTTTATCCATTGGGACCATGTGTTGTAGGTCCTGCACCACTTTGGTATTAAAAAGACATCCTGCTAAAGCTTTACTTCTGAGGGTGGATTGAGAAGGGACCTTAAGGAGGCCGAGGGTATACTGATACTCACTGATCATTAGGAGTGACAAGGGGGTTGAGGTACAACTTGAATTGCCACAAAAAGGGTACCTAAGGGTGAAAAAGGCTCTATAATTTCTGATGTCAGCTCTGCCAGCAATTACAGAAGGGCAAACTGAGTGTCAGTGGGATGCATACAATAATGCCCCCTGGTCACATCTCATATAAATAATAACATGATATTGTTGTGTAGCCATATAATAACATTTATTGCATATTGTCTCCATTCATTTCTATCAGTTACACATGCAATGTCAGCATAATCTGTTAACAACACGTTTTTGCCTATACTGTAACATTTTAATGCACAGCAGCAGGGCGCTACACTGTGCACAACAACTGCATGTTAAATCTCTGGCTATAGCAAAATAAAATAAAGAAAGCGGCAAATGATTCCAATATGGTACTTCTGAAAACTAGAGAACAAACCACATTGAGATTGATTTCATTAGCTGCCCATTAACTAGATTTCCCATATTTCTCAAAAAAAAAAAAAGTTAAAAGCCAGCTATGTACTTATCACTGATGTGTAAAGATTGAAATGATGATGGACTGTGGCTTTCAAATTATTAAAGAAAAAAACAACATCATGTTTATTTTATCTGCCCATAAAAGTCTAGCAGTTCTCCATGAATATGCAAACTGATTTGGTTTAATTAGCATGATTGGCTTCTGCAGAAGCGGAGTCGAATGTGTTTAGAAGGATATGAGGCAATCGCTAATGAGGTCAGGGTAATGGGCTTGTAAAAGAAAGCTTCAACTGCTGGTCCATCTGCTACACAACCAACATAAAATCATACAGTATGTCTCTATTGAATCTTTTCTGTGATTGTAAGAGGAATCATGGAGAAGTGAGGATGATAATGAACTGCCATAAACATGTTGAATGGGCATGCAAAGGTTGATACTGTCTGCGCTTGAACTTGCTTCATTGTTGGGAAACACATTTAACATATTTTTGTCTCAATATATACAAAGATAAGATGACCTTGTACCCTCAACATTTGACCTTGAGCAAATCCGTTTTCCTTTGCAAATAACAAGCAATTTTTGTTTTCGTTGTGACTTGCATCTAAAAGTTAAAAAAGCATATACAGTAACTTTAAATAAGGGCATTTTCATAGAAACTTTCACTTTTTTTTAGATGCAGCCTTGTGTCTAAGTTGTACTTTTAAAGGGCAAAGATCTGAGCTTCCTCTGAAAATGCTATTTACCTGACTATTTCCAAATTTAAATCTTAATTAATTCTTATTTAAATGTCTCAGAACAAGCATGAAGCAAATTAAAGAATATCTGAATTCAAAAATGTTATATATTTCAGGTTACCAGTCCTTGCAGGGGTTGAAATTGTTTTTTTTTTTCCCTTTATTTTCACCTGTGACTCATTGTACTGTCTCTACAGAGTGTAATAATTTTCTCTCTAGGACAGGAAGTGCATTGGGATTACAGAACAATACACCTCCTCATCTCCATAACATGTGAGGCAGGTGTTCTGAAGTCCAGAAATGAGAACTGACGACAACAAAATATTTCTCTCTCGTAAAGCATACACAGTCTGGTCCCAGTCTTCTGAGTGTAGATCTGGCCATCTTTGCTGCAGATTCCTGACATACTGGGGAAGATTTACTAAAACTGGTGCACTTGGAATCTGGTGCAGCTGTGCATGGTAGCCAATCCACTTCTAACTTCAGCTTGTTCAGTTAAGCTTTGGCAATAACATCTGGAAACTGATTGGTTTCTATGCAGAGTTTCACCAGAGTTTGCACTCTCCAGTTTTAGAAAACTACCCCCTCAATGACAACCCACACAGACATCTTGGTGCCCTGGACAGCCTAGAATTATGAATGGATGTAATTGGTGGCTAACAAGTCGTCGATCACATCCATTCATAAAATTATTTACACTCTCCCACAGCTGCATGTCTATACTTTTTTGCTGGCCTAATTGCCTGCCTCTTTTTTTCTCAGTGTAGAAACCTTTAGTGCCGGTTCACATAGGGGCGACTTGTCAGGCGACCTAGTCGCCTGACAAGTCGCCTCCCGTTCTGTGCTACGGAACCGTTCTAATAGGAGCGACGCAAGTCGCTCCGACTTAGAAAAAGGTTCCTGTACTACTTTGGGGGCGACTTGCATAGACTTCTATGCAGAAGTCGTTTTGCAAGTCGCCTCAGAAGTAGTTTGCAGGTCGCCTCGCTGAGGCGACCTGCAAGTCGTGCCGCCCCTGTGTGAACCGGGGCGAAGGCATTACCGTTTACTGATCCTTTACAGAATGAAACTGAACTGGAAGTGCTCAATCGTGAGCTCTTCCAAGTTCAGTGCAGCGCTGGGTGCCGGTAGAGAAGTAGAAGTTTCTTTCTCCAGCTCAAAGGGGAGAAATCTGTTAGAAAGAGGATATGCCTTTTACAGAGGAACTGCATTTGCATGTCTACTGTCATCAGGGGTTTGGCTCCCTAGTGACATTAACAAAAAATGAATCAAAGATAAGTAAAAAAAAACAAACACTTCCACCCCTAGTATACATACTAATTTTAGACTGGTTTCACAACCCTTGCACATTATTTAGGTGCGTTAGTGTACATATGTGAAGGCACCCTGCATCACAGATACCATTGATTGAATGAGCTGCCAACCCCCCACAAGGCAGACAAAAACTTGCATCGCCCATTTACATCTTTGTGCAACACATTGGAGGCAAATAGACTGTGCACTTTTCAAAGTGCAGTTGCACTCTGCAAAAGCAGTTGCTCCAGAGTTTAGTAAATGAGCAGAAACTCTGCTGACTTCCATCACCCAATCATGTGCAAGCAAAAATGCAATTTTTTTTAATTTTCCTTGCATGTGATTGGGTATTCTTTGCAAAGGGAATCTTTACCTCATTTACTAAGCTCCGGACGTAACTGTTTTTGCAGAATGCAAATGCACTTTGCAAAGTGTACAGTTATCTCCCACATTACCCTGTGTTGCATTAAGAAAATCCTTTTAAAATTAATGGACTGCCAATGCACCCTAAAGTGTTTTAAAATGTACATTGCTCTTTTTTCTAATGTAAAGCAAAACTACTACTGTGCATTACACGAGCTATGATAAAGGTGCGTAGCCTTAGTACATAGCACCACAAAGTGGAAATGTGACTAAACCTTACCCTTTTTCCCATAGGTGTGCGCAGCCTATTGCATTAGGGTGTGCACCCCAACTCTCAAACACACATGAACGCCACCTGCTGTCACAGAAAGGAGGCTCTGGTGGTGGGAGACAGTTGATAGGGAGCATATTACGTTACGCCCTAAATACGGGTGTAACGTGTTCCTGCTGTTGAACCTAGCTTTTAATATAATGAGGACATTTACACTGGTCAATGGCACCCTCAACAACCCACCTGGTGCTGTCCCTGGATAATGCTAATGCACATGGGGTGATTAGGGTGTGCCCAGGCACACCTGACACACCCTGTGCGCACGCCTATGCTTTTTCCCCTTTTTTATGAAGCAGCACACCACAATGTGTGATGTGTGTTGTGATGTGCTGCAGTGTGGGTACATTGCTCTATAGCATATTAGAGTGCTTGGGTTCCATGTAATGCACTGCAGTATATGTGTTGATGCATGTGTTTTACCAACCATTAATACAATACACAAGTGCGAATGGGCTCTTGGGGGGTCCATTTGGGGCAAAATGATAGTGTCTAAGAAAAGCATTTACCTTTCCCTGGACCACTAATACTCATCACTCAGCAACACATCAATATGTAACGGTGCTATGGTTTGGGGTCCAATCACTAAGATGTTACACCACTGCTCCGTCTATAATCTGACCTTGGGTATTTCACTGGAAAGGGGAGTATCACTGGCTTTCTACAGACACTGTCACTTTGATTTTTTTTTTTTTTATCATTAAAATATGTTTATTGATTTTCAGTAAATTACAAAGAAAGGGTGACAACATAAAATATAACTGAAATATAAGGGATAATAAAAACAACAAAAAAAGAAGGAGCAAGAAGAAGCACATAACCGGAGCAATCATATACATATTTCCAGAATTATGAGAAACTTTACAAACATACATAGATGTAATTATAATTATGCATTATGGTATTTATCAGTCCATATTGCCCACAATTTGTCAAATTTATTGCATCTAAGTGAATTGATTGCTAGAAGTCGTTCAAATGTGTAATTTCGGTGGACATTCCTAATAACATCAGAAATGTTAACCGTTGAGACGTTTTTCCAGTTTCGAAGTATTAAGGACCTAGCAACTAATAGGATATGGGATACTACATGTCGCATGTTGTAAGGGAAGTTCTCTAACCCAATCAGTAGTATAGCCAGTGTGGGGTTAGGGAGTGTGATTATTCCAGTAATGGATGAAATGAGTTTAAATGTTTGGTTCCAGAAGCTAGTTATGCACGGGCATTCCCAGAACATGTGGAGAAGATGACCTTTTTGGCCACAGGTTCTCCAACAGAGGGGTGAAGTGTTAGGGAACATTTTGGCAAGTCTGCATGGGGTATATTGCCAACGGTTAATAATCTTAATCAATGTTTCCCAGTGGTTTATACAATGTGATGTGTGAAGTATAGTTTGAAACGTGAACTTCCATTGATTGTCTGTGATCGTTTTTCCCATATCCTTGTCCCATTTCAAATGTGCTGTTGATTTTTTAAACACTTTTTTATTCTGTAGTAAGTTATAGTAAAGTGAGATGCCCTTGTTGCGTGTATGACCTCGTGTAAGGTGTTGCCATACGGGGGTTGGAATGTGGGTGATACTTAATGAATTATCTTTCATAAAGTGTGCTACTCGAATACAGGTAAAAAGCATGTGGTGTGGCATATTGTGATCCTTTATTAAACGTTCTGCAGATTTTGGACTATTGTTGTGCATTAGGTCCTGTACCTTTTTAATCCCATGGGCGGGGAATTGTTTCAGTGATAGCATTGGAACATTGGCTTCAATCATACTTAGTGGAAGGGTGAAATCTACAGCCTTAGTATTACTAAGCTTGCGGGTTAGGAGATATCTCCAAGCTTGTAGTGATATGTTGATAGTTGAGGGCAGCTTTTTGGTACGCCATGGTAACCAAATGTCTCCCATGAGAACCGTTGGCAAGTCTGGTATAGGGGCTAGTGATTGTTCAATTTCTACCCACATAGGTACATCAGTAGAGGAAAACCAATATTTAAGTTGGTCAAGTCTAGTGGCCCACATGTAATCGTGCATATCAATTAAGCCTGCACTCCCTGCTGTTTTATGAGGTAATAAATTGGTTTGTGAGCACCTTGCTTTCTTCATTCCCCACAAAAGTTTCCATTGGATACTAGAAAGGGATTTTAGATATAGAGCAGGCATGGTTGTCGGGAGCACTCTGAAAATATATAGGACTTGTGGGAGTATTAGAATTTTAAATGCAGCTAGTCTGCCCAACCAAGATAATTCCTTTTTGACTATGTGGTTAGATTGGGCTTCTATTTTGGTTATGAGGGGCTTTAGGTTAGTGTCTGCTAGTGAGCTAGTATTGTTAGTCAGGGTGATGCCCAGGTATGGTATACCATTATCGCTCCATGAGTACGGAAGGGATTGTTTCAACTGCAGACAATCACTGGTTGGTACCCCTAGATTGAGGATGAGGGACCATGAGAAGTTCACCTTATAGTAGGAAATGTCACCAAAGGATTTCAATATGTCATGTGCCTTAGGTAGTGAGGTAAGTGGTTTCGTTAGCATTAGTATCACATCGTCTGCAATTAAATTTATAACATGGTGAGTAGATTTAAATTGAAAACCAGTAACATCGACATGTGTTCTAATGGCCTCCGCCAGGGGTTCCATTATGAGATTGAATATTGTCGGGGTTAAAGGGCAACCCTGGCGGGTTCCATTAGTTATCTGAAATGGAGTGGAGAGCATGCTAGACGTGTACACCTGTGCCGAGGGGCAGGAGTACAAGGCCAGCACTGCATTTAGTATACGATCACATAAGCCAAATTTAGACAAAGTTGTTGACATGTAGTTCCAGGGTACTCTGTCAAACGCCTTGTCTGCGTCTATGGAGAGCAGCAGAGAAGGCGTTTTGATTCGTTCAACATGGTGGATTGTATTAATTATCTGTCTGGTAGCATCTGAGGTTTGTCTCCCCTTCACAAAGCCTATCTGATCACGTTTTACAAGGGATGGGATAAAGTCTGCTAGTCGTTTGGCTATGAGTTTAGCGTAAACTTTGACGTCTGTATTTAGCAGAGAGATCGGGCGAAAGTTAGATGATGTGGTAGGTTCTTTACCTGGTTTGGGCAAGGTGACTATATATGCTTTGAGCATTTCTGGGGGAAACGACGCGGTGTCCACAGCTCTAGTAAAGACAGATTGCATATGTGGTGCAAAGTAAGATTTGAAGATTTTGAAATACTCATTTGAGAACCCGTCAGGCCCTGGTGATTTGCCATTGGGTAGTGTGGCTATTGCATCCTCTATTTTGGGTATGGTGAATGGAGAATTCAATGAGAGAAATTGGGTCTGCGATAGGGAAGGCAGATGTAGGTGTTGGAGGAAGTTTTGAATGTTTTCTTGAGTAGGTTGATATGTGGAAGGGTCCTCTTTGATGTTGTATAGCTTGCTGTAGTAAGTGGCGAATTGGTTGGCAATGTCTTGTGGGTTAGTGATTTTGTGTTTGAGAATAGTGTGTAGCAAGTGGGCAATTCTTGTCTTAGTGTGTGCAGTTTTTATTCTATTGGCTAAGTATTTACCTGCTCTGTTGGCATTGGCATATGAGGTCAGTTTAAGGCGTCGTAGGTGATAGTCATATTGCTGGGAGAGCAGTTCTCTTAGTTTCTCTCTTAGTTGAGATATTTTGTGAGTGAGTGTAGGGTTAGATGTTTTGTTTGTTCAGTGTTTCTGCAGAGTGAATATCAGTTAGTATAGGGTTAAGCTGAGCCGTGTGCCTTTTTTTTTCTCTAGCACCTAGCTGTATCAATATGCCCCTCATGTACCCCTGTATCAATAAGCCTCATGGGCATTCCAGAGAGTGAAAGGGTTCTCCACAGAGTCCACATTATTGAGAAAGAAGTCGCTAAGGTGTTGGGAGACCGCTGCTGAGGTATTGGGTTCTTGCAACAGTCTAACGTTACAGCGCCAGATGGGTGAGGAAGAGGAGACAACCTGGTCATTAATGGTAATAGTAATAGCTGCATGGTCAGACCATGAAATGTCATGTATCTGTGCAGAAGAGACTTTTTGTAGCAACCATTTATCTGTTAAGAATAGATCAATGCGCGAGTATGAGCAATGCCTGTGGGAAAAGAAGGTGTAGTCCCTTGCATTCGCATTTAAACATCGCCAAACATCAAAAAGTTCCGCATTGTGGATTGTTTTACTCAAATATGAGGAGCTGTTTTTCTTTTGAGTGGATGTATCAAGTCTGGGATCTACTATGAGATTGAAGTCCCCACACAAAATGAGATTACCATTTAGTTGAGTGTTGATTTTCTTTAGGAGCCTACTGAAAAAGCGAATCTGGTGTGAGTTAGGAGCGTACAAAGATACCAACGTATATGGTAGTGAGTTAATGTCTCCTTTAAGTATGATGTATCTACCATTGGGATCGAGAATGGTTTCCTTGAGTTGGAAGGATAGGGTATTCCTTACTGCCAGTAAAAATCCTCCTTTTTTATGACCCGGCGTACATGTCATAAACACATGGGGGTATTCTTTATGTGAGCATTTGGGAGCTTTGGATTCCTGGAAGTGAGTCTCTTGGACACACAGGATGTCTTCCCTGTGTTTCTTGGCCTCCGCCCACATGGAGAACCTCTTTGCTGGGTGATTTAGGCCTCTGGCATTGATGGATAGACAATTAATTGGCATGGTAACGATATTGGAAAATCGGTAGTGCTATGCGGTGCATATACTCACTGTGCCCAAGGTAGGACTTCAGAGTGGGAAGGTCGATTTTGGTTAAATCTGGGACCTGACGAGAGTCTCTTGCTGGTTGGTGTGCTTCAAACAGAGAATGAGGAAAATAAAAATAACAGAAAAAAAACAGAGTTAACATTGTAAGTTCAGTGAACATAGTAAGAAAAGAATCCGGAAACTGATCCATGTGCAGACGTAACTGCTGGTAAGAATCTAGACGGGAAAGAACAGGGATTTATCATGGAACCCCTGTGTCCAGAGAAAACTTTAGTGACATAAATTTTGCTAATTCATGTATTGCCACCGGTTGTTTTCTTAGAGGAGCGTTTGCGTGAAACCACTTGCCAGTCCTCCTGTAAAGAGGCAGGTGTAGGAGTAGATGCGGCAGGCGGAACGTGGTCAGGCAATATGCCCCACTGACGCAATGCAGCAATGCCTTCATCCAGTGTGGATATCATCACCGATATACTATTATGTGTAACAGAGAGCTTGGCAGGATATTTCCATTTATGGATGATATTATGGTTCCTCAGAGCCTTGGTTATTGTCGCCAGGTTGCGACGTTGTTGGAGGGTATATCTGGACAGGTCTGGGAGTAGGTGTATTTCAGCATACTGCGGGTGCTTGTTGTCAGTTCTGCGTGAGGTCATTAAGATTTGTTCCTTGACATGGTAGTAATGTACCCTAAGCAACACATTTGGAACGATCTTCCAAATCTGCTACTCTATTTTTCAACCATGCAATTTCCTCAGTGTGGTTGCTATGGGCATCTACCATGGTATTGAAGGATGAGGTAAAGTCACCCATGTGTTGTTCAATGTGATCAACTCTGCTGCCTAGGGCCTGCACTTTTCTCTGGCAGTGGTGTATCCATGCAGTCATGTCAGCACGTAGTGAGGCTCTCAGGGATAGTAGCATGTCCTTGAGAACAGTGTCTGACACTGGCTTGTCAGAAGTGGGGAATGTTGCTATAGGGTCTTGTGCAATTACTACTGCAGATTCCTCAGCAGTATTAGGCCTGCTTACCTCCATTGCCGGGTCCCTCAGCGGTCTTTCTGGTGAGGAAATCCTTTGGTTCTGCTTGGCTGGGCTCCTGGTTGTTGGACTAGAAGCCCCAGAAGAGGATCTGCTACAGGGAAGGGTACCGGGATGTTTGCTGAGAGGACCGGAGCAGCCGTTAGTCGATGTTGCGGCCCGTTGTTGTGTCAGGCTCCCTGAAGCGCCGGCCCCATTTTGCTGTGGGTCGAGGGATCTGAAGAAATACTGCAGCTTTTGAGGCACTTGCAGATTGTTAGGTTTTTTCCACTGAGGAGTCATCTCGCCGAATACAGCGGGACACGGGGAGTCCGTATATGCTTTTAAAGCTGCGGATGTCACCGGCGGGCGTCGATGTGGCTGGATTCTCTCCGGCGGCCGAGCGGAGCTCTCAGATCAAGCGTCCATTTCGGAGCTCGGTCGACACGCCCCCCTGGGTAAAAGAACAGTGTCACTTTAACATGCATTATTTTGTGTTTTAACATGTATTTCATTAAGGCAGCCTATTCTTATGACGCATGCATGGTGTGCTGCTTGATAGCGGTAAACAAATACTCTTGCGCACAAGTGTGTTGATCAGGTGATATAAAGTTCAGGGTGGATAATGTCTCAGGCCTTGTTGCCTTCCAGGATAGGGGTATCCTAGCAGTCAGAAAATAAATAAAGAAAAGAGGGCGCACCAGCCTTGTGCATAATCCTTTGATAGGTTTATTAAAAGAATGAATTAAAAACTACTCACAAGCATGTGAAAGAAACCGGCAATATAAAAGCCTTTAACCAATGGTAATCAGCCCAATATCAACAGCCTCCAGGTAATGAGGACCTGACACCACTGCAAAGACTGTGGTGGAAGTGATGTGCAGCATTGGTTTTAAGGGTTCTAGGATCAGTGTCTACACAAGGATGAGGGTGATGACTGGCTGGTGATGTACCCTAAGCTAGTGAAGGAAAGAATGGGGACAGAGAACCTTCTACAACTAATACAATACACTCAGTTTAGCCCTAAGCAACTGTTAAGGACTGGCTTCTGATACACTGGTATTTAATGGGGGTACTATGTACTAGGGAACTCCACCTGAGACCATGACTGTCACCCATACCGTGTTCATAAAATAGGGCTGTGCCAGGCAGTAGTGGTGTTAACTGTCTGCAGGTCTAAATTTCCATTATTTGCTTCCCTAACTGCACAATTTTCAGACAATAATAGTTATTGCATGGGAATATGATGGCTGTATAAGGTCAGTCACACTCCATCTTTTTAAGCCCTTCCCTCCTCAAAATTTGGCCACACTCATCATTTCAGCTCACCTTTCCACCCCCTACTCTACCTTCATTCTCAGGAATGATGACTTTCAAAAGTACCCAGATATGCATATAGGTAGCTAAATTGTATTGCTTTACTTAGGTATATGTGATATTAACTGCGAATCATGCAATGTTGCTGGGATTTTAGTACTGCTCTGGGAAATGCTAGCGCATCTGTAATCAGAGTGTGTGTGTGTTGTGAGAGATTAGCTCTGCAGCAGGGTGTGAGTGTGCATTTGCCTGCTGATGATTGGTGTGCTTTCTCAGTAACTTTTGCTGGACCCTAACTACACCTTACACAGATGCCCAAATCCTCTGCCATGCGTGAGGAACTATCACGGCAACAGGGTCTGCTTGAATCCCTGGGTAGGTTCAAAACACTTTAAACAGGTACAGCAAACAGCAGTTCTCAGTGAAACACACTTGCAATTTATTTGTATGTATGTATAAGAAAAAAAAAAGTAAAACATTGACCATTTACTAACACACAGGATCCCAGGCTAACAGACCTGGAGCAATATACTGCTGCCCAGTCAGCTAACTCTCTGCGAAGTAAAACTATTGCTCAGGCTGTGTCTCACCAAACATGAGCTGTCTTTGACTACATAGGTAGTTTATTGCTCCCCAGTCTGATGGGCAGGGAAACTGGTTCCAGGGACAAAGCAAAATTCTTAAGTAGGTTGAGAGAGTTCTACAGAGTCCAGAATAACCAGACTTGGTTCAGTTGGGCTTGTTATCTAAATAGCCAGGCCAAAAACCTCAGCTCCCTCATTTAATGAGAGAAAATAAAAAAAATGTTCATTAAACTATGTGCAGTATATAGGCCATGTGGTCCCTACCAGGCTTGCTGCATTTTGCTTTACTTTCTATTTTGTAGTTTGTCTTGCAGACAATTGTACCCAGGGATGATCTGTATGACATCAACTGTCAGTTATTCTGTTGGAAAGGCTCCAGAATCCTGTTGCAGACAGAGGAGAATGCAGAGTCCTGTCTGTTTTTCTGGCCAACCCCTTGTGAGCTTGTCATCAGTGTTGGATCTTGATTTGACCACACAGGGTTGCATTGTTCTGGAAGGGTCCTTTTGTAGCACTTCTTCCTGGGGAGAGGATGTGCCTTTTCTCTTCTTCTTTTTTTTTTTAATAAAGGACTTGTCAAATGTTTGGGTGTCTTTATTTCTAGGTTACATTTTTTTGTAACCCTTACTCATTCACATGAAGGGTCATAATAATAAAGGGGACTTGCAAATTCTGATAAACCCCCACCCACCAACCCTCACAACCACCAATCAAGGTTGGGGAGGAGGCCTTTTGCCTGATATGGTTAAGGATGGAAGAAAGCGTGCTCGCCCCTTCCTCTTCCCTGTCAGGTTGCATTGATATTAATGGGGTGGTATGGAATTTTAGGGAGACTTCACCCTTTTTTTTGCTTGAAGATCCCTATTAAAAATGTATGGATTTTCTGGAGGATGTAACACATTTTTTTTAATGAGGTACCCACTTAAAATCACACCAGATGCAAAAGGTCTAGTATTTGGAGGAACTCTATGCAATTGGTTTTTATTCTTGCTGTTGGAGGTGCTACAGTGAAAGTGGCATTTACAAAAAAAAAAAAACAGCACGCAGACTTCTGCAAAGGTCCCCCAAAATACAACCCTTGGAAAAGTCTGTGTGCTGTTGAAAAAAAAGAAATAAAATTGGTGCAATTTAAAGAAAAAGTATTTAGAGTGTAACATACAGTATAACATGTTCAGCATCCTCCTCCTCTCCCCATGATTTTCTCTTCCCTGTGATAGAAAAAGGGGGATCTTCTCCCCGCACCCACTGTCACAATTTGAAAACAGGGCAGCCATACGTGCCCACAAGGCCGCATCATTTATTTACAGTTTATTGTGAATGAATAGACTAAAAGTACTGTCAGTCGTTACGTCTGCTTGTAGTTATTAATAAACTGCAAGGGCACTGGTGAGTGCTCTTCTAGTTCATTGAGCTTTCTGGTCTCAAGTAATTGCCTGCCGGTATGGGTAGCATGGGCAGACAGCTATCTTGAAAGTGAATAAATGCTATTTTTTTACCTGCAAAAATTGTGCATTTATAATTTTTTTTCCAAAAGGTGAGCTTATCTTTTAAACACTTTTTACCTTTGTAAATGTCGGTGCTGCTGCAGCACATTCTGTTCATCACAGAAATGCACCCCTTCACAGGCAGGACTAGGGGACCCCCAAACATGTTATTTAAGGGAATTAGTCATGTTTTAGGTTTCACTTCCATACCGGGCCTATTCTGGTACTCCTCCCATACATGTAAAAATCATAATTTTTTTGCTAGAAAATTCTCAGAACCCCCAAACATTATATATATATATATATATATATATATATATATATATATATATATATATATATATATATATATATATATATATATATATATATATATATATATATATATATATATATATATATATATATATACTTTTAGCAGAGACTCTAGGGAATAAAATGTCTATTGTTGCAACTTTTTTTGTTACACGATATTTGCGCAGGAAAAATTTCATGAGTTTCGTGAATTAAAAAAATACAAAACAGTAAAGTTAGCCCAATTTTTTTGTATAATGTGAAAGATGATGTTATACTGAGTAAATATATTCCTAGCATGTCATGCTTTAAAATTGCGCACACTCGTGAAATGGCACCAAACTTTGCTACTTAAAAATCTCCATAGGCGATGCTTTAACATTTTTTACAGGTTACCAATTTAGAGTTACAGGGTCTTGGGCTAGAATTGTTGCTCTTGCTCTAACGCATGCAGCTATACCTCACATGTGTGATTTGAATGCCGTTTACATATGTGGGCGCCACTTACATATGCGTTTGCTTCTGTGCGCGAGTACACAGGGGCGCTTTACATTTTCTTTTTTTTTTTCTTTCTTTTTTTAGTTTTAACATCCCTTGTAATAGGAATAGTGTGTGACAGGTCCTCTTTATGGATAGATCTGGAGACTATAAGACCCCACATCTCTCCTCCAGGCTGGAAAGACCAAGATAAAGCCGCGTCCCTAGCTTTGTTTACATCCGCCGGCCCTGATGTGACGTCATAACGTTGCACCTGGGCCTTCCGAGGGTCATAGAGATGACTGGGGACCATCTGGTCCCCAGACAGCTCATCAATCGTACGAGCGAGCCCGGAGAAGCACCGGAGGGCGGCATGAGGAAACTGCCGCTATGATTGTTCTTACAGTGCACAGAATCGCCAGTCGAAAAAGATGATATCTGAATGATGATGCCTGTTACTGCAGGCACCATTCAGATATCCCCACTCCCTAGGGTAGTGCCCACACCTTCCCAAGCTATTTTTCTTTTTCCACCTTGCCTATTAGCCCAGAAAATGGGCATTTTTAATTTGACAGATTTACAGATTTGGCTTCAATTGATTTAAGTGGGATTCTAGCTGATCACCCGAGCTTCTTTGAAGATTGCTGAACACTGTTCGGACAAAATTCAGGGCAGTTAGTCTCATCCCTGATTACAAGCTAGGGCCATTCTAAGTGGAGGAATTAAAGTGATATTAAAGGCTGATTTAAAAAAAAATAACAAACATATCATACGTACCTGCTCTTTGCAGTGGATTTGCAAAGAGCAGCCCCAATCCTCTACTTCGCGGGTCCCCCGCCAGTGCTCCTGGCCCTTCCCTCCTGATCAGTGCCCCCACAGCAAGCAGGTTGGCCCTCTAGAGACCATTTTGTTTATACAGGCTAGTTTTCATGTCATATTACTAGCGTCCTTTGAAGATGTGTGTTGGCATGAAACGTGTCGAGTTGGAGCTATATGCTAATTTTACGCCGTTTTCGTAACTGGTGGCCATCTGGGTAAGTGCACTGCTGTATGTTTTTACTACTTGGCATCTGGATGTTGTTTATAAGTTTTATATGATTTTTATGCATCAGTTATTAATTACTATACTATATCTGGCCTGTTTTGGAATTTGGCTTCTTGCGGGAGTGCTTCTATTCCAACTAGTAGCATTGTGGGCTTTTCCAAATCTCCCCCAGTGGTGGACTGCTGCTGCTACAATCAGAGGACCTCAGGTGGATGGATGGAGATGCATTGGCATTTAGTGAGCTGGTGAGTGCGGTCTTATCCTCAGTTGCACGTGGTGTCCCCTTTTTTTGAATGGTGGAAGCAATATACTGACATTTCTGTAGTAAAAAGGACTTCTTAGTTCTTTTGTGCATTTTTTGTGTGTGATTTTTACTTTCACGTTTATATGCACATGATTTATAGTGGATGTTTTAATTTATTATTTACTTGGTTATTTAATATGTTGCTGCTTTATTAAAATGCTTTACCTTTATTACTACTAATTTGTTTACATGCCTGGGAATCTGGAACAACATTTCTGGGTGTTAAGGACTTCCTTAACAATCTTGACAGCGGTAGAAGAAAGTGGTCATATACACAGCATTTACAGGTAAAAAAAACTGCTACTACATATGATGTTTGATACTGCCAAATGGGCTGAAAATGCAATTTCTAGGTAAAAGCCAAAACAAGGAAAGTTCGATCTGAGCCTGTGTTTGGACTGAACCCAGAGCTCATGCCTAATTGGGACCGTTTCCCCACCTTTATGTTGAACTGAAAACTTCTTTAACATACAGCACTGGTCTAATCATAGCTTGATACCTATTCAGATAACAGACACACATCTTAATATTTAAAACATATTTTACCCATAAACAAATATTTGAAAGGTTGCAGCTTACCAGTTACTAGGTGTGGTGGCTGCATTAGTGTTGTTATTTCAGCCTTTTTTCCCTTTATTTTTACCTAGTAATCCTGCAAATATTACACTTCCTATCCTTGAGTGGCTATGCCAACTCCTTCCCTGTATCTATTGAGGGAGCCATGATTGTCATCCAGGCTGCTCCCCCAATGTATACTACAAACTGGTCTTTTTCTGTTTATCTACATTACATTGGTAGTTATGTCTGCTTGCTATTATGCCTTGTATTGTTTTAATGAATATGCCAAAAAGTGTCACACTTACAGTCTATTTTGTTACATATAAAAACAGTATAAAAGAACAAAAATCAGATGAATACCGTTAAAAATGTATGTGTTCTTTGTACCCATGTGTTTAATTGTTAAATGACAAGAGAACAGACAGATCCAAGCTAACTATGAGACATATATCACAAGATGAGGTGATACAATGACTGTGTCCTGCGTGGTCTGCTGTCAATCAGTAGTGTCATGAGTGCTGTGCTTTCTACAAACAGAAAAGAAAATCTATTGGCTTGTGAAATGACAAAGCAAGCTGAGCATATGCTGCTATATAATGTACCCACACAAGCTAATTTCAGAATGCCATCCAAAGTGTCTTCTGCTCTATAAATAAGTGGAAAACAAGTTAGACATATTTCAGATAACAGGAAAGTCCCTTAAAATGATCACAGCTTGAACTTGAAATAAAATACACTGTATTAAAGGAATAGTAAAAAATCCCGTGTTGAAGATTTGGTTATTTCTATAGAAAGTCCAGTGAAATATACAATACACTATATTGTCAAAAATATTGGGACACCTGCCTTTACATGCACATGAACTTTAATGGCATCCCATTCTAATGCCCCGTACACACGGTCAGATTTTCCGACAGAAAATGTGTGATAGGACCTTGTTGTCGGAAATTCCGACTGTGTGTAGGCTCCATCACACATTTTCCATCGGATTTTCCGACCCACAAAGTTTGAGAGCAGGATATAAAATTTTCCGACAACAAAATCCGTTGTCGGAAATTCCGATCGTGTGTACACAAATCCGACGGACAAAGTGCCACACATGCTCAGAATAAATAAAGGGATGAAAGCTATTGGCCACTGCCCCGTTTATAGTCCCGACGTACGTGTTTTACGTCACCGCGTTTAGAACGATCAGATTTTCTGACAACTTTGTGTGACCGTGTGTATGCAAGACAAGTTTGAGCCAACATCTGTCGGAAAAAATCCTAGGATTTTGTTGTCGGAATGTCTGAACAAAGTCCGACCGTGTGTACGGGGCATTAGTCTGTAGGGTTCAATATTGAGTTGGCCTACCCTTTGCAGCTATAACAGCTTCAACTCTTCTGGTAAGGCTGTCCACAAGGTTTAGGAGTGCATCTATGGGAATGTTCGACCATTCTTCCAGAAGATCATTTATGAGATCAGGCATTGATGTGGACAAGAAGGCAGCAGCGTCTGCTCTAATTCATCCCAAAGGTGTTCTATAGGGTTGAGGTCAGGACTCTGTTCAGGCCAGTCATGTTCCTCCACTCCAAACTTGCTCATCCATGTCTTTATGGACCTTGCTTTGTGCACTGGTCCAAATCATTTGGTCTAGGGGGGATTGTGGTGTGGGTTTTTTTTCAATGGTTGGGCTTGGCCCCTTAGTTCCAGTGAGAGGAAGCCTTAAGGTGTTAAACGTACCAAGACATTTTGGACAATTTCATGCTCTCAACTTTGTGGGAACAGTTTGGGGGTGGCCCCTTCCTGTTCCAACATGACTGAGCACCAGTGCACAAAGCAAGGTCCATGAAGACATGGATGAGTGAGTTTGGGGCGAAGCCACTTCACTGGCCTGCATAGTGTCCTAAACTCACAAATGCGCTTCTGAAAGAATGGTCTAACATTCCCATAGACACACTCCTAAACCTTGTGGACAGCCCTCCCAGAAGAGTTGAAGCTGTTATAGCTGCAAAGGGTGAGCAAACTCAATATTGAACCCTACGACCTAAGACTGGGATGCCATTAAAATCCATGTGTGTGTGTAAAGGCAGGCGTCCTAATACTTTTGACAATATAGTGTATCTTCATTAGCAAAGTAAGCATAACACTGTATAGCTCCTACCTTTATTGAGGGCTTTCACAAATCCTAGACATAGTATTTCTTGATATGGGACACAAGTCTACAATCAGGGCCGGTGCTACCACTAGGCAAACTAGGCAACCACCTAGGGTGCACTGCTGCCTAGGGGCACCCGGCCACTGGTTTCCCTCCGCGTCTGCATGCTCTGCAGGCTGCAGCATGTAACTAACTCAGTCTCGGGCAACTGCTCTGTCCAACCGGTAGTGTAATTAGAGGTGCAGTGCAGCACTGGAGCCAGCGCTAGAGGAAGCAGAACCGATGCTTCCTGTATAGCGCCCCCTCCTGTCACATGTGGAGCCAATGGGGACAGCAAAAATGAGGTTTCCCTAGGGTGTCAAAAATCCTTGCACCAGCCCTGTCTACAATACCACTTGCCACCCAAAGGTAAAACTTAAGCCAATAGCCTTCCAAGGAAGTTGGAACTCTCCCTTTTTCTGACCTATCTTTCATGTTCTGTAAGTTTATATTCTCCCTGTGGAAGTTAAAAATATATCGCTTGGAAGTACTCTGTTCTTTTCATATGTGAATTTATATAGTTGTGTATTAATAACATCTCATAACTCATGTATACAATGCAAGAAATCATTGACACCACTTTTTTCTCTCTCTCTTTGTAAAGAACAGTAGGAACACATAAAGGATAAACTGGCAAAAACATTTTGTGTTTAATCATGTTTGGAAAGGAACAGATTGTATTAATGCTTAAAGTGAAACATTAAAAATGCTTGAGGGATGCCGCAAACCTACCCGTTAAGTGGCACATCTGTGTGTTGTGTAAATTGACAGTTAAAAAAAAGGGGGGGATTCCTTTCATAGTTACCAGACCTTAATAATAGATGATTGTAAGGAGGACCCTACAAAAAAAATTGATGTGGGGTCCCCCTAAAAACACATACCAGACCCTTATCCTTGGTGAGCATCTGATATGGACGTCAATGGGGACCCACACAAAAAACAAACAGCAAAAAATATTGGCCCCTCTCTATATCAGACTCTTAACCCATCATGCAACATGGCCAAGAAAGAGCAGTAAGTGTGTACCCCCCTCCTAAATCATTCAAGGAGACCTGACCTCAACATGGGGGGATCTTTAACAAGGGGGACTTGATGTTGATGAGGACAAGAATTTGAAAGTCTCATGACATATATGATTATGGGGCTAAATTACCTTATGTTTCTTCCCAAAACTGTATGGTAAAGCTAATCAAAGAGAACCTGGTAAGAGGTTGCACCTTGAAGTCCACATTTCCTGTTGATGTCTCCTTTCCTGTATTAAAATAGCAGGATATAGAAAGTGTGTCAGAAACAAATTTAAAACATGTCAGTTTTGCTTTCAAGTTACAAAATAGCATCCTTTGTTGGCATTTGCAGCTTAAGAAAAAAAAAATCCTTTGCCTTTTACATATCTACAAGACCATTAGCTTTGGGGGACTTGCTGGAAAATGGTATCCAACACTGCGCACTATGAATATTAAATTATGCCTCTTCAGTTAGAAAACTCCTATGTAATGCACCACATTCCCAGTTCTTGTTAGTTAGGTCACTATGTGGGGTAGGCTGTAATACTAGGACCAATTAAAAATTGAAATTGCAAACTTAAACGCATATGCACTTCAGGGAGTATGTGATGCTAACATGGAACCACAGGCATGTGGTTTATTATCACCTAACAAGAAGCCTGAAATAATTCAGACCCACTGCTAAGCACTGAGCCCATCTCTTGACTCTTTTGCACCATTGGTACCCAAAACTACAGAAATCAGTCAATGTTTATCAACGATTTACTTATCCTTCCCTTTGTTAGTAAATTGGTAAAGAGGACCTCTTCACCAAAAATTCTCCCCCACCAAAACACCCACTGCTTTATTTAATGAGAAAAATTTAGTTACATGATCAAAGCCACGGTGAATGGCTTTGTTTTACCAGGGTTCTGTGTAGCCCAATTTCGCTGAATGCTGCCTGAACTTCTGCCTCCTGCAGTGCCCCTTTCTATTATTAATCACAATCCAGACACTTGGCGCGCTTCTTTCTAGGGTTGGATGGTGGCTGGCTGATGCTCTTTTGTCAAAGAGAACTGTATACAGCAGCCTGAGATACTCCATATGCAGCTAACTATTTAAACAAGACCTTCGTAACTTAATTGTAGCTCGCGATTTCAATGCCACCATTGATCATTTCCTAAATTGCTTCAATACGTGTAATAATGCACCCTATACATCCACAGGAGATCTAAGGCACCTACTTACCCATACTTTCTTAGTGAACGCCTGAAGACTCCTAAACCCGACAGAGTGGGATTCTACTTGCTACTTTTGCATGCATGCCACATTCTTAAGAATCAGTCACATTTTTGTTGATGACACCCAATTCCACAGAGTAACTAATGTGGACTATAGGTAATCTCACACGTTCAGATCATACTCCCTTAACTTTATCCGTTTCCTTATTGTGGCACCCTCTAGTGTGCTAGGTTTGTTAGTGCAGAATTGTTAGTGTAGGAAAATTTAGTTCAGCTCAGGGCTAAGCCTGAGCTGTAAATCTGGGTCAAGGTTCAGTGACTCAGGGCTGGATCCTAGTAGCCTCGTCTGTGCCTCCCCCTGTTTTCTGGGACATTGGAAAATGTTCTAGACATAGTGGGTGGAGGTTAGGAGGAGCTGCTTGGCATATTTATGAGGGCCTCAGCCAATCCCCAGTAAAAGGATGGCAGGGGGCAGGCCCCCTCATAAATAGGCATGAGTAATGCCAGCAGGGGCAGTCAGGGGGAAGATGAAGATGGAGTGCTGAGGAGGCTGTCAGTGGCCCTCAGGAGTGCCCCCTAGTCTGGGGGGTGACCTTGGTCCAGGGGGTCGGGTGCTAGAAGGATCCTGCCAAAACACACAGAGGAAGCCCTTCCTGGAGGCATGGGAGTGAGGAGAGAGGACAGCAGGAGCAGGTCAGCACTACTGGGAGATCTCCTGAGAGTCAGCCGGGCGGGCTGGTGAGTGTCAGTCTGGATGACTGTGGGGAAAAGTTAGCCCGGAGAGCTAGTGAAAGGGAAAGCTGCAGTCAGGTGGGTCGGTAGTGCCCGAAAAGGTGGTGCTGTGATCAGCAGCTATATGAGTGATGCGAGCTGGACACTGTTCTTTTTGCTACACATACAAGGGGCCTCAGGTTCCTGCCTGTAATGGGCCATCGCTTAAAATCTGACTGAGAGCCTGTCAGATCTTCACAGTGATCCAGCTGAGTTCCGCAAGCAAGTGAGTGCTGGAGGAAGAAGTGGAGCTGTATACAGAGACTGTGTATAGAGACTGTATATAGAAAGAGTTGTTCCTAAAGTTTGTTGTTGAAGTTAAATAGGCATCCCATAACCTCCCATCCCTATCCAAGTTATTACCCTAAAAAAAAACAAAAAAAAAAACACACAGAGGTTTATTTATATTTACTAAAGGCAAATCCACTTTGCACTACAAGTAGATCTGAGGGGGACATACAAGGAAAATAAAAAACAACATTTTAGCTTGCACATGATTGGATGATAAAATCTGCAGAGCTTCCCCTCATTTCAGATCTTCCGCTCAGATCTACAGGGACTGCACTTGAAAGTGCACTTTAAGTGCACTTTCAAGTGCACTTGCAGTGCACTTGTATTGCAAAGTGGATTTGCCTTTAGTAAATCAACCCCACAGACTGTTATCTGACTCTTAAGTGCCTGTGAAAATTTGGTATGCCTGGCTGTGCAGAGTGGGGGATCCCAGTCAGGGCCAGACTGGGAATAAAAACCAGTCCCGGAAAAAATTTCATACCAGCCCCATAGCATTGTTATACCAGCCCAACATCATAACATCATTATTTTCTTGTTAATGAAAGGGAAAGCCATGCATTTTAAAGTACATTTGAAGAGTGTATTATATATAGAGAAGACAGATATAAAAGCACATAGGGCTTTTTATATATATATATATATATAAAAGCAAATTCCAGTTAAAAGTGGTAAAAGTTGTCAATCATCAAGGGGCACCCCAGGAACTCTGGGAACGTGTGGGGGGGGACTCTGTTGACCAAGGGGGAAACCTTTATATCAGTGCCCCCTTACATTATTGTATTCACTCCTCCCTTATGTCATTGACCCCCCCAGACTGGCCTGACGGCAATGTCACTGACCTCCTCTCAGGTGCACCGCGCAGGACTCAGTCAATCAGCTCCAGCTTGGTGGCTCTGGTTTAATGCCATAGTCTCCTCCACACACGTCTGACTTCTCCCATGACCCCCATCCTGGTGGCACTCCAACTCTTGACTCCTCTCCAGATTCCTTCAGAGACTGCATACATGTTTAAAAGAGATGGTCAGAGGTTGCGGACATGATACAAGAGATGGTTAGAGGCTGCGGACATGATACAGGGAATGTCAGAGGCTGTGGGCATGATACAAGACATGTTTAGAGACTGAGGACATCATACTAAAGATGGTAAGAGAATGCAGACATGATACAAGAGATGCTCAAACACTGCAGACATGGTACAAGGGATGGTCAGAGACTGCAGACATGGTACAAGAAATGGTCAGAGACTGCGGACTTGATACAAGAGATGGTCAGAGACTGCAGACATGATGCAAGAAATCAATGCAGGGTCACCAGTGCCCATCAAGTGCAGCCTTACTGTGCCCATCAATGCAACCTCACAGTGCCAATCAATGCAGCCTCACTGTGCCCATCAAATGCAGCCTCAGTGTGCCCATCAATACAGCCTCACTGTGCCCATCAATGCAGCCTCACTGCCCCATCAATGCAGCCTTACTGTCTCCATCATTGCAGCCTCACTGTGCCCACCAAATGCAGATTTACGCTGCCCATGAATGCAACCTCACTGTCCCCATCAATGCAGCCTCACTGTGCCCATAAATGCAGCCTTACTGTGTCCATCATTGCAGCCTCACTGTGCCCATCAAATGCAGCTTTACAGTGCCCATGAATGCAGCCTCACTGTGCCCATAAATGCAGCCTCCCTGTGCGCATGAATGCAGCCTAACTGTCCATCAATGCAGCTTCACTGTGACCATCAATGCAGCCTCAATATGTCCATGAATGCAGCCGCACCATGCCCATGAATGCAGCCTCACTGTGCCCATGAATGCAGCCTCACTGCCCATTAATGCAACCTCACTGTGCCCATGAATGCAGCATCATTGTGCCCATGAATGCCCATGAATGCAACCTCACTGTGCCCATGAATGCAGAATCACTGTGCCCATGAATTCAGCCTCACTGCCCATCAATGCAGCCTCAGTCCATCAATGCAGCCTCACTGTGTCCATCAAATGCAGCTTTACTGTACCCGTGAATACAGCTCCACTGTGCCCGTGAATGCAGCCTCACTGTGCCCATGAATGCATTCTCACTGTGCCCGTGAATGCAGCCTCACTGTCCATTAATGCAGCCTCATTGTGCCCATGAATTCAGCCTCACTGTGCCCATAAATGCAGCCTCACTGTCCCCATCAATGCAGCCTCACTGTGCCCATGAATGCAGCCTTACTGTGCCCATCAAATGCAGCTTTACAGTGCCCATGAATGCAGCCTCATTGTGCCCATGAATGCCGCCTCACTGTGCCCATGAATGCAGCCCCACTGTCCCCATCAATGCAGCCTCACTGTGCCCATGAGGGCAGCCTTACTGTGCCCATCAAATGCAGCTTTACAGTGCCCATGAATGCAGCCTCACTGTGTCCATCAGTGCAGCCTCACTGTGTCCCTGAATGCAGCCTCACCATACCCATGAATGCAACCTCACTGTGCCCATCAATGCAGCCTCACTGCCTATTAATTCAGCCTCAATGTGCCCATTAATGCAGCCTCACTGTGTCCATCAATGCAGCCTCATTGTGCCCATTAATGCAGTCTCACTGTGCCCATAAATGCGGCCTCATTGTGCCCATCAATGCAGCCTCACTGTGCCCATCAATGCAGCCTCACTGTGCCCATGAATGCAGCCTCACTGTGCCCATGAATCCACCCTCACTGCCCATCAATGCAGCCTCAGTCCATCAATGCAGCCTCACTGTGTCCATCAAATGCAGCTTTACTGTGCCCATGAATGCAGCCTCAATGTACCCGTGACTGCAGCTTCACTGTGCCCATGAATGCAGCCTCACTGCGCCCATGAATGCAGCCTCACTGTGCCCATGAATGCAGCCTCACTGTCCATCAATGCAGCCTCATTGTGCCCATGAATGCAGCCTCACTGTGCCCATGAATGCAACCTCACTGTCCCTATCAATGCAGCCTCACTGTGCCTATGAATGCAGCCTCACTGTGCCCTTGAATGCAGCCTCATTGTGCCTGTGAATGCAGCCTCACTGTGCCCATGAATGCAGCCTCACTGTGGCCATCATTTCAGCCTCACTGTGCCCATCAATGCAGATTCACTGTGCCCATCAATGCAGCCTCATTGTGCCCATCAATGCAGCTTTACTGTGCCCATCAATGCAGATTCACTGTGCCTATCAAATGCAGCCTCACTGTGTCCATGAATGCAGCCTCACTGTGCCCATGAATAAAGCCTCACTGTGCCCGTGATTGCAGCCTCACTGTGTCTGTGAATGCATCATCATTGTGCCCAGTATTGCAGGCCCACTGTGCCCATCATTGCAGCCTCACTGTGCCCAGTAATGCAGGCCCACTGTGCCCATCATTGCAGCCTCACTGTGCCGTGAATGCAGTCTCACTGTGCCCATGAATGCAGCCTTACGGTGCCCATGAATGCAGCCTCACTGTGTCCATAAATGCAGCCTCACTGTGTCCATGAATGCAGCCCCATTGTGCCCAATTATGCAGCCTCACTGTGCCCATAACCCTCACTTGGCCCATGAATGCAGCCTCACTGTGCCGTGAATGCAGTCTCACTGTGCCCATGAGTGCAGCCTCATGGTGCCCATGAATGCAGCCTCACTGTGTCCATGAATGCAGCCTCATTGTGCCCAATTATGCAGCCTTACTGTGCCCATCATTGCAGCATCACTGTGCCCATCAATGCAGCCTCACTGTGCCCATCAATGCAGCCTCACTGTGCCTGTGAATGAAGCCTTACTGTGCCCATCAATGCAGCCTCACTGTGTCTGTGAATGCAGCATCATTGTGCCCAGTAATGCAGGCCCACTGTGCCCATCATTGCAGCCTCACTGTGCTCACCAATGCAGCCTCACTGTGCCCATGAATGCAGCCTCACTGTGCCTGTGAATGCAGTCTCACTGTTCCCATGAATGCAGCCTCACGGTGCCCATCAATGCCCATCATATTTGGAGATGCCCACTGTGTGTGGCACATAAGAGGAGAAGGAGAGAGGGAGGGAGGGGAGCGCTGCAGCCACAGCTCAAAGTGGCCTCAGGGCAGGCGACCTGCTGGGAAATTTCCTGGTATTCCAGTAGGCCAGTCCGGCCGTGATCCCAGTTCATCTGCGGCCCTTAAGGGCGTGTGCTACATTACAAAATCCCATATGCAAATCCCAGACATGGAAATTCCCTACTTTTCTTTCCAAGTCCCCACAGTTCAGGGCATTGAATTGTGGTGAACCTGAAAGCTGGTTATGTGGTTAGGTGGTATGTGGTTAGGTGGCATCACATCGTAGTGTATGTTGCTCTTTAGGAAAGCACTTAAAAAGTATTTGGACATACATATAAACTTACACAGGTTTATAAACATCACCTTGAGCATAATACAATACAGTCTAATACAGTCTAAATGGGAATGGCAGAAGGCAATGATCTATCTTCCAAACGTACAACCCTGGAACTCTGATTGCTAGAGTAGGAATATCCAAATAAATTTTGGAACAGCCTGACACTTTACCACTGATGATGTCCAGATAGCAATTAGAACCCAGACTAACAACAAGACCCTGGATTTAATGAAGCACATACTACACTAATAATGAAGTAGGTAAAGTTGAGAGCTGTGGATAAAGGGGAGAGACAAAGATGAAAGCTGTAGATGGAGGGGGTGTGCAGAGTTGATATCTGTAGACAGAGGTGAGGTTGAAGTGAACAGGTGAAAGCTTGGGTTAAGTGTGGAGGTACAGAGGTGAGAGCTGTGAAGGGAGCTGCGTGCAGAGTTGTGGAGAGGGGAGGTGGTGTCCATAGATGGAACATGTAGATGGGAATGACTGGGTGAAGAAGTGAGAGCTTTGGGCAAGGGAAACTGTAGTTAGAGCGGAGCTGCACACAAAAGGGGACACTCTGCTTGTTTGCTCCCCTCCGCTGCCACATTTGGCACCTGTGGGGGGGGGGCAGGTACCTGTTTTTGACAGCTACCTGACCCCACTTCTGGTAGACCTCGCCACGACGAGGTCCCCCAGAAGTACAGTACCCCTCCTTCTTTCCACCGCTGCCAGGCCATTCAGAAAGTGCAGTGCGCTTCACGCATTCACTGTAGGGAACCAGTTTCCCTTACAAGGAATGGCAGCGGCAGCACCCGAGAGCCGATTGAAAGATCAGCTGGGGTACTGACATTGTGAGATCCCTGGACAGGTAAGTGTCCTAATATTAAAAGGCAGCAGCTAAGGCATTTGCAATTGCTGACTTTCAATTTTTTGGTGGGGGGGTGGACCTCCTCTTTAAGGTTGCAGAAATGAAACTTCTCAAAGGCAGAGATACAGAGTTTAATGGTCAAGTGTATGTTATGTATGGGATGGCATACAGGATGCAGCAGTCAGGATTTTGTATCATAACATATACAGTATATTACATACACAGAATTGTATATGTACGCATTTCTTATTGTCATATAATAAATATTAATGGCTGCTGGACTGTACTCCTGAATGCTACACTCTGTAAGATGAGTTGTATATTACATATTACTAAACCCTGCAACCTGTATGCTGGGCTGCACATTACATGATCTGTCCAATGCACTCTTTATGTTAGACTGTATGATACATACTTCTGATCACTGCACTCTGTACACTAGGCTGTATAATACATAATCCTGGCCAGTGGCAGTGCGTCCATAAGGGCGCACAAGCGCCACCCCCTCTCTCCAGCCACCCCTCTAGCACCAATAAATTGATTCAGGCATTGCCTGAATCTATCTATGGCCGCCGCTGCCACCCCATATTCAGGCGCCTGGGCCCCTTTTTGGGCGCCAGGCGCCTGAATTACAGCGACAGAGTTTTTTTAAGCACGTGATTAGAGCCATAGGCTCTATTAGGTGTCAAAAAAGGTGACCTGCGAGTGCCATGCTGGGCGCTTGCAGGTCACTCAGCTGTGTTAGAAAAGCGAATCAATATTCACTTTCCTAACACTAAACCAAAACCACCTCTCCACCAATCAGGTGCTCGGATCTGTTACCCGTCACCTGATTGGCTGAAACAACAGGCGCTGTGATTGGATGCCTATCAGGCATCCAATCATAGCAGAGGATGGCAAGAGAAGACGGGAGAAGACATCAAGGAGCTGTCCCACCGCCACAGGGTGACAGGGTAACTACAGATGGCAGGGGGGGGCACACTGGCAGGATTTGATATGGCACAGTGGCTGCGATTGATGGGGCACAGTGGGAGCATTTGATGGGGTATAGTGAGGCTGCATTTGATGGGGAACAGTGAGGCTGCATTTGATGTGCACAATGAGGCTGTATTTGATGGGCACAGTGAGGCTGCATTTGATGGGCACAGTGGCTGCATTTGATGTGCACAGTGGCTGAATTTGATGGGCACAGTGGCTGCATATGATGGGCACAGTGGCTGCATTTGATGCCGCACAGTGGCTGCATCCGATGGGGCACAGTAGCTGTATAAGATGGGCACAGTGGCTACATAAGATAGGCACAGTAGCTGTATTTGATGGGGCACAGTGGCAGCATTGGATGGCACAGTGGCAGCATTTGACATGGTACGGTGGCTGCGTTTGATGGGGCACAGTGAGGCCCAATTTGATGGGCACAGTGAGGCTGCATTTGAAGGGCACAGTGAGGCTGAATTTGATGGGGCACCGTGAAGCTGCATTTGATGGGCACAGTGGCTGAATTTGATGGGTACCGTGGCTGCATATGATATCACAGTGGCTGAATATGATGGGCACAGTGGTTGCATTCAATGCCGCACAGTGGCTGCATTCGATGGGGCACAGTGGATGCATAAGATGGGCACAGTGGCTGCATAAGATGGGCACAGTAGCTGTATTTGATGGGGCACAGTGGCAGCATTTGATGGCACAGTGGCAGCATTTGATATGGCACAGTGGCTGTGTTTGATGGGCATAGTGGCTGCGTTTGATGGGCACAGTGGCTGCATTGGATGGCACAGTGGTGGCAATTGATGGGCACAGTGGCTGCGTTAGATGGCACAGTGGCTGTGTTTGATGGTACAGTGGCAGCAATTAATGGGCACAGTGGTTGCGTTTGATGGCACAGTGGCTGCGTTTATTCTGCTACCTGGGTTCCATCAGTGAAGCGCAAAGGGTTTATGAGGGCATCTGTGGGAGTCTGTGGCAGGGATCTCTGGTTCATGAAGGTTGGAATGGTGGAAGGTAAACAGGATATGGTGTGGGGACGGGTTGGACCTATCTCGGTATGGGTACCCTCCCTATCTGGAAATAATGGGCTACCGGTCATCGGGCTGCAGTGGCAAGAAGGTGGCAATAGTTCATACCTGAGCTGGTAGGATCATGGCTAAGGGTCAGGATGCAGAGGTGGTGGTGGTGCAACCGATGCGGTAGATTACCTTCCTTTATGAAAATCAGACATAGCAGTAGTTTAAAATGTTGGTGTTATTATATGTTGTGTATATATATATATATATATATATATATATATTTCAGTTTATATATATATATATATATATATATATATATATATATATTTTTTTTTTTTTTTAAATAGAGTTAATTTTATAAAATTTGTAATATCTTAAAAAAGGGGCCGGATGGCCATTTAATCCAGATGGTGTGATGTACTTATTTATTAAGTAAAGCAAGATAAATAAGTTGGGGTTATGGTTTGAGGTGGGGCATACGGGACATCAGTTATACACCAGTCAAGAGTGTAGGCTCTAATAGAGGTGTGTTACTGGCCATATCACAGAGGAAAAATGTCTAAAACAGAAAACTAGTTCAGCCACCACATCTAATGATTGGTAATATGAAATATATGACATATTTGGTTTTGGGTTTAATACCGCTTTAAAGGGGTTGTAAACCCTGTTTTTCTCTGTGCAATATTTTTTTACAGAGCAGCCCCGATCCTCTTCTTTTGGGGTGTCCCTGGTGCTCCAGGCTCCTCATCTTCATCTGGTGCCCCCAGGGAAAGCTACTTTCCCTGGGGGCACTCATGCAGGCTCACTCCCAAGTTCCGCTGCTTCGTCCATTGACACAGACAGCGGGAATCGATCCCGCCTCCCGCTCCTGAGTCACTGGATTTGATTGACTGCAAGGGTGACCCAATGGCTCCTGCTGCTATAGATCTGTCCAATGAGGAGCTCATGAACATCACTGGATCCGATCGAGCTCAACCTAGCAGCATGGGCGTCCGCAGAACTTTTTTCAGGCATTATTTTAAGGTCACCCATGCTCCGCCCCTTTTCGACAATGTCATAATCACAATCAGACTGCAGACATAGTACAGGAGATGGTCAGAGACCGCAGACATAGTACACATACACCCAGATACATTACACCCCCATACACCCAGATACATTACACCCCCATACACACAGATACATTACACCCCCATACACCCAGATACATTACACCCCCATACACACAGATACAGTACATTACACCCCCACACACACAGATACAGTACACCCCCATACACCCAGATACATCCCCCCCTACACACACAATTATTAGTATGGAGAACTCCCCTCCAATTTCTATATTGCAAGCTTCAGACAACATTACAGAGAATTAAATGAATTACTAACCCCAGAAAAGGCAAAAAGAAGGCTCCAACAACAGCTGCACATGCTAAGCAGCTCAGATGAGGCTGGGGTCCCATGCAGTGGGTGCTCTCGGGGCCCCTATCTAGAAGGGAGTGCTGGTCCTTTCATACATGTCTAGGCAGAGCGCACACAGCTGGCAGTCTGAGCCAAGGAGGAGGATAGGAGGGGAAGGGAGATAAATCATCAGTGATCTGCACGGCTTGAGCATTAGCAGACGCTGTCCACTCCAGGCAGCAGGTGAAAGGTAACAGGTAAGCTGCGGGAGAGCGTTGTATGTCCTGCCTCTGGCCGCGCTTCCTCCCCCCCAGCTCAGGGGCTGCAAACACCATCACTCCCTGACACTCCATATTGTGTATGCGACTCCCGGCCCTGGGACATGCAGCGCGGTGCCCCCAATTGATATGAATTGAATTGATATGCGCACTTGTCTATAGGTATCGCCGGCCCTGCCAGGGGGGGGGCACTTGACCCCCCTTGCCCCTGCCTGCAGACGCCCATGCCTAGCAGCAATTTCCTGAGAGATTACCCCCAGAGATTCTTTCTAATGCCGCGTACACACGGCCGGACTTCCCGACAGAAAAAGTCCGATGGGAGCTTCCGGTCGGACATTCCGACCGTGTGCATGCCCCATTGGACTTTTTCTGTCAGCATTTCCAATGGATTCAGATATAGAACATGTTCTAAATCTTTCCGTCGGAAATGTGTATGCGGCATAACGCTAACTTCTTTACTCTTGCTAGACAATGTGCACAGAGGTGGGAACAAACTCCCGTTAAGCATTCAGTCTTTTTTTCTAATTGTTTGCAACACTGAAAATTACCTTCTATCCTCAATAAAAATGTTTTTGGAAAAGTAAAAAAAAAATTATAGTAGGGTCCTTATTCTTCCCTGCCACATGTTGAGTTTCCTTTTCTTTGTAAAAAAAACATCAATTGTTAAAGTTTATGCATAGCCAAAACATTTTTGGATAGGGTAGGAAGGGGTTAAAACCTCTATTAGGTCTATGTCCCTTTGGAGAGATTGCCCCTCACTTTCTTTACTTAGTACCACCCTGAGGTTATATACAGTACCATTGGAAAAGTTGAGCCGGTTCATCATTAGTAATACTCAAAGGTGACCTCCCTAGATTCCTATTGAACAATGGCTGACGACATAGCCCTGTTGTTTTCCTTGGAACTTTAGTATGTGGTTGATATTGGGGAGGCTCCCATTACACATATACATTTCCAATTACAGATATACCTGCTTGCTGTATCAATACCTTTGGCGAAGACCTGATTATTCCTACTGGAACTAACGCATGAGCTATTACCATACTATGTAAGTCACTGCTTTGATGGTAATGGCTTTTTGGTATGTATAGCCAATTCAACATATACTATATATCTGCCTCACTGTTGATGTGTCCCCATACCTACTCTTTGGGGTTGTTCATGCGATCACGGTCCCCTCTGCTTTCCATTTACCCGAGTCATTCCTACATTTGCGATTTGCAGGTCTAACTTCAATGTTATGTATTTGATGACCAATACACATACGTTTTTTGGTCATTGGCCTTTTTGCTCACCTGTTTGTGCTTAATGGTTTTCCTTTTTGTATTTCACCAACCTTGATGATTTTAATAAATCTCCTGAAGAAGCGCGTTAGTCGTGAAACATGTTGAGCTGGATCTAGAGCTGGACTTACCCATCCCAAACTGTGGCCTTCCACGACAATTTTTTACTTTGAGGAATTTTAGTGCACAATTACCAATAGGGATAGCAAGTTGGCTCAGCTTCCATCTAAACGAAAGGGAAAAAGGGGGAAGTGGGACTTTATATGAAGTATGTGGTTGCAAAACAATAAGTTGGTAAAAAATTATATTTATTGGTACATGTAATGTATAATATATACAATAATTACATAGGTCTGCATCAAGGTACAATTGTACATAACAGTAATAGTATTAAATAAAATAAAATTCATACACATATTACAAAATAATACCTAGGTGACCTGTATTTTCTCTAATTCCGGCCATTGTTGTTGGATAAATATCATAGAATTATAAATCGCATGATTGTATGCAATTCATGCAAAAATCTTGGAATACATGATACATGTCGAAAAGTTCCATAAAACACCTGTAAAAAGTATGATAATATTGTACACAGCATCTGATAGCTTGACGGTATGTTGGTGGTAAGGTGCTAAGAGTTGTATGCCCCCTGGAGGGATACACATCCACCTTGGCCATTGTTTGTGCTGGCTCTCTGTCGCGGAACACACTACCTCAGTTCCTGGAAATTGTACCTCCAGGGGGCAAACAACTCTTAGCACCTTACCACCAACATACCGATAATATTTGTAAGTAATATAGGGGGGGGCTTTTACCATTTTTGTTTTCATATAATATTGTATATCCTTTTACTATGCAAGAAATTTTAGGAACCCATGTGATTTATTGCAGATACTTACCACGTGCTTGCTCCGGAAGAGTGGCTATAAGCCATGAAACGTGTCACGCTATCAGATGCCGTGTTCAATATTACCATACCTTTTACAGATGCTTTATGGAACTTTTCCACATGTATCATGTGTTCCAGGATTTTTGCATGAATTCCATACAATATATATTTTATTTAATACTATTACTATTATGTACAATTGTACCTTGATTCAGACCTATGTAAGGATTGTATATATTATATATTATATGTGCCAATAATTAATTTTTACCAACTTATTGCTTTGCAACCATGTACTTCATATAAAGCCCCACTTCCCCCTTTTTCCATTTGTTCATATTGACAGGGATGGAGGCATATGACTAGGACATTGCCTCATATAAAGTCCCAAACTTTTCTTTTTTATATTCCAAATTCCATCTAAGGTTGGGTATTACATCAGCTGTTTCGTATGCTGTTCATTACTTGTATATGTTTTATTATTTTATGTATTTTAAATGTTCTTTTTTTAAAAAGTCTATGTTTATTAAAGCTAAACTATTTTAAAACAATCTATAATTTTGGTGCCTAAAAAGTCCTTCTCTGTGTAAATCAATTGTGTTCAATATTAGGACATGGCACAGTTTACTAATTGATGTCCACAGTACCACACTGTGGGGACATAACCATTTTCTTAGTTCTCTCTTGAACCAATGTCCCTATTGAATAATTTAAAATCACTTCTGGTTCTAGTGACAACTTTAAAATGTAGAGTTTTCCCTAGACAGAGAGGTGACACTCCTTCCTGGGAACACAGACAGCAATAAATACTCTTCAAACAACACATCTAAAGCAAAACAGTTTTGCATTTACATACGTTGTACACTTTACCACAAATTCACATGGTATGACTGAGTCTCATAGATATTCTTGATTTGAATTCTCTCCAATGGGTAACAAATAGTGACAAAAACTTGACAGGTGCAATGGGGTTTTTATAGAGAGTTAAAATACCTATTAGGTTTGATTGCTTTTCCTGTCTTCACTAGGGAGATTTCTAACTTTGTATCTCAGTGACCAAAGCAGCAAGAGGAAAACATTTTACTATAGACATAGCCAACAGTAAAAACCTGAAAGAGTTTCTAAACCTTCCCTACTCTATTAATCAGTTCTATGCCTATGTCCCTGTTGTAAAGTTCCATCCTAACTTCCTGTCCAATGACCACACAAAAAGGCACAGAAAATGAGAAAGAAAATGGGTTTTTCATGGTACTCTACAGTACATGTCCATCATACACCATACAAAGATTTTTTTTTTTATAAAGCAATAGTTTTTATTAAAAAAAAATAGTAAAAATGGGATATCCCTTACATACAAAATATGCTGAAAATAGAGCCTCCAAGCCTAAAGGAAAACTCTCCTAAAAATAATATCAAACACTCTGGGGGAGATTTACCAAAACTGGAGCACTCACAAACTGGTGCAGCTCTGCATGGTAGCCAAACAGATTCTAACTTCAGCTTGTCCAATTAGGCTTTGACAAAAAAAATGGAAGCTGAATCGTTTCCATGCAGAGCTGCACCAGATGTTGCACTCTCCAGTTTTAGTAAATTAACCCCACTGTCTACCATTTCATTATCTATATATGCATTTATGTTGATAGGTCTGAAATCCAGTGGAGGAGGTAGTAAACTTTATATGTTTCATGGATTAATGTCCACTTCTTCAGGAGACAGATTCCTCTAAAATCTGTGTAATCAATCCTGATTAGTACAAAGGGAAATTTCTCCAGTGGGGACACAGACTTTATAACTTCCCCACATTTCCCCCCCAAAAAAGTTTGAAAAAGTTGAAGAGTTTACAGATGTGGTAAGTAATTGTAGTACAATGGTAATCTCTTGGCTTGCATATCACAGCTCGACAATGGCATTTACAAATACAACATAAGAATGATAATGGTCCCACCTCCAGACTAGAATAGACGGGTATAGTATGCTAGCTTAGAAGTGTCTAACAAAGGCACAACACACTTCCTGTTTGCTTGAGTAGGTATCTTGCAAAGCTGACCTTCTCCATCACTTTGCCCATGTAAAGCCTCTGAGCTAATTTCAAACGCAGTACAAATCGTCTACTGTTGCCTAAACACATCTGAATCACAGGAAGCATGTGTAGGACCTCCTTCTATACTTGATCAGAGTCAGGGGAAGTTTCTATTTTGTTAATATTTCCATAATCCTAATTTTGTATCTGATGTCAACCCAAGCTAGAATCAAAATGAATCAACCAACCCCCATATTCTTTATCTATTCTTTGAAACAATACATGTAGCAATTCTTTATTTTCACGGCCAAAAGAGAGAATTACCTGTGAAAATCTGAATCATTAACAAATTCCACTCCTTGCTCACATAAATGTTGCCTGGAGTCCCTTTGTATCAGTTAGTCAGGATGTCATATCAGATGATTCAACTGTCATTTTAAACGGTGTCCTTTTTTGTGCCATTTTATTTAACAGGCTTAATGATCATTTAATTTCCCCCCCCCAAAAAAAAAAAAATTAGAAGATTCTCCCATAAAATATGCAAAACTATCCATCCTCTCAAGACTTAATCCTTCTCATGAGCATTGCGTAGATAATATATGCAGAGTGGCAGAATCCTGGGACACAATTAACTTAATCATTTTATGCCATGGAATAAGAGAGCATTCATTAAAAGCCCCTGGCAGGTAAGGGCCGTTAGTACATGTAGAATAAATTGGACAATCTAGAATATTGTTTCTAAGCAGCTGGATGGGGTGGATGTTTTACAAAGAGTTTATTAGATAAATTTGAGAAATCCACTGGTCCTTTAAATCCAAATCATTTCGCAAGATCGTTCAGAGGCATTTTGTTGCAGAGACATCCACGTGTGCAAATTTAGAAGAAAAAAGTAAAAAGTGCAATAATATCTGAGATGTAAAACCAACATACATTATGAAGAACATACACTATATTACCAAAAGTGTTGAGACGCCTACCTTTACAGGTACATGAACTTTAATGGCATCCCAGTCTTAGTCCGTAGGGTTCAATATTGAGTTGGTCCACCCTTTGCAACTATAACAGCTTCAACTCTTCTGGGAAGGCTGTCCACAAGGTTTAGGAGTGTGTCTATGGGAATGTTTGACCATTCTTTCAGAAGCGCATTTGTGAGGTCAGGCACTGATGTGGACGAGAAGGCCTGGCTGGCGGTCTCTGCTCTAATTCACCCCAAAGGTGTTCTATTGGGTTGAGGTCAGGACTCTGTGCAGGCCAGTCAAATTCCTCCACCCCACCTTGCTCATCCTTCTCTTTATGGACCTTGCTTTGTGCAATAGTGCGCAGTCTTGTTGGAACAGAGAGGGGCCATCCCCAAACTGTTCCCCCAATGTTGGGTGCATGAAATTGTCCAAAATGTCTTGGTATGCTGATGCCTTAAGAGTTCCCTTCACTGGAACTAAGCCAAGCCCAACCCCTGAAAAACAACTACACACCATAATCCCCCCTCCAGCAAATTATTTGGAGCAGTACACAAAGCAAGAACAATAAAGACATGGATAAGTGAGGGTGGATGAACTTGACTGACCTGCACAGTCCTGACCTCAACCCGATGGGATGAATTAGAGTAGAGACTGCGAGCCAGGCCTTCTCGTCCAACATCAGTGCCTGATCTCACAAATGCGCTTCTGGAAGTATGGTCAAACATTCCCATAGACACACTCCTAAACCTTGTGGACAGCCTTCCCAGAAGAGTTGAAGCTGTTATAGCTGTAAAGGGTGTGCCAACACAATATTGAACCCTACGGACTAAGACTGGGATGCCATTAGAGTTCTTGTACATACAAAGGCAGGTGTCAAAAAATACTTTTGACAATGTAGCGTATCTAGTAATTTTATACAGTGGTCTATGATGCTTTGAATAACTTTTGAAATGAAAGAGGCTGAAAGCTATCTACATTTTCTTTAGACTAGAATCACACCTAGGTGTGCACATTGTAATGCATGTTGGCACTCTCATTGTGTGTGTATTCCTATTCATTTCTTTTGTAATAATTTTTTTAACATGAGAGATAAATTGGAATAGCAGTAATTGAGGGTTTATATGGCAAACAAGTATGTAGCAAGTCAAATATAAACATTAACAGGTATTCAAAAAATTTTAAATTTGACCTTGCTTAGTCATGATGGGGTGGGTTGCATGGGGGGTCCCACACAAGATAACACAAGGTAGTCTCCAGCTATCAATGCATATGCAGATGCATGTACAAGAATGCAGGTGGGTGTATCAGGAATGGTATGAAATGGCTTATGTGCTACTGAGGTTGGAATTGTTATTTATGGAGGGTGAGAAAAGGGTAATGAGAAAGTAACAAAAAAAGGGGGGGTAGGGAATATAGGAAAAGTAGGAGGGGGAAGAACAAAGGGGGGTGATGAGGGTATAGGGGTTGGAAGAGGGTCAATGAGACATAAGGAGAGGAAGTATATATTAGTATTCCGCGCTCAGGACAGACACCTATGCGAACTGCAGCCCCTCAGAAAAGGAAAACACCTAGGTGAAGTCCAAATGCTATAAACTCTACAAAATAGGGGATTGGCGCTGTTCACTGTTAAAATAATAGTAAAAAACTCTCACCACAAGGGAAGAACTGCGCTACAGATCTGAGTAAATAAATTAAAAAACTGTGAAAAAAGTATACTTCAATACGTATAATCCCATAAAATGGTATATATATCCACGAATGAGACTAATGCCCCGTACACGGTCGGATTTTCCGATGGAAAATGTCCGATCGGAGCGTGTTGTCGGAAATTCCAACCGTGTGTGGGCTCCATCGGACATTTTCCATCGGATTTTCCGACACACAAAGTTGGAGAGCAGGAGATAAAATTTTCCGACAACAAAATCCGATCGCGTCAAATTCGACCGTGTGTGGCCTGTTCCGACGCACAAAGTGCCACGTATGCTCAGAAGAAATTCCAAGACGGAACAGCTTGTTCTGGTAAACTTAGCGTTCACAATGGATACAGCATTTCGTCACGCTGCAATGTTAAAAATGGTTTAATACAGCGCACTCTCTTCTTCTTTATAATGTGACAAGAATTAAGTAGTTTTGCTGCTCATATTCACACACACTTCTCACAAAGTTTTATTTTTGTTTTTTTATTGGGATTCCCTGAATATATTGTTATTAGTTGTCACATCTGACAGATTTTTTTTTTTTTTATTTAATTTTTTGGGGGATTTTAAGCCTTTTTTTTTATTTAATGTTTGGATTTTTTCAAAGGCTGATCTTTGTTCAATGTTATTTTTATTTTTACTCCAGAATATTTTTGTGTGTGTTTTGTGTGTCAAGTTACCCCAACACCATTGATATCTTTTATTATTTAATGTCAAGGAGATTGTTTGGTGTTGGTGTCCCTTGTTCATTTCACATTTTACATTTCAAATGTACCTGAATCCTCACAAACCAACTGTCCTTTTTGAAGTAAAACACATAGGAGAGTATAATTCAAAACAAAAATCCTTTATTAAGGGATCAGAACCAAAAAAAGAGGAAGGCAACACTGGATCAACATGAGAAATTAGCGAAGTCTGGGACCCCCACGGCAGACATCAATTCTTGAACATCAAAATTGGTGGCCTGAGGAGTCCATATGTAAGGGAGGGCAGTCTGGTCCAGAATTCGCAGAGATCCGGATAGCAGAAGATGACATGTGTGTCCCCAGGCTGTGGTACCTCAAGAGGCTGCATTTTTTGGCTGACCAGACTGGATCCAGGGTCCTCACTTTCTGGTCTTCCTTTCACGCTTCCTTCCGGGCTGTGGCTGTGCAGTTGGAGATGTGGCAGGAGGAGGAGTAGGACCTGGAGGAGGACAGGGAGGACCTGGAGGAGAGGGAGGACGAGGAGGAGGACCTGCAGGAGGAGGAGGAGGACCATCGCAAAGGTGTGTCTGAGCTGTCATTTGGCCCCTCATACCTTTGTTAAGAGCCTCCAATATGAGCGCCTCACACAAGACTTGTTGGCCCTCCTCCATCCTCTGCATTTTATATGCAATGACGGCAGCAATGTCCTCCTCCACGGTCTGTCGTGCTCCCAGGACCTCTGTAGCCCTCCAAAAGAGTCCTCCGGTAGCCTCCTCTAGGGCACTCCTCCTCCTGCCACTTTCTCTTTCCAGGGGGAGGGGAGGGACCGGCATATCAGGCAGCCGGCTCGCCCGGCCACCTCCTGGCTGAGACTTCCCTGTGTATGAAAAAGGGACATGGTTTTAGTTGTTGCTTCATCAATCACAATCCTAAATTAGTACTTCCAACTAACATCTAGTTAACATCATTGATTGGACAAGCAGAAATATTTAGAGGAATGCTATACCTGGCTCAATCTGGGCTCCTCCACATGTGGCCTGGAAGGCCCAGGTTGGGCGTCAGAAGCCTCAGCCGGGGGGGAAGGAAGCGTGGAAGGAAGACTGGAGAGGGATGGCCTGGGTTCAGTCTGGCCTGCCAGAAAATGCAGCCTGTCGTAGTACAACATCCTGGGGACATAGATGTCATCTGCTGCTCCGGATCTCTGTGAATCCAGGACTTTCTTGCGCTCCCTTAGATATGTACTCCTCAGGCCACCAATGAAGATCTTTAAATAGGTGATGTCTGCCGTGGGGATCACCTGCTTCACAATTTCACACAATTACACCAGTGCTGCCTTCCTCTTTGCTTGGTTCTTGAAATGGGGGTGTTTAATCTCCCACAGACAGGGCAACTCCCTTAAGATATCTATGAATACTGACATGAAGTCATTGTCTTTCACTAAGATATTCATGTTCACTGCAAGACACAACACAAGACAAAGCCTAATGTCAGACAAAACTCTCCTAATCTTGTTACACTATAGGCTTCAATGTAGAAGCAGTATAGGCACAAGTTTGTCTCTTACCTTCGTTCTTACGATCAGCGCATCCAATGCTCCTTCCTCCGCTCACAGATCGTACGTAATACGCACGCGTGTTACGCTTTATACACACTGCTCATGCGTGTAACTCCGCCCGCCCCTGACGTTCTTTCTAGTCTATTCCCCGCCCCTTTTCGTTCGTCGCAGTGGGTGAAGAGCACATGGCGGAGTCAGAGCAGGTGCGTGCTAATTATAGCAACGAGGAGGAGGAAAGCCCGGATCCGGACATGTCCCGATCCAGAAGGAGACGTTTTAAGGCCACAAATATGTCCTTTGGGGAGATGTTGGAGATGGTCGACATCATGAAGAAGTCCGACTATGACGGAAAGTATGGGCCTTAACCCAACCCCAATATCAGAAAGGCCAAGATCATGGCGAAAGTGATCAAAAGCCTGCAGAAGAATTTTGGGGTACGACGATCGAAAGATCAGCTCAGGAAGCGGTGGTCGGACCTGAAATTGAGAGAGCCAGAGCAGTACTGAAAGATCCGGAGAGTGCTGCAAAAAAGTAAGTAGTTGTGCTGTGTTCCTATTCTTTCTGTCTTTATTGCGTTCGTGCTGCTCCATATGCTTTTATTAATTGTAACGTTTAAAAGAGCAACTTTAATGTTCATGGGCCCATTATTCGTTCGTATCAAACATTTTTCTTTCGGCCTCTAAAACACCATTGTTTAGGCCATATGCATTTTCCCACATTTTTTTGGGGCCTACTTGGATGCCAAATAGTTGTTTGTGTAGATGGGTTTGTTACTAGAATGAAATGCAAACTAGATCGTGCTGCTCAGTGTCCTCTAGGAGAGGACACTGAGCAGCTGTTTTCACATCTGGACACTGGAGCACTAGTGTGGGACACCAGAACAACATTTTTATTAGGGGGGGCACACAGGTGCTCCAGTGTATACTATAGGGGTGTCTCCATCTGTGAAGCTTGTACTAAATAGGTATTGCAGCTTGACAAAGGCCAATAAAAAAAATACATCTTGGAACTCGGCTAAAATTGACAATTGTACCCCACTTCCAAGCAATGTTTCCTATTTCTAGTTCTGCCATCAAATATCTGTGTGCTAGTTTTACTGGGAGAAAAGACTGGGAGGACACCCCTCATCCGAGGAGACCAGAGACCCCCCACCTCTGGAAGAAGGTGAAATACCACCAACCCAACCTGAACAGGAGGAAGAAGAAGATGTGGTGGAGATTGGCACCACAACAGGTGAGTGTCTGCGACCACAGGCTCAGGTAAAAGAGATGGATGGTGGCAGATTTTTGATACCTGTTTTTGTTTTGTTTCTCTCTTTTTAGGTGATCGTGCTCCAGAACGTTTCACATCAGAAAGTGCCCAGATCCTGATCGGGGACATCATGGGGTGTAATGTAGAACTGCAAAACATACAGCAAAAAATCAATGATGTTATTAAAAAAAATAATAACATCATTGATGTTTTGGGGCGAATTTAAAACCACACAAAATCACTTTTTGGATTGTGGTCCAATCTTTTAAAACTTTTTGCAATGCTTTGAAAAGCCAAATTTGGAGGATGCACACAGTGTGTCAACATGTGCTATCTGCCATCACAGGAGCTCAATGGACGCATTTTGGGGGTGCAACCCCTTCCTCAATTATAAAGTAGCATTGAGGAAGGGCTTGCTCCCCCAAAACACGTCCCTTGATCCCCCCTGATGTCAGATAGCACATGTTGATATTCGTAAATTGGTGTGCATCTTCCAAATTTGGCTTTTCCTGGGGTGATTTCCCCCCATCTGAACGCTATATCAAACCCAGTTCCTAAATACTGATGTCTGATATAGCCTTCAGGTTTTACCATATGTGAACTTTGTAAGTTCAAGTTTTTTGTCTTTCTTGTTGGTTTTACACAGGCCTGTTTTATCTGAAATGGACATTTCGATTTTTGATAATGCTACTGCAAAAATTGTTATACAACAAACATGTTGGTTTGTTTTAAAAACCTTTGGTAAATGTACATGTGATTGTGCAGGTATAAAAAAGTTGCTTACTCAAGAATGTGTGGATTATTGTCTCAACACTACAATACAACACTTTTGGGGTGATGTAATTGCTGTTTTCATCAAAAATGGGGGTTATTTCCTAAGGGCAAATCCTCTTTGACTACAAGTGCAGTTTCAGTGCAGTTGCAAGTGCACTTGTAGTGAAATGTGTTTTTGCATTTAGGAAATAACAGCCAACAGTGCTTTGTTTAAGGTTACACAATCACAACATTTTCTGGACTGAACACATTTCTGTCAGGGTCAGCTAAAACAAGCAGTAAATGTCCACCAATAATTTCTTTTGTTTTTTTTATTATAAAAAGGCTTCACAGATTGTCTGGCATATTGATAGCCCCCTACCCGCAAAGAACTCCAGGTAGCGTAACCGGACAACATGGGCACTCAGGGAGGGCAAGCCAGGACGGCCACTTTCAAGCGCCGTCAGTTTGGTTTGATGTAGGATTCCGGCCTCAGGCCCAACTGAGCCAGCATAGTTGGCCGAATGTTTCCTTAAAAAGTTATGGAGAACACAGCACGCCAGTATAATATGGTTCAGTTTATACTCTGCCATATGGATGGGTGTCAGAAATAGTCGGAACCGGCTGTCCAGGATTCCAAATGTGTTCTCCACCACTCTTTGGGCTCTGGCCAGCCGGTAATTAAAAACCCTCTGTTCCGGGGTGAGGGTCCTCATTGGGAATGGCCGCATCAGGTGGTCCCCCAGCGCAAACGCTTCATCAGCAACGAACACAAATGGGAGTCCTTCCACATTGTCCTCTGGAGCTGGCAAGTCCAACCTGCCATTCTGGAGACGCCTGTAGAACTCCGTCTGGGCGATGACTCCACCATCGGACATCCGGCCATTCTTCCCCACGTCCACATACAAGAAGTCGTAATTAGCCGGCACCACCGCCAACATCACTATACTATTAAACCCCTTGTAATTATAATAGTATGACCCCGAGTTGGGTGGTGGGACGATGTGGATGTGTTTCCCATCAATTGCCCCTCCACAGTTAGGAAAGTCCCACCGCTCGGCAAAGTGTGAGGCCACAGTCTGCCATTCCTGTGGCGTGGAAGGAAACTGTTGAGGAAAAAACAATAAACATTACTATTTTTACTCCGAAACATGGCAAGCAGATTAGACACAAACATTATGGGGCAACCTCCAGAAAGCATTTATTAAGTCGAATTTAACAAGGCCAAAGTATAAGGTACACCTATCATATTCCCCCTCCCCCCCTCTCATGGGCCATTTCTAACATTATAGGGGGTGTGTGTAAATCTTGGACAGGTAACCCTCTTCACTTCATTGAGAGATGAATGCCTAAATAATGGGTATTACTTTGAACAGCTGCTCCTTAGTTACATTATTGGCAGACCACTGGACAGGTAAGAAGTGTCATAATACAAAGATAGAAATACACATTGTACACATTTGAGGACATTTGGACATTCTGCTATTACCTATCAAGATAATAATAGGATACAAAAACTTTAAACAGTACCATTGGAAAGTATACAGGCAGGCTCTTGCACTACATGCTTTGGGGAATTCATCCATAAATCTGACCACAAAAGAGATGGGTATAGTGTGTATGGGTTTGGCAAAGTCAGCAGATAGATGATTGAGGATAGAGAATTGGGATCAGCTGACTTAGCAGTTGGGGGGAGGGAGGGTTACTAAAAATTATTTGGGGACACCACAGAAAAAAACCTCTGGCACTCTGCCTGAATTTAAATCAAAAATAACATTTCCAAACATTTTAGAGGGTGTTTGGGGTAAAGCACTACTATAGAGCTGATAAAATACATTGTTAAGCCATTGTTAAGTGACTACATGAGGTGAATATAGGGTAGGAGACACCATGCTGGGGAGGTTAGTGAAGGGCAAATATGTATGAAGGACCTAAAATAATAATTACTTAAAAATCCAGCATGCATGAGGACAAAGGGGACATTCACAGCATATTCCAATCATGGTAATTAGGGAATGAGGAAAGAAATACAATATATTAGCAAACATTCAATACAATAAAATGTGATATAAAAGGATAAAAATCTTACCTTCATATACTCCTTCTGCAGGACCTGTATGATTGCAGAACAGGTCTCTGGGATAATGATCCCCACAGCCTGGGGGGAGATGCCTGTCGAGAACTTTAAGTCCTGCAGACTTCTCCCTGTCGCCAAATACCACAGGGTAGCGACCAACCTCTGCTCCGGAGTGATGGCTTGCCTCATGCAGGTATCCTGCCTGCTGATATAGGGGGTCAGCGAAGCCAACAAACGGTGAAACACGGGGTCCGTCATCCTGAGAAAGTTCCTGAAATCATCAGGATTATTCTCACGGATCTCACGGAGCAAAGGCATATGACAGAAATGGTCACGCTGAAGCAACCAATTCTTGGTCCATGAACTCCTCCCCACCCTGTTCATGGACTGGACTTGTGTCAAGGTCAGGACCCCAACACCAAGCCCCCGCACAGCACGAACTCTACGAGGAGTACGCATACGAAACATGGCTAGAAAACGGTCGGCTGCTCAGAACGAAGTAACAGAACGCACTGAAGAACAGCAAGGCCTGTGAAGAGCGACCTGAAAAACAGTAACGAACGAACAAGAATACAATGACTACCTAAAGTCACGCACTGAAGAGCAGATACAAACCCACAAGCACAAACTGAATGGCAGAAAACGATCTGAAAGCCACGAGTCTGAAAAAGCGCGAACCGTCTCTCACCAAACTTTTACTAACACAAGATTAGCAAAAGGAGCCCAAAGGGTGCCGCGCTTGGTTCTGAACTGACCTTTTCTAGTCTCGTCGTACGTGGTGTACGTGACCGCGTGGTTGGCGATCGGAAATTCCAACAACTTTGTGCGACCATGTGTAGACAAAAAAAGTTTGAGCCAACATCCGTCGGAAAAAATCCTAGGATTTTGTTGTCGGAATGTCCGAACAAAGTCCGACCGTGTGTACGCCCTATAAGAGTGCCAATAAACATACAAACTGCTTGAAGTGAAAAAAAAAAAAAAGAAATATCTCCAAAACATAAAAAAATATTCGATCAAATATACAAAGATAACATAAAATCCGAAAAATATTAATAACAAAGGTGTATATATATTAAAGAAGTGCCCTGAAAAACTATAGTGATAAACAGTCCAAATGGTGTATTTGAAATCTAAATGGTGATCAGATACAAAGTGACACAAAAAAATTTTTTTGCATTTGAAATTGTGATCACATACCAAGTAGAGCAAAAGTAAAAAAAAATTTTTTTAAAATTAAAAATACTAAAACCCAGCATTGATAGTCTGTGCAAACAAAATTTCAAAAAAATGTGTCCGTGCATACAAAAATTACAAAAGTGTCAAAAATGTGATGCATATATCAAAAAATGTCCTGTGTATATAAAAAATCCTTGTACAGAAATCTGATATGTCTCCAAATGGTTTCAGATGTATCCGTTGAGATTGGTGGGAACAGTCCTATATGGAGCCCCCACTAGTGTCCCCACTCACCGGAACGCCCAACCCCTGCAGGGGTAATAGGCATGTAGATGTAAATCCAATGGTCCAAGCGGTCGATGTCCCCTTCACCGACTTCTCTCCACTTGTGTCACCAGTGTGATCGGAACGCCCAACCCCTGCAGGGGTAATAGGCATGAAGAGCTGTCTCCATGTGTTCATCACTAGAGATGCAGACCAGTGCTGCCCAACTCAGGGCTTTGGGGAAGATGGTTATTTAAAATGATCACACTGGTGACACAAGTGGAGAGAAGTCGGTGAAGGGGACATCGACCGCTTGGACCATTGGATTTACATCTACATGCCCAATCCCCTATTTTGTAGAGTTTATAGCATAAGGAGAGGAAGGAATGGGTATAGGTAGGGAATTAGGGGAATAAGGGGGCTCCTAGGAATTTCTGATGGGCCCCCAAGTCTTATTCACGCAATAAACAATGCACCTGTTCTTAGTGCACTACAACTCATTCATCAGAAAATACATGTTCTATGTTGCAGTGTGTTGAAAAAGAGATTTTTTTTTGGCATGTGGACCAGCGATGAGAAAAACTACCCTGGGTTCAGTTAACCAGGGGTTTGCAGAACTTCAAAGAAGTTTGGGTGCCTAACTGAAACGCCATTGAAATCAACCCCATGGAAATCAATCGGAGAAGAATAAGACAAATTAAAAATGCAAATTTTCTGGGCTAATAGGTAAGGGGTATCGAAAATTAGCATGGTGGTGAGTACCACCCTTAAGAACATGTGCCAATGCAAAAAAAAAAGAAAGAAATTTCCAACGGGGAGCAGTGATTTTTACAAAATACATTTACAAATGAGAAAATTGCAGGTAAATGACATCTCTCTCTTGCTTCTTTAAAAAACCAAATGGCACACAGACCCCAAAGGTTCCCCAAAATACATAGTAGACCCCTAAGATTTGTGTGATTTTTTTTAAGAAGCTGTCAATGCAGTTTTCTTTGCTGGCAATTTAATTTTTTTTTTTTCATACATCAAAGTTTATTGCAAGAGGAAAATGAGAATACAAATAAGGAGTCGCAGCTCCAATTGAACAAATGGCAGATATTTGTAGAAATAATTTATTATAGAGCATATACAATCAGATCATTAATAGTGCTTAGATAGCATGCATATTTAGTTAAGTAGGATCAAGTGATTGGATATCATTTGTATGTATATCCTCCTTTGAAGAGTATTGGGGTTTCAGATTAGAACAACTGGAGTTATTTGCCTTGGAGAGGTAAGGAAATAGACCAGAGAAAAGTAGAGAAAATTTTGAGAAAAGGAGTACGGGAGGGTAGGGTTGGGGGGGTAATTATCCAAATGTGGTTTATTTAGATCATTTACTATATGAGTATATCTCTATACAACATATATACCATTCATAATATCATCAAGTGTAAAAACAGTATCTAGTCAATAAAATATATTCAGAATTTGTACAGTGTTTTAGATCTTACTCATGGAACACCTAGAAGGTAGGGCCATTCCACACTGTCTACCAGTGTGGTTTTCAGGTTTTCATATACCTGGGATTGTTTAAACGTGAACCAGGGAAGCAAAATTTCATTTTTTTGCTTTGTAATAATAATTTTTTTCTGTAGCACATTTTATAGGGCGTACACACGGTCGGACTTTGTTCGGACATTCCGACAACAAAATCCTAGGATTTTTTCCGACGGATGTTGGCTCAAATTTGTCTTGCATACACACGGTCACACAAAGTTGTCGGAAAATCCGATCGTTCTGAACGTGGTGACGTAAAACACGTACGTCGGGACTATAAACGGGGTAGTGGCCAATAGCTTTCATCTCTTTATTTATTCTGAGTATGCATGGCACTTTGTCGGTCGGATTTGTGTACAAACGATCGGAATTTCCGACAACGGATTTTGTTGACGGAAAATTTTATCTCCTGCTCTACAACTTTGTGTGTCGGAAAATCCGATGGAAAATGTCCGATGGAGCCCACACACGGTCGGAATTTCCGACAACACGCTCCGATCGGACATTTTCCTTAGGAAAATTCGACCGTGTGTACGGGGCATTACAGTAAAAAAAAAAAATCTGCATAGAGTCCCCCCCAAAATGCACATCAGACCTTTTGAGTCCAATATGAATTTGAAGGGGGACTCATACATAGAAAAAACAAAACAAAAAAATCATGAGGTTCCCCTAAAAATCCATACCTGACCCCTAGCATGCATGCCCCATCCTGAACCATACCAGGCCACATGTACTCAATATGGGGGGAGTGAAGTCCAGTGGTTGTGGGTGTCTGTGACTGGGGGGCTTATTGGAATCTGAAAGTCCTTTTTAATAATAAGGTGTCTCCCAGATACTGCTCCCCCTACAAGAATGAGTAAGGGGTACATAGTACCCCTACTTATCAAAAAGAAATGTAACCTAAAGATACCCAAGTGTTTGACAAGTCCTTTTTTTAAATAAATAAAAATCCACCAAAAAGTCCCTTGTTGCAAATACATCATCAATCATAATGTTATTGCCCAAATATGGCCAGTGGCCATATTCAGGCAATGATATAAGGCTCCATCCTCTGCCCATTTGATCATGCGGCCAGGGATTCCTGGCATCAGTTTTTGGTAAGGGCATAGTGATAGCAAGCATTCGCTACTTCCTTAGCCACCATTGACAGCTGTAAACTGCCATATTCATTAACGCTGAACTCACTAAATGTTCAGTGTTAAGAGAAATATCTGAACAGCCCGTGTTTGGTCTAAACTAACTAAGGTTTGGGCAGCACACTAAGCTCATCCCTAAAGTGGACTCATGTTGAAAATGAATGGGCACATGTACAACAACAAGAATCAAAGTTTCAAGCCATGCATGTAAATAGGTGAGAATGGTGCTTGTTATATTTTGTGACTCCAGTAAGTGCTCAGTTCAGAAGAATTTAGACTAGATTTTTTTATTATTATTTGAAGCCATTATTGTATTGTTTATAAAGGAACCCTACCACAAGAGAAACCTGTGGTGCTCATCTGCTAAGTTATTTCTGATAATGCAGTTTTCATCGCTTGCTGCAATGTTGATTTTAGCTTCAGGGCTTCTTTCCTGCGTCTGCATTTTTTTTATCCTCTTTTTTTTCCAAGCAAGCTTTATTAAGACAAAATGAAGTAGTACAAAGGTCTGTTACGTTACAGTAACAGTATTTGAGCCATGTAAAAACTTGTCAGAATTGTACAAACATGCATTTTATATAAACTGAGAGGGATTGTCAAGTACATTCGAACATACTGGGTAGCTGGATACCAGAGTAACGATGAAGTTTCCGTGTCCTATTGTAACAAAAACAGTATGTTGCCTCTGTTCCTCATGTGTAAAATTAAGTGTACCGAAGGTTAAAGAGCATTACATTTAACTAGAGTCTTGAATTTGTACTGTAATGTTTAGGTCGGTAATTCTGTGTCATCTAGGAGACTGGGTCTATACCCGGTCATCAAACGGATGTGTCCATTGTACGTAGATGTGTCATGTGCGTACAATCCAGTATGGTTTGTCCAGTGTGAGGTGGTAGCAATGACAGTCGGCCTGGAATCTCAAAAGTTGTCTTTCAACCGTATGGAAACGGTCACCGGACCTCTAGCAACCAATACGGAGGCCTAGTTTATGCTCGAGTCTCTCGGGTGAGATAATTTGGATTGTTTGCTACCTACTCTAGAGGGGGAACTTGGAAGTGTTTTGTATCGGGTAAGGGGGGTAGTGAAGTGAAATAGTGGGTCTGGGGGAGGGGGGGAATTATATTTTTAGGAAAACATTTTCTGGGGGATAGAGGCTATGTAGGGGGTATTATCAGTGGTAGAGAGATAGGAAAATTGGGAGGGAAGGGTGAGGAGAGAGACTGGGGGGGGGCCTTACTCCTCCTACGATCTGGTAAAGTGTATGATCGATCATCAAAGGATCATTATTTGGGAGTACTCATTAGTTGTTTTAAAGTGTCGCCAACAAGACCAAGTTTTCCAAAAATTGGAGGATGTGTCATTGGCTTGATGGACCAGGTCTTCCATTTCCTCAACCTAGTTTATGTGCCTGAGCCAGTCCACAATGGTTAGCGAGTTGGGTGATTTCCACTTGGCTGGTATGGTCATTCTGGCTGCGTTAACTAAATGTAAGGTAGCTTGTAGTCTTTTTGAAGAGTAGAAGCATGATGTAGGAGCATTTGGGCAGGAGAGAAGTCGATTGAGTAGGTGGTGATATGAGTATTTAGGCGGTGTAATTCTATCCAGAAGGGTTGGATTATGGGACAGGACCACCATATGTGTAGAAGTGATCCTTCCTTGTCTGAGCAGCGCCAGCAGTTTGGGGGTGTCTGCATTTTTTGTTTGGGTACACTGGTAGATATGTGGTCCAACCTTGAGCCTTCTGTAACTTCCCAAGGCTGCTTGCGGGGATTTCTGTATATGTACAGAACCACTGGGACCCTGAATATACACAGTCTGAGTCATAAGAGCAAAAAGTAGCCCCATAAAAAATGTAGTTAAGCCAATGTTACATTGGCTTAACTCCAATGTAAAAATGCATATAAAAGAAAAAGAGAAGGCCTTCAAAAAATACAAAGTTGAGGGATCATCATCAGTATTCAGACTTTAAAAGAATGCAACAAGAAATGTAAGGGTGCAATTAGGGCGGCTAAGATAGAACACGAAAGACACATAGCGGAGGAGAGCAAAAAAAATCCCAAGAAATTCTTTAAGTAAGTAAACAGTAAAAAAGGGAGGACAGACCATATTGACCCCATAAAAAATGATTACAAAGGATGGGGAGATGGCGAAGGTATTGAATTTATTCTTCTCCTCAGTCTTCACGAGGGAATAGGGGGGCTTCAGGAACCAAAACTGCAGTGTTTATCTACATGATACATCACAGGATGCACCCTCATGGCAAACAGAGGACAGCGTTAGAATTAGACTTGGGAAACTTAACTTTAATAAATCACCTGGACTGGATGGCTTGCACCCGAGGGTACTTAGGGAACTCAGTCAAGTAATTGCCAGTCCATTATTCCTAATTTTTACTGACAGTCTACTGACTCAAATGGTACCAGCGGATTGGAGAAAAGCCAATGTAGCCCCAATATTTAAAAAGAGCACTAAATACATTGTTGGGAATTACAGACCAGTTAGCCTAACATCAATAGTATGCAAGCTCTTGGAGGGGATGATAAAGGACTATTTACAAGATTTCAGTAATGAAAAGTGTATCATTGGCAGTAATCAGCATAAATTCATGAAGAATCGTTCTTGCCAAACCAATCTATTAAGCTTCTATGACTAGAGGAGTTGCCATCTAGATAAAGGAAGGCCCGTAGATGTGGTGTATCTGGATATTGCAAAAGCATTTGACACAGTTCCCCATAAACGTTTACTGTACAAAATAAGGCCTGTTGGCATGGACCATAGGGTGAGTACATGGATTGAAAACTGGCTACAAGGGCGAGTTCAGAGGGTGGTGATAAATGGGGAATACTCAGAATGGTCAGGGGTGGGTAGCGGGGTCCCACAGGGTTCTGTGCTGGGACCAATCCTATTTAATTTCTTCATAAACGACCTGGAGGATAGGGTAAACAGTTCAATCTCTGTATTTGCGGACGATACTAAGCTAAGCAGGGCAATAACTTCTCTGCAGGATGTGGAAACCTTGCAAGAAGATCTGAACAAAGTAACGTAAAATAATGCATTTGGGTGGCAATAATATGAGTGCAATCTATACATTAGGGGGAGAACCTCTGGGGGAATCTAGGATGGAAAAGAACCTGGGGGTCCTAGTAGATGATAGGCTCAGCAATGGCATGCAATGCCAAGACACTGCTAACAAAGCAAACAGAATATTGGCATGTGTTAAAAAAGGCATTAACTCCAGGGATAAAGCGATAATTCTCCCACTCTACAAGACTCTGGTCCAGCCGCACCTGGAATATTCTGTCCAGTTCTGGGCACCAATCCTCAGGAAGGATGTACTGGAAATGGAGCAAGTACAAAGAAGGGCAACAAAGCTAATAAGGGGTCTAGGGAAAAGTAGTTATGAAGAAAGGTTGCGAGCACTGAACTTATTCTCTCTGGAGAAGAGACGCTTGAGAGGGGATATGATTTAAATTTACAAATGCCGTACTGTTGACCCCACAATAGGGATATAACTTTTTCGCAGAAGAGAGTTTAACAAGACACTTGGCCACTCATTAAAATTTAAAGAAAAGAGGTTTAACTGTAAAATACATAGAGGGTTCTTTACTGTAAAAGCGGCAAGGATGTGGAATTCTCTTCCACAGGTGGTGGCCTCAGAGGGGGCATCGATAGTTTCAAAAAACTATTAGATAAGCACCTGAATGACCACAACATACAGGGATATACAAGGTAATACTGACATATAATCACACACATAGGTTGGACTTGATGGACTTGTATCTTTTTTCAACCTCACCTAGTATGTAATGTAAAACATTCATTAAAAAAATTGTACAAAAAAATATGTACTTTTTTAATTCTCCTCATTTGTGTCTTCACATTACACAATGCTAAGGAATAGTTAGTTGATGGCTAACTAAAGATAAATGAAATGAAATGAACTGAAGAGATATTTTGAAAGAATCAACCACAGCAGCATGCAGCAGTCCTACCCATGTTATCTTTGCTGTGTCCTGTAGTTTTAACCAGTTCCGGACCAGCCGCCACAGTTATACTGTGGCAGGTTGGCCTGGCTGTGCGAAGAGTCGTAGCTATACGTCGCACGCCCCCTCACCGGCCACAACGATCGGATTCGATCCAGAGCCGATCAATCTCCAGGCCCAGGCCAATGAAATCTGGCGTGAACCTGGTGATCGGTCCTGGCGAATGAGATCCTTCCCCTGTCTGTGTAACTGTAAACACTGACAGGGGAAGTGATGTCATCTCTCCACGTGTAGGTCTTTTCCGTTCCAGACCGAGGAGAGAGAGCATCTCAGAGTAAGTGCACCAACACTACACTGACACCAGTTCACGTACGTACACTTGCCACCCCCGATCACCATCAATCACCCCCCCAGTTAACCCCTTCATCCCCTGTCACTGTGTCACCCAGTGCAGCATTCAGATTTTTTTTATCGCTGTACTGGTGTCATTAGTGACAAAAATCAGTGTTGGGGTAATTAGTATTAGGCTCAGATAGGTCTAGGGACCCCCCCTAACCCCCCCAATAAAAGTTTAACCCCTTGATCACCTGACAGGTGATCAAAGTTAGTTTTTACCATCAGAAAAGGTCTGCGTCGCTCCAGGCAGTGTCAGATTAGTGCCAGTAGTGCTAACACCCACGCACACATCATACACCTCCCTTAGTAGTATAGTGTCTGAGTGGATCGATATTTGATCTGATCAGGTCTATATTAGCGTCCCCAGCAGTTTAAGGTTCCCAAAAACACAGTGTTAGCAGGATCAGCCCAGATACCTGCTAGCACCTGCGTTTAGCCCCTCCGCCCAGCCCAGCCCACCGAAGTGCAGTGTCAATCGATCACTGTCACTTACAAAAACACAAACCATATAACTGCAGCATTTGCAGAGTCAGGCCTGATCCCTGCGAACGCTAACAGGTTTTTTTTTGCAGCATTTTTTTTTTTTTTTTTTTTTTTTTTTTTTTTTTTTTTTTTTTTTTTTTTTTTGAGTTTCAAAAAAGTTTTATTGAAGAGCAGTACATTACACTTTATGAACTGGCAATGCTGTGGGACGCAGCCCACTACTGTGAACATGCTCAATTAGTGCACAATAACAGAGAAGTTGAACTAATACGTAGGGTTATACGGAAGGGTAAGGAAAAAAAAAAAAAAAAAAAAAAAAAAAAAAAAAAAAAAAAAAAAAGAAACCTCAGGAATGACAAGGTAAAGCCTAGAGCTACATGTAGGCTCGACACCCCTAATGGGAACATACTGTGTCGAGCACCGGAGATTGGCCTTCGATAAACATAAGGTGAGAGGCTATTCCGTTAGAGCCCCTCACACCCTCCGGGAGATTAAATGTCCCGGACTGTGCGAGGGGACCTTCCCAGGCCCTCTCCGGCCAGAAGGCCGGAGGGGCTAGGGGATCCGTAAAGAAATCCTGAGGTTTCCAGTTTAGAAGATCAACCCAAGAAGAACGGGTCGAGGTATCGTCTGAAAACACACTAGAGCATATAAAACTGGGAGGAACCGTGTGAACCCGTAAACTTACAGTAGCTATTCAATAACAACTTCCGGAAATTAAAGAAGGAAGAGAGAAAGGAAAGGAGGGAAGGAAGACAGAGGCGAAGAGAGGAAGGGGGTAGGGTGTGTTGACGGACTGCAAAATCACAATACAACCAGGTCAAACTTCAACTCCCGGTATAAGAGAGATGCCCACATACCGCGCCCAGGGTTCCCAAACCGCCAAAAATGCTTTATTTGAGTCTGCTATGGTACTAACTAATTTTTCCTGGGACATAATCCATGAGATCTTTCTCTTGGCTGACGCTAGGGAAACCCCTGGTTGTTTCCATGCCTTTGCTATGGAAATCTTGGCGCCTGTCAGAATAAAAGCGATAAGTTTAGCAGTTGTTTTGGAAGTTTTGGGAATATTACCATTTAAGAGAGCTATTTGGGGGGATTTTGGAATGGAAATGTCCGTAATTTTCCTGATCAGGTGAAAGATCCCGTTCCAGAACCCCCTGATTTTCGGACATTCCCACCAAATGTGTAGCATGGAACCCTGGGTTTGGCAGTTTCTAAAACATAAAGGAGACGAGGAAGGAAACATCAGTGCAAGTTTGGAAGGGACCAGATACCATCTCGTAAGGACTTTCATATTGGCTTCTATTAATGCAATATTAACTATACCTTTGTAGGCTCTTGTGCTCATTCTGTTCCAGTTCTCCTGGTCCCAAGACTCGCCCAAGTCCCTCTCCCAGTCTGTCATGTATGTAAGTTTGGATGAGGGATTTGATAGGGCTTCGTAGATCAGGGATATGCCTCCTTTTTGCTCTGTTGCTTGTCCACACCATTGTTCGTAAGGTGTGCACGCTGGTGGGATTGATTTGACTTTCCAAATGGTGTGAAGGAAATGGGAGATTTGAAGAAATCTAAATTTCTCGGATTCTGGGAGTTCTAGTTTATCAACACAGTATTTCATGGAGATTGGACCGGAGGCGACAAGGTAATGTCCGATACGGTACATTCCCTTATCAAGCCACCATTGAAAGGATTTGATGTCTAATCCTGGCTTGAAAAGGGGGTTGTGGAAAATGTGTGAGAGAGGACGGAGCTGTGAGGTCAGGGCTGGGTTTTGAATCAGGGTGTCCCAAAGTTTGAAGGAGTGTGAAAGTGTGGGTGCCATGATGGGCGGTCTAGATTTGCTGGGGGTCCAGAGTAGATAATCTAGTGTGTGGGAAGGAACTGCTTGGCGTTCTATTTGTAACCAGTCGGGTTTTTCGCCTCTGAAGTATAAGGTGGAGAGTTGGGCCAGTCTGGCTGCTTGGTAGTATTTAAGTAGTTCGGGGAGGCCTAGTCCTCCCTTGGACTTTGGGACAAAAAGGGTGTTTCTCGAGAATCTATAGCCTTTCCCCCCCCAGATAAATTGTATAATCTTCCCCTGGAAGCGTTTGAGGTGGTTTCTGTTAATTGCGATTGGGAGAGCTCTAAATAAGTACAATATTCTGGGGAACAGGGTCATTTTGATGGCGTGGATTCTCCCCAGCCATGATAATTTGTGAGAAGACCAAGCTCGTAAGTCTTCCTCTAATTTACGAAACATAGGCGGGAAGTTAGCTTGGTAAAGGGAGTCTATGCTGGGTGTGAGGTTTATACCAAGGTATCGGATTGAAGAGTCATTCCAGTTGAAATTAAAGGACACTTTTAACCTCTCAATTAGGGCTGGATTGAGGGAAATGTTTAAAGCTTGTGATTTGGACATATTGACCCGCAGACCTGAAACTTCGCCAAATGTCTGGAGTAGTCTGTTAATGTTAGGGAGGGTGGTAATTGGAGATGTGACGAATAGAAGAAGGTCATCTGCGAAGAGGGCGCATTTATGGGTGTTCATGCCGCAGTTGACTCCTTTGATATTTGGGTCTGACCTGATCGCAATGGCTAGAGTTTCTATTATTAGAGCGAAAACGAGTGGGGAAAGGGGGCAGCCCTGTCTTGTGCCCCTGGCGATTTTGATTGGGGATGAGAGGAAACCCTGTAGTTTGACTTTCGCTTCCGGTTCTGAATAAAGAGATTTGAGGATTCCGATGAAATGTTCTCCGAATCCCCAGGATTTAAGGGAAGCGAATATGAAGGGCCAGGACACAGAGTCGAAGGCCTTTTGGAGATCTAGGGAGAGGAAGAGACCCTCCTGTTTTGGGCCTCCGTCCCATCCCGAGTGCAAAATTGAAGCTATGTCTATGGCCCTTCTGATCTGGTCTGGACCCTGTCTGCCGGGGATAAAGCCTACCTGGTCCTTATGGATATAAGTGTTGATGAATGTATTCAATCTATTGGCGTAAATTTTCGTTAGAATTTTTAGATCGTTATTTATTAGTGATATTGGTCTGTAATTTTCAACCTGATCTGGATTTTTGTCGGGTTTAGGGATGACTGTAATGAAGGCAGCATTCAACTGGGGGTCTATTGGGTCTCCCTTTCGTTTGGAATTGAACATTTTAGTTAAATGAGGCGCTAGAGTCGCGGCGAAAGTCTTGTAGTAAAGATTGGAAAGACCATCTGGACCCGGAGCCGAGCCCCCTTTCAGATTTTTTATGACCTCCAAAGTTTCCTCTACTGAGATCTGAGCCTCCATAATATCTTTGTGGGATTTTTGTAAAGTGGGGATAGGGAGGTGCTCTAAAAAGGCTTCTATAGCTCTTGGGTCGTTGGAGTCATTTGCTCTGTATAGTTGTGAGTAGAATGCTTGGAAAGAATCCAGTATTCTATGTGGATTTTGGGAAGACGTCCCATCCTGTAGTTTTATTTTGGGGAGGGCGAAGAGGCGGGACCTAGGGGACAACTTGGAGGCCAGCATCGTGCTCATTTTGTCCTGATTCAGGTAGAATTTCACCCCATTCCAACGCAGAGAATCCTCAGCTTTAACCGTGAGCGCCAGGTTTAGTTTGACCCGAGCAGCATCAAGCTGATCGGATTGAACCAGGGACGGGTTAGCTTTATGGTTTTTGCGTAAGAGGAGGAAATCTCTCTCCAATTTTGCAATATCCATGGTTCTCTCCTTTTTGAGTTTGGAGGATATTTGGATTAGTTTGCCTCGTATCACGGCTTTGTGTGCTGCCCAGAGGGTCTCGGCTGAGATGTCGTCTACGTTGTTCAGGAGGAAATATTCTTTTAGTGTCTTGGTGAGTTCGGAAATCTGAATGGGGTCTTTAATGATATGTTCTTTAATACGCCAGATGGGGGAGGAGGGTCTTAGAAGCGAGCCTTGGATAGATAGGGATATCATAGAGTGGTCGGAAAGGGGAGTATCCTTAATTTTAGCTGTGATAGCGACGGGAATATGCATGGAGGAGATCAGGATATGGTCAATTCTGGAGTATACTTGGTGGGGTATTGAAAAGTGGGTGTAGTCCCTGGAATTGGGGTTGAGTTCTCTCCAGATGTCTGTGAGGCCCTGTTGGTGAATCAGTTTAGCAATTTTGGAGCTGGTTTTTGTTGGCCTAGAGAGCTGTTTAGCCGGGGGTTTAGATTTATCGAGGCTCTGGTCAAAGGCGACATTCGAGTCTCCTCCAAAGACTACTGTTCCTTCCAGGAGGGGACCTAGTGTTTGGAAAAGCGATGTGAAGAATACAGTTTGTCCCTTGTTTGGGGCATAATAGGAGATCAGAGAGAGAGTTTGGTCTGCGATCTGACCTTTAACTAGTATGTACCTGCCTTCGGGGTCACAAAGAGTCTGGCTTACTTTGAATTGGCAGTCCTTAGCAAATAGGATCGCGACTCCCCTGGTTTTATCTTCAGCGTTCGCCAAATAAAACGAGGGGAAGCGCGCATGTAGGAATGAGGGGGAAAATCGAGAAGGGAAATGCGTTTCCTGGAGCATAACTATCGAAGCCCTTTGTTTATGATATGATTGGAAGATTTTCCTTCTTTTAATTGGGGAATTGAAGCCTTGGACGTTGTGGGAAATAATTTTTATCTGGGGGCGAGTTGGAGTGGTGTTAGGCATGTTTTTTGAGTTATGTGTGTGCTGAATAAAGAGGAACACTTACCCTGATCCAGTTGAAGAGGAGCGGGCAGGAGGCGAATGAGGAGCGAGGTCTGGGACCCGGAGATGCTGGACGAGAAGAAGCTGCAGATAATCCGTCAACCCTGGCAGAAGGGGGTAAGGGAGAAAGAAGAACAGATGGGTTAAAACAAAGAGACAGAAGAGGAAAGAGAATATGTACAAAATGGCCTGAAATAGGCCGGAGGCGGAGAGGGGGGGAGGTATTCCCCTTTCCGAACTCCAATAACGGAAAAAGGTGGTTCTGGTATCGAACCACCAGTCCATCGAACGATAATGGGAGTTCCATTGTCGTTGGATGGGAGAAGTCGCAGGGCAACTACCGCAGCCCAAGCCACCCCTGAAGTCTTGCATAGAGAATTAAGCTTTGTAACAATATCGTTAAAAAATAGGCATATGGAGCACAATAAGGGGTATCAAAATCTGAAAAAAGAAGAAAAAAAAAAAAAAGAAAAAAAAAAAAAAAAAAAAAAAAGGAGAAAAAACCGCTGGAATGTTTTAAGCTTGGAGCCATTCTGATCTGAAGTACAGATAGAGTCTTCCTGGTAGACGTATTGGGATCCTCTGTGGGGAAGGAGAAGGAAGGTGGTGTGGGAGATCCCAGTCCCGCAGTGGGCTTAGCCAGTCCGTTGTGAGGGAGTGAGGTTGTGGAGGTGGGCCAGAACTTCCTGCTGGCGCTGGGGGGTCCCATAGGGATGATAAAGGAGTGAAGATCAAGAGCCTATGAGGCCATTCTTGTGGAGATCAATGGGCTAAGTCTTTAAATCCTCTTGTGGCGTAGGTGAGGGATAGGGGCAATAGTAGATCATGAGGATCCGGATGCGTAGTCCTGCTGGTGTGTTGGGATACAAACATGAGGTATAGGGTCGGGTGAAAAAGTTTCCTCCTCGCGGGGACAAGGCCTCTTTGTGAAAAATCCGAGTAAAGTGGAGAACATCTGGTAAGAGATGGATTGTGGACAGTGGATCACAAAGAGAAAGAAGGGTGTCGCCAGGGTCTAGAAGAAGACCTCCTCAGGTTGGCAATTGATCTTTCAGTCGCCTGCTTTTATTGGCTTTCCAGGCTGGAGAGATGGGGCTGTTGGGAGTTTGGCGCTTAGATGAACCCGCTTGAGTGTTGGATATGTCCATTTCCGAGTCTAGGGATATGAGCTTGAGCGAGAGGAGGATTCGTTCGCCTTCAGTGAACGTGGTGAATGAGTGGGTTCTGCCTTTAAGGGAAAATTTTAGGGCGAAGGGGAATGCCCACCAATATTTAATCTCCTTCTGGGAGAGGACGAGCAGAAGGGGCTTGAGGGCTCTGCGTTTCTGGATGGTCGTGGGGGAGATGTCCGCGAAAATTTGCACTTCCTGTCCTTGAAAAAGGATGCGGGATTGCTGGCGTGAAATTTTCATTATTTCTTCTTTTACACTATAGAAGTGTGGCTTCACGACCACATCTCTGGGGGATCCGTCTTTTCTGGGTGGGCCCAGAGATCTGTGTGCCCTGTCCAGCTCCAACTTGATAGGGGGCAGCTCAGGGATGAGGGATTTGATTAAATCCTGGATAGCTTTGGGGACGTCTGTGATTGATTCGGGGATACCTCTTACTCTGAAGTTGTCCCTTCTCGACCTGTTCTCAAGGTCATCGATTCTGTTCAGTGCTACCTCTAGTTGCTCTTGAACAGTATGAATGTGCTCAGTGTTCTGGTTAGCTCTGGACACTGTAATGTCTAACTTGTGTTCTATGGCTTCCATCCTTGCTCCCAGGTTTTGAAAGTCTGCTCTTATCTCAGATGTGATTCTTGTGGCTGTGTTTGCTAAGCCTCTGTCTAGTAGGTCTGACAGTTTGAGGAATAAATCTCCTGTGTTAAGGGGTATAGCAGCCTCTGGGTCTCCTATGGAAGCTCCGGCACCCTGATGTGGAGGTGTAGCGTTCAGTGGGGACAGGGAGTAGTTCTCAAAGGTGCGCTCTAGGAGGGATACTGTGGAGGCTGGGGATGGAGTCCCCATAGGCTGGTTATGTAAGGCTGGTAAGGGTGTGTAGGCCAGGGTGGCAGGAGCAATCACTTGCCTGGTTTCCACGTGTCCCCCTGCATACTGCTCCTTGTGCTGTGCTGCGGCCGCCATCTTGGATGAGGCCCGGGAATCCTCTGCTGAAAACCGCGGTCCCAGATCCCTGCGGACCGAGCTGTTAGACATGGATCGGTGCAGCGGGTGTTCCCAGGTCCGGTTCCGCTAGTGGTGGGCGACGAGGCGGCCTTTATCCTGCTCTAGGGTGGCTTGCTGGGCTGGGTAGAGCGGAGCTCCCGGCTTACGCGGCCATCTTGGGAGTCCCGCGCCTGCGCGCCTTTTTTGCAGCATTTGTAGCAGTCGCTGACAGTCAGGTTCTTTTTTTCTTGTGAGTCTCAATACTTTACCAGTAAATTTAGAGACCAAAATGTCAAATCGAAGGTACAGTAGTTAAGAGGCCTACACGTTTCTGAGCATGACAGATGGTGAAGAGGAAGTCACTCATGTGTCAGATTCAGGCTCAGAATACGAACCTGTAGAGGGTAGCTGCTCCCTAACAGATAACTCTGATGACGGAGTTGTGGTCCCTGCCAAGGTCAGGCGTACCAGACCCCGTTCTTCTGCTGTCGTTGAGGTGCAAGAAACACAGGGCTCTCGTATGGAGCAGAGAGCCAGTATTAGTGCCGCTCATCCTTCTGGTGAACTGGCAAGCACCAACGGCCTAGTACATCCTGGTCCTACATCTAACACTCTAGTAACACTTGGTGATTAGGGATGAGCCGAACACCCCCCTGTTCGGTTCGCACCAGAACATGCGAACAGGAAGAAAAGTTCGCTCGAACACGCGAACACCGTTAAAGTCTATGGGACACGAACATGAATAATCAAAAGTGCTAATTTTAAAGGCTTATATGCAAGTTATTGTCATAAAAAGTGTTTGGGGACCTGGGTCCTGCCCCAGGGGACATGGATCAATGCAAAAAAAAGTTTTAAAAACGGCCGTTTTTTCAGGAGCAGTGATTTTAATAATGCTTAAAGTCAAACAATAAAAGTGTAATATCCCTTTAAATTTCGTACCTGGGGGGTGTCTATAGTATGCCTGTAAAGGGGCGCATGTTTCCCGTGTTTAGAACAGTCTGACAGCAAAATGACATTTCGAAGGAAAAAACTCATTTAAAACTACCGCGGCTATTAATGAATTGCCGGTCCGACAATACACATAAAAGTTCATTGATAAAAACCATTTCACTAAAAAAGTGTCAAAATAGTTAAAAATGACAAGAGACAGTTTTTGACAATTCCTTTATTTAAATGCTTCTTCTATCTTCCTTCATCTTCTTCATCTTCTGGTTCTTCTGGCTCTTCTGGTTCTTCCTCCGGCGTTCTCGTCCAGCATCTCCTCCGCGGCGTCTTCTATCTTCTTCTCCTCGGGCCGCTCCGCACCCATGGCATGAGGGGAGGCTCCCGCTCTTCTCTTCATCTTCTTCTTCATCCTCTTCTCTTCTTCATCTTCTTCTTCTTCATCTCTTCTTCCTTCTTCATTTCTTCTCCGGGCCGCTCCGCAGCCATGCTGGCATGGAGGGAGGCTCCCGCTGTGTGACGGCGTCTCCTCGTCTGACGGTTCTTAAATAACGGGGGGCAGGACCCGGGTCCCCAAACACTTTTTATGACAATAACTTGCATATAAGCCTTTAAAATTAGCACTTTTGATTTCTCCCATAGACTTTTAAAGGGTGTTCCGCGGCATTCGAATTTGCCGCGAACACCCCAAATTGTTCTGTGTTCGGCGAACTTGCGAACAGCCAATGTTCGAGTCGAACATGAGTTCGACTCGAACTCGAAGCTCATCCCTATTGGTGATGTTGCGAGTCCCATAAGTGCAATTCAAGCTGGCAAGGTGGCTAGCACGAGTAGTGCTCCACTGCCACCAAGAAGAAGACAAACACAGGCCCGTTGAGCTCATAGTGCCCTTCCTGCTGCATTCGCCAATCCTAATTGGGAGCCCACCACTTCTGCGGCACGCGTATTTCACCCATTCACTGGCCAACCCAGAATTCAGGTGGAAACAGTTGATTTTACGTCACTTGATTTTTATTTGCTGTTTTTCACCGAAGATCTCTATAGATCTATTGTGGACCAAAGCAATTTGTATGCTGGTCAATTCATCGCCGCTAATCCCCATTTGACTTAGATGGGGAGAGAGCCTGCTTGAAGTGTAATAATTTGTTAGCAGTGAAGTGGAGGGATTTACGGAATGTTTTCGTTCTGTCCTCGGTTTACACAGATACGACAGTCCAAATTCCTACGGTGACTGGTGTTGTGGAGAAACCCCTCTGTGTCCACGAATACAACCTTAATATGGGAGGGGTGGATCTCAACGACCAGTAGTTGGTGCCGTACCTAACTGCCCGTAAGGCCAGACTCTGGTACAAAAAAGTGTCTATTTATTTCAATTGGCTTTTCTGAATGCTTTTGTGCTATACAAAGCTTCAGGATGGACTGGATCCTTCCTTAAATTCCAGGAAGAGATCGTCACAACCCTTCTGTTTCCAGACAGTGCTTTGGTCCACCTTCCCAACGCAAATGCAGTGAGCCGGCTGCATGAGACCAACCTGGTCTCTGCATTGGTGACTGTTTCAAATTCTACCACACACTAGTTGAGTATTAGTGTAGGGTACAGCACCACACAGTCCATGACACAAAAAAACTAAAATTAAAAAATCCAAAAATAGTTGTGGTTGTATTTTTCTTCTCTCTCTCTATTGTTCTCTCTCTTATGTTCGCTCTCTACTGTTCGCTCTACTATTCACTCACTATTGTTCTATATCTATTGTTCTCTCTCTGTTTTATTTTTACTATGTTTTATTGTATTTGTTTTGCAGGTATGGTATGTTATACTGTAATGTTACTTTGTTTTATTGTTAACCATCATTTGCTTAGCAGGTACGCCATTCAGCTGTAGCATGGGTTTATTTATCTTGACAGCAACAGTGTTTGCTCCCACGATACGTAAAGCCGTGACTCCAGCGCTGTCGGAGGTGATTTAGCCACCACAGTTAAAAAAAGAGCATATATGCCGAAGCATGGGGGCAGTGGTGGAGGAGTGATTTGCTGCTAACATTAGGGGCGGATTGCCCCCATGCTTCAGCATGTATTTTTTAGGCACAGATTGCAATGTTTTATTTTTACTGTTTTATTGTGTTTGCTTTGCAGGTATGGTAAGTCTTATGCCCTGTACACACGGTCGGATTTCCGACCATGTGTGGGCTCCATTACACATTTTCCATCGGATTTTCCGACACACAAAGTTTGAGAGCAGGCTATAAAATTTTCCGACAACAAAATCCATTGTCGGAAATTCCGATTGTGTGTACACAAATCCGACGCACAAATTGCCACGCATGCTCAGAATAAATAAAGAGATGAAAGCTATTGGCTACTGCCCCGTTTATAGTCCCGACGTACGTGTTTTATGTCACCGTGTTCAGAATGATCGGTTTTTCCGACAACTTTGTGTGACCGTGTGTATGCAAGACAAGTTTGAGCCAACATCCGTCGGAAAAAATCCTAGGATTTTGTTGTCGGAATGTCCGATCAATGTCCGACCGTATGTACGGGGCATTACTGTTATACTGTAATGTTACTTAGTTTTATTGTTAACCATCATTTGCTTAGCAAGTACACCATTCAGCTGCAGCACAGGTTTATTCATCTTGACAGCAACAGCGTTTGCTCCCACAGTACGTAAATCAGCGACTCCAGTGCTGTAGGAGGTGATTTCACCACCACAGTTTAAAAAAAAAATGGTGCATGTATGCCCATCATTAGAACTGGGTGGATGAAGAGCGGTATTCTAATGGTGGGCATACCCACCGTTCAATCTCATTTTTTTCATTCAGCCCGCAGGCTGCTGTATGCCCAACAAGGACCAGCAACATACTGGTATGTTGCTGGACTTTGAGTGGTTATACCAGAATGATGCCTGCAGGTTTAGGTATCATTCTTTTCAGCCAGAGGTTGGTTTTCATGTAAAAGCAATCCTAGTGGCTGATTAGCCTCTAGACATTTTTTTATAAGCAATGGAAGGGAACGCCCCCCCCCCCCATCGTCTTCCATGGTTTTCTCAGGCTCACCTGTTCCAACAGGGAACCCGAGAATGCAGCTGGTGGTTCCGCCAGCTGACCATAGAGCTGATCAGAGACCAGAACGACTCCAATCATCTCTATGGCCTAAGAAACCGGAATCTACGAGCATTTCATGACTTAGGTTTCGCCGGATATAAACAGCGCCATTGGGAAATTGTCAAAGCATTTTATCACATCGATCTTGGTGTGGTCAGATGCTTTGAGGGCAAAGGAGAGATCTAGGGTCTAATAGACTCCAATTTTTTCAAAGAAGAGTACCTGTCACTACCTATTGCTATCATAGGGGAAATTTACATTCCCTGAGATAACAATAAAATGATAAAAAAAAATGAAAGGATCAGTTTAAAAATATAATAAAAAAGCAAAATAAATAATTACCAAAAAAAAAAATATGCACCCCTGTCCCCCCGTGCTCGCGCGCAAAGTCGAACGCAAGCGTCGGTCTATTGTCATATGTAAACAGCAATTGCACCATGCATGCGAGGTAATACCGCGAAGGTCAGATCGAGGGCAGTAATTTTAGTAGTAGACCTCCTCTGTAAATCTAAATTGGTAACCTGTAAAGGCTTTTAAAGGCTTTTAAAAATGTACGTACCATATTTATCGGCCGGCATATAACACGCACCGCAAGTTTAGGAGGGAATTTTAAGGAAAAAAAACTTTTAGGAATGAAGTTTAAGGAAAAAAAACTTACATTAAATTGCCCATAAATGCAGCCTTATCTTGTCCATCTGCAGCCTTTTCAGTGTCAGTGCAGCCTTGCCCCAGTGTCCATTGCAGCCTTGTCAGTGCAGCTTTGCCCCAGTGCAGCCTTGTCAGTGCAGCTTTGTCAGTGCAGCCTTGTCAGTGCAGGTTTGCCCCAGTGCAGCTTTGTCAGTGCAGGTTTGTCTCAGTGCAGCTTTGTCAGTGCAGGTTTGCCCCAGTGCAGCTTTGTCAGTGCAGGTTTGCCCCAGTGCAGCTTTGTCAGTGCAGGTTTGCCCCAGTGCAGCCTTGTCAGTGCAGCTTTGCCCGAATGCAGCCTTGTCAGTGCAGCTTTGTGCACTCACCGCCAACATACACAGCCGTGTGTAGATTCAAATATGGCGCCGAGACTGCAGGGATTCGTCGGAGCCGAGATACACATACCCGAGTGTTTTCTGCTTTTTTCTGCACCGCTCACAGTCCCACCCAGTCCCGCCCAATGATGGACATAACACAGGTCCAATGGCGGGACAGGGCGTGACTGTGAGCGGCACCGAAAAAGCCGAGAACACTCAGGTATGTGTATCTCGGCTCCGACGAATCCCTGCAGTCTCGGCGACATATTTGAATCTACACACGGCTGTGTATGTCGGTGGCGATCACAGCAATTGCCGCGATCGCTCCGATCACACAAAATCGGCGGGAATCGGCCTATAACACGCACCCACGATTTTCCCTTGATTTTAAGGGGAAAAAGTGCGTGGTATATGCCGATAAATACGGTAGTTTGTCGCCGCTGCACGTTTGTGTGCAATTTTAAAGCATGTCGTGTTTGGTATCCATGTACTCGGCATAAGATCATCTTTTTTATTTCATCAAACATTTGGGCAATATAGTGTGTTTTAGTGCATTCAAATTTAAAAAAGTGTGTTTTTCCATAAAAATAGCGTTTGAAAAATCGCTGCGCAAATACTCTGTGAAAAAAAAAATTCAACACCCACCATTTTAATCTGTAGGGCCTTTGCTTTAAAAAAATATATAATGTTTGGAGGTTCAAAGTAATTTTCTTGCAAGAAAAATATATATTTTTTCATGTAAACAAAAAGTGGCAGAAAGGGCTTTGTCTTCAAGTGGTTAGAAGAGTGGGTGATGTGTAACATAAGCTTCTAAATGTTGTGCATAAAATGCCAGGACAGTTCAACCCCCCCCCCCCCGAAAGACCCCTTTTTGGAGAGTAGACACCCCAAGCTATTTGCTGATAGGCATGTTGAGTCCATGGAATATTTTATATTTTGCCACAAGTTTTGGGAAAATTACACTACTTTTTTTTTGCACAAAGTTGTCACTAAATGATATATTGTTCAAACATGGCATGGTTATATGTGGAATTACACCCCAAAATTCATTCTGCTGCTTCTCCTGAGTATTGGGATACCTCATGTGTGAGACTTTTTGAGAGCCTAGGCACTTACAGGACCCCAAAAATCAAGCACCGCCTTCAGGCTTTCTAAAGGCGTAAAATGGTGATTTTACTCCTTACTACCTATCACAGTTACGGAGGCCCTGAAATGTCCAGATAGCACAAAACCCCCCAAAATGACCCCATTTTGGAAAGTAGACACCCCAAGGTACTTGCTAAGAGGCACGGTGAGTATTTTTTAGATCTCATTTATTTTTGAACATGAAGAAAGAAAAGAAAAACATTTTTTTTTCTTTTTTACATTTTCAAAACTTTGTGACAACAAGCAAGATCTGCAAAATACTCAACATGCCTCTCAGCAGATAGCTTGGAGTGTCTACTTTCCAAAATGGGGTCATTTGGGGGGATTTGTGCTATCTGGGCATTTCATGGCCTCCAAAACTGTGATTGACAGTGAGGAGTAAAATCAAAAATGTATGCCCTTAGAAAGCCTGAAGGCGGTGATTGGTTTTCGGGGTCCTGTACACGGCTAGGCTTTTTTTCCCGAAATTTGTGGCAAAATATTAAATATTCCATGGACTCAACATTCCTCTCAGCAAATAGCTTGAAGTGTCTTCTATCCAAAATTGGGTAATTTGTGGGGGGGTTTGTGCTATTTTGTCATTTAATGGCCACCAAAACTGTGATAGGTAGTGAGGAAGTGAAATCACCAATTTACACCCTTAGAAAGCCTGAAGGTGGTGCTTGGTTTTCGGGGTCCTGTACACGGCTAGGCTCCCAAAAAGTGAATTTTTTTTTTAATTTTCCCGCAACTTGTGGCAAAATATAAAATATTCCATGGACTCAACATGCCTATAAGCAAATAGCTCGGGGTATCTACTTTCCAAAATGGGGTCATTTAGGGGAGTTTTGTGCTATCTTGGCATTTTATGGCCTTCGAAATTGTGATAGGTAGTGAGGAGTGAAATCAAAAATTTACACCCTTAGAAATCCTGAAGACAATGCTTGGTTTTTGGGGTCCTGTACGCGGCTAGGCTCCCAAAAAGTCTCACACATGAGGTATCCTCATACTCAGGAGAAGCAGCAGAATGTATTTGGGGTGTAATTCCACATATAACCATGGCATGTGTGAGCAATATATCATTTAGTGACATCTTAGTGTAATTTATTTTATTTTTTTTGTCAAAAAAATAAAATATTCAATGGGCTCAACATGCCTCTCAGCAATTTCCTTGGGGTGTCTACTTTCCAAAATGGGTAATTTTTTTGGGGGGTTTGTACTGCCCTGCCATTTTAGCACCTCAAGAAATGAGCAGTCATAAACTAAAAGCTATCTAAATTCCAGAAAATGTACCCTAGTTTGTAGACGCTATAACTTTTGCGCAAACCAATAAATATACGCTTATTGACATTTTTTTTGCCAAATACATGTGGCTGAATACATTTTGTCATTGGGCAGCCAAATCCTCCAGGGCTGAAGTGGTTAAAGAAAGAATAGCTACAGAGAAGATACTTAAGTCCAGGCATGCATGAAACACATGCCACAACAGTGAATCACAGAAGCTGATTATGTAGGCCTCTTCAATATGGGGACAAGGTGCTTTGCCAGTGCAGATCACACCTAGCAAGGTACCCCCCCCCCATGTTGATTACATAGCCTGGCATGGTTCAGGAGGTGGGGGTGCATGGTTGTCCCCCACCTTTATGGCCAGCCTGATTGCATGCTTGGATACGATTCTGGTGCCGATTTTAGGGGTGTCTTCCTGCATTTTTTTTTCGCGTGGTTCCCCATTAGAATTCATACCAGATCTCAAGGACTTCGTGTGGGCCCCCATGCTGTTTTTTTTTTTTTTTGCATGGGTTAACCTTGTCAAACATCATACATACTAGACCCTCATCAAGGGTAAGAATCTGGTATACAATTTTAGAGGGAAAACTATTTTTGTGGGGGCCCCCATTAACATCTATACCAAATGCTTATCTTGGATAGGTCCATAGAAGAAGGGAATCCCTGGCCATTTTGTTTTTTTTTTACAAACAGAAGTAAGCGGTCTAAGCTATAATTTACAGGCAATATAAATGGCATGTTTTTCTTTGTCAACGTAAATTTGACTGCAGTAGGTTATATGCAATTGCACAAATGTGCACAGGCAGGTTAAGCACAACCCCTAGGCATGGCATTAAAAGGAATTTAGCATTTTTAATGTTTCACTTTAAACATTTTTGAAATTGCTGCTCCCCACCAAACAGAATAGAAAAATATATATTTTTTGCTTTGGTACATGTTGTGCAGAGCAGTGTCCAGCCCCTATGGCATTTGTTTTGTAATCTCTTGCCTATTAGCCTAGAAAATGGCTGGCCATTTTTGGTTTTTAACATGTGGCTCCCAATGGTTTCAGTGGGGCTTAGATTTTGTACCAGAATTTCAGTAAAGTTCACTGAACTCACCTTATATCGAATCCAGGTACGTTCAGCTCATCCCTTCTGCTGGGGAGACATACAGCTTGGGGATATATACTGTTCAAGCGGAACTTATACTACTAAGGGGAAAAAAATGCTGCTGGGGAGATACTCAGCTTGGAAATATATTGTATACTTTCCAAGGGAAACTTATAATACTAGGGGAGATATACCTGCTGGGGAGATATACTGCAGCTATACTGCTGACAGCTCTGCCAACTTGTCATAGACCTTCGCATGCTTAAGGGCTCACATCAACAGGGGCTCTTTTCAAATGCTGTGTTTGCTATGAGAATACAAATTCACGTGTTGAATAGCAGATGCAGTGTTATGACAGGAAAAGGACGCATTTGACGTGATTTACCTGCAGTTCAAATGCACCTGAAGTCGATATGCTGTATATCAAGAAATGCAGCACAAAGCAAGTCAAACGCAGCCTCTGAATTGCCATGTGTAGTGCTCAAATAAAGCCAGTGGGATTTTTTTGACCTGGATTTGATGTGCATTCAAAATGCCTGTTACTTGCAGGAACACAAATCCCCATTGACATGGCTGAAGCGTGGCTTCGTAACTTTGCTATGAGTGATCTAAGCTTTGAGACTTTATCTCAGAATTATTAAATACTATTAAATACTATCCAAAAATGATGACCTAAGTTGAACATTTTTTACAATTTTATGTGTTTTGTTTTTTTTGAACCCTGTGTACCTGGTAAATGACAGCTAGATACAGAGTGTACCTGGACATTGAAGAATCCCAGACTCCATATAGTTCCTGCATGTTACTTGTGTGTTTGAATTTAGGCAACTTGCCGCAAGTCAACCTTCTGCAACATAAAACTCTCTGTCTAAAGTAGGACTACTGTACAAGTTCTTTCATGCCCTGTCACTCTTTGTTATATGCGCTGGTTGGTCTGGCGAACTGGGACTTGTTGTTCCTCTGGAGCTGGACTATCAAAGGTTCCTTTTACAACTAAATGCCCCAGTAACATAGCTTCCAACTCTTTGAGATGGGAAAGAGGGAAACATTACAGCACAAAGTGTATAGGTAATGGGCATGCCCCTACCATTCCTCCAGTAACATGGACCATGAAGATTAATACACAAAAATGATTGGTTTTGTCCCATTTTTTAATAATTTTTTTTCCTTTATTTTGGCTATGCATAATAACAAATAGAATAAGTTTTATATAAACGGTTTAGTACAGTAAAACGTTTCTCACAATTAAAGTGGTTGTAAACCTCTAACATAATGAAATGTGAACAAAGCTTATCCTTCTATATTGTTTGTTTGTCTCAATTCAGAGCACTATGTGTCATTTCTGTCTGCTGCTTTGTTCCTCTCTGCATGAGTCACTTTTAATGAGTTTTTCTGACACCAAGATATGAAAAGGTGGTGGGGGAGGGAGCTCCAGCACACAGCTCTGTTCCTGTGTGTTGTGTGAAGGGGGTGTGACAGACCTAGCCGGGACAGGGGATTTTGGAAGGGACTGGTAGCAAGCCTCTTACCCACTGACTATGGGCCCTGGTATTTAAGGGAACACTAGTTTTTGGAAGGTGTATACGATCCATGGAGTAGTCTTGTTACTTTAGATATAAGTCCATGTCTCCCCAGGACACACAGACTCTGGGACTCTAAGTCCAGGGTCCATGTTAAGGGACTAAAAGCCACATTTCCAGCAAGGACTGCTCTACACTGTGGGACTCATAGCAGATGATGATGTCATCAGCAAGTGACTTGTCTGGGGCCCCCTGCCATAATGTGTTTATTGAAAATAGGTCTCCTGCTATTGTCTGAAGCTGTTCCGTGTTTATACTTATGATAATGTGTATTGCACTGTGTGAAGCTCGGTGACAGCAAGTCTGACCTGGAATGAAACCTCCGAGTCATCTATGTGGCTAATTAACATAAGGTTTATAGTATTTGTATGTTGTTCTAATTGTTATCCTGTGTACAGTTTGTATTGTTAGGGTAAAATGATCAGGATAGGGATGTCCTCCTGTGCTGTATAAATTCTGTGTTAGTTTGTTCAAATAAATGTGTTCCAGCTTTGCAGTCAAACGAGTCCTGCCTAGTTCTTGGTTGCAATATCCCTTCAAATGAGGGACAGATGAGAAGTATGCTGTATTCCCTTAAAACCTCTATCATAAACACAGGGTCTTGCTGGCATGACATGATGGGACTTGTAGCAGCTGGAGAGATTTAGGTCGAGAAATGTTGTCAGGGAATTACAAATTGCTGAAAATCATGCCATTCTCTGCACATACATGATCCTGCTGGCAAGGCATGCTGGGAGTTGTAGTGCATAGAAACTGAGAAAAGATTCAGCAAGAAAATTTCCAATTGTAGGAATTCTGTTCAGTTACAGACACTCAACTGAAAAAGTTAGGCCTTTTTCTGAGACACTATACCTGGTTTACTAAACCCTGCATTTCCAACATTCAAGCTTCTACAGGTACACTAAATTTGCAAAACAGAGCTCCTTGTACAGATGATGGTATGTTTAAAATGATCACCATTTCACTTCAGTTCACCTAACAATTTTGTACAATTGCTCCATTGCTTTATTTTTTCATAAGCTAAGCTTATTCAATATGGTAGATCATTTGCATTTCAGGAGAGACAATCTAAAGTTATCTTGAAATCAGCAGGTATGCAAATGTAAAGTGTAAAACCACAGAGTAACACACCTGGCTATGAATATATTTACTGCAAAGCTTCTGTCTGGTATAATAAGACACACAGTTATTTTTATGAAGCCAATGCCCCCGTAGGGGTTGCTGAATGTAGTGGTTCACCTGTCACCCTGCCCAGCCAGACATCCATCTCTCAGTCAATCAGACTCAGAACAGTCCATAAGCTTTGTTTTTGTTTTTTATTGAGGGGATTGAACTTGGATGGGAAATGGGAAATTATGGGATGCCCAGGAAATCTTAGTGCAAACTTGATTGGGACTTTTACCTACACTCCAGTATTTACACTCCAGTCTTCTCTCCAACACAAACTCTTGCTTAACACCTCTTATCCTTCTCTCCTCCAGCACTTCACTTGCTGAACACTGTTACTCCTCCAGCAATTCACTTGCTGCAGACTATTATTCCTCCAGACTAGCTAGCACCACATGGTTAGGTCTAACAATAACTCAGCTTGGCCTCAGTGAACTAGCTTCTGCGGGCAGGGACCTTGGGCCCCTGTAGTGTAGAAATAGTTCAGGTGCTAGCTTTGCTCTCACTCAGCTACCAATCTCAGATAGCTCTCTTCAGGCCCTGCCAGCCAGCCTGGCTGCAATTACCTCTTTCCTCTGCCCTTTCCACAGTCCACTCTTCTGGTTCTTCGCCAATCTCAAACTGCAATTTCCCAGTTCTCTCAGGTGTGCCCCCCCAGTCCTCCCGACTGTGCTCCACTCACCAGCACTTAACTTGCTGCGACCTATTTTCTTCCCTGAGGACTCTTAGCAGTGTTCTCTCCCGCTGTCCTCAACTGTCTCTCATGTGCCTCTCTTCCAGGATTTTTTCACACCTCCTGGATGCACCCGAGTCTCGGGCCAAGGTCACCCCCCAGACTGGGGAGCTCCCCGTGGGCCCTGACAGCCTCCACACTCTCTCACTTCAGCTCTTCACCCGACAACTGCTCCCCAGCTGGGCTGACCCCAGGTATTTGAGGAGGCCTGTTCCCTGCCAATCTAGGTTGGGGACTGGTCAAGGCTCCTCAAGATACCCCATGCAACTCCACCTCTCCTTCCCTCCTTTCTTTCTAACACCTTCTAGAAGGAAGAGGGAGGTGACAGTGATGCTGCCTGTGAGTCCGCAGCTGCTACCCTGAGCCACTCCCAGCCCAGAATGAAAACAAACAGGCCTAGCCATTATCTAGGCCTGTCTCAATTTTCCTTCTCTCCAGAATAATCCTCACTCTAGCACCTACCTAACTAGAGGGTGCTACATTTACTATTTTGATCAGCTGCTGTGTGCATAGGTCAAAAATATATAGTTCAGAAAAGTAGTAGTGTAGTACATTTCACACTGAACTGCTTGTTTATGAATGAGTTTACATACATTCCTGCTCTTTGATTATTGTTTTGTTAGAAGGCTGTATCATACATGGTATTCTAGCAATCACTACACTATGTTCCTACTGGGGATGAGCCGAATATCCCCCCGGTTTGGTTCGCAGGAGAACATGCGAATAGGCAAAAAATTTGTTCAAACACATGAACACCGGTAAAGTCTATGGGACACGAATGTGAAAAATCAAAAGTGCTAATTTGTCATAAAAAGTATTTGGGGACCGGGTCCTGCCCCAGTATCAATGCAAAAAAAGTTTTAAAAACTGCAGTTTTTTCAGGTGCAGTGATTTTAATAATGCTTAAAGTGAAACAATAAAAATGAAATATTCCTTTAACCACTTGAGGTCCGGGCCATAGCCGAATGACGGCCACAGCGCGGACCTCAATTTCCGTGAGGCCGTCATGGGACGTCCTCCCCTGTGCACGCACACCGCACGCACCCTGCAAGTTGCGCGGTGTGCGTGCTGTGATCAACGAGTCACAGAGACTCGGATGATCACAGATCCGAGTAAGGGGCTGGTCCCGGCCCCTTACCATGTGATCAGCTGTCAGCCAATGACAGCTGATCACATGATGTAAACGAAAGCTCGGTGATCTGTTTTTTCTTCTCCTCACGCTAACAGCGTGAGGAGGAAAAAAAAGACGATCACCGGCTTATGTCAAAGGGACATCGGTCCCGAAGAGGCAGGAGGCACATATGCCTCATCTGTGCCTGCAAGTACCACCTGCCATTGCCACGTGCCAGTGCCCACAGTGCCCAGCAGTGCCACCTATCAATGCCCACAAGTGCCACCTATCAATGCCCACCAGTGGTGCCAATCAGTGCCACCTAGCAGTGCTGCCATCAGTTTAAGCAATCAGTGCCCATCACTGCCACCCATCAGTGCCCATCACTGCCACCTATCAGTGCCCATCAGTGCCGCCTCATCACCGTACATCAACGAAGGAGAAAAATTACCTGTTTGCAAAATTTTATTTAAAAAAAATATATATTTTTTTTAAATTCTGTCTTTTTCAATGTTTTTTAACAAAAAATAAAAACCGCAGAGGTGATCAAATACCACCAAAAGAAAGCTCTATTTGTGGGGAAAAAAATGATAAAAATTTCATTTGGGTATAGTGTAGTATGACCACGCAATTGTCATTCAAAGTGCAACAGCGCTAAAAGCTGAAAATTGGTCTGGACAGGAGTGGGGTTTAAGTGCCCAGTAAGCAAGTGCTTAAATATTATGCCTGGGGGGGTGTCATTAGTAAGCTTGTAAAGTAGCGCATCTTTCTCATGTTTATAACAGTGCCACATTTTAAAGGAAAAAATGTCATTTAAAACTGCTCGCGGCTGTAATGTACTGTCTGATCCCAGCAATATAGTTAAAAATACCAAAAATTCAAAAAAAAAAATGGTGTGGATGTCACCTCCAAAATCCATACCAGAGCCTTCAGGTCTGGTATGGATATTAAGGGGAACCCCACACCCAAAGTTTTTAAAAAATGGTGTGGGGGTCCCCCCCCAGGCCCCCAGGCACTATATACTCTGAACAGCAGTATATATACTATACGGCCTGCCCGATATACTCTGCAGAAAATTGGGCCTTAGTTGTTGGTGGTACCAGAACACTGTTACTATTGTCTGGCGCAGGAACGGGCCCTGCCTTGAAATATTGTATGAAAAATTGTAATTACATGCCCCTGTTAAACAGGGGCAGAAAAATTGGGCCTTGGGAGGTGGTGGTGGTGCCACAACACTGTAGCCCCTCACAGATACTCTTGTTGGGTGCAGGAACGGGCCCTGCTGTGAAATATTAGATAAAAAATTGTAATTACATGCCCCTGTTAAACAGGGGCAGAAAAATTGGGCCTTGGGTGGTGGTGGTGGTGCCCTAAACCAAAAATATTGTTGGAAGCTAGCATCATCAAGATTGAGGAGGAATAGGATAGACAGCATAGTCTTCAAAGGATCCCACATCCATAGCAAATTCAATCAGTTACATCAGCATCAGGTGCTTGATAGCTGCTGATCCAAGACTGATTCATTTTTATCAATGTGAGCCTATCAACGGAGTTAGTGGACAGGCGCAGTCTTTGATCCATTACAAACAATCCAGCAGCACTGAATGTGCATTCAGAAAGCAAGCATTGCATATGGAGCAAGTTCTGGCCAGTGGTTTATCCTCAAGACCCAGTGGATGCTCTGTTGAAAAGGTCTCCAAGTCTGCTCTTGCCCCTAGATATTCCTGCACCATGTAATGCAGACGCTGGCGATGGTAGCTTGAACCGATCAGACCTTGGCACTGATTACTGAAAAATAGTTTAAAGGCATCGACACCTTCTCCACTGCTCTTCCTCTGACTGAACGAAGCCTCAGCAACACGTTGTCCAGCACCAGGAAATTGTAACCTCCCAGGGTCTGGAAATGCGTTGCACAAACCTTTCTTCAAGGCCTCCTGAAAATGTTTCATCCTCTGCTCCCTCTGCGAAGGCAGAATGAGTTTTGCAATCTTACCCTTGTAATGTGGATCAAGAAGGGTTGCCAACCAGTAATGATCCCTCTCCTTGATACCACGAATCCTAGGGTACTTTTGCAGGCTTTGCAGAATCAGGGAGGCCATGCAGCGTAAGTTTGCAGAGGTATTTGATTCTGAGTCCTCTGGGTCACTGAGGATGACATTGTCAGGAACTACCTCCTCTCAGCCACGTACAGCTCCTTGGGTTTCTTGGGACTGAAAACCATCCCTTGAAGACTACTGTTAAGTGTTATCCTCTACATCCACGCTGACACAATCCTCCTTCTCCTCTTCTTCCTGTATGTTTGGCAGGCCTTCAGGAATGCTATCTGGATAAAGGGGGCCTTGAGAGGTAAGGAAGTCCTCCTCTTCCTTCCGCTGTTCTGCCTCAAGTACCCTGTCCATGATTCCACGAAGCGTATGCTCCAACAGGAAGACTAGAGGGACCGTGTCAGTGATGCATGCATTGTCGCTGCTCCCCATCCTTGTGGCATCCTCAAATGGTGACAGGACAGTGCATACATACTTGATCAGTAGCCACTGGCGTGGCTACATACTTGATCACACACCACTTTTCTCCCTCTCTTTCTCCCCCTTTTTTAGATTTCATTACTTAGTTATCTTCACACACACCTACCTTACCACTGTGCATAATTACCTGTGCAATCTGTTCTACGATCCAACAACACACAGCACATCCCATTATATAGCATTATGAATTAAATAAATGAACAAACTCAAACACAAATAAATAAAAAATACTAATTGATATACTGTATGTTCAACATTTGACTGAATACCAGCCAGTCTGGCATTATAAGGCAGCACTGAATACTTACCCAACACTTGCTGATAATATACTGATTTTTATGAATATCGGATTACAGGTGCCTCACCCCATACCTCCCCCACTGGGTCTAAGACGGTGGCTCCTTGCAAGCCCCGTGGACTATGGACCTGCCAGGAGGGGGCGGAGGGAGTGTGCGGACATTGTGGGACTACCGAATGCAACTGTTTTTAATAACCCTGGCTGTGCGATACATTCCCACTTTCCCATCCCTTGAATGGTAAATATTTCACCATATATATATGGAGGTGTACCTTTAATGTATTTTTTAAAATTATGAAATGTCCAATTATGTTTTGCATACTGTATGAAGTCCTTAATAGAATTTTCTGACATATCTCTTTAGAATATAAAATTCCCCTGAAGAAGACCAGAATTGAAAAGGGTCAAAATGCATCGGGGTATTCATGGGAAATTCATGTGGATAGCAATATTGTAATGTAACTGATAAATCAGGATCTCTTTGGTGTATTGTTTGCCATGAGCGATAGTTTATGTTGTGTGTGTTTTGCTGACCTAATTTATTTTTAAAATTGATTGTAGAGATGTATTTTCATTTCTTGTCAGAATAAAAACTTTTTTACTAACTACGGTTTCAAAATATTTTGCTGCTAAAAAACCTCTTGGGGAAACTTTTTCACTTGTTTGCACTGTAGATATATGCTACACTGGATGCAGAGTATATATATATATACAGTTGCAATAAAAAGTATGTGAACCCTTTTAGAATGATATGGATTTCTGCACAAATTGCTCATAAAATGTGATCTGATCTTTACTTAGGTCACAACAATAGACAATCACAGTCTGCTTAATCTAATAACACACAAAGAATTAATGTGACCATGTTTTTATTGAACACACCATGTAAACATTCACAGTGCGGGTGGAAAAAGTATGTGAACCCTTGGATTTAATAACTGGTTGAACCTCCTTTGGCAGCAATAACTTCAACCAAACGTTTCCTGTAGTTACAGATCAGACGTGCACAACGGTCAGGAGTAATTCTTGACCATTCCTCTTTACAGAACTGTTTCAGTTCAGCAATATTCTTGGGATGTCTGGTGTGAATCGCTTTCTTGAGGTCATGCCACAGCATCTCAATCAGGTTGAGGTCAGGACTCTGACTGGGCCACTCCAGAAGGCGTATTTTCTTCTGTTTAAGCCATTCTGTTGTTGATTTACTTCTATGCTTTGGGTCGTTGTCCTGTTGCAACATCCATCTTCTGTTGAGCTTCAGCTGGTAGACAGATGGCCTTAAGTTCTCTTGCAAAATGTCTTGATAAACTTGGGGATTAATTTTTCCTTCGATGATAGCAATCCGTCCAGGCCCTGATGCAGCAAAGCAGCCCCAATCCATGATGCCCCCACCACCATACTTCACAGTTGGGATGAGGTTTGATGTTGGTGTGCTGTGCCTCTTTTTCTCCACACATAGTGTTTTGTGTTTCTTCCAAACAACTCAACTTTGGTTTCATCTGTCCACAGAATATTTTGCCAGTACTGCTGTGGAACATCCAGGTGCTCTTGTGCAAACTGTAAACATGCAGCAATGTTTTTTTGGACAGTAGTGGCTTCCTCTGTGGTATCCTTTCATGAAATCCATTCTTGCTTAGTGTTTTACGTATTGTAGAATCGCTAACAGGGATGTTAGCATATGCCAGAGACTTTTGTAAGTCTTTAGCTGACACTCCAGGATTCTTCTTCACCTCATTGAGCAGTCTGCCCTGTGCTCTTGCAGTCATCTTTACAGGACACCCACTCCTAGGGACAGTAGCAGCAGTGCTGAACTTTCTCCAATTATAGACAATTTGTTTTACCGTGGACTGATGAACAGCAAGGCTTTTCGAGATACATTTATAACCCTTTCCAGCTTTATGCAAGTCAACAATTCTTAATCATAGGTCTTCTGAGAGCTCTTTTGTGCGAGGCATCATTCACATCAGGCAATGCTTCTTGTGAAAAGCAAACCCAGAACTGGTGTGTGTTTTTTATAGGGCAGGGCAGCTGTAACCAACACCTCCAATCTCATCTCATTGATTGGACTCCAGTTGGCTGACACCTCACTCCAATTAGCTCTTGGAGATCTCATTAGTCTAGGGGTTCACATACTTTTTCCACCTGCACTGTGAATGTTTACATGGTGTGTTCAATAAAAACATGGTAACATTTAATTTGTGTGTTATTAGTTTAAGCAGACTGTGATTGTCTATTGTTGTGACTTAGATGAAGATCTGATCACATTTTATGACCAATTTGTGCAGAAATCCATATAATTCCAAAAGGGTTCACGTACTTTTTATTGCAACTGTATATGCACATTCTAAATATATTTCTTACATTTAAATCACCCTTTTTTATTCTTAAGCAAAAAATACAAAAATATTCACAGTAACCACAAAACCACATTAAATATTCCACCAAGCCAACCTAAAATGTATGTCTAGGTAAAACTTTTTCCTTAATTTTTAACCACTTGAAGACCAGCCGCCATCATTATACTGCTGCACGGTGGCACAGCCCTGCAAATCGTCATAGCTGTACGTCGGCTCAGGATCTTGCTCCTGTAGGCGCGCGTCAGCGTGTTCAGGGGACATGATGTCCGCCGGCAACCTGCGATAGTTCCCCGCAGTGACAGAACAGGGATCTGCCTGTGTAAACAAGGCAGATCTCCGTTCTGACAGGAGAGATATCACAGATCCTGTCTTTTTGCTATGCGGGATGACAGATCCCTCATACGTCATACGGTCCCCCATACAGTTAGAAAACTGCAGGGAACACATTTAACCCCTTGATTGCCCCTGATGTTAACCCCTTCCCTGCCAGTCTCATTCGTACAATAACAGTGCATATTTTTTGGGGAATTATCTGCATATTTTTTGAGAGCCTATCCCACACCCAATTAACAACTGTCCCCGAGTCACCCCCATCAAATCATTCCCCACATCTATTATCTTTTGTACCACCACCCCCTCCCTTTAGAATGCAAGCTCTACGAGCAGGGCCCTCCTGTCCCTTCTGTATTGAACTGTACTGTAATTGTGCTGTCCCCCCTCTACATTGTAAAGCACTGCGTAAACTGTTGGCACTATATAAATCATGTATAATAATAATAATATTTTTAGCACTAATTACTGTAATAATATCACTGGTTCCCAAAAAAGTGTCAAAAATGTTCCATAGCAGAAAGTAAAAACATTTTTTTTTTCAAAATTGGCGCTATTTTTTTGTTTATATCGCAAAAAATAAAAACCGCAGAGGTGATCAAATACCACTGAAAGAAAGCTCCATTTGTGAGGAAAAAAAGGACATTGATTTTGTTTGGGTACAGCGTTGCAGGACCACGCAATTGTCAGTTAAAGCGACGCAGTGCCATAAGGCAAAAAATGGCCTGGTCATTAAGGGGGTAAATCCTTCAGAGGCTGAAGTGGTTAATAAAGTAAACGGTATGAACACCTGTCAGGTTTTTACTGCTAACTAGGGCTTTGTTAGAGTAGTTTGCACTTAAATCCTAAGCTTGGTTAAAAATTAAAACAAAAAATCAGCACAAGGGACAGTACTAACATTTAATAAAATGTGTCCCTTTTGTTGGTGGTTGCTGTTCTAGTTGAAATCCCCCATCCCCTACCCCCCCCACCCCCAACACTGGTACAGTCGGAGGGCTTGCCATAGGCACTTCTCAAGAGTGCCCGTCCTTTCCTCTCCCTTTCTCCATTCACAGAAGCTGTTTTATAGCTTCCTTCAATAAAAAATCGCTCTATAAATAGAGGAGATAGATCTTTCATTCATCCATCCGTCCTCCATTTATGGAGAATTTTTCATTGATGAAAGCTAAAGTACAGCTTTAATGAATAGAGAAGGGGGTAATGAGTGTAGGCCTATTTCGGCACTCTTGGAGCACCTGGATTAACCCGTGCAGCACTGGAAGATTACTGCTATGGAGGTATGAGGGGGAGCAGAGGATAGAGGCACAAGGGACACATCTCTTAAATATACTGTAAGTACTGCCCCTTGGGCTGACAATGTTTTAAGAGACAGGAAGTGAATGAAACTCTCAAACAGCAACACAGACAGAAATAAAAGACTTTCCTTTAGTGGAGTAGAGGAAGGCTAGAACCCCTCTCAGGTTTTTATATCTGTATTTCTCTGTTGTGGATTTTCCCTCTCTTACTGTCCGGTGGCACCTTTGTTAACAGTAGAGGAAGAGAAAATCCTAAACAAAGCCCCTGATTGCAGGGAAAACCTGAGCAGGGTTCTAACTCTTCCCCTATCCAAAAAAAAAAAGAACATTTTGGCCAGATTAACTGGAAAGTGTCTGGACCAGACACTTTCACCCCCTTCCTGTCCAGGCCATTTTTCAGCTTTCATCGCTGTCGCACGTTAAAGCACAATTACTCAGTAGTGCAACACTGTATCCAAATGAAATTTTTATCAATTTTTTTTTTTAGACACATAGAGCTTTCTTTAGGTGGCATTTATTCACTGGATTTTTATTCTTTGCTATATAAGCAAAAAGGTACCAAAAATTTTGGCATGACGAATTTTTTGAAGTTTTCATTTTTTTTTGTCACAAAGTTGTAAATTTAATTTATTTCTCTTACACAGAATAGACATACTTATAACAACATATATTTTTTTTAAAAATGAATAAGAAAACCACCTCAATTTTTTTTAAGCCTGCCCACCCCCACGTACATGCACATATGGCTGCGCCTGTATATGAAAACATTTACACAACACATATTACACTTCACTGTGCATGCCAGAGTGAGAACAATAATTCTAAGGCTATCAATTACTGTTAACTCTAAATTGATAAGCTGTAAAGGCTTTTAAAAATGCCGCCTATGGACAATTATGGGTATTGTGCACAATTATAAGACTTGAAATGTTTGACATGTATTTACTCGATGCAACCTTTTCTTTTATATTTTACAAAAAACTGGGTATTATATTGTGTTTGTGTGCAGTAAAATTAAGAGTATTTTGTGCTGAAAATATGGGTATGATTTTTACTAATATCACGTGACATTTTATTCTACAGATTCTCTTCTTTCAAAAAATGTGATATTTGTGTGGTTTTAATTAATTGTCAGGCCTAAAATGTTCATTTAACATGTGCCACAAAAAGAAAGGGGGGGGGGGTGGCAGCCAAAGGTTTCAAATAATAATATTATTTGCAGGCAGCTTGTGTTGCAGTTGCATTTAAGGCAGGTAAACACTTGCCGAGTATGATCACCTAAGTGACAACACACTCTCCTGCCACAGGATTTCCTGAAGCCAGAGTACCTAAGCAGGTTCATTGCAAAAGAGCAGACAGCAGGTTGGTGCCATTGCTACATGACCTTGCCTGGCATGAGATGGCAACTCTCTGCCTGCCCCCGAACTTCTGGCCTGGTGTAGCTTCTATACCCCATACCAGGCATACCAGCTACAAAACAGGGTGACAGGGCTTTGCCTGGGCTTTTGCATAAGCTCTGGTGTGCTTGGGGGAACTGGAAATTCTCTGGATTATGAGGAGATGACTGCTCTGTCACTACCAGCTCCAGTGGTGTGCCCCATCCTGCATCCTTCCCAGCCTCCATAAATTGCATCTCATGGGCCATAAAAGAGATTTAACATCCCTGTGCATGCTTGCTACTTGCATCTCCAAAACATTACTTTCAACATGCTGGTGAAGGGCAGGAATGGCCTTATGGGCTAAAAAATGGCAGCCGGGTACTTAAGATACTTACTTTGGATATGGCTGTGATTTTAGGACTTTTTCTGCAGCAGCTGTGGAAGAGACACTGGTCTGGTCAAGGGTACTGCTGGAGACAACAAGGTTGGGGAGTTATAGTGAGGTTCACACCTATTCTGGGCTCTGATCAGCATAGTCCTATGCTGAACCTTTTCTCTGTTTGATGTGCCATAAGGTAAGCCTTTCAATTTCCTCCCTATCTTTTCAGGATACAGATATTGCAGCAAATACAGATAGGGAATCTTGTGGAGTGTGGGGACAGGCGGAAAGTGAGGAATAAGGAAGAGGGGTGCAGGCCTTTTGCTACCAAACTGCATCATTAATGTGCTGTTCTCACTGATCTTTGGGGTGAAGAATCATGTGTCTCGACAGCAGATATGTGGAAAAGATTGCAGACTATGGAGCTATGTGGAGCATACTTGAAGTTAGTGGTGGCCTGCAACAGTGGGACAGCACCATCCAGTGGACTAGGACAAATGCTCCCTCCACTGGTCTGCAAGCTGCTCTTTCCCCTTGGTAAAATCTTTACATAATGTTGTTGTGTTTCTCTCTCACTTACCTCCTCTCCAAACCCTGGCACAAAGGTACTGTCTACCTGTCTGTTGAGTGTGTCTGTGGCAGAAATGTCCCAATTTCTCTTTGGGATTAATAAAGTATTCTGTATTCTACCATCTTATCATCCCGACCTCCACCTGGCAGTAAGCTGCAGGAACATCAATGACAACTGCTACTTCCTGCCTGCTGTCCCCTCACTCTCTGCTCCCGTCACTCCCTTCCTCAACATTCAATAGCAAAAATCTCATGCACCCTCCTGCATTAAGTTACTGAAGCTGGGCTGAAATAATTCAGCTAACTTCTCCAGGTCATTTTGTGTGGGGTGGGGCATCAAGGGGATTAGCTATAAAGGATGAGGAAGAGGAACATGCACTGCTTTGGACCTCGGTGGAGTATGATGAGAAAGGCTTGGTTAGCTGTGCACTAAGAGCCTCTGCCTTACCCTTTAGGCCTCCCATACATGTTGAATAGAGGAGACTCCCTAACTTTATGAGCAGCTATGACAGTATGGGGATTGAGAATGTGGTGCTTTGCTGTACCTAACAATGTGGTGATTTGTTGCACTAAACTATACTCAATAGTATCTGGTGAAGTGCTTAAACAAAGGGCAGCTCATCCTGTGTCAGGAATAGGTTCAGACAAAAAAGACCCTAGCAATAATATATTAAGATTAAATATACTGCCCTCAAAAAATAAAACCTATAACACTAAACTCCAACCCTAAAACAATAAGCCCACCACACTGCAACTTACTGTAATGTAGCATGAATGTATTTAGCACTGTTCAGATATGTTCATTTACTACAAGTTTTCACACACTGACAAAAGGCTGTTGGGAAACCTGAATTTTATATAGGGAAGGGGCTGGTATGTATAACCTCACCCCCCCCATTATTGGCGCTTCTAAGCCACCTGACCATAATATTATTGATGATTGGTTGCTATAGCAGCAAATGGCTGCATTAGTTTGCTGTTTTTCCCAACTGCAAACAGCTTGAGTGCAGATTGACATGGATAAGTGAGTTTGGGGTGGAGAGACTTGACTGGCCTGCACAGAGTTCGGACCTCAACCCAATAGAACACCTTTGAGATGAATTAGAGCGGAGACTGCAAGCCAGGCCTTCTCATCCACGTCAGTGCCTGACCTCACAAATGTGCTTCTGGAAGAATGGTCAAACATTCCCATAGACACACTCCTAAACCTTGTGGACAGCTTTCCCAAAGAGTTGAACCTGTTAAAGCTCAATATTGAACCCTATGGGCTAAGACTGGGATGCCATTAAAGTTCAAGTGCGTGTAAAGCAGTGTTTCTCAAACTTTTTTGTCTTGCAGTGCACCAAAAAAATCGAAAAAAAATTTATGGCACACCTGAAAAGATTTATCATTTTTTGTGGCGAAGAACCTGTTTATTTTTACATATATATTTAATTTTAAATTTAATGTGAAGGATATGCCTGCTTTCGAAAGCCAATCAGATTGAAGAAAGACTCCAAAGTCGACAAACAAACTTGCATTTCATTGTCGATTTTAAGAAGTCTCTCTCTCTTTTTCGATTTGATTTCAGTCATAAATGGAGAAAAAAAGAGACAATCCACCTGGGCTGCCAATCCAAGCATTGAAGCAGACTCTTATGTTAACACTGTAGTGTAGACAAAAAAGAAAAAAGGGCACAGGCGCCTCTAAGCCTAATGCCGCGTACACACGGTCAGAATTTCCGACAACAAATGTTCAATGGGAGCTTGTTACGACCGTGTGTAGGCTCCATCGGACATTTTCCTTCGGAATTTCCGACAAACAAAATTTGAGATCTGGATCTCAAATTTTCCGACAACAAAATCCATTGTCGTAAATTCCGAGCGTGTGTACACAATTCCAACACACAAAATTCCATGCATGCTCTGAATCAAGTACAAGAAGGAAGCGCTCGTTCTGGTAAAACTAGCATTTGTAGTGGAGATAGCACATTCGTCACGCTGCAAATTTTAAAATCTTTTAATGCAGCGCATTCTCTTTTTCTTTATAATGCTAGAATAATGAAGTTGTTTTGCTGCTGATATTCACAGAGTTCTGACAAACTGATTTCTTTATTATTTCTTGTGATCTCCTGAATAATATCAGTTATTTTTTTCGGCAGATCTTCATAATAATGTTTTGTATTTATTTTTATAGTGATTTTATTTTTTGTTTTTTGTTTTTTATCAAGATCTGTTTTTTTTTTCTAGTGATCTCCATATTTTTTTCGTTTTGTGTGTCAAGTTACCACAACACCATTATTATCTTGTATGTTTGAACCTAACCTCAAGGAGGTTGGTTGGTGTCCCTTGTTAATTTTACATTGTATTTAGGAAATGTACCTGCCTACTCACAAATAAACTGTCCTTTTTGAAGTAAAATACATAGGCAAGTATTTGTGATTCAAAAATAGTCATTTATTATGGGTCATAAGAAAATAAAGAGGAAGGCAACGCTGGAGAAACTGGTGAAATTGGTGAAGCCTTTGTATCCCATGGCACACATCAACTATTTTACAGGCAAAATTGGGATCCTGAGGAGTCCATATAATAGTGAGCACAATCTGGTCCAGGACTCCAAGAGATCAGGAACAGCAGCAGATGACATATATGTCCCCAGGCTATGGTCATACAACAGCCTGCGTCTTTTGTCAGACCAGACTGAACCCAGGCCATCACACTCTTTTCTTCCTTCCACTCTTCCTTCCAGGCTATGGTTGAGGTGTTGGAGTTGTGGCAGGAGGTGGAGGAGGAGGACGACGATGATGGTCGTACTCACACAGGTGGGTTTTGGTTGTGAGTTGGGCCCTCAACCCCTTATTTAGGGTCAGATACATATTTTCCTCACAGGTGAGGCATTTGCTCTCCTCCATTTCCTGCAGTTTGCATGCAGCCATGGAGGCAAAGGCCTCTTGAAGAGTGGGGGTGGTTCTGAGGGCAGAATTAGCCTCTCGAATCAGCCCAAGCGCTGCCTTCTCCACATTCCTCCCCTTCCTGGGCCTTTTGGTTGGAATGTAGAGGGGAGGGACCTGGGATTCGGTCAGGCTGCTGGGCCATGCCACCTCCTGGCTGCCACATTCCACAGCCTCCTCCTGGCTGCCACATTCCACAGCCTCCTCCTGGCTGCCACATTCCACTCCCTTCTTCTGGCTGAGGCTTTCCTGTGTATGAAAAAGGGACATAGTTTTAGTTTTTGTTCATCAATCACACACAATTTTCAGCTCATGACTGTTGGAAATTGAATATTAACAAATAGAAAAGAATATCATTCTGAGCCCAGCATTTTTCATTCTTGACCCAAACATTCTTGGCCACTAATGTCTATTGATATGTAAAACCCTTTATTAAATCAGCACTTGGTGATCAATAATAACATCTAGTTAACATCATTAATTTTACGACAAGAAATATATAGAACAATGCTATACCTGGCTCAAGCTGGGCTCCTCCACTTCTTCCTGGCTGGAAGGCCCAGGTTGGACGTCGGAAGCCTCAGCTGGGGTGGAAGGAAGCGTGGGAGGAAGAGTGGAAGGTAGGGTTGAGAGTGATTGCCGGAATTCAGTCTGGTCTGACAGACAACAAAGTCTGTCATAGTACCAGAGCCTGAGTACATAAATGTCATCTGCTGCTGCTCCTGATCTCTGGGAATCCTGGACCTTATTGCGCTCCCTATTATAAGTGTTCCTCAGTCCACCAATTTTTGCTTTCAAATAGGGGATGGTTGCCATGGGGATCTGCGGCTTCACCAACTCCAGCAGTTTCTCCAGTGCTGCCTGCCTCTTTTGTTTATGATTATAATGCGGGTGTTTCACCTGCCACAGACAGGGCAGCTCCCTGTACTTGTCTATGAATAGGGGGAGGAAGTTGTGATCATTGAAGCCATCCATTTTCTCTGCAAAACACAACACAAGACAAACTCTAATGTCAGGCTAAACTCTCCTAATCTTGTCCCAATATAGGCCTTAATCTATAAGCAGTATAGGCCACTGATGCACCAAGTTAAAATTGTACCTTCGTTATCATGATTGGTGCTTCTGCTACTCCTACCTCCGCTCACAGATCGTACGTATGATGCACGCGTGTTGCGCTTTGTATACACTGCGCATGCGTGAAACCCTGCCCGCCCCTGACCTTGTATATAGTATATCCCCTGCCCCTTCTCTTTCGGCGCAGTGGGAGAGCACATGGCAGAGGAAGAGCAAGTGCATGCAGACAGCAGCAACGATGAAAGTCCGGAGCCACGAATGTCCCGATCCCGGAGGAGATTTAATTCTCAAGCATGTCCTTTGTAAAGCTGGTGGAGATGGTGGACATCTTGAAGAGGGCCGACTATAATAGGAAGCATGAACCTTACCCAAACCCAAATGTGAGAAAGGCCAAGATCATGGCTAAAGTTGTAAAAAGTCTGCACAGGAATTTTGGGGTATGACGATCAAATGAGGAAACGATGGTCAGACTTGAAATTGAGGGAGCAGGATCAGTACAGAAAGATCAGGAAACTGCTTCTAAAAAGAAAGTATTTGTCCTGTGTTTCTATTATTATTATTACGTTTGTGCTGCTCCATGTGTTTTTCTTTACTGATGTACAGTTTAAAATGGCAACTTTCAGGTTCGTGGGCACAGTAATCGTTCGCAGTAAACATTGTTTGTTAGACCACTAATAAGATGTTTTTGGCAGATCCAGTTTAACTACATTTGTTTAGGCCTATTTGTATTAAAAGAAGTTTAGTACATTGTTGTCTAGATGGGTTTGTAACTAGAATGAAAGGTAAACTTGATTCAGTGTAAGGAGAGGACACTCAGCAACTGTTTACACATCTGGACGCAGGAGCACTAGTGTGGGACACCGCAACAAACTTTTTGGGGTGTCCCACACAGGTGCTCCAGTGGATACTAGGGGTGTCTCCATGTGTGAAAATTGTAGAAAAAAGGTAAGTATTCCAGCTTTAAAAAGGGAAAAAAGATGTCTTCAGCTTGGAACTCTGCCCAAAAAGACAATTGTATGACGCTTCCAAGCAATGTTTCAGATTCCTCATAAAGAAGGGGAAATACCAACACCACAACCAGAGGATGTGGAGGAAGGAGAGTTTTATGAAGTGGGCGAAATAGTGACCACAACAGGTGAGTGTCCGAGACCACAGCTTCAGGTAATAGATGTATGCCTGCCTATTTATGATACATGGTGTGTTTTTTTTATTTTAGGTGATGTGGATGTTGTGGAAGAAGAAACTCATCTCACAAGTGCAAGTGCGCACGTCCTCATCGAGGAGATCATGGTGTGCAATCGGGATTTACAGAAGATCAAGGAAGACATCAATGATGTTGAAAAAAGACTCAAAAACATCATTGATGTTTTAGGCAGAATATAAAACACACCTAAATTCATCCATTTGTTGCTATTTTTAAAATTTTTGAATCTTTTTTGAAGTATATTGAAAGCCAAATTTTGAAGATGCACACAGTGTGTCAAGATGTGCTATCTGCCATCACGGAATATCAATGTACGTGTTTTGTGGGTGCAACCCCTTCCTCGCAACTCAAGTAGCTGAGAGGAAGGGGTTGTACACCTGAAACACGTCCATTGATCCCCCATGATGGGAGCTAGCACATGTTGACATTAGACATGGGATCAGGAGGGAAATCCCCATTTTGACTCTCAAATAGTGTGCATCTTTGGCTTTCACAGGGGTGAAAAATTTGGCTTTCACAGGGGTGACATCACCCCATCTGATGAAGGCAAGATCAACACAGTTTGGACATACTGATGTCTGATATTGCATTCAAATTATCAAAGTTGAACTTTGTAAGTTCCTGAATTGTGTATTGTTTTATGGTTTTTGTAACGAGCCCCTGCTCGCGCGATTCCACTCTCCCGACACTCCCCTGCGGCTGTAGAATCAGATTGCAGAATGCAACATCTGATGGTTCGGTCATCCAATGCTCCGGCATTCGAACTACAGCTATGTGCTGATCGAATCCAGTTGTGATAGCTCAGAACAAACACCAGGCAGGCTGTATGTAAGTTCAAACAGGAATCTCTTTTATTGAAAGGAATACAGGCTCCTTTATACAGTAAAAGAGGAGGTGCATACCTCCTGCTCATATTACTCTGAACATATACCTGTGACCAGAAACCTAATTTAATATGGGCTAATTAACTAATCCCTTTAGACAGCCTAGTTGACTCAGTCATGACCTTTAGGCCAGACTGGCCATCTTGTAGCTCAGAAAATCCAATCAACATTATCACAAATCAACACAGAACTCTTCTTCACACAATAGCAGAGTTAATTAACACAAACAACAATGGGGATCTAATGACTCTTAGATCCCATACTAGACTTATTTACAATAAACACATTCTAGCAGGCAACAGACAGACAGGTGGCTGGAATTGACATCAGCATCTCCTAACAGTATTTGTCCCAGTATTATGAATCAGTCACTATTTCTAATATGGCAAATCCAGGGTCCCCAGAGTCTGTGTGTCCTGGGGGACCAGGACCCGGATCCACAGTAATACCACCTCAAGGGTCCCCAGGCATACAGCTCACAAAGAGCACTGTTCCCCCAAATGCCAGGGCCAATAATCGGTCGGCAAGAGGCTTGCATTCAGTCCCCTCCAAAGCCTCTATCCCGGGTGAGTCTGTCAAATTTCTCCCCCATCAAAGGTTGACTAACAAGGTCCAAGACCTCCACCTGGTCTGGACATGCGTTAGTCAGGCACAGTGAACTCGCAAAGTCTGTCCACATGATCTCCTTTCTTGGCTGCAAGAAATAATTGACCTCAGTAGGTGTGGGGCAGAGGTCATTTACTCTCTGTCTGGCTGCCCGCACTTCAGCTGGGTGGTTTTTAACATTCCATGGTTTGGCCTGTTGCTGGACAGAGGGGCCCACTGTCCCAATTCCCTGAAGCTGAGAAGAAACTGTAGGTGCGAGGCAGAGGCCAGCAGCGCTCTGCCCTGTTGCCAGCGATTCAGCTGGGAGTAGCAGCTTTACTACATCAGCTTGTCGCTGGAGAGAGGGGCCGACTGACCCGGCTCCCTGGAATTCCACAGTTGTTGCCGGTGCTGGGCAGAGGTTGGTAGCACTCTGCCCTGTTGCCAGCACTTCTGCTGGGGACCCCGCATCCTCCGCTCTGGCTAACCATTGGGGCAGGAGGCTGGATTCCTCCCCTCCCAAACTGTGCAGCTACCATTGGGGAGGTGAGCCGGCTTCTTCCTATTCCATTCCCTTATCTGGCTGCTGGGACGACATGTCTGTGGTACTGTCTCCCAGGTGCACGGATCTTTGCTGAGGAGGAAAGACCGCTTCCTCCACCCTGGCCAACTGTTGGGGAGGGACAAAGAACACCTCTCCCTTCTCCCCCTGTATCTGCTGCTAGGAAGTGATTGCCACCTTCTCACCCTGAGCCTCCGAAACTGCTACAAGTGTGGGGAAGAGGTCTTGACCCCTTTGTCTGGTGACCAGCACTTCAGCTGGGGAAGTTTCTTGTAACTCCACAGATACTGCTGTTGGTGCTGGGCAGAGGACAGTGAAGTTTGGCCCTAATAACAGCTCTTCTTCTGCTGGAGGCTCACCAGGTTGTTCTTCCTCAGCAGAAAAGTCTATCAAATCCCCTGTCTCTGCAACTGGTGTCTGGGGATAAAGGTTCACCATCTCCTGTCCGTGGAACCCAGAAGATGCTATCAGTGCTGGGCAGAGGTTATCAGAGCTCTGCCCTGTTGTCAGCACTTCAGCTTTGGGGATAGCAATCTCCAGATTTTCCACTGCCAATTCTCTGGCATTCTGCTGGACAGGCACATTCCTCCATCCAAGATTATCCAATGCAGAAACAGGTTCATCAAGGTCAGTCAGCACTTGCTCCAACTGCCATAAGACCTCCGCATCCATAGCTGCAGGGGCAGGTTGGCAAAGCACACCGTTACTCTGCCACATTGTCGACTCTTCAGCCAGGATTTCAGAGTTATCAACTGGTATTTCCTGATAGTCCCAGGCAAAGGGAGCCCCACCCTGCTGCTCAGCAGAGTCTAGCAGCTGTCTGTAGGCCATCTCTAGCTCCCATTCCTGAATGGCCAGAAACTCCAAATCTTCCTGTGCCCAGTGCACTTCCGAGATATTCAGTCTTCACTCTTTGTGCTCCATTATTTCCTCCAAACGCCACTCTCCATCACTCCCAAAGTCAGCGTCCCTGGACAGCCTCCAGTACAACAATCCCAGGCCATCGTAGTCAAAGCCTTCCGTGGGGCTGTCATCCGCTGTCCACGGGCACACTTTGGCTACATACCACTGGAGGGCTCTGTAGCTCTCGTCCAACCGCATTTCTGCCTGGATCAGCCTGCTTAACTCCGCTGTCTACTCTTTGCTCGGCTGTTCCCCCAATAACAGCATTCACACTTCATACTGCGACCAGTACCTTACATGGATGGAGGGGAGAACTTTTCCCTGGTTTCTCTGCTCACAGGCTAGCGCTTCCTTCCAGAGTTTGCAGCGGATAGAATCAAACCATCCCAGCAGGACCTGCTCTGATACTGGTCCTCTATGCTGTATCCGCATCTCTCGCAACCTCCTTCTGAATTCCTCTTCTATGTTGGCTGGTATCTGTACCTCTCCTCTCCTGCTATCTGGACCTTGGATCCAGGTGATGGTTTGGATGTGTTCACGGCAAGGAAGCACGATCCCACTGGTCCCTCCCGGCTCTCAAGTAAGTCTTTCAGTGTGGCTCTCCTGCAGGCTGGTTTGGAGTGTCCCAGTAACTGGAGAGCAAATCCCACGGCTGCCAACCAATGTAACAAGCCCCTGCTCGCTCGATTCCACTCTCCCGACACTCCTCTGCGGCTATAGAATCAGATTGCAGAATGCAACATCTGATGGTTCGGTCATCCAATGCTCCGGGATTCGAACTACAGCTATGTGCCGATCGAATCCAGTTGTGATAGATCAGAACAAACACCAGGCAGGCTGTATGTAAGTTCAAACAGGAATCTCTTTTATTGAAAGGAATACAGGCTCTTTTATACAGTAAAAGAGGAGGTGCATACCTCCTGCTCATATTACTCTGAACATACACCTGTGACCAGAAACCTAATTAACATGGGCTAATTAACTAATCCCTTTAGACAGCTTAGATGACTCAGTCATGACCTTTAGGCCAGACTGGACGTCTTGTAGCTCAGAAAACCCAATCAACATTATTACAAATCAACACAGAACTCTTCTTCACACAATAGCAGAGTTAATTAACACAAACAACAATGGGGATCTAATGACTCTTAGATCCCATACTAGACTTATTTACAATAAACACATTCTAGCAGGCAACAGACAGACAGGTGGCTGGAATTGACATCAGCATCTCCTAACAGTATTTTTCCCAGCATTATGAATCAGCCACTATTTCTAATATGGCAAATCCAGGGTCCCCAGAGTCTGTGTGTCCTGGGGGCCAGGACCCGGATCCACAGTAATATCACCTCAAGGGTCCCCAGGCATACAGCTCACAAAGTGCACCGTTCCCCCAAATGCCAGGGCCCATAATCGGTCGGCAAGAGGCTTGCATTCAGTCCCCTCCAAAGCCTCTATCCCGGGTGAGTCTGTCACAGTTTTAAACACAAAAAAAGCTATTTGTACAGTTTCAAGTGCAGTTTTGCAGTGCACTTGGAGTGCAAAGTGGATTTGCCTTTAGTAGATAACTCCCACAGTGCTTTATAATTGCAACAATCAGGCCATTTTCGTGACTCCCAAAAATGAATTCATGGTGCTGAAAATGATGAATATTTTTATCAGTAATGCATTACATACATTAACAACAAAAACAAGGTGTGTGTGTAGCAGACCCACAACATAATAGTTCGCTGAAGAAGAGATTGTCACCTCATGTTTAAAATAAATTACATTTGCACTATTGAAGAAAATGGCCAAAAAGAAAAGCCCATTGGATAACCTAGGAGACAGCTCAAAGAAACACAAGCAGTTAATCAAAGGAAATCTTATTTCAGTTTAACTAAAAAATGTATTTTTAAAATGTTTCTTAAACATTTTCTGGCATATCAATGGCCCCCCTACCCGCAAAATACTTGACAAACTTCTGTCTTACTTTGCGGGCGCTTTGGGGGGGCAAGCCAGGACAGCCAGCTTCAAGCGCCGTCAGGGTTTCTTCTTGAAGTCCGGCCTCAGGCCCAACTGAGGCCACATAGTTCATAGAATTTCTCCTTAAATAGTTGTGGAGAATGCAGCATGCAAGGATTATATGGTTACGTTTATATTCTGCCATGTTGGTTGCCGTAAATAATAGGTCGAACCAGCTGGCCATTATCCCGAAAGCATTCTCCACCACTCTTCTGGCTATGGCCAGCCGGTAGTTAAAAACCCTCTGGTCCGGGGTGAGGGTCCTCATGGCTTCAAACGGACGGCTGGTCAGAACGAACTAACAGAAAGCACTGAAAAACAGAAAGGCCTGAGATGAGCGAGCTGAAAATCAGCAACGAGCGGACAAGAATGCACTGAAAATCAAATATGTACTATAAAATACGCACTGAAAAACAAATTCGAACTGACTACGCGCATCCAAAATCAGATACGAACCCACAAGCACAAACTGAAGAGCAGTAACGATCTGAAAAGCACAAGGCTGAAAAGCGCGAATCATCTCTCACCAAACTTCTACTAACATGAGATAAACACGAGATTAGCAGAAGGAGCCCAAAGGGTTGCGCACTTGGTATTGAACTTCCCTTTTATAGTTCCGTCGTATGTGTTGTACGTCACCGCGTTCTTGATGTTAGGAATTTCCGACAACATGTGTGATCGTGTGTATGCAAGACAAGTTTGAGCCAACATCCGTCGGAAAAAAAAATCAACATATATCCACTCACATAAGGGAGGAAGTATACAGGCACATTATTAAGAGAATGTGTTTCTGTGGTGCTGGTGAAGTTGGTACAGGGCTTGCGCTCTGGGATCTTGAGAAAGGAGCGTTGCGCCCTCTCTATAGACTACGGCACATACTCTGAAATGCGCTGTGTTATTTCCTCCCAGTTATCCACTTCCGGCAGGCACTGCATGTCACGCTGCTCCAACACTTGCAGACTGCCATCAAGTACTCCTACCTTGGCCCCGTGGGTCTGACTCCTGTTACAGTCTTTGCTGATGCCTCCACAAAATATTTTTCAAAACTCCCACGGCACACAGTTTGAGAATAACTGGTGTAAAGGCAGGTGTCCTTCCAATACTTTTTATTATATATATATATATATATATATATATATATATATATATATATATATATATATATATATATAATATGTATATATACATATACACACACACACTACATACAGGTATATATATATATATATATATATATATATATATATATATATATATATATATTTCACTTTTATAATCCTATTTCTCCTTCAGCTTTACTGACAGCTTAATCTAACAGATGCTAGCTAACTTGAAGGAATGAAAATTCTGTTGTTGTTATTCTCTAATATTACAATACTTATGAAGTGTTATGAAGTGACAAGCTCTAAAGGCTAGCCCTACAGATGGAGTATGTCTCCAAGTGCGGCAAGACATTACTGCAGCTCTTTAACTCTTTAATGACATAGCCCAAGATATAAAATTATAGCATATACACTTTTAATAAATACAGAAAATTTCTGAGCATTCACAAATGGTAGCAGTCAAAAAAATGACTAATATGTGGAGAGTTTACCAGCTAATACCAGTCAAAGAAAGCACAAAACATTTAGAAACACTTGTAGGGTGGAACACATGAAAACAATCCCTGTAAGTGACAGATGAAATTGTATAGGCTGATTTGTGGGCAGCAACTACTTCTCCCTTTCTTAATAAAAAGCGAGTATTTTCCTTGAGATACATGTTGCCAACTGGCAAACGCCTATGTGCTAACTCCCACACCCTGCAGGCTAATGACAACAGGTATCATGTGTGGGTGCTACCTGGCAGGCTTCTTCATGCTGACTCGTTTTTTTCTGAAGGGCAACTCTGCTGCCACCTGCCACAGGAATTCTATTAATATAATCTGTCTCACTGCGCTGCAGATCATTTACGTAGGGGATCTGTCCTAGAAAGTGTTGTCAAAGGCAAATATTACACTTCTGAAGATGGTTCTGCAGATGGAATTCTGCTTTCATGCACTCTGAAGTTTGGGCTATACATTTATTGATTAGGGTTTAAAATAATGTAGGCAGCCTAAAGTGTTTTAAAAAAATCATCTGTTTTTTTTTTTTAGTATAATCACTCTACAGTAAAAGGGACTTACTCATATGTAAATATATCATTTAAAAGTGAGAGAGGAATCATAAAAGGTGAAGTAGAGTAAACATGTTACAGTAGCAGACACTACATTTAAATCCTAATTCATTACGATGGAACAATTGCTCTCAATTACTCATCACATACACAGGTGCACACTAGACTTCACAGAATCCATAGTCCATGCATACTTATCATGAGTACTTGAGCTTGATTGTAGTTCTGGAAATATCCCTTTTATTAATATAATAATATCATTACCAGAAAGCTGAACATTTCAAGCTACACTTTCCTTCAAATGCAAAGCACTTGTCAGTTGAGGTAGTTGTAGTCTAAAGCCTAGTGTTTGCTATATGATACATATATGTTTGTGTATACACAGTGTATATATATATATATATATATATATATATATATATATATATATATACAGCTCATATGCAAACCAAGCTTTGTTGAAAGACCTCTCATTTAAACTGCTTTGGCAGCAACAATCACTTAAAATCAGCTATGGACATTACATACTCCCAAAATTATTCAATTATTCATTGAAGTGCACAGGTTGTATCTAGCGCTCCCTGTCCTTCTTCCCTGCTGCAGCTCCCCCACCACCACAACCACCACCAGATTTTCCATTGCTATACAGCAGCCATTAATCCTTGTCCTTCATCCTGGATCCAGTTCCTTCCACAGCTACTCCCAGACCACACAATGAGGAGCTTTCCTTGTCAGCGTGGCCAGATGACCATGCTGACCAATGAAAATCTTATCCTTCATCTGGGACACTGTCCCAGAAAAGAAGATTCTTAATAGATTCTCATTGGTCAGTTGGCCAAGCTGACCAATGACAGCTCCACATTGTGTTTATTGTAATGGTGCACAGACTCCAGGGCTGTGTAGTGTGGACCACACTTGAAAAAGATTAAATTAAACTAATGCCGTGTACACACGAGCGGACTTTGCGGCAGACTTGTTCCGACGATCTTTCTGACGGACTTTGTAGCGTAGATGCACCAGACTTACAAACGGACAGACTTGGACACACACGATCACACCAAAGTCCCACAGATTCGTACGTGATGACGTATGACCGGACTAAAATAGGGAACTTGATAGACAGTAGCCAATAGCTGCCCTAGCTTCGGTTTTAGTCCGTCGGACTAGCATACAGACGAGCATATTTTTTGACCGGACTCAAGTCCGTCGGAAAGATTTGAAACATGTTTCATTTCTAGGTCCGTCGAACTTTTGGGAAAAAAAAGTCAGATGGAGCCCACACGCGATTGAATTATCTGACGGAGTCCGGTCTGCCGTAAAGTCCGCTCGTGTGTACGTGGCATCACACTGATTTTTTTTTTTAGATGTGTAATCTTTTTTTTTTATGGTTTGCATAGAAAATACAATACTTTTGCAAGACAATATCAGCCTTGATATATGTATTACTTTGTTATCTTAAGTACCGTCAAAGATCTTGCCAAATAAACATAGCATTGCCCATGGCAAGTGTTAAAGCTGAAGCGGTTAAAGTGTATGTAAAGCCAAAACTATTTTTTAATTTGTTTTGGACTATATTAGGAAGTGTTATAAACCCTGTCAGATTTAATTGCTGTCCGTGTCCCCACTAGGGAGGTTCACTATTTTTATTTATCCTGAGGACCACTGTCTAATTTTGACAAGGACAAACACATTTTCGGTGGTCACAGGAATGGGAGGTAAGAAGAAATCTTCAAATTCTGATGTCTTTATAAGAATATCCTTTTCCATACAGATGTGTTTCTGGGACAGGAAGTACATAGAAATCACAGACAGCAAATAAGAAAAGACCCGACATGGGTCTGTTCCCTAAAAATGTTTGGGCTTTACATACTTTTTTAAGACAAGAGCCGTGTTATGGTTGGGGGATAGGACACACGTTTGTAACCGGGCACAGATCTGTAAAAAGGATAAAGCTTAAGAAGGTGGAAATCTGTTTATTTTAATAATCTAACACAATTTCCTAAAACAAAAATGTTTCTCCTTCCAAGTTATGGGGCTGTGAATTTAGAAAAGCAAAAACACTGGGTGGCAATCTTTCTGTTGTATTTTTTTTTTTAAATTGCAAGGATAGAAAAATTCAGATTTAGTAATGGTCAGTTTACAAAATTGCCAGATATTACAGATCTAACTTCAAGACCCTTTTTTCTAAAATGGCAATTAAAAAAAAAAGTGTTGCGTTCTTAACTTAAAAATATTCTAAAGGTAAATTTAAACAAATAAAATAAAACACGTTATCAACTTACCTACTGGGCCAATTCTAACAATTCTCTCCCACGCAATTTCTTTTGTAAAAATACAATTGAATGAATTCTATTGTACACAAACACAATATAATACACATTTTTTTTAAATCTAAAAGATATTACGTTGAGTAAATAGATGCCTAACATGTCACGATTTAAAATTGCATACGCCCTTAGAACGGCAACAAACTATGGTACCTAAAAGTCTTCATAGGCGATGCTTTAAAAATCTTTACAGGTTACCAATTTAGAGTTACACTGGAGGTCTGGTGCTAGAATTATTGCTCTCGCTAGAACTTTTGTGACGATACTTCACAAGTTTGGTTTACATATTGCGCGCAAGCACATGGGGGATGGGGGCGCTTTAAGCATTTTTTTTTTATTATTTGTTTTATAAATTCTTCTTTATTTTTACACTGTCTCACATAAAATCATGGTCCACAGTGCCCCCAAAAATTCCACCCTTGACCTTGCTCACTTTCTTCCTTATGCCAAAATACTCTTACCAGAAATATCCTTCCATCACAGGATTTATGAATAAACAATTTCTTTATATTTGGGGTGACCTCTCCCAGGTTGTTTGCAGTATTTACATAAAATCATAAAAATGCAAAGGATGTAATGCATTAAAATTTAACCCAATCACATTTATTTGCAATAAAAGCTGCTCATATAAGATAAACTGAAACCCATGTAAAATACCCATCCAATCTGTTTCTTTGATACTGAAAACCTCTGGATCTTCCTGACAGTTGACGTATGCCATGTTTATGGCATTACCTGCTTAAATCCGCAATGTATAACCTTTCATTAAAGGAGAAGTGCAGCCAAAGCTTGTTTGGCTGTACTCTTATGGATCACAGGAGTGCAGTCCGTTTTGCACTCCTGTGACCTGTTTTCAGCAGACAGCGGCTAAAGCCGGCTGTTGGCTAACATCACAGCGCTGGTCCAGGCTGGGGAAAGATCGCGACCATATGGTCGGGATCCACTCAGATCCCTGGACCGGCACTTGGCTCAGCCTCTTAGCGAGCCACTGAGAGCCTGAGCCAACCTCTCCTGTCCCCCTGCAGCCCAGCACTCCAGTGAACGCAGGGGACAGAGCAGAGAGCTGGTGACTGATGGAGAGAACTAAGCGATCAGTGGTCTTTGATCGCTCAGTTTCAGTCTTAGAGCTAGCGAGGGACCAATGCTGCATCCTCCTAGGTAAGTATGGTCTAAAAAAAAAAGTAAAAACCCAAACTTCTCTTTAAAGAAGATCTAATGTTTCAGGGACAATTAAAACTGCCTATAATCATAGCCTCCCAGGGGCTGCCGTTACCCCAGTGGGCTGGTTGTGACCCTTGGAAGATCTTTATTCTATCCTCATCTCTTTAATTTTTTATGACACATAATATGGATTGTGTGTGTGCTCATTTTGTTAGTGGTTTATGTACAGTATAACGGACACAACTACTTTTCGTGTAAACTGGTCTCACCTTGTTATATCCAACTACCTTGTTTTGTAATACCTTGTACTGTAGTAGATTTTATACATTTGTGAAAATCCAAGAAACAGTGTTAAAAAAACTAGGCCAAAGGAATTGCCTCAAAAGATACTACCCTCAGAACTAGGATTTTCACAAAAAAGAGTCAGTGGGCTCCTGGTATAGAAAGCTTGAATCTGAGTGTGTAAAATTTTCCATGAGGAAAAAGTACCCTGTGCTGAGCTTTGTGCAGAAGCACCTATTATTCCAAACAATGAGTCAGTCCCAGCAATCATCTCAGAAGTATCTTGGCCCATTCAAATCGTTGAAACATCTAGAAGTTAATGTTGTTGCTTGATGGAGTCCATGGCAACTGTTGCCTTAACAGGAGGTCATCTAAGGGTCCCACCAGAAGAATGTTACAGGAGTGCAATAAGGCTGACGTCTAACAACCAGTGAGGTTACAAGGAGGAGAGAGGCAGAGGCCCAGCATTCAGAGTGAGGAGGATTTCACTTTCTCCTCCTCCACACCTACTGCTTAGCTCCACCCACCTCCTCCCTGTATCTTCTCCGACAGGCGGCATGCAGAAGAAAGATGGGGAGATATAGGCACTGCAGTCACAGATGAGAGATGAGGCTTAGAATCCTCAGTCAGGTCTCCCCCAGCAGGCAGCAGCCAGTGCTCTGTGCTGAACTGTCAGCACTTCACAGCAGAGCTCTCAGCTCAGTGTGTGTGTGTGTGTGTGTGTATGTGTGTGTGTGTGTGTGTGTGTGTCAGCCTGCCTAGAGCCACTAGCAAGCCTCTCAGTGCAGACTGCAGAGAGGATGGTCAGCAGATCTGTATGCTGGCAGAAGAGGAGAGGACAGATGAGACACCCTCAGAGGGATGGAAGGAGGACACATCCTTAGATATCAGGGCAGGGTTCATGCTGGTACTTGTAGTGCTTCACTTTTGTGGGATGTGCCCCCCAAAGGTGAAGGACTACAAGTCCCAGCATGAACCCCTCAGAGCTGAAGATGTGCTGAGGTCCCAGCATGAACGTGTGAAATCTATGGGGTCACACCCTTAGATCTCAGGGGTTCATGCTGGGACTTGTAGTGCTTCAATTTTGGGGGTAATCACATGCTTAGATATCAGGGGTTCATGCTGGGACTTGTAGTCCTTCATTTTTGGGCAGGCCTTTGCGTGGGAGGAGTCACATCAGCAGCCAGCAACGAGAGGGGCATTCGCCTTCCTTGAGTTCCGGTGTGTGGGACTAGTGGTAGGCTGTGGGTGGCAAGTGACACTGCATCTGGTGGCAGGCTATGGGTGGCAAGTGGCACACTGCATCTGGTGGCAGGCTATGGGTGGAAAGTGGCACGTGGCACACTGCATCCGGTGGCAGGCTATGGGTGGAAAGTGGCACACTGCATCTGGTGGCAGGCTATGGGTGGCAAGTGGCACACTACATCTGGTGGCAGGCTATGGGTGGAATGTGGCACACTGCATCTGGTGGCAGGCTATGGGTGGCAAGTGGCACACTGCATCTGGTGACAGGCTATGGGTGGCAAGTGGCACACTGAATCTGGTGGCAGGCTATGGGTGGCAAGTGGCACACTGCATCTGGTGGCAGGCTATGGGTGGAAAGTGGCACACTCCATCTGGTGGCAAGCTATGGGTGGCAAGTGGCACACTGCATCTAGTGGCAGGCTATTGGTGGCAAGTGGCACACTCCATCTGGTGACAAGCTATGGCTAGCAAGTGGCACACTGCATCTGGTGACAGGCTAAGGGTGGCAAGTGGCACGCTGCATCTAGTGGCAGGCTATGGGTGGCAAGTGGCACACTGCATCTGGTGGCAGGCTATGGGTGGCAAGTGGCACACTGCATCTGGTGGCAGGCTATGGGTGGCAAGTGGCACACTGCATCTGGTGGCAGACTATGGGTGGAAAGTGACACACTGCATCTGGTGGCAGGCTATGGGTGGAAAGTGGCACATGGCACACTGCATCCGGTGGCAGGCTATGGGTGGAAAGTGGCACACTGCATCTGGTGGCAGACTATGGGTGGCAAGTGGCACACTGCATCTGGTGGCAGGCTATGGGTGGAATGTGGCACACTGCATCTGGTGGCAGGCTATGGGTGGCAAGTGGCACACTGCATCTGGTGACAGGCTATGGGTGGAAAGTGACACACTGCATCTGGTGGCAGGCTATGGGTGGAAAGTGGCACATGGCACACTGCATCCGGTGGCAGGCTATGGGTGGAAAGTGGCACACTGCATCTGGTGGCAGACTATGGGTGGCAAGTGGCACACTGCATCTGGTGGCAGGCTATGGGTGGAATGTGGCACACTGCATCTGGTGGCAGGCTATGGGTGGCAAGTGGCACACTGCATCTGGTGACAGGCTATGGGTGGCAAGTGGCACACTGAATCTGGTGGCAGGCTATGGGTGGCAAGTGGCACACTGCATCTGATGGCAGGCTATTGGTGGCAAGTGGCACACTCCATCTGGTGACAAGCTATGGCTGGCAAGTGGCACACTGCATCTGGTGACAGGCTAAGGGTGGCAAGTGGCACACTGCATCTAGTGGCAGGCTATGGGTGGAAAGTGGCACACTGCATCTAGTGGCAGGCTATGGGTGGCAAGTGGCACACTGCATCTGGTGGCAAGATATGGGTGTCAAGTGGCACACTGCATCTGGTGGCAGACTATGGGTGGCAAGTGGCACACTGCATCTAGTGACAGGCTATGGGTGGCAAGTGGCACACTGCATCTGGTGACAGGCTATGGGTGGAAAGTGACACACTGCATCTGGTGGCAGGCTATGGCTGGAAAGTGGCACACTGCCTCTAGTGGCAGGCTATGGGTGGCAAGTGGTGCACTGCATCTGGTGACAGGCTATGGGTGGAAGGTGGAACACTGCATCTGGTGGCAGGCAACGGTGGCAAGTAACAAGCTGCATTTGGTGGCAGGCAATGGTTTCAAGCTGAAGACATGATTTTTTCCCTTACCAAAGCTGGAATACTTACCTTTTTTGGACAAGTTTCACACGTGGAGACACCCCTAGTATCCACTGGAGTACCTGTGTGGGACAATTGTGTGGGCCAATGTCCCACACAGGTACTCCAACAATGTCCTAAACTTCTTTTAATACAAATTAGCATGACCAAATGTAGTTAACCCTGTATCTGCCCAAAACATCTTATTTAGTTGGCAAACGAACAATGTTTTCTACGACCGATTACTGTGCCCATGAACATGAAAGTAGCCATTTTAAACTGAACAACAGTAAAGATAAGCACACGGAGCAGGATGCAAGTAATAATAATAGGAACGCGACAAGTATTTACTTTTTAGAAGCACTTTCTGGATCCTTCTGTACTGATCCTGCTCCCTCAATTTCAGGTCTGACCAGCGTTTCCTCAATTGCTCCTTGGATCGTCGTACCCCAAAATTCCTGTGCAGACTCTTCAAAACTTTAGACGTAATCTTGGCCTTTCTCACATTTGGGTTTAGGTAAGGTCCATACTTCCAGTCATAGTCAGCCCTCTTCAAGATGTCCACCATCTCCACCATCTCTACAAAGGCCATATTTGAGGCCTTTAATATCCTGCGGGATCGGTACGTTTCTGGTTCCGGGCTTTCCTCCTCGTTACTGCTATTACGCACCTACTGTGTCTCCACCCTGTTCCTCTCCCACTGCGATGAAAGAGAAGGGGCGGGGAATATTCTAGAAAGAACGTCAGGTGGCGGGCGACGTGGGCGGAGTTTCATACATGCGCAGTGCATATAAAGCTAACACACGTGTGTCGTACATACGATCTGTGAGTGGAGAAAGTGCCGATCTGAGAACGAAGGTAACATTTTAACTTGGGACATCAGTGGCCTATACTGATTCGAGATTGAGGCCTATATTGGGATAAGAGAGTTTAGCCAGACCCGGAATTCATCAACCAGTTCATAGACAGATACAGGGATATGAGAAATTTGTGGGAGGTTAGAAACCTCTTATATCGAAATAAACCAGCTAGGAAGGTATCGCTGCAGAAGCTGCTGCAATTTGTGAAAACGCAGGTCCCAACACAGACATCGAGTTTGTGGAGAAGAAAATTGGTATCTTGAGAAGCACGTATAGGAAGGAGCTTAATAAGGTCCAGGCTTCCATGAAATCAGGAGCAGCAGCAAAGGATGTGTATGTACCCAGTCTGTGGTACTACAACAGGATGCAGTTTCTGGAAGACCAGATTGAAGCCAGGGAATCACTTTCTACAATTCCATCCACCCTTCTCTCAACCCCAGCTGAGGCTTCCGAGGACCAACCTGGGCCTTCTATCCTGGAAGAAGTTGAGGAGCCCAGCTGGAGCCAGGTATAGACAAACAGAGTATTGGTAACTGTAAGCGCAAACACACAAGTCCATATATAACAGGAGATATAAAGGGCTTCAAGGGTTAAGTGGTAACTGGTAATGTAATGGTTAAAGTAGGCTGGTAGGCTAGGCGGCTGCTGTCCTCAGAGAGCTGGCTCTGTGATTAATGAAAGAGGGGTAGAGAAGGAAGTGCCACCTGAGTGTAGTATTAACAAATGATGTTTAATGACACCAGGTAAAAACACACTTACAGGATAAAAAACATATAAAAGGCTCATCTGTATAGGTATGTGGTCCTTGGTGTTCCCTCTGATCCTGTGGTAGTGACACTGCAGGGATGCTGGGCTGCAGAAGGTGGATTACCAGCCGGGAGCTCCTTCTGTGGCCATCAGGAAGAGACTAGGGGCCGGCGTGGAGCGCACGTGGAGTGTGTGTGACGTCACAGGTCATCCATCCGCTTCCGGGTTCGGTATCCAGGGGAGGGATTGTCCAGGAAGGAGGGCTTGCATGGAGGTTGAGAGAAGGCTACGAGCTCGGAGCCACTGCTCCTTCAATAGGCCTAATAGGGAGGTGTCTGCAATGTGCTTTTATATGGCAATGTTGTGAGACAACAGGTCCCAGCGTCTGTCAAAGAAAGCACAGCGCCAACTGTGGGCGGGAGGGGAACTACAAGGTAACATAATATACACAGAGAAAAAAGGAGGTTATACAATAGTGCGTGGTATGGAAACATATATATGAATGGGGAGAAGTGCATAGTAGTAAACATGGAGACAATAATATTAACAATAGTAAAAATGGGAGTAACAATGGGGACAAAAAATGGAGGTAAGTATAAAAATATATATATATAAGTATAAAAGCGAAACATAATAATATTTCCCATGGTTATAATACAAAAGAACCAGAAAATGCAACCGTAAAGATAAAAATATGAAGAAATAAATATAAAATAAATAAATAAATAAAAAATAATAAATAATAAAAAAAAATAGAATTAGGGATAAAAATAAAAATAATAATAGATATAGAAATAAGAATAAATATAAAAATAAAAATAAATAGGTAGAGAAAGGCAAAAAAATGGTGAAAAAATTATGGTATAAGAAGTGGAAATGGATAAAGCATGCGTATTGGGAAAACACAAGCAACAGGGAAGCACGTATCTCTGCAGGGTTCTTAAAGATATATATATTGTAGCAAGGCTACATCTGTAGGGGTGGTCTCATGAGGAAACGGGGTGGATTAGAGTAGTGTGTGCGCCTCCATATCCTCGTTCAACCCCCCAGGTGCTAAAGTGCCCAAAGAGTATATCCAGTAAGTTTCTTGCTGGCAAAGACGTTTATACCGCTCAGCGGCAGGGTATGTGGCTGGGATTGATTCAATGACCCACACACTGAGGCCAGCTGTAGATCGGCCGTGGTGAGTCAGGAAGTGTTTAGGGACGCTGTGGTGGTCACGGCCTTTTTCGATAAAGCGCCGGTGCTCCCCAAAACGTGCCCTTAGGGCTCTGATGGTTCTGCCGACATATAGTAGGCCACAGGGGCAGGTGAGGCAGTATATAACAAAGTCAGTTGAACAGTTGTAGAATTCTTTTAGGGTATAGTTTTTTCCTTTGACAGTGAAGGTTTTCTGACCGTGTTGTTTGAACTGGCAGGTTAAGCAGAGGGGTTTTTTGCATTGATACATCCCTCTGAGGGGTATCAGGGTGAGTGGTGATGAGGTGGGTTGGGTAGGCTTAATTCTACTGGGTGCAATTTTACTCTTAATGTTTCTGGATTTTCTATATGCCACTTTAGGTTTGATATCGACTGTGGTTCTGAGATGAGGGTCTTTCAACAGAATAGGCCAGTGTGAAGCCAGGATCTTCTCCATTTTCTTGTATTTGTCATGAAATTGTGTGATGAAGCGGGTAAGTTATTCATTTATTTATTTATTTATTTTTAAATTTCTTTATATTTTTTTTTTTTTATATTTTTATCTTTACGGTTGCATTTTCTGGTTCTTTTGTATCACCACCATGGGAAATATTACTATATTTCGCTTTTATACTTATATATATATTTTTATACTTACCTCCATTTTTTGCCCCCATTGTTACTCCCATTTTTACTATTGTTAATATTATTTTCTCCATGTTTACTACCATGCCCTTCTCCCCATTCATATATATGTTTCCATACCACTCACTATTGTATAACCTCTTTTTTTCTCTGTGTATATTATGTTACCTTGTAGTTCCCCTCCCGCCCACAGTTGGCGCTGTGCATTCTTTGACAGACGCTGGGACCTGTTGTCCCACAGCACTGCCATATAAAAGCACATTGCAGACACCTCCCTATTAGGCCTATTGAAGGAGCAATGGCTCCGAACGCGTAGCCTTCTCTCAACCTCCCTGCAAGCCCTCCTACCCTGAATGATCCCTCCCCTGGATAACGAACCCGGAAGCGGACGGACGACCTGTGACATCGCGCACACTCCACGTGCGCTCCACGCTGGCCCCTAGTCTCTTCCTGATGGCCACAAAAGGAGCTCCCGGCTGGTAATCCACAGGATAAGAGGGAACACCGAGGACCACATACCTATACAGATAAGCTTTTTATATGTTTTTATCTTGTAAGTGTGTTTTTACCTGGTGTCATTAAACATCATTTACACTCAGGTGGCGCTTCCTTCTCTGAGCCAGGTATAGTATTTTTGAACATATTTATTGTCCGAAAATTATTGTTGTTAACTAGATGTTATTATTGATAACAAATGAATGATTGGACAAAAAGTGTTTGACATATCAATAGACAGTAGGGGCCAAAAATGATTGTGACAAGAATGAAAAATGCTGGGCTCAGAATGATAGTCTTTTCTATTTATTAACATTCAATTTGCAACACTCATGAGCTGAAAATTCCGTGTGATTGATGAACCAAAAACTAAAGCTATGTCCCTTTTTCATACACAGGAAGACTTCAGCCAGGACAAGGCTCTGGAATGTGGCAGACAGGAGAAGGCGGGGGTAAGTGTCAGCCAGGAGGAGGCAGGGGTAAGTGTCAGCCGGGAGGAGGCGGGGGTAAGTGTCAGCCAGGAGGTGGCCAGGCCCAGTAGCCTCACCCAATCCCAGGTGCCTCACCTTCGCCTTACAATAAAAAGGGCCAGGAAGGGGAGTAACATGGAGGAGGCAGCACTGGGCCTCATTAAGGACGCTAATGCGGCCCTGAAAACACCCCCCAACGCTAAAGAGGCCTATGGCTGCTATGTAGCTGCAAAATTGCAGCAAATGGAGGAGGGTTTAGTCTGGTCTGACAGAAGACGCAGGCTGTGGTAGTACCACAGCCTGGGAACATAAATGTCATCTGCTGCTGTTCCTGATCCCTGGGAGTCCTGGACCAGATTATGCTCCCTATTATATGGACTTCTCAGGCTACCAATTTTTCGTTACAGAGTTGATGTGTGCCCTGGGTTACAAAGGCTTCGCAAATTCAAGCAGTTTCTCCAGCGTTGCCTTCCCTTTTATTTTGTTATGAGCCAGAATGGAGATTTTTTTATATAAAAAATACCTGCCTATGTGTTTTTCTTCAAACAGGACAGTTTGTTTGTGAGTAGGCAGGTACATTTCAAAAATACAATGTCAAATTAACAAGGGGCAACAACCAACCTCTTTGAGCTTTAAAAATACAAGATAATAATGTTGTTGTGGAAACTTGACACACACACAAAAAAATTATGGAGATCACTAGAAAATAATTTAAAAATAATCAAAAAAACAGGAGATCTTGATTAAAAAAAAGATGACTATAAAAAATTCTAAACATTATTATGGAGATCTGGCTTCAAAAACACAAAAAATTTTCATGAGATCACAGGAAATAATAAAGAAATAAGTTTGTCAGAGCTCTGTGTGAATATCAGCAGCAAAACAAATTCATTCTTCTAGCATTATAAAGAACAAAAGAATGAGCTGCATTAAAAGATCCAATACGAACGCTAGTTTTACCAGACCGAGCGCTTCCGTCTCGTAACTGATTCTGAACATGCGTGATTTTTTGCACGTCCGAATTGCATACAAACTATCTCATTTTTGGATAGGAACTTTTTCCGACCGAAAAATAGAGAACATGCTCTCAATCTTTTGCTGGTTGGAATTCCGCCAGCAAAAGTCTGATGGAGCATACACACGGTCGCATTTCTCATCGGAGTTTTGCTGGCGGCATTTCCAATCGTGTGTACGCGGCATTAGGCTTTTTTTCCTCTGTTTTCACCTGGTGATCTGGCCAGTAACAGCCCTCCTGTATTAGAGTGTCTCCACTCTGGATGAAGGAGCACAGGGACACCCTTGGACAGGAGCAATGGCAGTCTGGGGTAGATTTATATACACTAACAAATTGAAGCTAAAATCCAGCTAATACTTTAGAAGCAGTTACAGCAAACTGTTTTTTTTTCCTTTTTGTGATAAAGGTATTACATAAATAAATAAAAGCCATCCATGTCACTGATACATTCTGTTGAAGAGTTTGTTGTTTTGAAAAACAACATACTTACTGGCTGGATCATCAGATGATAATAGAAGAAAGAAAGCCTAAAAAATAAAATGAAGCCAGCCATCACATTTAAGATTTGGTAAGCTGCAATACAATAAGTGTTTGCTTTTGGATTTAATACTTGTTTCATATACGTCATATTATTTTAATTCTGTATACCTTGCAACCATCAAGAATGTTTGGCTTATCCTCTAAAATACATTACTATACTTTCTAAGCAGTGAAATGATTGCTTATTTTTGAAAGACAGATTATCTCCTCACACAACATCTATTTTAGAGTAAGTAAAAATATGTGGTTCTAAAGTAAATCTGGGAGGATGGGAGTGGGAATAAATTTGAATGTTTTTTTTTCTTTATTCTGAAGCTATGATATATGTGGCGAGTAGTTCTGTTAGGTAAAATTTGACTTATGACTATGATAGTGTGGTAAAGAAGTCACAAAAGAGATGTCCAGTGCCAGAAAAACTAACCCCGTTTTGGAGATATTCCAGTGGGCTCCCTCCTGTAATTAGTCATTTTAAACCTCTACCCGTTTAAAGGTAGAAAAATTATGTTTCTGGTGCAAAGAATAGTGAAGTCATTGTCAAATGATTTTTACATTTTTTTTTTGTTTGTTTTTTTTTAAGATTTAAGATTTTAAGATTAACGTTTTGTATCAAAACCCAAACAGAATGGAAAAGGTAGCTAAGGAAAAAATAAAAAATAGAAATGGTAGGAAAGTAAACAGGTTTTCTTCAACCAGTTGCCGACTGTGTCACAAAGATAAACTGCGGCACAATTGCACCCCTGGGCGAAAACCCGTACGGGTATGTCCTACTCGTTTTCTGCCACCAAAGGGCGCGCGCTCGCTGCGCGGCAGGGACCCGATGTGCGTGGCCGGCGGGCACGATTGCCGCCGGCCACGCGCGATCATGCGCACGAGTGCCAGCATGGAGATTTGTCAGAGGAGATGATCCATATCGTTTCTTTCTACGAGATAGGAAGAACGATATGGCTTCTCTCCTAGTCACTCACATCCCCACACAGTTAGAACATGCAGAGGGAACACATATTTAACCCCTTGATCGCCCCCTAGGGTTAACCCCTTCCCTGCCAGTGACATATACACAGTAATCAGTGAATTTTTATAGCACTGATCGCTGTATAAATGCCAATGGTCCCAAAAAAGTGTCAAAAGTCTCCAATCTGTCCGTCGCATTGTCGCAGTACTGCTAAAAATCACAGATCACCGCCATTACTAGTTAAAAAATAATAATAATAAAAATGCCATAAAAATGAAAAAAATCTTTCCCATAGTTTGCAGACGCTATAAACCAATCAATATATGCTTATTGCAATTTTTTTACCAAAAATATGTATAAGAATATATATTGGCCTAAACTGAGGAAAAAATTAGTTTTTTAGAAAAACTTTTGGGGACATTTATTATAGCAAAAAGTTAAATATATATATATTTTTTTTTATATTGTCGCTCTTTTTTTGTGTATAGAGCAAAAAAACAAAAACCGCAGAGGTGATCAAATGCCACCAAAAGAAAGCTCTATTTGTGGGAAAGGAAGGACACAAATTTTGTTTGGGTACAGCGTCGAACGACCGCGCAATTATCAGTTAAAGCGACGCAGTGCCAAATTGTAAAAAGTTATTTACTTACAAAATCATGCTACATGAAATGTATCATTTTTTATATGTAATCTATCATTTATATTGGTTGCACAATTTGTTCAATAAAGAATAACTTTTGTTGAAAAAAAAAAACATTCCCCTCTGGGTGATCTATAAACAAAAAAAGAACGAAAATTTAAAAAGAAAACACAATTTTTTGTACTTTTTGCTATAATAAATATCCCATTTTTTTTTTAAAAAAAGCAAATTTTTTTCTCAGTTTAGGCCAATATGTATTCTTCTACATATTTTTTGTAATAAAAATTGCAATAGGCAAATATTGATTGGTTTGCGCAAAAGTTATAGCATCTAAAAAATAGGGGATAGATTTATGGCATTTTTATTATTAATATTTTTTTTTACTAGTAATGACAGCAATCTGAGACTCAATCAAGACTTCAAGATTATGGCGGACACATTGACACTTTTGACACATTTTTTGGTCGATTGACAATTATAAAGCGATCAGTGCTATAAAAATGCACTGATTACTGTATAAATGTCACTGGCAGGGAAGGGGTTAACACTAGGGGGCGATCAAGGGGTTAACTGTGTCCCCTAGTGGGTGTTCTAACTGTGGGGGGGGATGTGACTGACAAAAGGAGATGACAGATCGTGGTTTCTAGCTATTAGGAACTCACGATCTGCATCTCCTCTCCTCACAAAACAGGGATTTGTGTGTTTACACACACGCGTCTCTGTTCTGCCTCTCGTGCCCGCAATCACGCATGGCCGTCGGTCATCTCAAACCCCGGTCACGAACATCAGCACCCCCTGTGCCTGCTATCGCGCTTTAAGGAGCCGACGTACAGCTACGACGGTTCGCAGGACCGTGCCGACCTGCCGCCGTTTAATGACGGCGGCTGGTTGGCAAGTGGTTAAAGGGACAGCGCGCTGTTTGTGTAATTAGAAGGTGAAATAATACCGTGCAGTACCAATAATAAATAGCTGCTACACTAAATGTGACAAACATCAATACAAAGGGTGAAAAACACAATGTAGCCCTTAATTAAATAAATATACAAATATTATGTGCATAGGTATAAAGATAATATATATAAAGTCCAACATATGAAATGATATGGAAGTGAGTCTCTAACCAAATCAAACCAAATAGAAAAATAATATAAATAATCCTCCAAAGGTGGGGGGAATCTCCTTGGATGTGCAAAGAATAATATGTAACACTAACACTGATGAATCCCGAATGTGAAAACAAATGGGTACTCTTACCAGAGCCGATGGATCCGGATGTCAGCGACACCGAATCATAAAAGCTTAAGACTCAAATCCATGGCACTCTCAGATGGAGGTAGAAGTGGCACTCTCAGATGGAAATGAAGCTCAAAATCTTCTGAAAGTAGACTCCAGGGGATCTTGATGGACCCAACGGACCAGGGAACAAGTATCGTGTAGGAGCCCAAGTGGCTGGGTATTCTACTGCTCTTGTCTCTCTGACTTTGAGCTTCATTTTCATCTGAGAGTGCCACTTCTACCTCCATCTGAGAGTGCCATGGATTCGAGTTTTTTTCACTCACTGTTTGTGTAATGCATTTGATATCTGGTATGAATTTTGGAGGGGGGACCCCATACCATTTTTCTTAATTTTTGTGCATGGTATCCCCCTCGAAAATCCATACTAGACTCCTATCTAGGAATGGGGTCTTCTATGAATTTTTGGTTTGACCTGACACAATTTTTGTGTTTGGGAGTCCCCCTTAAAAATCAATATCAGACCTGTATAAAGGCATGCAGCCTGAATGGCCAGGAAAGGAGGGGGCAGCTAGTGTGGGCCCTCCCTTAAAATTCATACCAAACCCTTATTCTAGATGGGGACCTGGTATAGATTCCTAAGGGGGACCCCACAAAAAAATAATGATGTTGGCTTTCCCCAAAATTCATATCAGACTTTTATTCTAGATAGGTGTCTGGAATGGCTTTTAAGGGGGACCACCACACAAAAACACCAAAAAGTTTGAGGAGCACTGAATTCAGCAGTGTGCGTATGGGAGCCGTGCAGTCACTTCTGCATGGTTGTTAAATATTGCCATTCTGCTTTGTCTGTGCAGCCACTACTTCTGCATCCATTTCCATAGGCTGCCTGCACACAGCTGGAGGGGATGCAGACACCTAAATAACCTCCCACTCATTACAGGTGCCAGTGCCCATCTGAATGAGGCTTAAAAAAAACTGTTGCAGGTTTTTTTGCAAATTTCTTTATATGCCATTCAAAGGACAAGTCTTTCATTTGCACATAAGTACAATCCAAAATACTGTTATAGAAACTATTAAGATATTGTTAGAGTAGCCGCAGTCAGTGCTCTCTGATACACAGAAACAAAAGAGGAATAGAAAGCCAACCTATGTAGAAGGGGGGAGTGCCACATCCGATAATTGTATCAAGAAATACGGAAAGATTCCCCTAAGTGGACTTTTAAGGCACTCAAAGTAGTAAAGCAGTATACAAGAGTATATAAAAAAGTACATACATTTTATTGAAAGTACATTAAAAGCAATTGCAACGTGACATCAATTACTCCATACAATACATATATAATGCTATAAAAAGCATGTAGCAAATTCTCCTTACACCCAACGCGTTTCGGTAGTTATGTCTAGTCCTTCTTCAGGGGTGTGGAGACTTAGAAGAAATTCATATATAGTTGATTGATAGGATGGTTTGACAATGTTTCGTTGATTCCCATAAAAAGCTTGCAATTGGAATAGCATCAAATTTGAGGCTGGTATTGAAACTGTCGTAGACTCAAAAGGTGTGTATTCGGATGGTCTATGTAGGGAGAGGTAGGATATGAATATCCAAGGGGACCGGGGAAAGGGAAAGGGTCCCTCATGCACTCCATGGCAGCGGTCTGGCCTAAGGAATATACTGAGGCAAAAAAGGAGTCCCTGTATGAAGGGAGAGACCAAAAAGACCAGCCGCACAGCCTAAATGCAGCAAGATAATGCCTTGCATGTGTAAGGATTTGCTACATGCTTTTTATAGCATTATATATGTATTGTATGGATTATCTGATGTCTCGTTGCAATTGCTTTTAATGTACTTTCAATAAAATTTATGTCCTTTTTTTATACTCTCGTATACTGCTTTACTACTTTGAGTGCCTTAAAAGTCCACTTAGGGGAATCTTTCCGTATTTTCTGATACACAGAACGGCACCTAAAAGTTAAACTATCAGTCAGGAGACCTGATCATAGAGCAATTCAATACCTGTTCATCCCAGATATCGAGAAAATATAGAGCAATCTTTAAACCACTGATAATAATATGCCCCCTAATATGACTGCGATCAATGACATCTTTTAACCAATCAGGGTCCTACCTTATGCTACCATGGCATAATGTGTTAGAAGAAGGAGACAGATTGTACCGCACAGTGTCTGTGATGAATGATGATGATGAATTCATGGTATATGAAAATTCATAATCTAGTACCTGACAATAGCACTAAAGGGGCACAGAAAAGAAGCATCCAGCACTGGTGACCACTTTGTGCATGTAAAGCTTTTATAGGCCATTGTGTCTGATGTTCTATAGAAAAGGGCAAGCAGACACAGTGAAGTATGGAAGGACATGTACCTGAGCACTAAAGAGTCACCTAAAGATTACAGTAACTGAAAATCATGCAAACATTTGTCATTAATCACCAAAAATTCATGGATATCTACATCAAACCAAACTGTACAAAATCTAATTCTGGCTTAGAATAGTTGGTTCACTCACCTGTAATAAATTGTGTAGAACCACGCTGATTAATGTAATGCGATCTACTGACAACACAATCATGATAAGGAAAGGGCGCTCAGAAGAGTACTTTAGAGATAAGTGTGTTAATTATTTATATTTGGTCTCAAAGGTATATGCATTTTGAAATCACATAATTATATAATACCCAGATGTAAGGGTTACTATTCTTGATTTTGCATTATTTTTTTATTAAAGAATATTTGGTTTGCTAAGCCAGTCCATGATTGTGTGCTTTATATTTGTAAGAAAAATGAGCTTCACTAGTATCTGAGCTACAAATGTAATCTTCCCAGCATTTGTACTGTACTACTGATTTGTTTTTTCTATTCATTACAGTCCACCCAGTGCTGCAATCTACTACACCGTCTGCAAATTGGAGACTATAATGAGTGTTTTATTAAAGATTTTTAAGTTACAGCATATGATATTTCCATATCACATTGTATCAATGTCTGGTATATGTTATTAAACATTCAATAAGGAACAAGGAACAAGAAAGGAAAATAAATACATACAAGATAGTTTCTAAATTCTTGTTAGTTAATTGAATGTAGGTGGAGATTAACCTCCAAGATCTTATATTCCATAAGGAGGAAGGAAGAAGAAAAAAAAATTTAGGTTGTGTTTGCATCACAATAAAAAAATACTGTTGTTGCCATCCAGTTTCATATTTATTTGTCTTTTAAAGATTTTTTTTAACCTTGGTTAGTGAATCTGTTTTTTTGTTTTTTTTTTCAAAATCTAATCATCCTCAAGGAAAATCCCGTTTGTAAAGAAAAATATTTATATTTGCATATGATTTCAGTCAGTGCTAAAAAAATAAGTTCATTAGGTTAGGTGAAAAACGTAACTTCTTTGTTAAATCACCTTCGATTTTCTGCATGCTTTCATATAGCATGACATGACAAAAACATGTATGCCCATGCAGAGCCAGTTAGAAGATTTGAGACTGAGAGCATATATGAAGCTTTCTGTAATCACAAATGAGGTTTTTTAGAATAAGCTTGTTCAGCAGTGGCTCTCTTTGCAAATAAATGGGTGTTCACTTGCTCTTGATGAGTACTCATGAATATGTATCTCCTCCTAGCCGATGGTAAGCGTCATACAGCTTTATGTAGACATGCAAAAAATGTGGCTATGGAAGAAATTATACAGCTGCGCCACAAAGTCAGTCTAGCACATATTTAGCTACATGCTGGGGTTTTGCAAATATAAGTTTATAGAGCTATTGTATGTCTATGTGTCAGTGTAAACACCATGCGTTCCTAATAATTTACCATTTCTGGGCACAGCAGGTCCAAATCAAGTCCTTGTGATTGATAGTGAAAGGAATTCTTCATGTTCACAACTACAAATACATGTAACAAATTTTATTTTTATTTTTCATCAGATAAATATATAAAATATCACAACTTGCAGCCAGCAGGTAGTGGGTTCCAAACCAGAACAGCAGCCTTCTGGAGGCTAATTTATAGCTATGCTAAGGTAGATCAGACTATTCAAACTGCTAGATAACTCGGGATCTCTCTGCATCCTTGCAAACTGAGTACCATGAATGTGTCATGCATTAGATGTTTATTTGTAAAGTAAACATTAAAAAAAATTACTAAAGACTAAAAACTATGTGACTTTTTCCTAATTAAAGTCCAACATGGGGCTATTCAAAAAAGAAAATGGAAAAACGTACCTATTTTGCACAACTTGATGAATTTAGACTTCTAGGATGAGTGATGACCAGCCAACCAAGTGTCACTATTTATATATATATATATATGTATATATATATATATATATATATATATATATACACATGATTCTGCTCTTCCGGGAAGGGGCGCATGCACCTCCGCCGGCTGTGCTGTGATTAGTCACAGCACAGGCCAATCAGTGGGTTCCGGCCAATGAATGACCGCCGGTACCCGCTGATCGGTGAAGAGGAAGACAGGACAGAGCTCTGTCCTGTCAGCAGGTCCTGTGCTGGTTTTTGTTTCCCTGCAAAGCATGGGAAAAAAAACAGCACATCCCTTAGTAAAAGCAACTCACAGTACACACATAATCACTGTTTGGGCACACATTTAACCCTTTGATCGCCCTAGATGTTTAACCACTTCCCAGCCAGTGTCATTAGTACAGTGACAGTGTATATTTTTAGCCCTGATCACTGTATTAGTGTCATTGATTCCCACAAAGTGTCAGTCTGCCCGCCATACTATCACAGTCCTGCAAAAAGTTGCTGATCACCGCCATTACTAGTATAAAAAAAATAGTTTATAGATGCTATAACTTTTGCACAAACCAATCAATATATGCTTATTGAGATGTTTTTTACCAAAATATGTAGCAGAATACATATTGGCCTAAATGTATGAAGAAATTTTGATTTTTTAATTTTTTTATTGGATGAGTTTTGTATCAGAAAGTAAAAAAATGTTTTTTTTCCAAATTTTCACTTATAGCGCAAAAAATAAAAAACCCAGTGGCGATCTAATACCACCAAAAGAAATCTCTATTTGTGGGGAAAAAATATATAAATTGAATTTGTGTACAGCATTGCATGACTGCCGTATAGCAAAAAATGGCCTGGTCATGAAGGGAGGTAAATCTTCCGGAGGTCAAGAAAAAGTTGAATAGTCTTTAATTAATTAATTACATTTTTTGAGTAAGTAATAAGGGAAAAAATTGCATGTGCCAACATGCCCAGCTTGAAAATGTTTGGAGAAGGTAAGTAATAAAAAATAAAGCATAAAATACAAACAGTGGGAACTTCATGGTGGAAGGGGGCGAAGATGCTACTTATTTAATTTATTGACATTGATCAGTAAGGTAAAATAGTAAATGCTTTGAGGGCCTTTCAGTATTAAGTTATTCCTAATGGAATATGTGTAATACAAGGAAATGTTATATTGCCCAACAAGTTAAAAAGAAAATATTGATTCATTACTACCTTAAATAGCTGAAGGAGGAGACATTCAGCACTTTGACCAATTATGTATCTATTCTGGAAACTGTTTTATAGGACAGATGAAAGATATCCATGCTGACCGATTCTGGATTCATATGTTTGGAATGTGTGTGGTTTCAGTATGTGAAAACTTCCCTTTAAAAAAGGTACTGTCACAACCCTGTAATCCCTTATTTTTGGAGTGCTTCTGTGCTTTATTGTACTGCCATTTGTTTCAGACTGTGTGGCCAGTCAGGTATGGTTGGTACCAGGGGTGGCCCATCCATTAGAGGCGCACAAGTGCCGCCCCCCCCCATCCATCCCTGCCTCCTTCTATCCATGCATAGTCAGCTAAATCCCTTGTAATGCATAACGTTTACCAAGAGGGGTTTGTTTTTTTCCCTCACATAAAAACTGGATATAGACTTTGAAGATTAAGATCAAATCAGATTTTTGAAGATTTGCTTATCCCCTGTATTTTACCATCTCAGATAGGAAGTCATTCAATACACCCACCACCCCTTAGTGTCCAGACATCCCAAGTCTCCTGTGAGTCACGAGAGTCTCCCGCATTTGACTGCGGGCTCCCGAAGACCCGCGAGCGCTGGATGATCTCCCGGCTGCACTTGTCACTCAGCAACAGATAGAGCAGCCGGATGGAGTGGGCCGCTTGGGCTGCTCTGTCTTCTGTCTGAGTAACAGGCGCAGGGGGGTCTGAACTCCACCCCCCCAGAGCACCAGAGCAGAGCATGCGCCATTTTAAAGCTGGCCACGCTTGGCACAGTGACGTCTTGGCGCCTTTTACAAAATACAGCAGGGCTCAGGAGTGTGAGCGGTCACTGCTCCTTGCTCCTTCAGTGGGCTGGTGTCCCTGTTCTCCACCATGCCTTATCTCTCCTGCCTGCAGATCAGCCTGATGGGCCCTGGACTCAAAGACTTTAGTAATCCACAATCCGTCCTGCTCCCTGCTGCCCCGACCCTCAATGCAGAACCACACGCGAGCAGAGGTATTCTGTAGTTTGAGGAGATTGAGAGGTGTGCAAGTGTTTTATTCACTGTGGCACGGCTTCATTCACTGCTTCTCCCTCTTCTTGTCTGCATTCCCCGGCTACATGTGCTACCTGTGTCCGGTGGTGAAGCCTGTTGATTTACTGCCTGCTGCTACCATAAGCCTAAGTGTGTTCCCGAGGCATGTGGAGGAGGTTGAGAAGCGCTACAAGCCAGATAGTCAGTTTCGACATGAATTGCACTGCTTATTGCTTCTCCCTATCTATGTTTGCATTCCTAGGCTGCATATACTGTGCTCTGCAGAGAAGTCCTGTTAACTCTTCACTTGCTGCCACCTAACTGCTCTGCTGCCACTACCATCTATTCACTTTGTAGCCTGCTCACATCCAAGCATAGTGAGGAGTGACTGTATGTGGACAATTTTTAGTCATCAGTTTTTTGATATTACCAGCCCTATATGAACATTCACCTATGGTCACGTGTACTTTTTGAACAATTCATTTAGGTAGGTACAGTCACTATCTAGTGAAGTATACGTAGGTGTGCCATTGTGTGCCATTTCTCTTCTTGCAACTGGTGTTCTGGGTACTTTTCTTTGATTTATGTGACCCTCCCTGTGTATCCGTTATGTCTCTGTGTAGGAGTGCTGCAGCAGCAAATGCATAATTTAAGCCTTCATTGGCTGTTACAGGTCCAAGCCATTAGGCTGGTTTGCTGTGCCATTGTCAAACCTTTATCTGCAGCATCACTCTGAGGACATTGTTCAGGTGGCCCTCATACTCAGTCGCCTATGCAATATTCCATCTTATGGCTGTGTCATTCAATGTATGTGTGGACTGTGTGTATGTGTGGACTGTATGTATGTAAGTGTACCTTATGTAGTGTTATTTTTCCTAGCAAGATTGCGGGGGGGGGTGGGCAGCGTTACCTCCCTGAATTGAGTTTGCCACCTCCCTGATATGAGTTTTTGCAGGTTGGGATGTCTGAGTGTCTATTTCAATGATTTCAATAATTTTCACTTAACTCACCACTTTACATATTAGCCCAAGGGCATGAACTTTTTTTCTCACTTGTTTCTCTTTTTGAAACACGTTTGTTTCTATGTAGGCTTTGTTCAGTTGCTTAATGAATGCAACATTTCTGTAATATCCCACCTTTTCTCTTCTAATGCATTTCAGACATCCAAATTAGGATCTGCCTTCACTCGACATGTTCTATTACGCTCCTTCATCTTCCCTCTGACTTCAGAGAGTGCCCCCATATAATTGGCGCAATTATCACATTGATTAATTCCTCTGCCTGACTTCAGCATTTGCATAGGTTGATCTCATAGCATCCAAAGGATGCCAAAAATGAGTGCAGGTCAGACTTATGCAAGATGTTCAAGTTAATTGTAAATGAATAAATATAATAAATACGTACTGCTATGTGAGATTTTTTCTGAGCCCGTTTACTTACCTTTTTGGGACATAAAAAAAACCCATATCTAATGGTTTGTACTCTTAATAAACAGACTTCAGTACAAATATTTACCCTGTCTATCCACCTTATAGAATTTAAGAAAAAATTATGTCACCATTTAAATATACTAGCAAAACATTAGCAAAACATTAGGGGCAACAGTAGGGGCAACACTTTGTTATTCATCATACTAGTTTATGGCTCACTCCTGCTACAGCAGGTGGAGTCTCCTTCCTCCTGTTGCACTATTTTAAATAAACAAAAAAAATCAAATAAGCAGCATGTGATCATCTTGATGTGATGTGATGTCATGTGATCATCTTGAAATGAGCACCATAAATAGTGGTCAAGAGAAAAGCACTTTTGTTTCTAAAAGATCCAAGATGGTGGTACATGATTCACACAATATCTAGCAAAAATGAGAATGTCAGTATTAAGTTAACTCACCTTTCAACACGATTCTGTTTTTGGAATCTTAGTCACGCTTTTTTTTTTTTTTTTTTTACAAATTTATGGTTACAAGTATTATTCCAGACACAGTGATCAGAGGTCAGCATAGTGTGGGCTACCATAAAGTATCTCCCAACTGGTTGAGAACCATTGCTCTATACTACTATGTGGTTGGGTTCATAGCTTCATCAAATGAAACAACTCCATATGATATTTATATTGGAGTTTTTTATGCTGAATCCAGAACTATCAGTATCTTTACAGAATCCTGTAGAATTAGTGTAAGCTCTAATAGCCTGGGCATTGCATGAAGTTATTGTACAATCCCATGAGAGCTCTTTAGCAACATGTTGCATATCCAGCTGCTCTATAAACTTTGTCAACAGCTACTAGAATAATGTAGATAACTAATGGGCCTGATTATAATTTACTTGCATCCTGGTTTTGGTTCATAATTTGGCTTTTGAACAATAGAATAATTTCCAGCTTTTTCTGTGGCTGAACTGACCTTTTGTAACAGGATTTTAAGCCTTTTATTTCTTTGGACCACACTGAAGGTTGCCATGTGACCTCCCTGTCAATCAGAGAGAGTCTTTATGTTCTGATAGAAGAGGTTAGCGAGTAGAAGTGCACAAGGAGTCAAATAGGCAAGCTTTCTCTCCTAAGCGGGCAACCCCTGAAAAAACTTCCCAATATAGAACAAAGACTTGGCAAGAACCTATTTTGGGGAAAGGACTCTTTTCATAACTTTGTGGAACTGGCTGAGCATAACCTTTCTGGAACACAGGCTTCTAAGATGTATGTGATAAACACTTATGAGAGCATAATGTTGGAAATACTTTTGGAGAGCAAACATTATGTGTACTAATTTAATTTAAAGGAAATCACTTAACTCAACCCTCAACCCACTGGACATCATTTTATTTGGTGTGCCAGGAAAGATGTGAGAGGGAAGAAAAACTGAGATGCTTAGCTTTCTTTTGGGTTCTGTCTTTTGCAAGGCTTGGTGTTTTCAGCATCTGTCCTGTAACCTAGAAGAATCAAACGCAAGTGTTGAATAAGGCACTTCTGGCCTTGTCTTTGGCAACAATGTGGGTTTATCTTTTTTTATAGCCACTAGAGGGTCTGGCCTTCCACTCTGGTTACATTCTGTCAAAAGCTTTCAGGAATTGGAGGAGTCTGAATGACTAGTCTTCGCACCACATACCCTTTTAAGTATAAACAGATTTTCCTGCCACCCTGAACCTCAGGTTTGCAATAAATAGCATGTACATTAACAGTAGTAAACCACCAAATCATCAGGCATGTACATAGTCATAAGTACTGTTTGGCAGTGCTGTATTAAGCAGAAGGTTGGTTCTGATGGTGGACAATCAACAGGAACAAAGGCTTGGGGCATCAAAATCAGGGAAGCATTTCCTAGCCTGGAAAAAGAGACAAAGCCACGTTGACTGAACGCTACTAGCTGTCCCTTGGGAGGTGGGTGGTAACCAATCATTCTACAACTTTAACCACTGCTTTTACATCATGGCTGTCCGATTCTTTAGATATATACTGCATTTAAATTGGAATATCATGAATAGTAAGTTCAGTACAAGAGATCCTAGCAATGCCCATTCCTGAAAATATACAACATGGATACTTCACAACCAAGTTGTGTAAAAAGAGGCTGTCTTCTCAGCTCAGTCCACAAGGCCACCTTTACAGTCATATTTATTAATTTACTACACATTTTGCCTATGGATTCCTTATTTAGTTTCATTAATATACCATTTCTCTTTCATCTGCCCATTTTATAATTCTTACACTGAGTAGCACAAACATTATTTTGCAGGAAACACAGTTCAAACATTTTCAACACTACAGGCCTACAAGAACAAAACCCATTGCCATGAAGTGTTCATATATGGAACACATTCAATCATTATAGTGCTTGGATTTATTGCTGTAATGATCATAATTTTCAAAAGTATGTTAATATAGAACGTCTTAAATACAGACTCAAGAAAAATAGCTGGCAAGTCAGAAAAGTGGACACTCTAAACACTGAGTCCAAAAGCTATTATTTAGAATGTTACACCTTCTAATTCGTAAACTCAAGAGGTAGACTAGAGAGCACTGCTTTTTCAATGGTTACTTTTCTGACTATATATATATATATATATATATATATATATATATATATATATATATATATATAAACACACACACACATACACACACATTTTTTTATTTTTTTAGAAGGCACACATGCACTTGATTGGAATGTTTCATCAGTAAGATGTAATTGGTGCAAACAGGTAATTTGAAGATTACAAGCCTTATTCCACTATAACAGTGATTACTGATTGCTAATTATAGTGCTGATTTTAGGAGCCTGAAATCTTGACAGTCACATTAGCCATTTGATTTAATGCTACATACAGTAAATGTTTCTACTTCGAGCAAGATTTCAATGCGAGCTTGAGAACCAGACAGAGTTTGACTTCTGATCTTAGCAAGGCAGCATTTTATTTCTTAATTGCAAATTTGATTTAACTTGCTGCAGCTGGGAAAAAAATATGTAGATTTGTTAAAAACAGAAAGTGTTCCTTGCTACGGTAGGTTCCAGCTGTTATATGGCTGCAGGTCCAAGAATAGTTTTGCCTACTAATAGAAGAAAATTCTCAAAGAACTATGGGAAATGTAGTTCAACACCAGATGTGCAGCCACCTTGTCCAGCTACAGTGCCTTGAAAAAGTATTTGTACCCCTTGAAATGTTACAATCAAAATTGTAAATGTATTTTATTGGGATTTTATGTGATAGGCCAACACAAAGTGGCACTTAGTTGTGAAGTGGAAAGAAAATGATAAATGGTTTTCAACATTTTTTACAAATAAATATGTGAACAGTGTGGCGCACATTTGTATTCTGCCCCCCCTCAGTCAATACTTTGTAGAACCACCTTTCGCTGCAATTACAGCTGCAAGTCTTTTTGGGTATGTCTCTACCAGTTTTGCACATCTAGAGAGTGACATTTTTGCCCATTCTTCTTTGCAATATAGCTCAAGCTCTTTTGTATTGGATGGAGAGTGTCTGTGAACAGCAAATTTCAAGTCTTACCACAGATTCTCAACTGGATTTGGGTCTGGACTTTGACTGGACCATTCTAACCCATGAATATGCTTTGATATAAACCATTCCATTGTAGACTCTAACAGGTTTTCTTCTAAGATTGCCCTATATTTGGCTACATACATCTTCCCATCAACTCTGACCAGCTTCCCTGTCTGTGCTGAAGAAAAGCACCCCCACAACATGGTGCTGCCACCACCATGTTTCATGGTGGGGATGGTGTGTTCAGGGTGATGTGCAGTGTTAGTTTTCTGCTACACATAGCGTTTTGCTTTTAGGCCAAAAAGTTAAATTTGGGTCTCATCTGACCAGAGCACCTTCTTCCACATGTTTGCTGTTTTCCCCACATGGCTTCTCGCAAACTGCAAATGCACTTCTTATGGCTTTCTTTCAACAATGGCTTTCTTCTTGCCACTCTTCCATAAAGGCCAGATTTGTAGAGTACGCGACCAATAGTTGTCCTGTGGACAGATTCTCCCACCTGAGCTGTGGATCTCTGCATCTCCTCTAGAGTTACCATGGGCCTCTTGACTGCTTCCCTGATTAATACTCTCCTTGCCTGTCAGTTTAGGTGGACGGTCATGTATTGATAGGTTTTCATACGCTTTCCATTTTTGGATGATGGATTGAACAGTGCTCCATGAGATGTTTAAAGCTTGGGATATTTTTTATAACCTAATCCTGTTTTAAACTTTTCCACAACCTTATCCCTAAACCTGTCTCGTGTGTTCCTTGGCCTTCATGATGCTATTTGTTCACTGAGGTTCTCTAACAAGCCTCTGAGGGATTCACAGAAGAGCTGTATTTATACTGAGATTAAATTATACACAGGTAGACTCTATTTACTAATTAGGTGACTTCTGAAGGTAATTGGTTCCTCTGATTTTAGTTAGAGGTATGATAGTAAGGGAGGCTGAATACAAATGCATGCCACAGTTTCCACATATTTATTTGTAAAAAAAATGTTGAAAACCATTTATTATTTTCCTTCCAATTCACAATTATATGCCACTTTGTGATGGTCTACCATGTAAAATCCTAATAAAATACATTTACGTTTTTGGTTGTAAAATGACAAAATGTGAATAATTTCAAGGGGTGTGAATACTTTTTCAAGGCACTGTATATAAGTTTCTGAACAATGCAGTATATTATGTGACAAGTAACAGGTTATTCTCTATAAATGGTGCTCTTTACATCATAACTAATGTAGGTATACACTCACCGGCCACTTTATTGGGTACAACTGTTCAATTGCTTGGTAACACAAATTGCTAATCAGCCAAACACATGGCAGCAACTCAATGCATTTAGGCATCTAGACGTGGTGAAGACGACTTGCCGAAGTTCAAATCGAGCATCACAATGGGGAAAAAAGGGGATTTAAGTGACTTTGAACACAGCATGGTTGTTGGTGCCAGACAGGCTGGTCTGAGTATTTTAAAAAAACTGTTGATCTACTGGGATTTTCATGCACAACCATCTCTAGGGTTTACAGAGAATGGTCCGAAAAAGAGAAAATATCCTGTGAGCTGCAGTTGTGTGGCGGAAAATGCCTTGTTGATGTCAGAGGTCAGAGGAGAATGGGCAGACTAGCTCCAGATGATATAAAGGCAACAATATCTCAAATAACCACTCCTTACAACCAATGTATGCAGAACATCTCTTAACCACTTCAATACAGGGCACTTATACACCTTTCTGCCCAGACCAATTTTCAGCTTTCAGTGCTGTCGCAGTTTGAATGACAATTGCGCGGTCATCCATCACTGTACCTAAACTAAATTTTTATCATTTTGTTCCCACAAATAGAGCTTTCTTTTGGTGGTATTTGATCACCTCTGTGGTTTTTATTTTTTGCTAAACAAATTAAAAAAAGACCGAAAATTTTGAAAAAAATAAAAGTTTTGCTTTGTTTTTGTTAAAAAATTTTGTAAAAAAGTAAGTTTTCTCTTTCACTGATGGGCACTGATAAGGCGGCACCGATGAGGTGGCACCAATGAGCAAGCACTGACGATCGGCACTGATATGCGGCACTGATGGGCACTGGTAGGCGGCACTGATGGGTGGCACTGATATGCAGCACTGATGGGTATTGATAGGCGGCACTGATGGGCACTCATGGGTGGCACTGGGTGGCACTGGTGGGCACTGATGGGCACTGATAGGCGACACTGATGGGCACTGAAAGGATGCAAAGATGGGTTCTTATGGGTGGCACTGATAGGTGGCACTGCTGGGCACTGATGGGCACTGATAGGTGGCACTGTTGGGCACTGATGGGCACTGATACATGGCACTGATGGGCACTGATACGCGACACTGATAGGCATCCCTGGTGGCACTGACAGTGGTAGGCATTGTGAGTGGGCACTGATTGGCAGCTGCCTAGGCATTGATTGGCAGGTGCCTGGGCACAGATTAGTATTTCCCTGGGGGTCTAGGGGGCATACCTGGTGGTCCAGTGTGGATGGCTTCCCTGGTGGTCCTGGGCGGCTTCCCTGTTGGTCCTGGGCGGCTTCCCTGGTGGTTCTGGGCGGCTTCCCTGGTGGTTCTGGGTGGGATCCAGGGGGAGGGGCTGTGCTGATAAACAATCAGCACAGACCCCCCCTGTCAGGAGGGCAGCCGATCAGATCTCCTCTACTCGCGTCTGTCAGACGCGAGTGAGGAAAAGCAGATCACCGGCTCTTCCTATTTACATCGTGATCAGCCATGATTGGACATGGCTAATCACGTGATAAAGAGTCTCCGTCAGAGACTCTTTACCTAGATTGGTGTTGCGGGGTGTCAAACTGACACCCCACAACAACAATCGCCGTGATGCGTTCCCCCAGGGGCACGCAGTGGCTCATTATCCTGCAGACGTCATATGACACCCAGTCAGGATATTGAAACCACTTTGCCGCCGTCATTCTGCTATATGGCGGGCAAAAAGTGGTTAATGCACAACACATCCAACCTTGAAGAAGATGGTCTACAGCAGCAGAAGGCCACACCAGGTGCCAGTCCTGTTAGCTAAGAACGAGAAAATGAGGCTACAATTCACACAGGCTCACCAAGATTGGACAATAGAAGATTGGAAAAATGATCTGATGAGTCTCGATTTCAGCTTCAACATTCAGATGGTAGGGTCAGAATTTGGTGTAAACATGAAAGTATTGATCCATCCTGTCTTGTATCCACAGTTCAGGCATGAGGTTTTGTACAGTATAAAGAAAAAAGTTCAGTGCGCTACTCAAATTAAAACCAAGTAGTAATGTGAATATAAAGAAATGAAAAAATTATAGTTCATATGGAAAATGATGGTATCATAAACCGGAGGTGTGATTCCTCTTTACGTTTTCAGTAATCTTCTATGGATCTTCTAAGACAGTGCAGTGTTCCTGATTGCCGCCTCTGAAATTTCAACTACCAGGCGTGGAGGGAAGTCTGTCTCTACTCAAAGACCAGCTGTTTCTGACCCCGAGAGGAGTTTGTTCAGGCTCGCATGATCTCTGTGGTGGGGATCCATCAAATCTGGTAAGCAGCTCCCTTTTCCTATTTCTGCACTGTCTTAGAAGATCCATAGAAGATTTACTGAAGACTTAAAGAGGAATCACACCTCCAGTTTATGATACCATCATTTTCCATATGAACTATAATTTTTTCATTTCTTTATATTCACATTACTATTTGGTTTTAATTTGAGTAGCGCACTGAATTTTTTTCTTTACAAAGCTCAAATCATCTCAAACTGGTTTCTTGAACATGACAATGAGTTCACTGTACTCCAATGGCCTTCACAGTCACCAGATCTCAATCCAATAGAGCACCTTTGGAATTTGGTGAAACAGGAGATTTTGCATTATGGGTGTGCAGCCAACAAATCTGGAGCAACTGGGTAATCCTTCAATGTTATTATGTACAAAAATCTCTGAGGAATGTTTCCAACACCTTGTTAAATCTGTGCCACAAAGAATTAAGGCAGCTCTGAAGGCAAAAGGGGGCCCAACCCGGTACTAGCAAGGTGTACCTAATAAAGTAGCCGGTATTAAGATGTTATTTAACCACATCCCGTCTGGCCTATAGCAGAATGATGGACGGGAAGTGGTTCGGTTATCCTGACTGGGCGTCATATGACGTCCAGCAGGTTAACATGCCAGCCCACACCCACTGGGGCACGCAGTGGGGCGATCGCAAGTGCGGCATGTCAGTCTGACACGCTGCATCTCTGATCGTGGTAAGAAGACTCTGACAGAGCAAAAGAGGCTTCTTACCATTTAATCAGCTGTGACCAATCACAGCTGATCATTGCGTGAACCAGGAAGTGCCAGTAAATGGCATTCCTCGGTTCGCGCTGACAGGGGGAGCCAATTGGCGGCTCTCCCTGTCAGATGGGGGGTCTGTGCTGCTAATCAGCACATTGATTATCAGCACAGCCCCACCAGATATGCTATCACAGCTGCCAGTCAGTGCCCATAAGCGGCCAGTCAGTGCCCCATAAAAAAAATAGATGACAGTGCCAAGATCAGTGCCAATATCAGTGACAATTAGTGCCCACCACAGTGCCAGTCAGTGCCCATCACAGTGCCAATCAGGGCCCAGCAGTAAAACCTGTCAGTACCTCATCAATAGCTCATCATCAGTGCTGCCCATCAGAGCCACCTTTCAGTGCCAATCAGTACCGCCTATCAGTACCAATCAGTGCCGCCTGTCAGTGTCCATCACAGTCGCTAGTCAGTGCCCATCCCAGCCACCTGTCAGTGCCCTCACAGCCGCCTGTCAGTGCCCATCACAGCTGCCTGTCAGTGCCCATCAGTACCACATATCAGTGCCCATCAGTTCTGCATATCAGTGCCGCCTATTGGTGCCCATCAGTGCTTATAACTGAAACAAAGAAAAGCTTTTTTTTTTCAAAAATTTCAGAATTTTTTAGTTTGTTTAGCAAAAAATAAAAACCGCAGAGGTGATCAAATACCACCAAAAGAAAGCTCTATTTGTAGGAAGAATATGATAAAAATTTAGTTTGGGTACAGTGTAGCATGACCGCGCAATTGTCATTCAAATTGCGACAGCACTGAAAGCTAAAAAGTTGTCCTGGGCGGGAAGAGGCGAAAGTGCCTGGTATTGAACTGTTTAAACTTTTTTTTTTTTTTATTGTAAAAAAATAAAAAATGCTCACTTATACTGCATAACTATACTACATGCTTGAAGGTACATGATTATAGACTTAGCATAATGCCCTGGCAGCCTTATATTGGTAGATTACTGGTATTCAGGTATGGTCACTGGTTTTCCAGTTTAAGACAGCAAGGTTATAGAGGGAACAGCACCAAACTGAGAAGTTTAAAAATTGTTATGAATATGATTAAAAGGGTTCTATGACAACTTCCGACATGTCATGGTGTCTAACATGAATGAGATATGTCATCAACATGCTGACAAGCTTGTTTCAAAGTCTTTATTGTATGATCACATAGAAAGAAATGTTTGAGGACTACCATGGACCCCTCACTCATGTAATAAACATACCGTAGAACAAACAAACATATAAAGAGATCATACACCAATAGGAAAGAGACCTCCCAGTGCCCCAGCCTTGTTTTCCCTCCAAAACAGTGTGAACGATATCATGAATGAAAATACAAAAATGTAATGTGTGAGTACACCCCTCACATTTTTGTAAATATTTTATTATATCTTTTCATGTGGCAACGCTGAAGAAATGACACTTTGCTACAATGTAAAGTAGTGAGTGTACAGCTTGTATAACAGTGTAAATTTGCTGTCCCCTCAAAATAACTCAACACACAACCATTAATGTCTAAACTGCTGGCAACAAAAGTGAGTACACCCCTAAGTGAAAATGTCCAAATTGGGGCCAATTAACCATTTTCCCTCCCCGGTGTCATGTGACTTGTTATTGTTACAAGGTCTCTGGTGTGAATGGGGAGCAGGTGTGTTAAATTTGGTGTTATCGCTCTCACTCTCTCATACTGGTCACTGGAAATTCTACATGGCACCTCTTGGCAAAGAACTCTCTGAGGATCTGAAAAATAGAGTTGTTGCTCTACATAAAGATGGCCTAGGCAAGACCCTGAACCTGAGTCGCAGCACGGTGTCCAAGACCATACATCAGTTTAACAGGACATGTTCCACTCAGAACAGGCCTCTCCATGGTTGACCAAAGAAGTTGAGTGCACGTGCTCAGCATAATATCCAGAGGTTGTCTTTGGGAAATAGACATATGAGTGCTGCCAGCATTGCGGCAGAGGTTGAAGGGATGGGGGTCCGACTGTCAGTGCTCAGACCATACGCCGCACACTGCATCAAATTGGTCTGCATGGCTGTCATCCCAGAAGGAAGCCTCTTCTAAAGATGATGCACAAAAAAAGCCTGCAAACAGTTTGCTGAAGACAAGCAGACTTAGGACATGGATCACTGAAACCATGTCCTGTGGTCTGATGAGACCAAGATAAACTTATTTGGTTAGAGATGGTGTCAAGTGTGTGTGATAGCAATCAGGTGAGGAGTACAAAGACAAGTGTGTCTTGCCTACAGTCAAGAAGGGTGGTGGGAGTGTCATGGTCTGGGGCTGCATGAGTGCTGCCAGCACTGGGGAGCTACAGTTCATTGAGGGAACCATGAACTCCAACATGTACTGTGACATACTGAAGCAGAGCAAAATCCCCTCACTTCGGAGGGTATTATGCACAGCTCACCAGTGGACTAGAGCATGCAGCAAGCCCATGTGCAATCTGCCACTCATAATAAGGAGGGTAAAGCTGATCAGGGTAATTGAACCATAAAATAACCAGTATACACTGAAGGAGGCAGAAAGAAAAAAAAGGAAATTAAAAAAAAAATAGCCAAAGAACAAAAGAGGAAGAAAAAGAGTATTAAAATGGATGTAACCATGTCTGTCTCTGGCCAGCATGAATCTACAGTGGGGACAGAAAGTATTCAGATCCCCTTAAATTTTTCACTCTTTGTTATATTGCAGCCATTTGCTAAAATCATTTAAGTTCATTTTTTTCCTCATTAATATACACACAGCACCCCATATTGACAGAAAAACACAGGATTGTTGAAATTTTGCAGATTTATTAAAAAAGAAAAACTGAAATATCACATGGTCCTAAGTATTCAGACCCTTTGCTCAGTATTTAGTAAAAGCAGCCTTTTGATCTAATACAGCCATGAGTCTTTTTGGGAAAGATGCAACAAGTTTTTCACACCTGGATTTGGGGATCCTCTGCCATTCCTCCTTGTAGATCCTCTCCAGTTCTGTCAGGTTGGATGGTAAACATTGGTGGACAGCCATTTTTAGGTCTCTCCAGAAATGCTCAATTGGGTTTAAGTCAGGGCTCTGGCTGGGCCATTCAAGAACAGTCGTGGAGTTGTTGTGAAGCCACTCCTTTGTTATTTTAGCTGTGTGCTTAGGGTCATTGTCTTGTTGGCCCAGTCTGAGGTCCTGAGCACTCTAGAGAAGGTTTTCATCCAGGATATCCCGATACTTGGCCGCATTAATCTTTCCCTCGATTGCAACCAGTCGTCCTGTCCCTGCAGCTGAAAAACACCCCCAAAGTATGATGCTGCCACCACCATGCTTCACTGTTGGGACTGTATTGGACAGGTGTTGAGCAGTGCCTGGTTTTCTCCACACATACCGTTTAGAATCAAGGCCAAAAAGTTCTATCTTGGTCTCATCAGACCAGAGAATCTTATTTCTCACCATCTTGGAGCCCTTAAGGTGTTTTTTTTAGCAAACTCCATGCGGGTTTTCATGTGTTTTGCACTGAGGAGAGGCTTCCGTCGGGCCACTCTGCCATAAATCCCCAACTGGTGGAGGGCTGCAGTGATGGTTGACTTTCTACAACTTTCTCCCATCTTCCAACTGCATCTCTGGGGCTCAACCACAGTGATCTTTGTGTTCTTCTTTACCTCTCTCACCAAGGCTCTTCTCCCCCGATAGCTCATTTTGGCCGGACGGCCAGCCCTAGGAAGGGTTCTGGTCGTCCCAAACATCTTCCTTTTAAGGATTATGGAGGCCACTGTGCTCTTACGAACCTTTAGTGCAGCAGAAATTTTTTTATAACCTTGGCTAGATCTGTGTCTTGCCACAATTCTGTCTCTGAGCCCTTCAGGCAGTTCCTTTGACCTCATGATTCTCATTTGCTCTGACATGCACTGTGAGCTGTAAGGTCTTATATAGACAGGTGTGTGGCTTTCCTAATCAAGTCCAATCAGTATAATCAAACGCAGCTGGACTCAAATGAAGGTGTAGAACCATCTCAAGGATGATCAGAAGAAATGGACAGCACCTGAGTTAAATATATGAGTGTCACAGCAAAGAGTCTGATTACTTACAGCCATGTGATATTTCACTTTTTCTTTTTTAATAAATCTGCAAAAATGTCAACAATTCTGTGTTTTTCTGTCAATATGGGGTGCAGTGTGTACATTAATGAGAAAAAAAATGAACTTAAATAATTTTAGCAAATGGCTGCAATATAACAAAGAGTGAAAAATTTAAGGGGGTCAGAATACTTTCCGTCCCCACTGTATATTCTCCATCTCTTTATACTGCACATAACCACAGTGTCAGAAAATGAGACTTCCCTATGATAACTTGTATATCACTTAAATCTTTAAGGAAGTCTAAAATAAACACTTCTACAAAAATAAATACAAACATACTAGTTAGATGATGAAGATCCTAGTGTGGGCTCTCGATCTGCACGAGCCAAAGAAAATCAACTGTGATGGAGGCAGTTAGGTCTACGGTCTCCTTTTTGTCAGTTCCCCTTTTGACGCTGTCCGCTACTCCCTCTTCTGGGTGCCTCCTCAGCAAGCTAGGTGCTAAGGAAGAATCCATGCACATACACTCCTGAGCCCGGCTGTGTGCATCCATAGACACACACAGTGCTGGAAAACCATGCCTCCATTCCCTCCTCACAGCAGTTTGACTGGCAGCAGCAGGAACTTATGGCTCCCGCTGCTCTCAGAGTCTCATGTGAGATTAAGAAGTGGGGAAAGTCGTGTTGCAGCCGAGTCAGCACTGGAGTTGTGACAGGAGTCAGGTAAGTATTTACGAATGGGGTGGGTAGGACAAAAAAAAAAACAGACTTTAGAACCACTAAAATTGTTAAAGGGCCTTGTCCCAATACTGGAGGCAGCAGTTGTAAGTATAACTGAACTTTGCTAATGTGTGTCTTCTTTTACATTTTTTGGCAACAGTATCTTTTTTAGGGTGGATTCACACTAATGCGAATTGGATGTGGATTTCTCCACATCTAATTTGCAGGACTCCTGTCAATGGAGCCGGTTCACATATCTCTGGCTTTGGCTCCATTTTAGGGCCGAATTCAGGCAAAAATTCGACCCTGATTCGCCCCTGAAACGGAGAACAGGGCGCATCGGACCCCTGCTGCGAGCCACATCCGTATTAGATGTGAACTCAGCCTGAGTATCATTTAATGAATGCAGCCCACAAAGAGCAAATACTGTATGTTAGATAAAAGTATTTAGCTTTATCCTTGTAAACACAGAGCATGAGTGTTTCTTGAGGCTCATCTACATACTGGACGATTATAATTCCATAGAATCCTTTCCCATGGTCAGAGACAAAGGCTGGCACTGAGACATTTCAAGGTCTGCCCTTCCCATTTTCTATCTGATAAAAACATGATAGCTATCCAAGTATGTGAAAAAGGCGGTGTAGGTTGTTACTTGTACAATTCCCAGAATCCTGAGGAACAACGCGGTGAGGATTAAACAGAAAGTGTTAGAACACTGTCCTAGCCTGACCTTTGCTAGGATTCATCACTCCCTTAAGTTCACGGGACACACTAGGATATGGCAAGCAGGGCTGTAACTAAATATGATAGGGGCCATAGAAAACTTGTTGTTGGACCTTTGGACTGCTTGCATTACATCTTAAATTTAATTTGGTTACCATTCCTAAGAGAAATTATAATGGATTGGAAGTAAATGTTATGCTTCTTTTTAAACCAATGGTTTGACTTTTATTTCATTTAAAATCTTTATTCTAACTAATATACATTTAAAATAAACCTGTCGAAAGAAAAATGCAAAGGTTGCTATCCTCTCCTTTGAGAATTTTAGCTCCTTGGTTGTCATGCTGATGCTTCGGCTTCAATTTGTTCTGAATCTCTGACCAGGAAAAAATGTACAATTAAGAAATGATTACACTTTTCTGACACTCACAGCATGCTGGTTCTGTGACTCAAGTTTTAAAGCCAAACACTGCAAGGGAACTAGCATTTTCAAAAGAGGGTGATAGCTCCTATACTTTACTCATGATAGAGTTAGATTAATGCAAGGTACATCCAGGACATAGGTGTCCTGGAGCATTATGGTTTTCTAAAGATAGAGCAAAGGGGTAACTGTTTGCCCTCTCTCTCTGATTGAAACATCAAATGGCCCAGTTTGAATTGAATAGAGAAGGCAGTGAAGGGGAGGGAGAGGTGAAGGTAAAGCTTTTCCACAGTGCTGCTATATTCCCTGTTTGAAACACTCAAGTGTATTCTACTAGACATGGGCAATTTGTTTCATTTCAAATTTGTTTTTTAAGGAGTTTCTACAAATTCGTTAATTTGGAAATATCTGAATTAACGAAAAAACGTTTAAAAAATGTTTCCGAAAATTTGTAAATTCGAAATGTGAAAATCCGGAAATTCGAAAATTCGTAAATTCGTAAAGTCGAAATGTGAAAATCCAGAAATTCAAAAATTCGAAAATTCGTAAATTCTAATTTAACCACTTGACCACTGGGCACTTAAACCCCCTTAATAACCAGACCAATTTTCAGCTTTCAGTGCTCTTACATTCTGAATGACAAGTCATGCAACACTGTACCTATATGAAATTGATGTCCTTTTTTTCGCACAAATAGAGCTTTCTTTTGGTGGTATTTAATTACCGCTGGGTTCTTTATTTTTTGCGATATAAAAGAAAAAAGACCGAAAATTTTGTAAAAAAAATTATTTTTCTTTGTTTCTGTTATAAAATTTTGCAAATTATTAACTTTTCTTCATATATTTTGGCCAAAATTTATACCGCTACATATCTTTGGTAAAAATAACCCAAATCGGTGTATATTATTTGGTCTTTGTGAAAGTTATAGAGTCCAAAAGCTATAGTGCCAATATCTGAAAATTGATCACACCTGAAGTACTGACGGCCTATCTAATTTCTTGAGACCCTTATATGCCAGAAAAGTACAAATAACCCCCAAATGACCCCTTTTTGGAAAGAAGACATTCCAAGGTATTTAGAAAGATGCATGGTGAGTTTTTTGAAGTTGTCATTTTTTCCCACAATTCTTTGACAAATCAAGATTTTTTTTTTTTTTTTTCACAAAATTGTCATATTAGCATGTTATTTCTCACACACAGCATATGCATACCACAAATTACACCCCAAAACACATTCTGCTATTACTCTCGAGTATGGCAATACCACATGTGTGAGACTTTTACACAGCGTGGCCACATACAGAGGCCCAACATGCAGAGAGCATCTTCAGGCGTTCTGGAGCACCCAGGCCATTTCTGACATTTCTCTCTTACATGTAAAAATCATCATTTATTTGCTAGAAAATTACATAGAACCCTAAAACATTATATATTTTTTTTAGCAAAGACCCTAGAGAATACAATGGGGGTCATTGCAACTTTTTATCTCGCACGGTATTTGCGCAGCAATTTTTCGAACGCATTTTTTTTTGGAAAAAAAAACAATTTTGTGCTTTAAAAAAAACCAAAACAGCAAAGTTAGCCCAATGTTTTTGCATAATGTGAAAGATGAAGTTATGCAGAGTAAATAAATACCCAACATGTCACACTTCAAAATTGCACACGCTCGTGGAATGGCGCCAAACTTTGCGACTTCCCTATAGGCGAGGCTTTAAAATTTTTTACTGGTTATATGTTTTGAGTTACAGAGGAGGTCTAGGGCTAAAATTATTGCTCTTGCTCTACCGATTGCAGCGACACCTCACATGTGTGGTTTGAACACCGTTTTCATATGTGGGCGGGACTTACGTATGCGTTCGCTTCTGCATGTGAGCACACGAGGATCTGGGCGCTTTAATTTTTTTTTTTATTGTTCATTTTACTTAATTTATTTTAGTTTGACGGTTTTCTCCAAAAAATACATTTTTTTATCACTTTTATTCCTATTACAAGGAATGTAAACATCCCTTGTAATATGAATATGGCATGACAGGTCCTCTTTACAGTGAGATATGCAGTGAATAAGACCCCACATCTCACCTCTAGGCTGGGAAGCCTGAAATAAACAGAAAAATAAAAAGATCCTTGCTTCGATCGTAGCAGTGAGTCAGTAGAAGCAGCAGAGGGCGGCGGGAGGGGGATGTCCCCTCTCGCCTCCCGTAAGAATGATCAAGCAGTGGAACAGCTGCTATGATCATTCTTATGGTTTAGGGAATCGCCAGCTGAAAAAGCTGATAGCTGAATGATGCCTGTAGCTGCAGGCATCATTTAGATATCCCTGCACAAAGTCAAGGATGTCATATGACGGTGGGCGGGAAGTGGTTAAAACGCATTTTTTTTAACACAAAGTTGTCCATTTATACAATATTTCTAACACATAGCATGTACATACCAAAAATGACACCTCAAAACAGATTCTCCTACTCCTCCTGAGTACAGCGATACGACATGTGTGAGACTTCCACAGCCTGGCCACATACAGAGGCCGAGTACAGCCGAGTATGGCTGAGCATGGCAGAGTATGGCTGAGCATGGCTGAGCATGGCCGAGTATGGCTGAGCATGGCTGGGTATGGCTGAGTATGGCAGGGTATTGCAGGGTATCGCCGAGTATGACTGGGTATGGCTGGGTATGGCAGAGTATGGCTGGGTATCACTGAGTATTGCTGAGTATGGCTGGGTATTGCAGAGTATTGCAGAGTATGGCAGGGTATTGCAGGGTATGGCAGGGTATAGCAGGGTATGGCGGAGTATTGCAGATTATTGCAGAGTATGGCAGGGTATTGCAGGGTATTCCAGGGTATTGCAGGGTATTGCGGGGTATTGCAGAGTTTTGCAGAGTATTGCGGGGTATTGCAGGGTATTGCAGAGTATTGCAGGGTATTGCAGAGTATTGCAGGGTATTGCACAGTATTGCGGGGTATTGCAGAGTATTGCAGAGTATTGCGGGGTATTGCAGGGTATTGCAGAGTATTGCGGGGTATTGCAGAGTATTGCAGGGTATTGCACAGTATTGCGGGGTATTGCAGGGTATTGCACAGTATTGCGGGGTATTGCAGGGTATTGCAGGGTATTGCAGAGTATTGCGGGGTATTGCAGAGTATTGCGGGGTATTGCAGAGTATTGCAGGTTATTGCAGTGTATTGCGGGGTATTGCAGGGTATTGTAGAGTACTGCAGAGTATTGCAGAGTATTGTGGGGTATTGCAGAGTATTGCGGGGTATTGCAGAGTATTGCAGGGTATTGCAGAGTATTGCGGGGTATTGCAGAGTATTGCGGTGTATTGCAGAGTATTGCAGGGTATTGCAGAGTATTGCAGGGTATTGCAGGGTATTGCGGGTAATTGCAGAGTATTGCACAGTATTGCAGAGTATTGCGGGGTAATTGCAGAGTATTGCAGGGTATTGCAGAGTATTGCAGAGTAGTGCAGGGTATTAGAATACGGCTGAGCATGGAGGGATGGCTGAACATGGATAGATGGATGGCTGGATGTGACTGCATTTGTCACAGAGCAGCGCTGTGGGCACTACAGATCCAGCCCACAGCGCTGCTGCCATCCGATCTCTCTCCCTCTCCTCTCACACTGTACCGATCGGTACATAGAGGGGAAAGAGGAACCGGCGTCATGACATGATGCCGGTTTGTTTACATGTGATCGCTCCGTCATTTGACAGAACGATCACATGGTAAATGGCCGCGATCAGCGGCCGTATACCGTGATCCATGATGCGCCGGGTCCAGGTCCCTGATGTTCTCGGGTGCGCGCCCCAGGGGGCGCACAAGAGTGGCATTCTGGGAGGACGTCACTGTACGCCCTCCCAGGGTTAAGCAACCGCCCTGTATCCGTCATTCGGCTATGGGCCGGTTGCTAAGTGGTTAACGAAAACTAATACATTTTTCGGCAGTGCACATGCCTATATTCTACCATCCAAGGAAATAGAAGAACAATAAAGAGTTTGGACATAAAGTGTACAGAACACCCACAGAAATATAATTTCCTGCTTGTGTGATTGGCTCACTGATTTTCCCAGAAGTCTGCCTAAGATACAAGTCAGATTTCAGGGATCCCCTGCTACAAAAATTTCATTTTTGGCGAGAAACTCCCAATTGGAAATTACGTCTAAAGGGATGCAGGCCCAGCAGCTTTTCTCATTAGAGCCCCAAAAAGTGGTTGATTGATTGATAATTATGATTGGTTGATAATTGATAACTATCAATTATCAATTATTATCAATGACTGATTGATAATTATGAAAACACTCCCATTAGATTCACTTACCCACATGGGCACAGACAAACACATAGGAATTTCTTCAGAATAACAAAATTTAGGAATCTGCAACAAAGTTTGAAGGTGAGTATTGCAGTCAGAGCAGCTTTTCTACATTCAGTACTGCTGTGAAGTCCTTTAAAAAAATAGCCTGTAGTTAGGCTTTAAAGGTTTGTCCTCAGTTTCATAATGCTTTATATTGAAAGCAGTATTTCAAATGTATAAAAGTAAATGTTATATCTAAACAGAGACAGCCAGATAATTACATTACATGCAGAAAAAAGAAGTCTTATGGATTCCCAGAATGTATTCTCTTAACCCACAAGATTTTTATCGCAATTGTGACATATTTAATTGTTTCACTTCTTTTTAATTGTGTAATTATAGTTATGGAATTTAGGCTTTGTTTATTGCTCAGATATGAGTTAGTAATTTTTTCATAATATGCACATTGTGTTACTTTGTTTTACACGTTGTCATCAATATTATTTTTATTATTATTATTGTTGCTGTGAAGGCTGTTTCGATCACACAACACAATAATTTATATATTTATATTTACGCACACACACAGTATTGCTCCTTTGTAAACTGGCATGCAATATAAATACATTAAATGTACAAATCTGCCTGGCCATTCGTACTACTGCCCCTTTAATGTAACCCTCATGCTGATCTCCATTAGATACGCTCTACAAATCGTTTTAAATAATGATGCTATTATCTCTGATCCAAATCTCCAGGGTTTGTTCTTACTCCCTTAATCATGTTAAAAAAGGTTTTTTCACACCTCTCCATCCAACCCCTGGGGTGATTACAGCAATTTACCTGGTTTGGACAATCTAATAACTGTACAGGTGTCATTTTTACACTTTAACTCTGCAACTGCAAGATGCCGACACACCTATTAGCAAAATATGCTAATATAAAGTAGTTCTTAATGCTAACCAGGTTTGTAAATTCCTGGAAAACCCTTAACTGCTTCTGTCCTCGGAGACAGTTTTAGAGTTGCCAAGTTTGCAAAATTATCTCCTTCAACAAACTTTTAAATATCAACTGAAGAGTTGGGAATTTTAGAAGTCCAGTATTTCTTTTATTTCTAGCTGTCACAGGGAAGTTCTTGTACAATGAAATAATGATACGCTTTGTATTACAAAAATGTGTCCTAGCATAAGTTTTACAACAAACGATGAATCATCATTTGTAATCAAGTGAAAAAGTAAGTACACCTGTGAAAATTGTCACTAGTATAGAAGTGTGTTACTGGCCAGATAATCGCCAGATGAAAAAAAATTGGAATGGAATCCTAAAAAATTAAAACTAATGCAACCATCATGCCTAAGAGCTGGGAAGCTGCTTTATATATATAATTGTTCCTAGATTTAGATATGCATTAAAGTTCTTTTGCTGATTATCACATAAAAACTACAAAAGCAGTCCAAAAATATCAACTTTTTTGACCTTTTCTTTCTTCCCTTAAAAATCAACAAATATATTTTAAAGTGTATTTAAAGTCAAAATATATTTTAGTCTTTGATGGAGTGGGTAGGGTTCCAAACCACCTGTAGGTTTTTATTGTTGTCTATCTCTTTGCTGAGGAGATATATCCACTATTTTTCTTGGTGACCTTCTTCACTGGGACCAAAAGTGATGGAGAATCCTAGATTTTGCAACTGTCATAAGAAGAGTAGGTGAAGGGAAATCTTTCAGTGGAAACTCTTGTTCTGGTTACAGCTGTTCAAGCAGAAATTTTCCTTCACTTGGAGAAATTTCCACTTAACAACAACTTGCCCACATTTGCGGTTGAGGGACAGTAAAAATAGTCAGTGTGGTTTTATTGCCACTAGAAAGCCCGCCTTTAATTAACACAGCAGATGAATCAAACTTTACACATGCCATGGCAAAAATTATACCCCCTGTTGCATTTGGCACTGACAGATGGCTGTCCAGTTGGCACAGAACCCTGATCACCTGACTCCACCCAAATAAATAGGCTCTCTCAGCAGGCCAAGGGACCCAAGAAAATCCCTGCCCATTGGCTGAGACACCCCATCTATTCCTAATCTGTCCTTGCAATGCCCTTGTCTTATCTAATGCCACCAGATACCCAGCAATCTAGTGACAGAATCAGGGTGGAATCAATTGATCTCCTATCAATTGGCCAAGGCAACTATACTTGGCAGATAAATTTACTAGCAACCCTGCCTAAACATCAGGGTGTTACATCCTTCCCCTGCCTACAAAACTACATATCAGAGTTTGCAGAAAAATAATTTGAGCTCTCAAGCCTGAGAGCGAATGTCCTGGTAAAACTGGGATGGGTGGGGAAACAGGAAAGGAATAATTATAACAAACAATGTACGTGGCATACCACATGAAATAAACATGTGCAACACATACATGAGCAAATGGTAATTCACACAGGGTAGATATATCAGACATCATATATACACCAACACGGATCCCATCGGGGTTAGAGCGTAGGATTCCCTGGGGCGTGGAGTCTAAGAGCCTCTGATGGTAAGGATGGACTCGGCTGCAACTGGCTCCAGGTCGTGACCCCCAGGGTCCCCAGCTCACACCCACAGTAGGCAACAGAAGGATAAGGATAGTAAGGAATAAGCCAAGGTCAGGGCCACAAGCAGACAAGGACAACAGAGTACACGCCAAGGTTCAGGGTCACAGGCAAACAGGGATAGTCAGGGACACGCCAAAAGGTCAGGGTCACGAGCAGACAGGAATAGTATAGAACACGCCAAAGTCAGTAACAGAAATAAATGTAGAGCACACGGCAGGCAGGAACAGGAAGCCAAACACACAAAGGTTGATCAGCAGGGCTGACCTGCAGTGCAGAGGTTAATATAGAGTTCTCTGATAGGAGCTGGGGTGGAGCCATGCTAGAGGAGAGTTAATAAAAACAGTCAGGTGAGAGACAGCTGGTCTTAGGAGATGAACACATGGAAACAGGTATGCTAACAAACAACCTCTATTGCATAACCATGACACCTGGTATGGAATTTAGGGGACCCCCACGCCATTTTTTAAAAAATTTTTGGGTCGGGGTTCCCCTGTGCGGAAATCCCATTTTTATCAATAAACTTTTATGGGTATTGTCGGACCGACAATTCATTTATAGCTGCGAGTAGTTTTAAATGACTTTTTTCCTTTTAAATTTTATTTTGCTGTCAGACTGTTCTAAACACGGGAAACATGCGCCCCTTTACAGGCATACTATAGACACCCCCCAGGTATGAAATTTAAAGGAATATTACACTTTTATTGTTTCACTTTAAACATTATTAAAATCACTGCTCACGAAAAAACTGACGTTTTGAAAAATTCTTTTTGCATTGATACATGTCCCCTGGGGCAGGACCCAGGTCCCCAAACACTTTTTATGACAATAACTTGCATATAAGCCTTTAAAATGAGCACTTTTGATTATTCATGTTTGTGTCCCATAGACTTTAATGGTGTTCGCATGTTCGAACACATTTTTTGCCTGTTCGCAAGTTCTGCTGCGAACCGAACCGGGGGTGTTCGGCTCATCCCTAGCCTTGATTTGCTGTGCCCTGTACCCAGATGTGGCCTGGTGTGCTGTACCCTGATGTGCTGTGCCCTGTACCCTCATGTGTTGTGCCCTGATGTACCTTGTGCTCTGATGTGCTGGGCTCTGTACCCTGATGTGCTGTGCCCCGTGCCCTGATGTGCTATGTGCCCTGATGTGCCCTGTGCCCTGATGTCCTGTGGCCTGATGTGCTGTGTCCTGATGTGCTGTTCCCTGTGCCCTGATGTGCTGTGCCCTGTACCCTGATGTTTTGTGCCCTGATGTGCCCTGTATGCTGATGTGCTGGGCTCTCTACCCTGATGTGCTGTACCCTGATGTGCTGTACTCTGATGTGCTGTGCCTTGATGTGCTGTGTCCTGTACCCTTATGTGCTGTGCCCTGATGTGCTATGTGCCCTGTACCCTGATGTGGCCTGGTGTGCTGCCTGATGTGCTGTGCCCTGTAACCTGATGTGGCCTGGTGTGCTGTACCCTGATGTGCTGTGCCCTGTAACTTGATGTGGCCTGGTGTGCTGTACCCTGATGTGCTGTGCCCTGTAACCTGATGTGTTGTGCCCTGATGTACCTTGTGCCCTGATGTGCTGGGCTCTGTACCCTGATGTGCTGTGCCCTGTACCCTGATGTGGCCTGGTGTGCTGTACCCTGATGTGCTGTGCCCTGTAACCTGATGTGTTGTGCCCTGATGTACCTTGTGCCCTGATGTGCTGGGCCCTGTACCCTGATGTGATGTGCCCTGATGTGCTACGTCCTGTACACTGATGTACTGTGTCATGACAAGCCCTGATGTGCTGTGCCCTGTACCCGGATGTGTTGTGCCCTGATGTGCCCTGTATGCTGATGTGCTGGGCTCTGTACTCTGATGTGCTGTACCCTGATATGATCTGCCCTGATGTGCTGTGCTCTGTACCCTGATGTGCTGTACCCTGATGTGCCGTGCTCTGTACCCTGATGTGCTGTGCCCTGTACCAAGATGTGGCCTGGTGTGCTGTGCGCTGATGTGCTGGGCTCTGTACCCTGATGTGCTGTGCCCTTATGTGCCCTGTACCCTGATGTGTAGTGCCTTGATGTGCTGGGCTCTGTACCCTGATGTGCCTTGTGCCCTGATGTGCTGGGCTCTGTGCCCTGATGTGCTGTGCCCTGTACCTTGATGTGGCCTGATGTGCTGTGCCCTGATGTGCTGTGCCCTGATGTTCTGGGCTCTGTACCGTGCCCTGATGTGCACTGTACCCTGATGTGTTGTGCCCTGGGCCGGTCAGGATGAAGTCCAGGGCCACATTTTTGTCCCAGTCCAGCCCTGTTTAGGGCCAGGACACCCTTTAGTAGTTGCAATGTTAATTGGCAGACTCCGAGACTTCTATAGGTAGACAGCCATGCAGGGAAAGGCACCCAGCCGGATACACCACATTGGCATGTGTAGGCACGCTGTCTCCTATGGCAACAATCTTGAACAGTTCCTAACAAAAGTCACAATGAACTCTTTCACTTCCTCTACAATCTTCTATTGTAGCACTTCACTCAACTGAGCTCCCAGTCTCTCTCACCAGACTTGCTGATCCACTACCCCTGGATCCTCTGAACTCTTTCAACCTACTTGCTCAGTATCTTCCTCAAGCGTCACCCCCTCGCCCCTGCTGGGTCCCTAGCTTGGCATCCAAGATACTTCTCAAGCGTCACCCTACTGGCCTGTTCGGTCCTTAGCTTGACACACAAGGCTGCTCTGCAAACGTCACTTCCGCTGGCTGGGTCCCTGGCTTGACACCTGCTGAAGTTTCCCAATTCTTCACCATCACGGTTGGCAAGAATACTCCTCTGGTACTTGCTTCTGCTACTCACAGAGGTCTCTGGTAACAAGGTGAATGGTCCCTTAGTGGTGACAGCTTCCCCTCTACCACAATAGGTTCTCGGTCTGGCAGAACCTTCACTTCTGCTTAAACTGAAACCCTACGCTGCTCTCTTGCTTCTGGATAGGCCCTCAGACAGACTAGCAGCCAGATGTCCCCAGGATAGCCCTCAAGCTCTGGCCTAGCAGCCCAGGGCAGCTCAACACATGTCCACCCAGAGGGCCGTCCAGAACTGGCACACCCAAATAAATAGGCTCTCCAGGCAGGCCAAGGGACCCAAGATGATCCCTGCCCATTGGCTGAGACACCCCATCTATTCCTAATCTGTCATTGTCTTATCTAATGCCACCAGATACCCAGCCATCTAGTGACAGAAGAGAAAAGTGCAGCAATTCCAGAATTAGGGTGGAATCAATTGATCTCCTATTTATTGGCCAAGGCAACTATACTTGGCAGGTAAATTTACTAGCAACCCTGCCTAAACATCAGGGTGCTACATCTATAATGTTTTACTCTTACTATTGTATAGATCATAGAAAAGTTTAACATAACTTGGGTACAGACATATTATTAAATCTGAACAAAAAATAACAATTTTAGAATGCACATCTGGATCAGAGTCTGGTTTGAATTTTAGAGAGAACTCTGCGCTGTTTTCCTCTTTTTAAATGGACAGTACACCTAAAAAGGGAGAAAAAGGGAGAAATAGTTTGTTTTTCTCCCTGAAATTCAAATCATCCCCTCATCCAGGCATGCAGCCTGGGTGGAAAGGAAAAGGAGAGCAGTGAGTATACAGTCCCATTACCTGTACCATACCAGGCCACATGACTTTCAACACTGGGAAGGTATTTTCCAGGCCTTCTCTGCATTGCAAGGCACTTTGTCCCATATGTCTTCCCTACATATAGTCCCCAAAGAGGATGTGGGGATTTGTGGAAAAGCTTGTTTGTATATTTTCAATGTTGCCATTTAAGTTGTATAAAAAGACCCTCTCCCCCACCAAACGGTTGGTACAAGTCCTCCATGTCACCCATGCCTTTTTATAATCAGTAGCTTGTACATTTTCCTTGAAAATGGCAGAAAAAACAATCAAGATTTGGCTCCTATAGACTTCAATAGGGTTCACATAGTTTTAATGGATTCGCCGATTCTAACAGAGACAGGAAATTACTTGGTCCCTAGGTTCGTCCCTAGTCATCGCTATCATTGTAGCTGCAGTTGTCTCAGTTGGAACGTGAAACAGGTTACTCTATTCTGGGAAACTTGGGAAGGTGACTCACCTCATTTATTAAACACCTTGCTTTGTTTAATCAGTTCCCATCTAATTTGCTATTAACTTATTACTCTAACATATTCTTTCTGCACACTGTTCAGATTTAGTCACAAAATATCTGAACTGGTTTCTGGATTCAGGGTAATTTTGAAGCAGAGCTTAGCTTTTTGGACTATTTAGAGATCAATATGGCACTAATCTTTGATATGCAGTATGTTTAGAAAGTTGTGAATACAGTTTATTGTTGTCCTAAACAAGGATGTTAATATTTAACCATAAATTCTAGAATAGTTCTGTGCTGACTATGTACGCACTGATGCTTCACTGACAGCGACAAGTAGAGAGATTTTTCACATTCTTGAATTACTTGTCCCTGATTCAGCAAACAGATGGATGTGGCACACAAGCGGTAAAAGTTGTTGATGATTAGAAGTGATGATTATTGCTCTTTTGTTAGCCACTGCATGGCCAAATGAAGGAAATGTTAGTTGCATTAAGCAGGTCCTGTAGAAAACTAGGAGGAAATCTGTGAATTTTATTTGGTGATTCAACTCATCATAGTATTCCAAAATATAACATGCACACACAGATATAAAGATATAAAACATCTTTTTGTTTGATTTCACAACATAATTCATGACAGCTATGGACAAACTATGCACAAAAATTAGTGACCTGTTATGTGATCTGAACACATGATTGCTGAAGTCAAATACTTTTTGACAATTTAACCACCTCAATACAGGGCACTTACACCCCCTTCCTGCCCAGGCCATTTTTGTGCTTTCAGTGAAATTGTTATAATCTTCTTCACACAAATATAGCTTTCTTTTGGTGGTATTTATTCTCTCCTGGGTTTTTTATTTTTTCCTAAAAAAGACCAAAAATTTTGAAAAAACAAAAGTTTTTCTTAGTCTCTATCAGTAAATTTTGTAAATAAGTAATTTTTCTTCACTGATGGGCGCTAATGAGGCGGCACTGATGGGCACTGATTAGGTGGCACTGATGAGGAGGCACGAATATGCCGCACTTATGGGCACTGATAGGTGGCACTGATATGTGGCACTGATGAGCACTGATAGGTGGCACTGATGGGTGGCAGTGGTGGGCACTGAGCACAGATAGGCGGCACTGGTGGGCACAGATAGGCAGCACTGGTGGGCACAGATAGGCGGCACACATAGGCTGCACTGATGGGCACTGATGGGCATTGATGGGTTGCATTGATGGGCAGCAGTGATGAGCATTGATGGGCAGCAGTGATGGGCATTGATGGGCAGCACTGATAGCCAGCACTGACTGGCATCACTAATGGCCACTGATTGCTGGCACTTGTGGGCACTGATTGCTGGCACTTATGGGCACAGATTGGTGGCAATTGTGGGCACTGATTGGCACTGAATGCTGGCAGTGGTGGGCAATAATTGCTGGTACTGGTGGGCAATTATTGCTTGCACTGGTGGGCACTTAATTGTAATCAGGGCACCTGATTACATACCTAGCTATCCCCTGTGGGGAGATGCCTCTGATTGGCTCTCCTCGCCTCACACTCTGTCAGTGTGAGGCGAGGAGCGTTGTGTTTACATGTGACCGGCTGTGATTGGACACAGCCAATCACATGGTTAAAGAGCTGCGGCCGCGGCTATTTACACAGATCAGGGTCGCGTCGTGTCCTAGCACCCCTGGGGGTCATAAGTTGTCCACCCAGAACGAAAGCTGCACCACCCAGCCGTCATTTGACGGTGGGCGGGCGGCTAGTGATTAAACATCTTTTTATTTGCGTCAGAGGGGCAAACTGGCTACACAGGTGTACAATTCATGGCTGTTTTTGTAACAAGACTTTGACACGTTCTTCCTCCATTATAATGTGCAGGACGCCCAGATGCATTCAAACCAGGTACTGCTCCTAAGTTTGGACATTAATAAAGCATTCGATAGTGTCCTTTAGACGTATCTAGACACAGTATTGTTAAAATTTGGATTCAGTGGGGCATTTCTACAAGGCTTTAAAGCCCTTTACTATCACCCTAAGACCCGCATAAAGTTGCCGGGATGTAATTCAGACTATTTTTCTTTGCAATGTGGTACAAGACAGGGGTGCCCCCTCTCCCCTTTATTATTTGCACTTGCCATGGAGCCCCTGTCTAGGTCCATTTCCAACAACCAGAACATTAGAGGTTACATAAAAGGAGACCGAGAATTTAAACTTAGCCTCTATGCGGACGATGTACTTTTATTTATTTCGGACCCCTTGATCTCCCTCCCTAACCTCATGTCCACTCTAAATTCCTTCCAAAAATTAACAGGCCTCGGAATTAATCCTAGCAAGTGTACGGCGATGCCCATCCATCTTCCGCAACCTTTATTAACTACACTTAAGGATAAATTCAAATTCTCGTGGAACCTCACCTCTTTACAATATCTGGGCATTAAGCTGGCCCCCTCTCTCAAACAAATATACTCCTTAAATTATCCCCCGGCGTTCTCCAAAGTTAAACTCCTTTTAAATCAATGGTCCTCATACCGTATATCATTTCTGGGTAGGATTCAAGCAATAAAAATGAACATCCTTCCAAAATTTCTATTCCTGTTTAGGTCTTTGCCTCTATATGTTTCTCGCTCCACCCTAGAAACGGTGCAGTCGGCTATGCTCAAATTTGTATGGCAAAACAAAAAACCTCGCATAGGACGTTTGGTGATGTATAGAACACAGATAAGGGGGGGCTTGGGTTGCCCGGACCTTTGGAAGTACTTTTTGGCATCCCGCCTTACTCAATTGGCGCAGTGGCATACCACCCTCGCCTCTATACCATGGCTGCAGTTTGAGCAGATCTCAGTTGCGCCGTACCACCTTCCAGGTCTATTGTGGTCTCGCTCTATAACTCCAAAAGATATCACACCACTTAACTCCATAGTAGGCCAATCACTGTACCTTTGGTCACTTTACTCCAAGAAATATAAGTTACAATCTGACAGACCCCTCCTGTCCTCCTTTTTGGGTGAGCCGTCCTTCCCCCCGGCCTTCTCATCCAGATCACCATTCTGTGGTTGGATCGCTAGGGGTTTGGTGAACCTTGAATCCTTGCTGCAGAACACCTCCTTTTGCTCTTATGCTCACCTGCAGCAGACCCATGATATGGGACGATTTGAGTTTCACCAATACCTGCAAATAAGACACTTTTACTCAGCACTTATCTCCAGTGGAGTCGACTTATCTAAGACCCCGTTTGAGTCGATGTGTGGGGAGGCTTCAAGAGATAGGGGGACCATATCCATTCTATATAGATACCTTAATGACTATAACTCTCCTCAAAAATCTAAGGCAATGGAGGATTGGGAGGCAGAGATGGCTCAGGAATTCTCAGTGGAGGACTGGCAGGATATGATAGCTAATATGCACAAATGCACGAGATCTATATCCATTAAAGAGACAACTCTTAAAATTCACACCAGGTGGTATTACACTCCTGATCGTCTCCACAGAATTTATCCCCTGGTGCCTGGCACATGTTTTAGAGGATGCCAGGATAGGGGAACGCTGTTGCACACGTTCTGGAGCTGTAAGGCCCTAGATACCATTTGGCATAAGACTATGTCTCTCATATCACTTATCTCAGGTATCTCGATTACGCTGACCTCTCCAATGTGTCTGCTTTTTGCAGACCCTTGAGGTTCCCATCCCATTACAGAAATTATTTCACACTCTTTTTAGTGCTATTCAATGGGCAATAGCCTTAAACTGGAAACATCCCCACGTACTTTGGTCGCAGGTGATCTCACGTATGGAGTCCATCAGGACTATGGAAAGAATACACCATACTCTCCTGGACTCCATGCACATTTTTGACCGTAAATGGAATATTTGGACGGCTCACCTACTGAGTGATAGACTAGGGGATCCCTCGGCCCCAATAGCTGAATCACAACAGATATGATTATGTTCCCAAAAGACGGAATCTGTATGAGAATGTACCTCTAGAAGCTGCATAGCCTCCTGACCTCAGGTATAAGGTTACACAACATCCACATGGATTGATGGCTATGATAATATGTATGGGATGCACATTTATCACAATAATATGTTTTTGTTTCCTTTCCCTTTTTTTTTCTTTTTTTTTGTATTGTTTCTTTTTTTTTATGTTTCTCATTGCTTTGATTTATTGGGTGCACCTTGCATGTACTGTACAACGAGATATACTTTGCAAGTATCATATTGTTCAGCTATTACTGAATATATTACCATTGTACCTCCTGTACCTTCAACACTTGTTCACCCAGATATTATACTATTCTACAATAAAAACGTTTGTAAACAAAATAAAATGCTTATAAATACCTTTTCCAATATGCTGTCCAGAGGCCTAGCACAAATGGCATCCCAAATTACATCCACCATATAAACTGACCTGCAAAATCTCGGCTCTAGAATTGAGGCCACAGAGCAATAAAGTGGAGCAAACAAACAATCTCCAGGGCTAACCAGAATACTGCCCACATCCAGGATTTACAAGACCAACTGGACACTGCTATCTCTAAAATTGACGACCTGGAGAACCGCTCCAGGCGTTATAATTTTTGCATTAGAGGGCTCCCCGAAACTGTGAAGGACACCCATCTAGCAGTTAGATCCTTCATCAAAGACATCATACCAGACATCCTGGATCATTGTCTGGAGCTAGATAGGGCTCACAGAGCTCTTCATCCCCCATGCTTGGATGGACTACGAAGGGATATTGTGGTCAAACCACACTTTGATGGGGTTAAGGAAGAAGTCATGCGTATAGACAGAGATGCAGAGCAACTCTCCATCCAGGGATATCCAGTCCAAGTATTCGCAGATCTGTCCACCCTACCATACAGCGGAGGAGAGGCCTGAAACCCCTTCTGCAAGTCTTATCACAAAAAATGATCAAATATTGGTGGTCCTTCCACTTTCGCCTATCATTCACCTACAAGAATAAAACACACGGCTTTACTTCTATCAATTATGGGGAACATCTGATGGTGCATCTGGGCCTCATATCCCTAGACCCATCAGCTTCAACCCACAAGAATACCGGATCTACGAAAAACGTCAATTGCCACGAGCCCAGTTACCCCAGTCTGGAGAAAGCAGCAGTCCAAGCGATCCAAAGACTCTTAATCTCCGTGATAACTAGGAGGCCTTAATCCTCATTCTTTTATTATGTTTGCTTTTCCTTTTGGTTACCACCGTCATTCCTACCACTTGAACTCTTACAGTTTGGGGCCCTAGCTCCTCTGTATATGACTGACTGTCCACTAAGGTACCCAGGACCTCTTCCTAATACCCACGGACATTGGACACACAGTGATACAACGGTTTTCTCCAGGTGACCCAATTTCCAGAAGTAATCACTGTGGTATCAGTGTAGATGTTTTTAGGCCTTACATTCTCTAGATTGGAGGGGCATGGGAGAGGGGCTGGGCAGCAGTACCCTTTACCATACCCTTCTCCTGGCCGTCTCAGTCTTAGTTTGCATCCAGTTTGAAGTTTTTTCCTATACTTTTCCCTTTATAAATAGTTAATGTTTGTATGGTTACTAGCTTGTGAATATCTCAGAATCCTGGCTGTGAACATAACTGTTATTATTTTACCTGGCGATCCCACGCTTCAGGGGCTCAGGGAGCAGACTTCATCGCTGATGGGGACGTATCTTTCCCTTTGAGCGTTCCGGAGCTACGGACATTCCCTGGGGGAGGAGGGGGGTTTTCTCTCTTACAATGGCAACAAATTGTTTTTCAAAGAGAACCCCCTGCCTTATACAAAAAATCTATATGCCAAAATAGGTGGTTGGCGGGGTCGGAGCAGCCTTAATGCGCCTCCCTCTGCCCCTGCGTGTAGACCTCCATCCCACGCGTTGGTGGTTGTTGGTTTGCCTTTCAAGCGGATGTCTTTGTTACTACTTGAAAGAGGAGGAGCGGATAAGTTTGCTCCTCTCTCCCGGGACCTGAGGAGGTCTGCCATGTGGCTACTTCCTGACCTTCTCAGAACCTCATCCTTCTTTAATCCCAATCTTGTTTTCATTTCCTATCTTTCTTACTCATTCTCCTTCTATTTTCAATTTGTCGGTAGGGATGAGCTTCGAGTTCGAGTCGAACTCATGTTCGACTTGAACATCGGCTGTTCGCCAGTTCGCCGAACAGCGAACAATTTGGGGTGTTCGTGGCAAATTCGAAAGCCGCGGAACACCCTTTAAAAACCTATGGGAGAAATCAAAAGTGCTAATTTTAAAGGCTTATATGCATGGTATGGTCATAAAAAGTGTTTGCGGACCTGGGTCCTGCCCCAGGGGGCATGGATCAATGCAAAAAAAGTTTTAAAAACTGCCGTTTTTTCAGGAGCAGTGATTTTAATAATGCTTAAAGTGAAACAATAAAAGTGTAATATTCCTTTAAATTTCATTTTCCATGTTTAGAACAGTCTGACAGCAAAATGACATTTTAAAGGAAAAAAAGTCACTACTACTCGTGGCTATTAATGAATTGCCGGTCCGACAATACACATAAAAGTGCATTGATAAAAACGGCATGGGAATTCCCCACAGGGGAAGCCTGAACCAAAATTAAAAAAAAAAAATGACATGGGGGTCCCCCTAAATTCCATACCAGGCCCTTCAGGTCTGGAATGGAAATCAAGGGGAACCCTGGCCAAATTAAAAAAAAAATAGTGTGGGGTCCCCCTCAAAATCTATACCAGACCCTTCAGGTCTGGTATGGATTTTAAGCGGAACCCCACCAAAATTTTTTTTTAAAATGGCGTGGGGTCCCCCCAAAAATCCATACTAGACCCTTATCTGAGTACCCAACCTGGCAAGCAGCAGGAAAAGAGGGGGGGGACTAGAGAGCACCCCCCCTCCTGAACCGTACCAGGCCACATGCCCTCAAGATTGGGAGGGTGCTTTGGGGTAACCTGCCAGGTTGGTGGTAAAAGGGACAGAAGCCCCTGGATAATCCGTTGTAGAGGAGTGAAAAGTACTGTCACCTACTACTGGTCAGTATTTTCTATATACGAAATTGTTCTGGACTTTGTTGTTGGTCCATTATTATACTATTGCATATTTTCAATAAAAAACATTTTCAAATCTCCTCCAAGCTTAAACGGGAACGACGGGCTGACTTAGTCAAGTTAGAACAGAAATTTCAAAAACTCTCCAAAATACACAAACGCAATCCCACTACTAAGTCGCGTGCCCTGTTGGAATCAAGCAGCATCACCCTTGGAGCTACGGAGATCCTTCCCGAGGTATCTATTTCACCATCTCAGCAATTGACCCAGCTTTTCATTCTACATAGAACCCACTATACCCCACAAAAATTATTTGCTTGGGGAAATTACGCATCGCCTCTATGTCCGTGATGCTCAGTTTCCAATGGCTCCCTTATTCACATCCTTTGGTGATATCCCAAACTCCGTAGATATTGGGAGAAAGTTTTTCTGACCTTAAATATAGCGAACAGAAATAATAAACACTCCTAAACTATCACTACTGGGAATAATTCCAGATGGAATTCTACCTGTAGAGATGCATATAATGTGGACTAGATCTCTCTATCTAGTCCGCAAACTTATCCTACAAAAATGGATAGCTAAGACTCCACCAACCCATAAACAATGTGGCAATAAAATACATTATATATTAAGAAAAGAAAGACTAACATACAAACATAGAGGAGTCCCTCAAAAATTCATTAAAATTTGTTACTATTAGATTGACTCGAGTAACCTACTGTATGATGGCTCATGTGGAGGGCCTGGTGAGGAAGGGGGGGGGGTGAGGGGATTAATTTATAACAAATTAAGATGATGAGAGTTGAACAATGTTAACCCAATTGGAAATCAATGAGAGGTGTATGTTAGCTGTAGGCTCGTCTTGTTAGTGTAATATGAGTTTTTGGTGTTTTTTGTCTTTGCTGATGTTGTTCTTTATGAATATGTATATTAAGAAATGAAACAATGGCAATTTCTTTATGTTGTTTATTTGTTTAAAAATAATTTTTCCTCTTCTGTATGGAAGAAGCATTACAAAAATAAAAAAAGATTTGATATAAAAAAAGCAGCATCGCCCTTAACTTAGCTCTAACTACTAAAGCGGAAAAAAACCTTAGGTGGTCCAATGCTCGCTTTTATGTTCAAAAAGATAAGGTGGGGCCCAGACTGGCTTCTAAATTGACAACCAGGCCTCGAAAATTCTCTTGTCCCAAAGTTCGGGATTCCACAGGTACTCTCACACAAAACCCGCAATGGATCATGACAGCATTTCATGATTTTAATGCAAACTTATATAAGTCAAAAGCAGGGGCGGACTGACAACTCATGGGGCCCCCGGGTAATAGGGGATCATGGGGCCCCCTTTGTCCCCACCCACACACAAGCCTCACCCTCACAAAGCCCCACATATATATTGCACTGCTACATTACATGCATTGGTCACAGAATTTCTCTACTGTATGTTCAAAATAAATGTTTAAAGAGTTAAGAAAATTAAAAAAAATAAACTCACATTAACCACGTATATTTACTGCGGGGCTGCGTCTCCTGTGAGCAGAATCACGTACAGGTACTTGATTCTGCACTTGTGGGTCTGCGTGCTGTTTGACCTGCTGCCGCTGTGATTGGACACACCGAGAGCTAATCAGCCGGTCTGGCGGACCCGATGTCCGCCGGGCCCCGATGATCATTTCCAACAGAGGCAGAACAGTGGTCTGCCGATGTAAACAAGTCAAATTGCCATTCTGTTAGTAGGGAAGACCGAGATCCTGGGGCTAGAGCCCATAGCAGCGAAGTAAAGAAAGTCATACGCATGTATACAGTATACAATATACACACACATATATATATATATATATATATATATATATATATATATATATACATACACATATTCACACACACTGCAGAGGCTGCGGACATGGTACAGGGGTCAGAGGTTGTGGACATGGTACAGGGGTCAGAGGCTGCGGACATGGTACAGGGGTCAGAGGTTGTGTACATGGTACAGGGGTCAGAGGCTGCGGACATGGTACAGGGGTCAGAGGCTGCGGACATGGTACAGGGGTCAGAGGCTGCGGACATGGTACAGGGGTCAGAGTTTGTGGACATGGTACGGGGGTCAGAGGCTGCGGTCATGGTACAGGGGTCAGAGGCTGCGGTTATGGTACAGGGGTCAGAGGCTGCGGACATGGTACAGGAGTCAGAGGTTGTGGACATGGTACAGGGGTCAGAGGCTGCGGACATATTACAGGTGTCAGAGGCTGCGGACATGGTACAGGGGTCAGAGGCTGCGGACATATTACAGGGGTGAGAGGCTGCGGACATGGTACAGGGGTCAGAGGCTGCGGTCATGGTACAGGAGTCAGAGGTTGTGGACATGGTACAGGGGTCAGAGGCTGCGGACATATTACAGGGGTCAGAGGCTGCGGACATGGTACAGGGGTCAGAGGCTGCGGACATGGTACAGGGGTCAGAGGCTGCGGACATGGTACAGGGGTCAGAGGCTGCGGTCATGGTACAGGGGTCAGAGGCTGCGGTCATGGTACAGGAGTCAGAGGTTGTGGACATGGTACAGGGGTCAGAGGCTGCGGACATATTACAGGGGTCAGAGGCTGCGGACATGGTACAGGGGTCAGAGGCTGCGGACATGGTACAGGGGTCAGAGGCTGCGGTCATGGTACAGGAGTCAGAGGTTGTGGACATGGTACAGGGGTCAGAGGCTGCGGACATATTACAGGGGTCAGAGGCTGCGGACATGGTACAGGGGTCAGAGGCTGCGGACATGGTACAGGGGTCAGAGGCTGCGGACATGGTACAGGGGTCAGAGGCTGCGGTCATGGTACAGGGGTCAGAGGCTGCGGAGGGATCTTACCAAGCTGTGATGAGAGGTGTACGTCACTGCTGAGACCTCACAAAGTGCCACTGCTGCCTTACATTTAAAAATAGTGCCGCCTGGTGCCATTATGTCGCTGCGCCTGCATGTTCGAAAATGACCAAACGTGTACGGGCTTGCCCGCGTAGCGGTGGCGGTGCATGTGCAGATGACACTCCAGCCCCGCTCATCATACCATACGGGGTTAATGTTACTTTATGGTATGTGATGAGGTGGGGGTTTTAGTGGAGGAAGAGAGCAGTGCAGCTGGCTGGTGCATGAAAACAGGTAGGTGAAAGAGGCCCCCCCTTACTTCCCCCTCCCCCACACACTGCAAGAATGGACTTTATCTTAGTTTCCTGGAGATGGGTTGTATTGTGGCACCAAGTCCTTTGCTGTTATTGCTCAAATTCATGAATATGTTAGAAATATACTGGGACTTTCAGGTGCTACAGAGATATTCTACATACACATATATCAAAAAGAATTATTTTGTGAAAATACATCTGTGTATGTAGTACCTGAAAAGTCCCACTATATTCTTAACATATTGAAGAATTTTACTTTCACCAGACTTGTCCTGCTGAGGTACAGGACAAGTTTAAAGCACAGAATTATACAGTGTGGAAGGCAGAACAATCGTACCTCACAGAAGAATGCAGTCTGCCATCCGTCCTGTTATCTTGCCTTGGGGGAGCTCCGGTGACTACTTTATGGGTAGCAATGATTGCTACTGTGACAATGTCCAGGCTCCTGGGACGACATTCTCCCCCTCCCTCCCTCACTCACTCAGCTCAGTTCAGTGTCCAATGTGCGCTAATTGTCAGCGCTGACATTTCCCATCCTTCCTCCAGCTAGCTCCTCTCCTGCTCAGGACTCAGATTTGGCGCCACAAATTCAGCTTCTCTGGAGCCAATGACAGAATAGAGAGCGATTCTCTCTCTTCTATTTACACACAGCCACAGCATCCGATAAGAGACTCACGGGCCCCCTACTGGCCACGGGCCCTCGGTCGGCGTCCTAATGACCGAATGGTCAGTTCGCCCCTGGTCAAAAGAGATTCCCAGACCCCATATCCTCACTGACTTCCTCGATGAAATCCAGCTTCCTAAAGTGAAATAGGAACATAGCTCCATTCTAGAAAAACCTATCACGGAATCGGAAGTTTTAGGGGTAAGCAAGAATCTCAAGAGGGGCTCAGCCCTAGGCCCAGATGGGTTTTCCCCCTGCTATTATAGAACCTTTGCCTCCACTCTAGCCCCTCATTTGACACGATTCTACAATGCCCTTAGGGGGAGTTCTATGCTGGATGGTGCCACTAACCTGACTTACGCTTCGGTTATTCCCAAACTGGGCAAAGATAGCTCTGATGTGGGCAATTATAGACCCAATTCATTGATCAATAATGATCTCAAAATATTAACCAATATCATAGCCAATAGACTATCAGAGTTTATTAGTGGTTACATTCACAAGTACCAAGTAGGCTTCATCCCGGGGAGACAGGGCCCTGATCAGATTCATAGAGCCATAGATATAACCTCCCTTTTGTGGACACACTGGGATGGAGGTCCCCACCAGGAAGGATTCTTACTTTCGGTGGATTTACAAAAAGTGTTGAATACCGTAGGTGGCCTTATCTGTTTGAAGTGTTACGAAGATGGAGGTTTGGCCCTCATTTCTTACAGATGTTAAGGAATTTATACTCTAAACCGAGCGCCCTAGTTAAGCTCCAAGGCCCCTTATCCCCTAATATTTTTGCCATAGCAATTGAAACCCTAGCCACCGTAATTAGAAACCACCCAGATTTACATGGCGTTGTCCTGTCCACAAATGTGCCTTGTTTGCGGATGATCTGCAAATTTTTATTACTTCCTCCCTTATTTATACTTCGAATATTTTTAAACTCCTACAGGATTTTGGCAAGGTCCCGGAGCTTAGAGTTAACATGGCCAAATCTGTGGCTTTAAATATTACCACCCCAGCTCATTTTGGTTGAGTGACTCAAAAAACACTTCGCACTTACCTGGGACCTTGCCTTGATCCTTTATTTGGGCGTCAATTTGACAGCTAGTGTTGACCAACTTTATAATGCCAATTACCCCCCATGTATAAAAAAACTGAAGGAAGACCTTTCTAGATGGGAGCAAGGGGATCTGTCCTGGTTGGGCAGGGTAAACACCATGAAAATGACCCTCTTGCCTAGGATTTTATACTTATTTTGCTGCCTACCAATTCCGATCCTGAGATCGCCTCTGCAAAGGTTTCAATCCCATATAATGCGTTTCATCTGGGGCAACAAAGGTTATCGCTGCCCTAAAAGTGTGCTTCTCAGAAGATGCACTCAGGGAGGACTAGGTTTACTGGACCTCTGGAAATATTATCAAGCTGCTCAATTAGCGCAGTTCTCGATCATATACTCACAGGGCAGTAGACCAAACTGGGTTGAAATGGAGAGACAAACAATTCTATTACATACCATAGATTACCTAGCTTGGGTTCCCTCTAAAAATAGACCCCCCCATAATGGCTCCCACCGTATCGCACTCGATGGCCCTCTATGACCTATTATACAAATCCTCTTTTCTGATTTCTGAACTACACCCCTTAGCGCACATCTTCCACAACCCCAGTATCCCTTCCGGCCAAAATATTAGGGCATTTCAGTGGTGGACGAACAAGGGACTGTTCCGAATCGGACACTTTCTTTTCTCTATGGGTCCCCTCACAGCAATTGCATTAGCAAACTGGATATGCCTCCATCTGAAAGATTCCATCTGCATCAAATTCAACATTTTATTTTATCTTTATGGACCTCGAAACCTGAACCCCAAAGTATCACTTCATATGAAAGGCAGTGCTCTGGAAGTTTGGATCAGAGAGGAGGAATATCTATGATTTATGCCTCACTGACGGAGAACCATGATAAACCATCTTATGCATTGAGCTGGGAACAGGATGCCAAGGTCAATTAGTAGGCAGGCATGTGGTTGTCACAGTTCCAGAAGTCCTTTAAGGGCATAATTAATGTCTCTCTTATGGAGGCAAGTACCAAATTAATGGCCAAGATGTTCCTAGGCATGTCCCCACTATGCTTTGAAGGTTGTGGGATGACGGGATCCTGTCAGAAACCATGAATCAGACTGAGACAGAAGTACAGTTAAATCACACTTGTTTAATACTAATAATAATAATAATAAAAAGGTAAACAGAGTAAACGTAGTCAAAACATAGCCAGAGTTCAGGAACCGGAATGGATAGTCAGACAAGCCAAAGCGTCAGGGAGCCAGAGATGAGCGTAGTAGAACAGCAAGCAGGATCTGGAGCCAGAAGGAATGTCAGCCAAGCAAGTCTTTAACAGGAACACAGGTACTCCTTTAATCTTTAATATGAATACCAGGGGACTTTTTGTTACAGACGCTACAGCAAGCGTAGCTCAGGCATAATTTGGACCTTGGGTTGTGAGGCTAACGCACAAAGATGTTATGTTAACTGATAATAATCACCCTCTTTTCTTTTTTTATATTTGCACTCAGTTTCTTACTGAGATATCCCTTTATACAGGGTTTGTTTAAGTTCCATATATTGCTTGATATAACTTGTTTATTGAAAATACCCTAATCTTCGGTAGCAATGCCTCCCTCCACTTGACGCATCATGCACCCAGTTGGGGTATCTGGGTGTGGGGGACAAGACTCAGATGATAGGATCAGTACTACAAACTCTGCACCTCTGATTCAACAATAGGTGACTTATGCCTTACTATGTTACTCGTTTCAACAACTTCATAACAACTTTATGATTGTATAACAGAAAGTTTCATTGTTATCTCATAATTTGTGCTCATGTTTCCTTTTTGAGAAATCTAAATAAAAATATTGAAATATAAGGCTGCTGCACCACTTTTCTGGTGTTAATCATTTTTATTAATGTATTGCACCAAATTCATGGATTTTATGAAAGTGGGCTGGGCTGAGAGTGAGGGGGGCTGAGAGAGAGAAGAGCTGAGAGAGAGGGAGGCTGAGAGAGAAGGGAGGGCTGAGAGAGGGGGCTGAGAGAGAAGGGAGGGCTAAGAGGGAGGGCTGAGAGGGAGGAGGGCTGAGAGAGAAGGGAGGGCAGAGAGAGGGGAAGGCTGAGAGAGGGGAGGGCTGAGAGAGAGGATGAGGGGGGCTGAGAGAGAGGAGGGCTGAAAGAGAGGGAGGCTGAGAGAGAGAGAGAAGTGCTGAGAGAGAGAGAAGGGCTAAGAAGGGGTGGCTAAGAGAGAGGGGGCTGAGACAGAGGGGGGCTAAGAGGGGGTGGCTGAGAGAGAGGGGGCTGAGAGAGAGAGAGAGAGAGAGGACTGAGAGAGAGGGGAGGGTTGAGAGAAAGAGGGCTGAGAGAGAGTAGGGCTGGGAGAGGGGGGGCTGAGAGAGAGGTGGCTGAGAGAGAGGGGGGATAGGAGAGGGGGAGGGCTGAGAGAGGGGTGGCCGAGAAAGAGGGGGGATGAGAGAGAGGGAGGGCTGAGAGAGGGGGGCCGGAGATAGAGAGGGGGGCTGGGAGAGATTGGCTGAGAGAGAGGGGGTGGCTGAAAGAGAGGGGGGCTGAGAGAGAGAGAGGAGGGCTGAGATAGAGAGGTGGACTGAGAGAGAGAGGGAGGCTGAGAGAGAGGGTGAAAGACAGGGGGCTGATAGAGGGGAGCCTGAGAGAGAGGGGGGCTGAGAGAGAGGGGCTGAGAGAGAGGGGGTGGCTGAGATAGAGGGCGGGCTAAAGGAGAGGGGGAGCTCAGAGAGGGGGGCTAAGAGAGAGAGGAGGGCTGAGATAGTGAGAGAGGGGAGTAAGGTGGGAGATAAAAGAGACCCTTAGCCCTGTCCCTATCTGCAGTCCCTCCTCTGTCCCATTGTCCCAGTCTCTGTCTGAAGATCTGCAGGCCATGTCTGTGTATGATGAGGGACGGTACCTTCCAGGCCATGATGCCAGTCTGACTGTCTCCTTCATGGACTTTGATCCTTCCAGTTTCAGCGGCTCCTGCAACAGCCTGTGCCTCCCGTCTGTCCTCTGTCACAGCTCTGTGCCCCCAGTAAGCCTGTCCTCCGGCTCCGGGTCTCACGTTCGAGTGGAGAGGAAGTTGGAGCAATCCATGCTCCAGAAGCACGATGTACATTGCGCTGGCTGCTTCTTGCCTCTTCGGGGGGGAGGGGGGTCAGGGGGGTGAGGTCAAGAAGGAGGCAGTGCTGCGGTGGAGCTCTCCCGAATCCCGGGCCCCCAGGCTTATCTGCGCTCGGCCAAGGGTGCTACTGATTGCTGCCGGGTGCCTGCCACCACAGACAGTTCTGGTGCTAGACAGCCGGATAGAGGACGAAGCGCCCTCTCCTCCCAGCGGAGAGTAGGTAAGCCAGTGGCCGTGGCTACACCCTAGACGGCAGTGCACCCTAGGCAACTGCGTAGTTTGCCTAGTGGTAGCGCCAGCACTGGCAATATATTACATTTTTGTTTTTGGGTTTAAATAAGCTTTCAAGTATCTCTGTTTCTATACCAAAAATGAATAAGAAACACTCAGTAAAAGAAGAATGTTAACACTTGCCTACTTGCTACCAGTTTGTAGAATCTTTGTTCACTTTACAACCTATGTCCATGGAAGAATATTCATCATCTGACACACCCCTTGGAGAAGTGGATGGTGTGTTCCCCGCTGCACTCTGTGGTTCCATCCACTGACTCCTATGTCACCACCCTAGTGATATAGGGGTCGTCAGAAGGATCAACGGGGCACAACAGGGGACCAGACATCCAACACAATCAGAAATATATAAAAAGTAAAAAACTGCACTTTTCTAAACATCAAAAAACACATAGAAACGTTTGTCTTGTCAACAATATTCTTTAATCCCCTGTGCAGCATGGACTGGGAGCAGTAGTACTGTGCAACAACCAGAGCTCCATTGCACTGCACACTGCTTCACATCTAACTCTAAAGTATCTTGACAGGAGGGAAGTAATGACCTTATTACTGTACAGTACTACTGCTCCTTTATTGTCCAATCCCAAGCTAGGACAGGTCTTAGAACAAAGAATAAGGCGCTATACATATTCATATAAAAAAAAACTGTCACAAAGAAAAACACTGCATCAAACTCAAATGTGCACATTAATGAGAAAATAAGCAAGCATAAAGTCCATAAGTGAATCAATGCCTACACCAAAATAGAATACTCTGAGATAAAACTTCTAGATCATCCACCACGAGTGCCCAGTATGAAGATGGCCACTCACCAGAGCTGTTTGACCCCTTTTTACAGGTTGGTCAAAAAACACTTTGGGAACCCTTGTTGGTTCCATTAATGGCATTAATCCACTGCAATTCAGGAATAAGCTAGAATGTAAAAAATGACTCCACAGGACACACGGATGAAAGTCTTATGCCCCGTACACACGGTCGGATTTTCCGATGGAAAATGTCAGATCGGAGCGTGTTGTCGGAAATTCCGACCGTGTGTGGGCTCCATCGGACATTTTCCATCGGATTTTCCGACACACAAAGTTGGAGAGCAGGAGATAAAATTTTCCGACAACAAAATCCGTTGTCGGAAATTCCGATCGTGTGCACACAAATCCGACAGACAAAGTGCCACGCATGCTCAGAATAAATAAAGAGATGAAAGCTATTGGCCACTGCCCCGTTTATAGTCCCGACGTACGTGTTTTACGTCACCGCGTTTAGAACGATCGGATTTTCCGACAACTTTGTGCGACCGTGTGTAGACAAAACAAGTTTGAGCCAACATCCGTCGGAAAAAATCCTAGGATTTTGTTGTCGGAATGTCCGAACAAAGTCCAACCGAGTATACGGGGTATAATAGTGAAGTAATTTTTAATAAAGTAAAAACAGCTGCAATGATAGCAGTTACACTCACATGTATTAGTGCCTGGCCTGGCACTAGGTGTAAACAGCGTGTGTGAGTCAGCTTATCCCTGGGGGTAGCGTGCATTCCACGTCTCATTCCGAAGGTGCAAAGCCTGGTGTGGGGTATCAAATATGGACCCGCTTATGACGGATCCTCCGCTCCGACATATGGTTCGCCGTGAATGGCTCTTCACCTAGCCAGACCAGGTAGTATTATATGTGAGTGTAACTGCTATCATTGCAGCTGTTTTTACTTTATTAAAAATTACTACACTATGAGACTTTCATCCGTGTCTCCTGTGGAGTCATTTTTTACATTCCATCTCCTTCCTGAGTGACCATTGGAGTGGATTCATGCCATTAATGGAACTAAGAGGGGTTCCCAAAGTGTTTCTTGACCATCCTGTAAAAAGGGGTCAAACAGCTCTGATAAATGGCCATCTTTATACTGAGCACTCGTGGTGGAAGATATAAGAATTTTATCTCAGAGTATTCCGTTTTAGTGTTGGGATTTATTCACTTATGGACTTTATGCTTGCTTATTTTCTCATTAATGTACACATTTGAGTTTGATGCAGTGTTTTTCTTTGTGACAGTTTTTTATATGAACATGTATAGCGCCTTATTCTTTATTTTATAATTTCGCACAGTTCCAGTGATTCGTTCACTTTAAAGGGGGCAGCTGTTTGTTTATATGTTCTCATCCCCACAAGGCGCCATTTTTTTGGTACACATTTTTTGCATAGGTCTTAGAACAAGCTGCATCACTCAGCTGCAGTTTAATATGAATAGAGCAGAGGGCAAATGTAGTCATCAAAGAAACAGGTACTGTTATGCCCCGTACACACGGTCGGACTTTGTTCGGACATTCCGACAACAAAATCCATGGATTCTTTCCGACGGATGTTGGCTCAAACTTGTCTTACATACACACGGTCACACAAAGTTGTTGGAAAATCTGATCATTCTGAACGTGGTGACGTAAAACACGTACGTCGGGACTATAAACGGGGCAGTGGCCAACAGCTTTCATCTCTTTATTTATTCTGAGCATGCGTGGCACTTTGTCCGTCGGATTTGTGTACACACGATCGGAATTTCCGACAACGGATTTTGTTGTCGGAAAATTTTATATCCTGCTCTCAAACTTTGTGTGTCGGAAAATCCGCTGGAAAATGTGTGATGGAGCCTACACACGGTCTGAATTCCCGACAACAAGGTCCTATCACACATTTTCCGTCGGAAAATCCGACCGTGTGTACAGGGCATAAGTCTTAATTCAATATTATCCCATGTTAAAGTGCAATAGTAGACAAAATAAACCACTAACAATGTGCATCCCAGCAAAGGAATGTTTTTTCTGCCATTTATACCACTTACAGTAAATAGGTTGGGTATAGCATCATGGCTAAAAGAAGAATCAGCTGTCAGATAGCCCACACAGCACAAATCATATAGTCCAATAGAGTTGTGCTTATAAGTATATTGAAAAGAAAAAAAGATAAAAGTCTAAAAAGTGGTAAAACAAAATCCATTCAATCGATGAGTGCACTATCCATCACCTGAAAAGTGCGTGATCCTGGGTGAAAGCCTTCACCATATATGATGTCTGCTTACCAGCTAGTATTGACCTCCTATTACAGAAGGTCGCTCATGCTTGTGGCCCTAAAACTCAGCCAAGGCCTCTGTCTGGGTTGAAGGGAACAGCATCCACCACTCGTAGTAAAACTCAATCACACGAAAACCCCAAAAAGATAAGAACTTGGCATAACATAAAATCAACTATATCAAAGGAATGTACACATAATGTCACAATTGAGGAAGGAAGAAGGACACGGATGAAAAGTCACTTATCCTCTAACCAAATGCCAGGGAAGGTTGTACAAACACTGGACCATCTAAGGAGGACGAGTGAGGGAGAGGCGCTGCCAAAGCCACAGCCAAATCCACCCAGCATAGCTCAACCGCCATTAAACAGACAGAGCCACCACAAGAGCAACACCTATCTGGACCAGGACACTTAGAAATATGTTAGATTCTGAATTTTCCTCAGCTGTTGTAGCTCTTGAAGTGAATGAAGATGCAGCCAACAGGTGGTGGGATAGACATAGCAAAGGCCCAGCTACATTTCTAGATACAACTGAGACACAATAATGCTTTTGTCAAATACCGGGGATACAAGCTTTCGAGTCAAGGCCTACATCTCAAACAGGTTCAGATTTGTGACACATATATAATTATGAAAGTCCACCCACCATTTTTAGTACTGGGTAGATGCTGGAGCGTAATGAAACATTCCAGCTGCTTATTTCTTTTATAGATTTCCACTGTTGAGCGCTCCTGCTAGACTTTAAGCCAGTAGATGTTTAGCTTAAGGTGAACCTAACTTTTAATTGTCTGGAGATGTATTATAATGATTTATGGGTAAAGATGGGCCCGATGTTCAAGTCGAACATAAGTTCGACACGAACATCGGGTGTTCGTTTCTTCGTAGAACAAACAAACAAACATATGAGGCGCTCGTGAGACATTCGACTCACCGACGAGCGCCCCATAATGCACTGCGAGATCACAGTGCATTGAAGGCTGCTGATTGGCCAAAGCATGCACCTGACCTGTATGCTTTGGCCAAACACAGCGTGATGTACAGTGAGAGCCATGATTGGCCAAAGACAGGATGCCTTTGGCCAATCATGGCTCAGGGGGTAAGTCCACGCCGTACACTATATAAGGCTGCTTACAAGGTGGGTGTGTATAGTGTTTATGAATGGAGAGAGATTAGGCATGTTAGTTAGTGGATTGAGCATGCAGTCAGTGTAGAATCTATGATACAGTGCAGTCAGTGTAGTGTATATAATACAGTACAGAGTATATAGTGTAGTCAGTGTTATGTATATAACACAGTGCAGAGTATATAGTGCAGTTAGTGTAGCATATATAATGCAGTGCAAAGTATATAGTGCAGTCAGTAAAGTTTATATAACGCAGTGCAGAGTAAATAATGCAGTCAGTGTAGTGTATATAATGCAGTGCAGAGTACACAGTGCAGTCAGTGTAGTGTATATGATGCAGTGCAGAGTATATAGTACAGTCAGTGTAGTGTATATAACGCAGTGCAGAGTATACAGTGCAGTCAGTGTAGTGTATATGATGCAGGGCAGAGTATATAGTACAGTCAGTGTAGTGTATATAACGCAGTGCAGAGTATATAGGGCAATGAAGAATATATAATACAGTGCAGTGCAGAGTATACACAGTATCTCACAAAAGTGAGTACACCCCTCACATTTATGTAAATATTTGATTATATATTTTCATGTGACAACACTGAAGAAATTACACTTTGCTACAATGTAAAGTAGTCTACAGCTTGTATAAAAGTGTAAATTTGCTGTCCCCTCAAAATAACTCAACACACAGCCATTAATGTCTAAACCGTTGTCAACAAAAGTGAGTACACCCTTAAGTGAAAATGTCCAAATTGGGCCCAATTAGCCATTTAACCTCCCCGGTGTCATTTGACTCGTTAGTGTCACAAGGTCTCAGGTGTGAATGGGGAGCAGGGGTGTTACATTTGGTGTTATCGCTCTCTCTGGTCACTGGTAATACCACATGGCACCTCATGGCAAAGAACTCTCTGAGGATCTGAAAAAAAAAATTGTTCCTCTACATAAAGATGGCCTAGGCCCTGAAACTGAGCTGCAGCACGGTGGCCAAGACCATACAATGGTTTAACATGACAGGTTCCACTCAGAACAGGCCTCGCCATGGTCGACCAAAGAAGTTGAGTGCATGTGCTCAGCGTCATATTCAGAGGTTGTCTTTGGGAAAAAGACGTATGAGTGCTGCCAGCATTGATGCAGAGGTTGAAGGGGTGGGGGGGTTAGCCTGTCAGTGCTCAGACCATACGCCGCACACTTAATCAAATTGGTCTGCATGGCTGTCGTCCCAGAAGGAAGCCTCTTCTAAAAATGATGCACAAGAAAGCCCGCAAACAGTTTGCTGAAGACAAGCAGACTAAGGACATGGATTACTGGAACCATGGTAGGATAAACTTATTTGGTTTGGTTCAGATGGTGTCAAGCATGTTCGGCAGCAACCAGGAGAAGAGTACAAAGACAAGTGTGTCTTGTCTACAGTCAAGTATTGTGGTGGGAGTTTCATGGTCTGTGACTGCATGAGTGCTGCCGGCACTGGGGAGCTTCAGCTCATTGAGGGAACCATGAATGCCAGCATGTACTGTGACATACTGAAGCCAAGCATGATTCCCTCCCTTCGGAGACTGACCTGCCAGGCAGTATTCCAACATAACAACCCCAAACACACCTCCAAGACGACCACTGCCTTGCTAAAGAAGCTAAGGGTAAAGGTGATAGACTGGCCAAGCATGTCTCCAGACTTAAACCCTATTAAGCATCTTGGGGCATCCTCAAACAGAAGGTGGAGGAGAGCAAGGTCTCTAACATCCACCAGCTCTGTGATGTCATCAAATATTGACACTTTGGGTCCAATTTGGACACTTTCAATTAGGGGTGCACTCACTTTTGAGGGGACAGCAAATGTAGGCCCCTTTCACACGGACAGACCATTCAAGTCCGCCTGTCAGTTTTTTAGGCGGACCTGTACGGACGCTCCATGCAGGTCTATGGAGTGATGGATGTCAGCGGTGACCATGTCCGCCGACATCCGATCCGAGGCCTTACACTGTAATACAAGCTGTACACTCACTACTTTACATTGTAGTAAAGTGTCATTTCTTTAGTGTTGTCACATGAAAAGATATAATAAAATATTTGAAAAAATGTGAGGGGTGTACTCACTTTTGTGAGATACTGTTATACAGTGTATTGAATTGGTCAAGGGGAACCCTATGATAGAATTAAGAAACAAAACGGCATGGGGCCCCCCAAAACCTATACCAGGCCCTTATCCGAGCAAGCAGCCTGGCAGGCCAGGAAAAGGGGGGGACGAGCAAGCACCCCCTCCTGAACCATAGCAGGCCACATGTCCTCAACATGGGGAGTGTGCTTTGGGGTGCCCCCCAAAGCACCGTGCCCTCATGCTGATGGGGACAAGGGCCTCTTCACGACAACCCTGGCTGGAGATTGTTGGGGTCTGCAGGCGGGGGACTCATCAGAATCAGGAAGCCCCCTTTAACATCCTATGTGAATGGGTATGGGTACATTGTAACCTGCCCTTTGGGTACATTGTAACCTGCCCTTTTCTGATGTCACGTAACATCACATGACATCAGAAGAGGGCGGGGTCACCCGGTTACATCATCGAGTTGCCCCGCCCTTGCCTATATAAGAGCTGTCAAAGTGAAGAGAGAGCAGTCGGCGGGAGGCCTCCCATGGGGGCGAAGCGTTTTCATTTTTACTATTTTTCGGGTCCGTCGGGCGGCGTGATTGACAGTGGATTTTCATTGCGGGACACTTTTTTTTTCTTTTTTAATAAAGGATTTTGTCAAAAACTGTCTCTTGTGGTTTTTTACTTTTTTTTACACTATTTTGGTGAATGGGTAGGGGTACGATGTACCCGATACCCATTCACATAGGGGGGGCTGAGATCTGGAGGACCCCTTATTAAAGGGGGGCTTACAGATTCTGATAAGCCCCCCTACTTGCAGACCCCGACAACCACCGGCCAGGGTTGTTGGGAAGGGGCCCTCATCCCCATCATCATGAGGACAAGGTGCTTTGAGGGAAGAGGGAAAGCAGCCTGGTATGGTTCGGGCGGAGCATTCGCTCATCCCCCCCTTTTCTGGCCTGCCAGGCTGCATGCTCGGATAAGGGTCTGGTATGGATTTTGGGGGGACCCCATGCCAATTTTTTTTAAATGTTGGCGTGGGGTTATACTTAAAATCCATACTATATCCGAAGGTATGGGCTTCTGTTTTTTTTTTCAATTTTTTTCATCTATATTGCCGGGAAACAGCAATACATTACAGCCGCGAGCAAGTTTAAATTACATTTTTTCACTTAGAAATGTCAATATTGCTGCAGCATGTTCTATACATTGTACAGATGTTCCACTTTACAGGCAGACTAAGGGGTCCCCCAGGCACAATATTTATAGGAATATTTAATTTTTATTGTTTCACTTTAAGCATCATTAAGATCACTGCTCCAAATTTCTTTTTGTATTGATACATGTCCCCTAGGGTAATACCCGGGTCCCCATACACTTTTTGTGGCAATAACTTGCATATAAGCCTTTCGAATCAGAACTTTTGATTTTTCATTTTTGTGTCCCATAGACTTCCATAGGGTTCACATGTTCACTAGAACTTTTTGCTTGTTCTAGGTGTTCTGGTGCAAACCGAACCGGGGGGTGTTCAGCCCATCCCTATTTATGGGTAAAAATTTACTGATTATAATATCAACTCAATATTTCATACTTGCAATATGTCAATGCTGCTTTTCTTTTCTACATATGTTTTCAGTTTAGGAGGGTATGAGTGATACAAATTACAAGCTAAAATATTGTAAACAGAGCTTGCCCAATAAACACTTGTAGCTAATAAACATGCTTAAAGATGATTATCCTTATTACCATATACTTACACACATCACTATGAAAACAATTTAAAATCAATAGCCTATATCTGCAAAACCTAGCTGTTTATGGGAAATCCTGACCTCATTTGAAAGTCATCACAGATATACATCCAAAGCATTTAGCATGCTGTACAAATTTTATTTATTATGCTAATTTATATAACTTAACATATTCCACTCACAACCATCCCCAGTCAGACTCCAACAGAGCTCACAATCTAATTTCCATAAAATAGTCATGCAAGCAAGCACACTCTTCAGGGTCAATTTAGCAAGTAGGAAACTACTTAGCTGTATATTTTTGGATTGTCAGAGAAAGCTAACTCATCCAAAGGAAACTCACCCCAAATAAAAAAACCGGTACATACAAACTTAACACATAGATTTAGAACCCTGCTATTCTGTACTCTAAGATCACAGTTATCTAAATATGGGTGTCTTTATTTTGACTTTAGTGACTTTATTTTGAAGATTTCAGCTAAATTATAAATTCAACACAATCAAGGCTACAGTACCAAAGACATAAATAAGCTTGCATTATAAATCATTACTATAAATATGGGGTCTCCAACAAAGGATCCGTTTTATTGTCCTTCAGATTTTAGGAGGGCTGGTCTGTGGCCACTGGCCAGTAGGGATGGGCTAAACGATCCCTTGTTTGGTTCGCACCAGAACTTTAGAACATTGCAAAAGTGCGGAACTGAAAAAGGAACCCCATTGAACTCTATGGGACCCGAATTGGAAAAATCATGAGTGCCCATTTTGAAGGCTTATATGCAAGCCATCGGGCATACAATGGTTATGGGGGTCCGGGTACTGCCCTGGGGGGACATGAATCAATGAAAAAAAGTTTGTAATAAACTTAATTTTAAATGAGCAGTGATTTACTAATGATTAAAGTGAAAGCATAAACATGAGAAATAACAATACAAATTAAAAATTCCTTTCAATATAGTGTCTGGGGGGTCCCCTTAGTCTACCTGTAAGGTGGCATATCTGTACTGTGTATAAAAGCTGCTGCAGCAATAATTGCATTTATAAAGCCAAAAAATGACATTTTTCCTGCAAGCTTTCTTTATTTTGTAAACAACGGCTTGGGGAGCCAGTCTGTATGATGGGGCCACAATGTTATGCACTGGGAACAAGATTAGAGATTTTTTTGCATACATTTTGGTGTCTCCTCCACAGACTTTGGATAGAAGTAACGGGTGTGGAAAAATTGGTCTTTGGGTGTCGGAGGTGCCTTCACACCGTAACCCTATAGAGGTACTCTTGATGAAAGCAAGAATTGCCCTTGCTGTCAAAAATTGAAATGTTATGCATCTGTCAAACAGGTGCGAAAAAACTGGTCTTTCGGTGTTAATTGTGCCCATTAAACCTACACCAAAAAAATTCTTCCAGATGAAATCAACACAATGCTAGACAGCCTAGAAGTCTTGCAGAGATTCCATATCCCAAAAACACTTAATCAGTGACATCGGCATCAGGGGCTTCATAGCTGCTGGTAATCCAGGACTAATTCACAGACAAGCTCTACTATCAGTAACAAGACCTCCAGCAGCACTGAATGCACGTTCAGAAAGCACGCTGGATGCAGGGCAGCCCAGCAGCTTAATTGCATACTGGGCAAGTTTAGGCCAGTGGTCTATTCTCATAACCCAGTAACCCAGTGGATTGTCAACTGGAAAGCTCTCCATCTGTTTTTGCCCCTAGATAATCGTCCACCATATGATGCAGATGCTGCCGATAGGATGTGGAAGCCGACAGCCTTGGGTGGCGAAAAAAAAATTGTGAAATTCAACACTTAGACGACCCCTTTCTCCACCGCTCCAGAAGCCTCAAAACTACATTTTCCTCAAAACTGTAATCTACCAGAGTCGGGAAAAGCATTAGATAAATTCCTCTTTAATCATCTTCTGTGCCCTCTGTGGGGACGGAATGAGTTATGAGACTTTCCCCTAACAGTGGTCAAGGAGGGTTGTCAACCAATAGTGATCCTTCATCTTGATGCCAGGTATTCTTGGGTCCTTTCACAGGCTTTGAAGCATGAGGGTACCCATGCACCGCAAGTTTGTGGAGGCATGAGAAGCAGATTCCTCAAGGTCACTTAGGATTACAGTATCTGGAACTGCCTCTTCCCAGTCACGTGCTACTCTCAAGGGTTCTGGGGATGGAAAACCATCTCTTAGAGTTTGATGTAGATCTTCGTCTGCTTCTATGCCTCCAAAACTGCCAGAATCCTTCTCCTCCCTCTCCTTTTGTGTATTCTGTGGCATAGGAAGAATGGTGTCTGCACAAAGTGGGCCTTGAGAAGAAAGGAAGTCCTCCTCTTTCTCCTGCTACTCTGCCTTGAGTGCCTTGTCCATAATGCCATTCAGAGTCTGCTCCAGCAGGAACACAACAGGGATTGTGTCACTGATGCATGCATTGCCACGGCTCATGATCCTTGTGGCCTTCTCAAATGGTGACAGTACAGTGCATGCATCCTTTATCAGCAGCTATTGGCGTAGAGAGAAAAAAGCAAAGCCAGCCTGAGCGTGTCACTGTGCCATACTCACACAGGTACTCATTGATGGCCCTCTGCTGCATGTGCAGCCACTCCAACATTACCAAAGTCGAGTTCCACCTGGTGGGCATGTGACAAATTAGGTGGTTTATAGGCAGGTGGAATTCCCGCTGAATTTCAGCCAACCGAGCACTGGCTGTGTATGACCGCCTGAAATGGCTACAGACTCTTCTGGTCTGCTTTAGCAGATCTTCCAACCCTGGGTACCTATTTAAGAAATGCTGCACCACCAAACTGAGGACATGTGCCAGGCATGGCACATGTGTCAACTTTCCCCGTCTAAGGGCAGACAGAAGGTTTGTGACATTATCGCACCCCAACATTCCTGGCTTCGGCTGGCATGACGTGAACCACCTCTGGGCCTGCCCCTGCAGAGCTGCAAGAATCTCTACTCCAGTGGGGTTCCTGTGCCCTAGACACAGCAGCTGAAGCACTGCATGGCCCCTTTTAGCCTGACTCATTGAATAGCTCCTTAAAAGCTTACGGGGTACTTGTGGTTCATGGGACAATTCAGCAGAGGAGGGCATGGAGGAGGAGTAGGGGGTGGAGGTGACAAATCTTACATCATCACCGCTAGCTGTATGGAGATGTGGCGGCACAACTAGCTGCAGCACTGAGCCCTGTCCTGCATTCTTCTGAGTTGCAAGCACAGTTACAAAGTGTGCTGTGAATCAAGCGTGTCCCTGATCAAGAATGCTGGACCACATGTCAGCAGTAATGTGGACTTTGCGGCTGACTGCCTTGCCCAACGTGCTGCAACATTGCCTTTCAAGTGATGGTACAGAGCAGGAATGGCCTTACTTAAAATGAAATAGAGTTTGAGAACCTGCCATTGTGGTACAGCACATTTCGAAAATTCACGGAAGGGGGTAGAATCCACCAAGCGGAAAGGCAGGAGCTGTAAAGCCAAAAGCTTTGACAAGGTTGCATTTAGATGCTGGGCATGTGGGTGTCCATGGCTGTATTTTTCTTTTTTGCTGCAGAAGATGGGGCAGAGAAATTTGCCGTCTATAAGCTACAGCCGGTGGTGTGCTACTGGCAGATGTGCTACAAGGACCTGGGACACCCTGCGCTATTCCTTCATCCTTGTCAGTGGAGGCTGTAGAGAAGTTAATATAATAATTTTTATTATTTAAGGTACTTACATAGCGCTGTCAATTTACGCAACAATTTTACATATACATTGTACATTCACATCAGTCCCTACCCTCAAGGAGCTTACAATCTAAGGTCCATAACTCATATTTATATACTGGGGCCAATTTTAGACAGAAGCCAATTAACCTACATGAGGTATAGCAGGGGTAGGCTGAGGTGAGCACGGTAGAGGAACAGAATTGCATCCCTTTTGTGTGGCTTTCAGGTGCTCTTGCCAAAAAGCTGAGTGGTGGGAGGGTAAATGCCTTGTCAAGCATGTGGAACCCAAAAGGCTGGTGTTTTTGCCACGCTTGATGTGCTTGAGACAAAGTTTGCAAATTGCAACAGTGCGATCGGCTGCACATGTGATTAAAAAAAAGGACTAGACAGCTGAGCTTTGGAAAGTGGGCCGGGAGATAACAGCTTCACAATGTGATGGAATAGGGTGGCTGCTCTCTACTCTTCCATGATGACTGCCGTTGGGGTTGAGCCTCACCCTCACTTTCCTCGTCTGCTCTATCTAACACCCAAGTAGCATCAGTGACCTCATCATCATCTTCATCTCCATCCTCATTATCACTGGAGACAACTTGGCAATACGCTGTGGCTGGGGAACATGACTGCCAATTTGTGTTAATCATGGACTAATGCACTGAAATATACCTTGTTAAACGGCACGTAACGCACTGAAATATGCTGCTTTAAATGTGCAGTAACGCACAGAAATATACTGCATTAAACGTGCACTAACGCACTGAACTATTCTGCAGCAAACCTGCCCTGACCATATCAATGGTCACTACACTGACACTGACTGAACTATCACTAGATTCACACTTAACTGATATTCTACACTGACAATAAGACTAACAAACCCTCTAGTAGCACTGAACAGAGCCCTGTTCTATCTCTCTCCACACCAATATCACATTACAAATGGCTGCTATTGAAAGAATACTTTTATAGTGTGGGGCAGGACTAAGAGCAATGAGCCATGATTGGATAGAGCCATCATTACTTTCTCAAGTCATGGCTCTGACAGTGCTCTGTGCCTTGATTGGACAAAGCTTTCATTGCTTCAGCCAATCAGGGCTTCCAATGCATTGTGCGACAGTGAAGTGCATTGTGGTTATTTGGCTGGCCGAACAAACGGTCGAACGCCCCGTTCATTTGTGTATTCGGCTAACAGCCATTGTTTGGCTGAACTCATGCTCTGGCTGAACCATTTGCCCATCTCTAGTGGCCAGCAGCAGTGTAAATTTTCTAGGAATCAGTGGACATAAACATAGAAGCACATTTGGTGTTAGGGGGAGGAATAGTGTCCCATCGTTGGTGATATTGGGAGGAATAGTACCCCATTACTGAAGTTAGTAGGAGAAATTGTGCCCCATTGTTGGTGTCAGCTGGCAGTATAGTGTCTCATATCAGTGAGAAGGATAGTGCCCCAAGGGCCGGATAAAGGTTAGCAAAGGGCCGCAGTTTGGAGCACTGCAAGTGTGATCTCCACAACATTTGTAGCAAAAAAGCTGTAACTTACGTTCTCAATAGAATTTCCTATAGGCATGCAAAGGTCATGATTTACTATAGACAAAGAGAAAATAGAGTGTACGGGCTCCTTGTGCAATACAGTTTTATTGAGTATATAAGAGATAAAAACAAGTTACACTCACAAAAGTAATGTAAAGCTTAGCGTTGGTGTAGATATGCCAGGCTAGCATACAGAGTGAGATCATCTGGACGGTGGGAGAACAGAGGCTGAGAAAAGTGGAATCCAGCATGCAGCAGCTGGCAGACTGTGTGTGCGCTGCTCATTCAGACCAGGGATCCTGAGTCCAAAGGGATGCAGGTCCCACCTCCGCGATCACGTGACTCCAGGATGTGCCAGATGACAGGGAATGCTCTGTGGTTGCCAGGACAACGCACTTCAGAGGGCGTGGCCTCCTTCTTCAGGACCTTAATGCATTGTCCTGGCAACCACAGAGCTTCCCCTGTCAGCTGGCACAGCCTGGAGTCAGCGGGCTGAACAAAAAAAAAATTGAGGAGCTCCCCCCCGCCAGAACATACTGCCAATGGCTGCGAGCGCTGATTGGATGCCAATTGGATGTCACGTGCCTGGTAGAGATTGAGCTGTAGAGAGGGCTTCTCTTGCACCTCCTGTTCAACGCCCCTGATAGAGATGACAGGGAGTGTAGGCCGGTATATCAGGTGGCACCAGCTGAGGCTTGTCAGGAACCTGATGGCCGTAGATCACTGGACAGGCGGGCAGAGCAGGTACCGTAACGTACGACTGGAGCCAAGACAGGATACAAGCCGGCTTCGGTACACAATTAGGCAGCATGGTACAGGAGCATGAGACAGGAGCAGAGTCAAACACAAGCCAAGGTCACAGGTAGGCAGGAAGTCCAGAGGAGGGTACAGGTGAAGCCGGGTCAAACACAGGTAAACTGAAGCAGATCAGGGCACAGGTCAACAGGAACAAGCTGAAAGACCACTCAGCAATGTGTATGTGTCATTGCTCAGTTTAAATGGCTGTCTGACACCAAGTACATGCACGTGTGGCATGTGTGCACGCCAATACATGTTTCTCTTTGTGCACACGCTGGTGTGCCCGTGACTGCGCTCTAATGTGCATTTGCTAACCGGACTTCTTTTACATTGCCCCACCCAATGGGCAACCTCCGGTTGCCCATTTGTAACCTCTTTTTGGGGTGAGCCTGGAAGAATGCCCTTATCAATCTCTTGGCATGAAGATTGGATTCTGGTTCCCAAGAGTTTTACTAGCAGTGTTCCCCTGCCGTCCATGTGTGAAGTCTGTTTTGGTTGGTAGTGCACCTTATATAGGGTCCACACACTCGAGACATCTATTATGACATGTCTACGGTACTTGGCGGTATACCTGACATTGTACTATAAGTATAATTCAATTTGATCAACAAAACGTTTATATAACATATAATAATGACATATGCAATATCTGTATTAGATATACTAATTGATACCATGCCCATTTTTTCTAATTATTTATATATCAAAAATATTTTTCTATTGGGCCTCTGTTGTTCTATATGACTCTATCCACACTGAGGCTGGTCGGGGATGGGGGGTGCCCCTTTTTCTTGTCTTGATTCCGGAGCTGCGATACGCAGCAGTGCTTCCCTTCTGAGTCTCTTTTGAGATATTGGCAGGAGGGCCCTCCTGCGCATCGGCGTCATGATACAACCTGTTTGCAGCATCTTTGACGCCGCAATACAGGGACATCCTTGGTCCATCTCACGCCGGAGATGGGGTTGGCAGGGCTCCACTTTGGCGCTTGCTCCGGTGGTGGATTTCACTGCCAACTCCGATTCTCATTCGACGTTGTGCATGACGTTGGTCGGGGACCCGCCCCATACCTGGATTACTTAAGCAGGTAAGCTTGATTGCCTTACCATTTCACTATGTATTTGACACCAGGGAGGCAACACACACAGCCCCTTCACTGATACACATACAAGTAAGGTATGCACAATTTCTTCTTTTTCTTAGTTCAGTCCTTTTTTCTTCCCTTTTTTTGACACATTTAATACACCCATGTACCATTGTGTATGTATATTTATACACACATAATATTCATTAGTATATACACATATCATCTTTTTTTTTTTTCACTTACACCTATGTTTTTTCACTTTTCACATTTTTTTACCTTTTATATTTTTCTCACACGTTTTTCACATTTTCTTACATATTTTTTCCAGAACACCATATTTGTAATCCTTCCCACACGTGGAATGTGTTGTGGCAGTCGAGCATGCCATGTGGGTGGTTTCCTGGCTGGGGTGGGGTCCCTTGCCTCAGCCGTGGAATAGACAACCATTTGGGGTCCCATCTTCCTCACTACCAGCCAAGTACAGTGTTATAGCTGACCTGTGAGAGTAGATTTCTTTCTCCCCATGAGGTCTTTCCTCCCCTTAAAGAGGTAGGACATATTAATTAATATTACATATCCATTTGTACTTACAGTTTACTTCTGTACCCAACTTCTGATGAATGACAGATAGCCATGAAACGCGTCAAGTTTCCATGGGGTGCTCTATCAAGCCTGGCTTACTACCTATTCACTGGCCCATATATATCTTTTATACATTTAAAATTCATTGAGTAGTATGTAACCACTCGTGTGTATGTGCATCTATCTTACAGCAGCTCTGTTGCATATGGGTTGCTAATGCCTGTTAATAGGAAATACCTTATATTATACTCTATTATTACCTACAGTACTATCTCTTATGTGCTGCCAAGCTGACATATATGTATCTATTACATTTATACCATGTGTATGTGCAGATATATGAAAATACTTTTTTATCAGTTTTATATTATTGTTACAAATAAATAATGTTTACCAACCACTCCACCCCCACAAGTCAATTGCCTCATTTAAAGTCCCACATCCCCCCTTTTTTGGTTACATACTCATACTCAGGATGGAGTTACATGTAATGTGCCTCATTTAAAGTCCCAAACTCCCCCCCTTTTTGATACTGGTTCCCAAGAGTTGTCTTCGGGTCCATAGCCTTTCCATGCAATTAAAAACTGGATAGCGTCCCTTGTTTTTCTACAATCCACAATTGTATCAACCTCATATTCCTCATCGCCATGGATTATTGTAGGTGCTGGTGGACCTGACTCACGACCAATGGATCTAACTTTGCGGTTTTTAGCAAGGACACGTGAAAGACAGGGTGAATTACGTAAGTCTCTGGGAGTGAAAGTTCGTAGGCTGCTGGATTAATCTGCCTCTTGACAGGAAATGGACTGATATATCTAGGTCCGAGCTTCTTGGATGGACATGACAATTTTAAATTGGCAATGGATAACCAGACCTTGTCTCCTTTTTGAAGTTTTAGATCTCCTCTTCTTTTCCTGTCAAATAGTTTTTTATTTTATCTTGTTGTGCTATTTTATATTTTATCTTGTTGTGCTTTAGAAATGGCATCTTGCAATACCTTGTTGTTAGACTGAAGAGCCTTTCTTGGACTGCAGGAACCGAGGAATCAGGCAAGATGTCGGGTAGGAAGACTGAGAAGTACCCATAATTTGCAAAAAACGGGGCTTGTCCTGTAGACGAGTGAACTGCATCATTGTATGTGAATACTGCCAGGGGTAAAAGTGATGCCCAGCCATCTTGGCAAAGGATGAGAAGCACCAAAGGTATTGTTCCAGAGTCTGAATTGTTTGTTCTGTTTGGCCATTTGTCTGTGGGTGATAGGCTGATGAGAAACAAGTTTTGATCTTTAGTATCCTGCTAAGATCTTTCCAGAATCTGGACGTAAATTGTACCCCTCGATTGGAGGTAATGCTGCTGGGTACCCTGTGGAGTCTAACCACTTCCTTGATGAAGGTACAAGTGGCCTCTGTTGCTAAAGGGGGTTACTAGCATGGGAACTAAATGGGCCATCTTTGTTAATCTGTCAACGATCTCAAAGATGGTAGTGAATCTTTCGGATGGTGGAAGCTAAACAATAAAGTCCATATTGATAATTTCCCAGGGTCTCTTGGGAATAGGTAAAGGCCTTAACAGGATTTGGTTTATCATTCTTGTTTTGGGTGCAGACCCCACAGGTACAAATATAATCCTTGCAATCGGACCCTAAACCTGGCCACCAAAAGGACCATTTGGTGCACTCTCTTGGTTACCCCAAAATGTCCCACCAAGGCATGGTCATGACACAGGCTAAGGATCTTGGGGCACAGACTTGGGGGTACAAACACCTTTTGGTTGTGCAGGAATAACCCCTCTTGTTCCTGAAAGCAAACACCTGGTGGTAAAACATCCCTTGTGGATGCCTGTTTAAGCTGGGTGATCAGATCTACTTGCAGTAGCAGAAAAATTCAGGCCGGCAGGATTGTGTCGGCTTGGTGATGTGGAAGGAGAAACAGCAAAAGAATAGTGCCCATCTGGCTTGACGAGGTCTTAATCGTTTGGCTGTTATGAGGTATTCAAGATTTTTGTAATCGGTAAAGATCAAAATGGGGTGAGCTGCTCCTTCCAGCAAGTAACGCCATTCTTCTAGGGCTGTCTTTATGGCCAATAACTTCCGCACTCCCACATCATAATTCCTTTCTGCGGGGCTGAGTTTCCTAGAAAAGAAGGCAATGGGGTGTAACAGAGATTTTATTCCCTGGCGCTGTGACAGGATGGAACCCACAGCATTCTCCAAAGCATCCACTTCAAGGGCGTATGGTGATGCAGGATCTGGATGTTGCAAAATAAGTGCTGTGGTAAACAGAGTCTTTGTCTGATCAAATGCTGCTTGTGCTGCAGATATCCACTGAAAACAGGTATTCTGTTTTGTCAGTTGGGTAACAGGAGGGATGATGGCACAGAAATTTTTAATAAACTTGCGATAAAAGTTGGCAAATCCTATTAACTTCTGTGTGCTCTTTCTGTCTGTAGGAGTGGGCCATTCGAGGATAGATTTGACTTTTTAGGGATCCATGGAGATGCCTGAAGTGGAAATAGGTCCCAAGAATTGGATTGTTTCTTTTTCAAAATTCACACTTCTGGATGTTTTTCCCGGGGATCTGAAGTTACAGGAACAGGGTGATATGAGCAGATCCCTTTCCCACAGAACAGTTAGCAAGGTAAGTAGAGGGAATGGTCTTGGTCTTTGTGGGCCTCACAGTTTTGAAGGTAATGTCTTGCTTCAAAAAATTAAGAGAGAGAGTCAAAGATTGTACTGTTCCATTCCAGGAGCTGATGGGCCCATGACCGTGGTTCTCCGAGAAGCAGGGATATGGCAAAGCCCACCTTGGTGGTTTCAAGTGAGAAAGTTCTTTGTTGCAGGACAAAGTAAAGTTCACAAGAGTTCTTGACCACTTCCCGCCCGCCGGCCATCATATGATGTCCTTGACTTTGAGTGGGTATATCTGAATGATGCCTGCAGCTACAGGCATCATTCAGATATCGCTTTTTTTCAGCTGGCAATTCCCTACAGCATAAGAACAATCATAGCAGCTGTTCCGCCACTTGAATGTTCTTAGGGACGGTGAGAGGGGACATCCCCCCCTCCCGCCGCCCTCCGGTGCTTCTACCGACTCACCGCTTCCATCAGGAGTCGGAGACAGGATCCGCCGGCCCCGGATTTTTACCATAGAGGTTTCCGGACCAGATGGACGCCAGAGTTTCTATGATCACTCGGAGGCCTCTGAATTCAAACAAACAAACAGCGCTGCCTCAGCTGGGAAGCCAAGATTGTTTTCTTATTATTATTTCAGGCTTCCCAGCCTAGAGGTGAGATGTGGGGTCATATTGACCCCACATATCACTGTAAAGAGGAACGATCATGCCATATTCCTATTACAAGGGATGTTTACATTCCTTGTAATAGGAATAAAAGTGATCAAAATTTATTTATTTTTTTTAAAGTGTCAAACTAAAAAAAAAAAGTAAAATTAACAATAAAAAAATAGAATAAAAATTTAAAGCACCCCTGTCCCCATGTGCTCGCACGCAGAAGCGAACGCATACATAAGTCCCGCCTACATATGAAAACGGTGTTCAAACCACACATGTGAGGTATCGCCGTGAACGTTAGAGTGAGAGCAATAATTTTAGCCCTAGACCTCCTCTGTTATTCAAAACATGTAACCAGTAAACATTTTTAAAGCATCGCCTATGGGGATTTTTAAGTACCGAAGTTGGCGCCATTCCACGAGCGTGTGCAATTTTGAAGCGTGACATGTTAGGTATCTATATACTCGGCGTAACTTCATCTTTCACATTTTGCAAAAAAATTGGGCTAACTTTACTGTTTTTTCTTCCAAAAAAAGCGTTAAAAAAATTGCTGCTCAAATACCGTGCGAGATAAAAAGTTGCAATGACTGCCATTGTATTCCCTAGGGTTTTTGCTAAATTTTTGGGGGTTCTATGTAATTTTCTAGCAAAAAAAATGATGATTTTTACATGTAGGAGAGAAGTGTCAGAATTGGCCTGGGTGGCAATGGTTAAATGCCCTGAACTTGTGCCGATCCCCTGAAATTCACTCTGGTGCAGGAACTTGTGGTTCTGGTGGTGGTATAGTTCCTGTGGATGCGGGTAAAGTCTGTTCAGATGTGGAGTGGCCAGGTGCTATAGCAGGTGCAGAGGTTACTGAGGTAGAGGTCATGGATTGGATGTGACCCTCTAGCTGGAGGCAGCTTTCTTGCAGGGTGCTGGCTGCCTGGGTAAGAGAGGCAAGTTGCTGGCATAGCGTCTCCAGAGGTGAAGCCCCTCTCTTGATCTCCGACATCTGGCTGAGTGGTACTGTCACGTACCTGGTGGAGATTGAGCTGTAGAGAGGGCTTCTCTTGCACCTCCTGTCCAACGCCCCTAATAGAGATGACAGAGACTTTAGGATATAGAGTGGCATGAGGGCCAGTATAGAAGGTGGCACCAGCTGAGGCTTGACAGGAATCTGATGGCCGTAGATCACCGGACAGGCACTGGGAACTGGAACTCTGTGTTGCTGGATCAGCAAGCAGAAGCGTAGCCGGAACATAAGCCAGGGGGTCATCAACAGCCAGGCAGAGCAGGTACAGGAACGTGAGACTGGAGCCAAGACAGGATACAAACCGGGTTTGGTACACAATCAGGCAGCAAGGTACAGGAGCATGAGACAGGAGCAGAGTCAAACACAAGCCAAGGTCACAGGTAGGCAGGCGCAAGTCCAGAGGAGGGTACAGGTGAAGCTTGGTAAAACACAGGTAAACTGGAACAGATCAGGGCACAGGTCAACAGGAACAAGCTGAAAGATCACTCAGCAATGTGTATGTGTCATTGCTCAGTTTAAATAGGCTGTCTGGCGCTAGTACGTGCACGTGTCTGCGCATGTGCGCCTGTTCGCGCCCGCACGCGCTCACAAATGTGCCAATACATGTTTCTCTTTGTGCACATGCTGGTGTGCCCGTGCCTGTGCGCCAAAGTGCGTTTGCTAACCGGACTCTTACAATGCCGTTTTTCTGGCATGGCCCTTCAACAGAAGTCAGGCGTTCGGCCGGCTTCTGTCGGACAAGTTGCCATACATACAGATCAAACGTCGGCTTGTTTCTGTTGAACCGGCTGATATCAGCCGATATTCAGCCCGTGTGTACTAGGCTCTAATGTTTTAAAAAGAATGATACTCTATGTGATGTTACCTCCCTAAACCGTAGACCACAAAGAAGCTATTAACCTCTTCAGCCCCGGAAGAATTTACCCCCTTCCTGACCAGAGCACTTTTTGCAATTCGGCACTGTGTTGCTTTAACTGACAATTGCGCAGTCGTGCGACGTGGCTCCCAAACAAAATTGACGTCCTTTTTTCCCCACAAATAAAGCTTTCTTTTGGTGGTATTTGATCGCCTCTGCGATTTTTATTTTTTGTGTTATAAACAATAAAATAGTGACAATTTTGAAAAAAACGCATTATTTTTTACTTTTTGCTATAATAAATATCCCCAAAAAAATATTTAAAAAATTTTTTTTTCCCTCAGTTTAGGCCGATACATATTCTTCTACATATTTTTGGTAAAAAAAATGTGCAATAAGCATTTATTGATTGGTTTGCGCAAAAGTTATAGCGTTTAAAAAATAGGGGATAGTCTTATGACATTTTTATTATTAATTTTTTTTTTACTAGTAATGGCGGCGATCAGCGATTTTTTATCGTGACTGGGACATTATGGTGGACACATCGGACATTTTTTACACATTTTTGGGACTATTGTCATTTATACAGCAATCAGTGCTATACAAATGCACTGATTCCTGTGTAAATGACACTGTCAGTGAAGGGGTTAACCACTAGGGGGCTAGGGAGGGGTTAAGTATGTCCTAGGGAGTGTTACTAACTGTGGGGGGGCGTGGCTACGTGTGACACGTCACTGATCCCTGCTCCCGATCACAGGGAGCAGAGATCAGTGACACTGTCACTAAGCAGAATAGGGAGATGCTTGTTTACAATAGCATTTCCCCGTTCATCCTCTCCGTGAGGCGATCTCGGGTATCCCCTTGGCGATCAAGTCCGTGGGACCTGCGACCCGACTCACGGAGCTCCCGGCCGGCGGCGTGCATGCAATGGCACGGTGGCAAATTCAAAGGGACGTACGGGTACGCCCATTTGCCCAGCCATGCCATTCTGCCGACGTACATCGGCGTGCGCCAGTCGGGAAGGGGTAAATCACCCATTAATATAGGCCTAAAAAATCTCAGATACAAAGTCACAAGCACCAGTGCACATATATGCAAAGACAACAGCGACAATGCACGCATACTCATAGTCAAAATATGAGATTGAACCAGATAAGAATTATGTACAGACAACATAAATGTCAGACATATTATCAGGCATAATATAACCTCCTATCCAAAATCTCATGGAGGAAATTTCATAGGAAATAAAAAATAGTGATAAAAACCTAACTTTGCTATACCACTTGCCCCTTGTCACTCTGAAACCTGCGGAGGGTGCTGTATTGCGTACAATTTTATCAGTGGGAGGTTAAATATGCTTTTAAAATATGATGTTATAGCCCAACATTGCCTGCGTCTGCATATATTGTACATTGTAGCATGCCAAACAGGGTGGCTAGTTTCCTACATGTAGTGGGATTATATACAACAAGCGTAGTCACCCTTCAAAAAGACTGTAATTTTGGGGATATGCTGTTTAACACTGCTGTTTAACACTGTTATTAGAAGGAATAAAGATAAAAGTGGTATATAATACATATATACAGTGTATATATACACAGTATCTCACAAAGTGAATACACCCCTCACATTTTCCCCATTCATCTTTCAGGACAGCACCATAGAGAGACACCGGCTCCTCCCCTCTTAGGAAACACTGCCTTCCAATTCAACATTTAAACCTCATCCTCCCAACGGCCCCTCAGTTCAGGTGTTTCCTCCGGTGGGGAGACACTGCTTGGGAACCGAGGCGGATCAGTCAGGGAGGCTGAAGCCAAAAAATCTGTCTGTGGAAGAGGGGGAGTCGGGTCTCTCTAGCTCTTTCCCTCTATTATTTTTTATTCAGTCAGGTAAAGGCTGGGGAAGCCATACTTACCTGTTTTTTAAACTGAATTAGCGCGCCTCAGCCTCTCTTGGGGAAAGAGACAGCTAGGGGGGTCTGTATTTCTTCTGCCCAGGGGGGCGCTGTGGGAAGTGCCTGAGTCTCTCCTGTTCAAGCAGCCAGCGTCTGAAGCTCTATGGCCGGGTCGGATGACGGGTGACGTCAGTTCCGGCGAGGGCGGGCACTTCCGACGATTCCGCGTCTTCCGGTTCCGGACGCGGAGAAAGAAAACGGACCGAGCGTTCGGCTGGTGCGACCCTCTTGCTTTGCTGTAGAGTCAGCTATCGGGGGAAACGATCGACCACCATCCTCAGCGGACATGTCGGAGACAGAGGTCTCTAGAACTGCTCCAGGAGACAGTAGCACCAGCCATGCTAAGGTAAGTGGAACCCTGGGGTGGTGTTCCCTTACCTAAATCCCGATAGCTTCACGGGTGTTCTCCCCTCACTGGTGGTCGGGGGGAAGGGGAGTGTGTCTGGGACCCTGGTGGTGGTTGGTCCTGGGGGGGGCACTCCTGGTGGTCCTCTGTAGAAGCACTGGTGGGATTGGGCATTTACGGCGACTCTCTCTTTCTTTCTTTTTCAGAAAGCCACAGAGAAAAGCAAGTCGCTTCATGGTTCAAAGAAAAAATGCCCCTCATGTAGAGTTAGTATGGGGGAATCCTGGACTAAGGCACTTTGCAAGGAGTGCATTGATGGATTGGTCAGGGAACAGGCAGCAGAACAGGGTACAGATCTTGCTGCATCCGTCAAGGAGCTTTCTAGCACCTTTCAGTCCTTTAAAGCACTCTTTTCTAGCTTCCAGTTGCCGCAAGCCCAAAGCAGTCCTTTACCAGTGCAGCAGAGTGTTACACCTAGCCCAGTGGATACTCCCTCTGTTAGTGCAGAGAGACCAGGGGGCTCCAGAGGGGATATTGAGGAGGAGCCAGATAGCACCGCTTCAGATTCTCAAAGGGAATCGGATGTGGAGGAGGTGGATGGGGAATCCACAAAAACCTCTCGCTATAAGCTTTCCCTGGACGAAGTGGAGGAGCTCTTGGGAGCTATTCACACTACTTTGGGTATTCAGGAAGAAAAGAAGGTGTTATTGCTCCATGACCAAATGTACAAAGGTCTTGGGGAACAAAAAAGGAAGGATTTCCCAGTCCATGATGTGTTGGTTGAGGCCATAAAGAATGAATGGAAAGATCCTGAGAGAAAACCTTTCTTTTCAAGGGCTTTGAAGCGAAGGTTTCCTTTTTCAAAAGGGGAGTCTCTAGTCTGGAATAAGACCCCTAGGCTGGATGCTGCTTTTTCTCAGGTTTCCAGGCAAACAGATCTGGCCTTCGAGGACATGGGGGTTCTTACAGACCCCATGGACAGAAGGATGGACTCTCTCTTAAAAAAGTCCTGGGATTCATCACAGGGAAACCTTAAGCCTGCCATGGCGGTCACAGTAGTGGCCCGCAATATGGAATATTGGCTTACACAGATAAAGGCGCATATTGAGGCAGGAACGCCAAAAGAGACTATTTTGGCTTCCTTCCCCATGCTACTTAAGGGGGTAGCGTATATTGCGGACGCTTCCGCCGAATCAGTGCGCATGTCCGCAAGGTCTTCAGCCCTCACTAATTCGGCTCGAAGGGCTCTATGGCTTAAGACGTGGCAAGGAGACAGCGCGTCTAAAATTAAACTCTGTGGAATTCCCCTCACAGGAGATCTCTTGTTTGGCCCAGGTTTAGAAACTGTTTTAGACCGGACGGCCGATAAGAAAAAGGCCTTTCCCATTAAAAAGAAATTTGGGGAGCAGGCTAAAAGAAAGTTTCGCCCTCAAAGAAAATTTGAAGCCCCAAAAGGAGAGCGGCAGAAAAAAGCTTGGGGGCAGAAGGGTAAGGGGCGGGGAGGGGCGTTTTTTCGCCCTCCTGAACAGCCCAAAAAGACCCAATGACGGGGTAACCACGGTGGGAGGAAGATTGGGGGCCTTCCTCCCACAATGGGAGATGATCACCTCCAACCAGTTTGTGTTAGGGATCATAAGAAGAGGTTACCAGCTAGAGTTCTCAGAACCCCCTCAGCACAGACTTCTGGTCACCGAGCTGCCAAAGTGTGCAGAGAAAGCGTCAGCTCTTCTATCAACCTTACAGGAGTTAGAGGAACAAGAGGTGATAGTGAGGGTGCCTGTAGAGGAGACAGGCAGAGGCTTTTACTCCCACATTTTTGTGGTCCGCAAGCCGTCGGGAAAATTCAGACTTATCATGAATCTGAAGCCTCTGAATGTCTCAATCACCTACAGAAAATTCCGGATGGATTCTATCTATTCGGTGAAAGCGCTTCTTCCCCCAAATTGCTTCATGGCGTCAATAGACTTAAAGGACGCTTATCTGCACATTCCAGTCGCAGAAAGTTACCAGAGGTTTCTCAGACTGGCGGTGAAAACTGGGGAAGGAACGTTTCATCTACAGTTCAAAGCACTCCCCTTTGGACTATCCTCTTCCCCCCGCATCTTCACCAAAGTGATGGTGGAGGTCCTGGCCTTCTTGCGGCTCAGAGGCATCTCTGTAGTCGCGTACCTGGACGACCTGCTCCTGTTTGCTCCTTCCCCGGAGCAGTTGTACCAGGATCTTCAGATAGCAAGAGACAGCTTAGAAAACCTGGGATGGCTCTTGAACCTGGAAAAATCCAGTTTGGTTCCGGCCCAAAAGGTTATCTTCCTGGGCTATGTACTGGATTCGACAAAACAAAGAGTGTTCCTTCCAGCAGAAAAAATCCAGAAGGTGGACGGAGCAATATTACTGCTCCAGGGCAGCAGTCAGATCTCAGTAAGGAAAGCAATGTCAGCGCTGGGCTTACTGACTTCCACACTTCCGGCAGTTCAGTGGGCAGGGCTGCACTTTCGCCCCTACAGCTGTTTATTCTGAGTGTCTGGGACCACAGTCCAGCATCTCTGGACTCCCTTATATCTGTGCCAAGTCAGGTCAAAAGGTCCCTCTGGTGGTGGAGGAAAGGGTCCAATCTCTCACAGGGTCTGGAGTGGGTTCTTCCAGTGTCCAGAACGGTTACGACCGATGCGAGCGGCACAGGGTGGGGAGCACACCTAGATTCCAAGGTGATACAAGGCACCTGGGAAAAAGAAGACGCAAAAAAGTACTCGAACTGGAGGGAACTGAGAGCAATAGAGTTGGCTCTCAGAGCTTTTCAGAAAGAACTCCTGGGGCAGGATGTGAGGGTCCGTTCGGACAACTCATCAGCAGTGGCCTACATCATAGGTAAAAGAGGAGCAGCGCTGTGAGAAATGTTCCATGTGATGAACAGAATTAGTACATAGGTAAAAAACCAAAAATTATTTTTAAAATTGGGATAAGCTCCAAGTTCATAGATAATATAAACAACTGGACTGTCCTATTGAAAACCAATCTTGATGGTAAATACGGGACGTGAATATGGGAATCAATGAGTCCTTCACCACACCACTGTGATAGTAAAATTGTGCGCTTACCAAATGGCAAGCTTAGAAGAGCTTGCGACCTTAACCCGGTCGGGGCCTTTCAAGGTGGAACCATCAAGGAGAGACACACCTCTTGGTTTGAATTAGGCACACTGTTCTTCCAGTTACCACTCTAAATGGAGATGTGACCCCAGGCTAGGGATAAACCTCCAAGGGGGTGTACCAGAGAAAAAAAGGAAAGCAACATAGCGTAATCCTGCTTCCACTTTTAATAAAATCAAAAGAAATGCACTTACATGTAAAAGGATAACAATAAAACATTAGAGCCGGCCGGCTAGAAAGCGAACGCCCGTCCTGTAGACTGTAGACGGTAAATGCAGCACGTCAGCACGTCAGCACGCCCGACGTACGTTTCGTCACACTCTGACGTCGTCTGGGGCACGGGCGACGCACTGACGTGTCGCATTAATATACTGAAGCAACGTAACCAGACCTCGTACTGAGGACGGGACCGGAAATCACCTTGCGTTCCACCAGTTTAGGGCGGATGGCACAAAAACGCCATCTTAAATGTGGGAATGTGCGTAACATTCTATAACGATTTCCGGTGTAAACAGAGGAAAACCAACTTCCGTTCCTAAATGTAATTAACCACAGTAAGTGGGATTCCTCGTTATCGAAAGTGTAAATAGAAATATATTAATTAAAATTAATTAAATAAATGAATTAAAATCAAGCAACTTATTCCACAAAGAAATATGAGTGGGAATAAAGGGGAATAGAGAAATATCCCATCAAATCCCATGCCACGTAGCTAATAGACAGGAAAATCATTCGCTACATATATAGGGGCGTCCCAGAGCCTTCCATAGCTCTGTGAACGCCCTGAACTGTATAAATAAATGACTAATCTAATTGAGGATAAATATACCTAGAGGAAAGGAAGGTGATTTCTCCCATCTCTCGAGAGCATTAGGAACACCATATACAAGCAGAGGGATATATACATTGTGAAATAAACCAAATTGGGAGAATAAAGAAGTACTATATAGCATTTACTAGTCCCAGATCCACGCAGGTACTAATATGACACATACCCCCTTAGACGGACACAATTCTTCAATGAAGCATCTACCATCCCAACAGAGGTACAAATCCAATAGGTCTAATTAACAGTGTAAAGACCATTCATTAGAGGCATCCAGGAACACTAAAGGGGTGGAAATGAGTACAAGCCGGAAGTTCTGAGAATCATGCATTATTCATGAATTATCGATAAAGGCGTTAGTGTCAGTGTCAATATTAAGCCCATAGGGGGCATAGCACTTGATTTTATGTATCCAGAGCATCTCAAGTTTTGAGATGCTCCTAACCAAAGAACTACCTCTCCAATGGGGACGATATCTATCGATTCCTAAAAAAAGTGTTTTAGAGGGGTCTTTATTATGTGTGGTCAGATAGTGCTTAGAAACAGAATGTTTCGGGAAGCCATTCAAAATGTTAGTGATGTGTTCGTTTAGACGAACGGAGAGTGGTCGCCTGGTCCTACCCACATATTGTAGGCCGCAAGGGCACTGCAGTAAGTAGACGACCCCCTCCGTTGTACATGTAATGAAGGGCCTAATATCGTGTTCCTCGTGAGTGCTATTAGAGGTGAATTTCTGGGTTCGTCTGGATGTTGCGGAGTTGAGCCTGCAGACACGACATCTCCCACATTTATAGTACCCCTTCAGATTGTCAAAAAGGCCCTGAATGCCTCTAGTGGGTGGATCAAGAACATTGGGGGCCAATCTATTCCTAAGTGATGATGCCCCTTTAAAGATCACTTGTGGTTTATCTGGAATAACAGTTCTCAGAATCGGATCATTCCCCAATAGATGCCAATGTTTCTTGAGTAGGCTTTTTATATTTGTATGCTGTATAGAATAAGTGGTGATAAAGGGGAGAGTGACAGACCTTTCTCTAGGGGGTGCTTTTTGAATAAGTAACTGTTCCCTACATCAACAGGCAAGGGGGAACCAGGAGCAAATCCTTGTGGGGTCTGGCAGAATCCATCCTCAGGTGGGCCGAAGGGAGCATTCTCTCTCTTTCTGCAATACATCTGAAGGGGGAGCAGAACCAAGTGGCAGACTTTCTGAGCAGAAAAATGCTGAAGGAAGGCGACTGGGTCTTGAACCAGGACATCTTCGACATGATTACTCAGAAGTGGGGGGTTCCCTCTGTGGATCTCTTCGCCTCAAAGGCAAATACAAAAGCTCGTCTGTTCTTTTCCCTAAGCAGATGGGACGGAGCAGCCGGGGTGGATGCACTAGCTCAGAGCTGGCGTTTCTCAAGGTGTTATGCCTTCCCCCCTCCCGTAATGATTCCAGCAGTTCTAAGAAAATTTCGGTCAGAAGATACAACCCTCATTCTGATAGCACCACACTGGCCAAGGAGGCCGTGGTTCTCTCTCTTGAAGAGTCTGACAGTGGAACCTCCCTGGATTCTACCTATCCAGGAGGATCTCCTCTCTCAAGGCCCAATCTGTTGCCCTCAGGTGGAGCGATGGAACCTCGCAGCGTGGCTACTGAGGAAGAATTGCTGAAGGGCAAAGGTTTCTCGGATCGGCTAGTAACAACTCTCCTAAATTGCAGGAAAAGAGAGACGCAAGCCATTTACCTAAAAGTGTGGAAACGCTTTAACAGTTGGTGCACAGAAAGCTCCTTCGATGTACGAAGTTCTGTAGCAGTATTAGAGTTTCTGCAGGCAGGAGCGGACAAAGGATTAGCCCTTAGCACCTTGAAAGGACAGGTATTGGCACTAAGCGTTTTCCTGGAAAAGCCATTAGCTATAGATCCTTGGGTAGCTAGGTTTTTTAGAGCTTTAGGCAGACAGAGGCCTGTTAAAAGTTCCCCATTCCCAGTGTGGGATCTTTCCTTAGTTCTACAGTCTCTTACAGGGGATCCTTTTGAGCCGTTGGAATCCTGTACCTTGAAGTTGATCACCCTCAAAACGGTGTTTTTGGTGGCGATCACCACAGCAAGGAGAGTAAGTGAACTCGAAGCCCTTTCTATTAGGGCGCCTTTTTTTCAGGTTTTTCCGGACCGTTTGATTTTTAAAACGGATCCGGCCTTTTTGCCAAAAGTGGCCTCTAGTTTTCATAGGGGCCAAGAAATTATTTTACCTACCTTCTGTTCGAATCCTGTGAGGGAACAGGAGCATATTTTTCACAAACTGGACGTTAGAAGGTGCGTCCTTCAGTACTTAGATTGTACGAAACAGTTTAGGAAATCCGATTCTTTTTTTGTATTATTTTCAGGGGCTAGGAAAGGGTTCAAAGCCTCTAAACGATCAATAGCCAGATGGTTAAGGTTGGCCATTAGCCAGGCCTATGTAGTCGGGGGTTTGGAGCCCCCGGAGGGTATTAAAGCACATTCCACCAGGGCAGTGGCAACTTCTCAAGCAGAGTGGGCTGGTGCTTCTCCGGAGCAGATCTGTAGAGCAGCAACGTGGTCCAGTTTTTCCACGTTTGTGAAGCATTACAGATTGGACCTGCTGTCAGCCAAAGACCAAGCCTTTGGGCGTAAGGTGCTGCAGGCAGTAGTCCCTCCCTAAGGTAAGGTGCTCGCTTATCCTCTCTATGGTGCTGTCCTGAAAGATGAATGGGGAAAAACGGAGTTACTTACCGGTAACATCCTTTTCCAGGAATCTTTCAGGACAGCACTAGTACCCACCCAGGTTATTGATCATCTATGAGAACTCATCGCATGAGAGCGTCAGGTAAGATAAAGATTTGTATGACGTATTCTTGTGTCTCCCCAGCTGGCCGGAGGAACTCGTGAAGAACTGAGGGGCCGTTGGGAGGATGAGGTTTAAATGTTGAATTGGAAGGCGGTGTTTCCTAAGAGGGGAGGAGCCGGTGTCTCTCTATGGTGCTGTCCTGAAAGATTCCTGGAAAAGGATGTTACCGGTAAGTAACTCCGTTTTTTGTAAATATTTTATTATACCTATTCATGTGACAACACTGAAGAAATGACACTTTGCTACAATGTAAAGTAGTGAGTGTAAAGCTTGTATAACAGCAGGGCTTTTATCTCTGAAAATAGGTACAGGAACTCGATCATGACCCCCCCACTACACACACCCTCCAAACAGCATCAAATAGTGGGTGTGGTCAAATTTCACTGACAGTGGGAGGGTCTTAACAGGGCCATTAATTACCAGAAGTGCATTATGTAGAGTGCAGAGTTCGGGGAGGGGGTTTCACACAGACTGCAGAGTTCAGGGTGAGCTACGTAAATAGTCCACTGCATACAGAGTTTAGGGGTGTGCTATACACAGAGTGCAGGTTTCAGCCTTCTTCCACAGCTGCTTACCTTTGCATCCACCATCCACATCTCACTTTCACCCGTCTTCAGCTCTTACTTCTGCATGCAAACCCCCTCGGCTGCCCCCATCTTCTCCCCATCTTCTTAAAAGCTCCACCATCTTCCACGTGTCTTATTTTTGTTGCTGTATTAAGCTGAAACACCCAGTTGGCTCTAGTACCTCCCCACATACTGTAGTTGGCTCTGCCTCTCACTTGCAGGGAGATCATCCAGTGGTGATATTGGCATTTGTACTGCATTCCGGGCACCTGCATCTTCCTTTTCCCCAGGAGATCTGATCTGTGGGAGCTGTTGGGGAACAAGCTGTCACTTGTAAGCATAGAAGCTGGACTTTTGTGTTTTCAAGTAATAGTGGTGAGCAGAGAGCCTAAGGCAGAGGTGGTGGAACTGAGTTCCACCAAGTTCCAGCTGAAAAAAAGCCCTGTATAACAGTGTAAATTTGCTGTCCCCTCAAAATAACTCAACACACAGTCATTAATGTCTAAACTGCTGGCAACAAAAGTGAGTACATCCCTAAGTGAAAATGTGCAAATTGGGCCCAAAGTGTCAATATTTTGTGTGGCCACCATTAATTTCCAGCACTGCCTTAACCCTCTTGGGCATGGACTTCACCAGAGCTTTACAGGTTGCCACTGGAGTCCTCTTCCACTCCTCCATGATGACATCACGGAGCTGGTGGATGTTAGAGACCTTGCTCTCCTTCACCTTCTGTTTGGGGATGCCCCACAGATGCTCAATAGGGCAGACTTGCTTGACCAGTCCATTACCTTTACCCTCAGCTTTTTAGCAAGGCAGTGGTTATCTTGGAGGTGTGTTGGGGTCATTATGTCGGAATACTGCCCTGTGGCCCAGTCTCCGAAGGGAGGGGATCATGCTTTGCTTCAGTATGTCACAGTACAAGTTGGTATTCATGGTTCCCTCAATGAACTGTAGCTCCCCAGTGCTGGCAGCACTCATGTAATAAAATATTTACAAAAATGTAAGGGGTGTACTCACCTCACTATTGTGAGATTATATTATATATATATATATATATATATATATATATATATATATATATATATATATATATATATATATATACACACACACATATACACAGTGCCTTGGAAAAGAATTCATACCCCTTGAAATGTTCCACATTTTGTCATGTTACAACCAAAAACGTAAATGTATTTTATTGGGATTTTATGTGATAGACCGACTCAAAGTGGCACATAATTATGAAGTGGAAGGAAAATTATAAATGGTTTTCAACATTTTTTACAAAAAAATATGTGAAAAGTGTGGAGTGCATTTGTATGCAGCCCCCCTTAGTCAATACTTTGTAGAACCACCTTTCACTGCAATTACAGCTGCAAGTCTTTTTGTGGATGTCTCTACCAGCTTTGCACATCTAGAGAGTGACATTTTTGCCCATTCTTCTTTGCAAAATAGCTCAAGCTCTGTCAGATTGGATAGAGAGCATCAGTGAACAGCAACTTTCTTTTTTTTTTTTAATTATTTTTTTTTAATTAAGAAAAAAGTAAATAACAAGAAATGGTACAATGTACAACGTACAGTACAGAGAAAAGGTACATGGGTGGACAAACATATTATGCCGTATTCCATCAAGCAGTTAAATGAGTGTTAAATAAAAAAGCACCAACTTCCTGCTTAACATAGGCAGTCAAATTTCTGTATCCACTATCGTTACAAAAGGTTTTCTAATATTTAACTAGATGTCAGAAGTAGAATCGTTCTCCCTAATGTGTGTTTAATATGAGCATTGGTGTCTTGGTTATCCAACGACCATATACTGACAAAGTACCATTAAGAATCATAAACAAAACAACGAATACAAAACAGAGAAAGAGTATAGAGAAAATGGAAGAAAAAATAGTGAGGATGGAGGGGGGAGGGATAGAGGGGGGGGGGTTGCCTCGGTCCGGACTCCTATTATATAATATTCACCATCTAAAACAGTTTACTTAGGGTTTGACATAATTTCCGCAAATGCGGTTGTGTATTTAAAGGCAAACCAGCAGGACCATCTTTCTAAGCGAGAGGGTAAGGTCTTCCATATAGTATGTGCGATCAACTTCCATTAGCCATTGGCGTAAAGTAGGTATATTTTTTTGTTTCCAGAATCTGGGGATAAGTGCTTTAGCAGCATTAAGAAGGTGGGGGGTTATGGATTTCTTATATGCTCCCACTGATTTGCCTGTACAATGAATGAATGTAATAGTACAACAAACGGATCATTAGGAACCTCAGATCCTTGAATCTCTTTAATCCAGTGAAGGATGGACAACCAGAATGGTCGTATCAGCGGGCAAAACCACTAGATGTGGGCATGGGTTATACGCTCCCCACATCCCGGCCAGCACAATGGAGAGATGTGAGGGAAGTATTTATGAAGAAGGACTGGCGTGTAATGCCATCTTGTTACCAGCTTATAGTTCACTTCAGCTGCTTTAGTGGCTGAGGAAGAAATATGAGACATTATGAGGATAGCGGATTTTTGTGTTGGAGACAGTTCTTTCTGAAGTTCCTTTTCCCAATTGTGTAGGAAAGCCGGATCTCCTGCAGGGTTTATTGTTTGCATTATTTGATAAAAGTGAGAGACAGGCTTCTCCACTGGTTGTGTCTCGGCCAAAGCTGCCTCAACAGGTGTCAATTCAGTGACGGGCCTGATGGGTTTAGGAAGGGAATGAATAAAGGCCGCAAGTTGTCTATATCTCCAATGATCCATAGGGGTAGCCATCGAGCCTTGCAGAATTGTATTCAGGGGAATAACTCCCATCGAGGTAGTGACCTGATGTAATTGGGTTAACGTCCCCAGAGTCCATGGGTGAGTTTTGAGGTCTAAGTTCCCCGGCGGGAAAAAGTTATGACCTGTCAGTGGCATGAGAGGAGAATTATATGGCCAGTTGTTTGTTTTACAGAGAGAGTCCCACATCATAAGGGTGGAATGAGTAAGCGGAGAGGTCTTGGATGATAGGGCTCTATATTTCTGGGGGATCCATAGTTGTGTAAAGAGATCAGAACCACTTAGTTCTACTTCTAGCTCTACCCAAAGCTTAGTTGTTTTATGGAATTTCCAGTCGGAGATTCTGGTCAAGATGATCGCCATGGAATACTTTTTAAAGTTTGGTAAGGCTAAGCCTCCTTCTCGTTTAGATCTATTGAGAATGGACCTTGCAATCCTGGGACGCTTTCTGTTCCATATATATTTACCAGCCATCGATTTTAATATTGTAAAGAAACCTACTGGTATTTCAAATGGGATCATTTGAAATAAAAAAAGTAACATGGGTAGTATATTCTTCTTAATGGCCCCTATCCTCCCCAACCATGAATGAGCCATCTGAGACCATTTTTGTAAATCAGCTTTAATCGCGTTTAATAGGGGCAAGAAGTTTGAGCAGAATAGGGCGTCTGGGTTCGGAGTTAGGTAAATACCCAAATATTTCATTTTGTGTGCCTGCCAGCTGAAGGGAAAGGAACTTTTCAGTTGGGAAGCAATCTGTGAGGGAGTAGATATATTTAGTATTTCTGATTTGGACATATTGATTTTAAAATTGGAGATGAGACCGTACTTTGCGAATTCCGACATAAGATTAGGGAGAGATATGAGGGGTTGTTGTACATACAACAAAATGTCGTCTGCATACGCGGCATATTTGTGTTCGGTTGAGCCTACAGTAATCCCATGTATAGAAGGGTTATTTCTCACAGTGGACAAAAAGGGCTCAAGCGATAGGGCAAACAAAATAGGTGAAAGAGGACAACCCTGTCGAGTGCCGTTATGCAGGGTAAATGGGGCACTAAGGGTGCCATTCACTCTTAATTGGGTCGTGGGGAAATTATACAGTGCCTTTATTTAAGTCAATAAGGGAGCCTTAATACCCAGGTGAGTCAGTGTAGCCATGAGGAAGTCCCAATCCACCCTATCAAACGCTTTTTCAGCATCTGTTGATAATAAGAGGGTGGATTGGGACGACCCCCGGGTATGTGTTATTAGAGATAGGGTGCGAAGGGCATTATCCCTTGCCTCCCTACCCGGGATGAATCCTGTCTGGTCAGAAGAAACCCACTGCGGTATCAAGGGAAGGAGTCTATTCGCTATAGCTTTAGCATAAATTTTGACGTCAATGTTCAACAGTGAAATAGGACGATAACTTCCACATGCACAGGGATCTTTGCCAGGTTTGGGAATAATAGTAATGTGTGCGTGGGTAGTTTCAGGCCTGAGGGACTCACCATCAGAGATCGCGTTAGCATAGGAGGTTAAGTGCGGAAGTAAAATATCTGCAAAGGTACGGTAATATGCTACAGTAAAACCGTCCGGACCCGGGGCTTTACCATTTGCCATGGCTTTTAATGCAACGCGTAGCTCCGCAGTGGTGAGCTCCCCATCCAGAGTGTCTAGTAGATCAGGTGATAGTCTGGGTAGGTTAGCTTGGGCCAGATATTCTTTTATAAGCTTAGTTTTAGTGTCTCGATCTGTTACTGAGTGTTGAACAAGGTATAAGTGTTGAAAAATGTCCCCAAACTCTTTAGCTATTGATGGCGTGTCATGAACCAAACCATCTGTAGTGTTTTTAATTTTAGCTATAAAGGTGGCTGTTTTCTTTTGTTGAAGTGAGCGTGCCAATAGTCTACTCGGTTTATTACCCCATTCATAAAAACGTTGGGCCACTATGCGGGCTTGTTGTTTTTGTTCAATGTGGAAAAGAGACTTTAATTCTTCCCTTTTCAAAGTCAAGTTGAGAAATACCGCTTGCGATTGGTTCGCTTTATGTGATTGTTCAAGATCTTTAATCTCATTTAGCAACTTAGATTGTTGAAATATCCGTTCCTTCTTTTTTCTAGACCCCAATTCTATGAGCTTTCCTCTATTATGGGCCTTGTGCGCCTCCCACAGTGTGCCTGACGAGGTTTCAGGGTGTTTATTTTCAGCAAAGTAAAGGGATAAATTCTCACCTATTTGTTTTCTATCTATTTCCTCATCTATGAGATGTTCGTTAAGCTTCCAATTGGTAGACCTGTGTGGTAGGGAGGGGATTTTAATGGTCAATGTGATTGGGGCATGATCTGATAGAGGAGATGAGTCAATATGGGTGTTGGTAGGGAGTGAAAGATGGTGGTGATCAATGAGAAAAAAGTCTATTCTGGAGTAGGTGTGATGTACCTGCGAAAAATGGGTATAATCTTTCATACACGGGTGCATAATTCTCCAGATATCAACCAACTGGGATTTGTGTAGTCATTTGCGAATAAACAGTAAACGTTTATGTGGTATATTAGTTCTGCCTCTAGACGTGTCTATGGCAGGTTCTAATGGGGTATTAAAATCTCCAGCCAGGAGGACACACCCGCGTGCGAAGTCTCTAGGTGAACGGGTTTCAAATGTGAACGGGGTGCCCCTGCGGAACCCAATGGCCACACCTTTAGCTTTGTGTACATCCGATAAGCTGTAGTACCACATGGGGTACTGTTGAGAAGAAAGTTTCACCCGTGTGGAGTGAGTGAGATGGGTCTCCTGCAGAAAAACAATGTCTCCCTGCAGGCGACCCAGCTCCCTGTATAAGTTGTGCCTTTTCCCCGGGGCGTATAGCCCACGCACATTAAAAGAGATAAGATTTACCTTAGCCATGGAGACCAGCAAGGGGAACCCACATCCACGGTAACCTGAGGAGCCGGACCTGAGGCGGGGAAGAAGAGTTTAAGAGGTGGATGGGTCCAATGGGGAGAGGTGAAAGAAGGAAAAGAAATGATAAGAAGGAAAAGGAAAAAAGAACAATCAATATCCAATACCAGGTGAAAGTTAGACCATTCGGGGGGGTGGTCAAGAAGTGCACGCATTAAACTGCGGTGCATGGTGGGGCACACCAGCGGCAAAACACCCCCACACCCGTCACCCAAATATGAGCTAGGGCATGGGGATGTCCGCCGGCAGGGTACCCCTTGAACAGGGGAGTGAAGGTCTCCGTGCATATGCACGGTCACCAAGGTTGGTGTGGGCGTCGTCGGGTTGCTCCGGCGCCAACACCAAAACATCACAAATTGATAATTGCAAATATCAAGGCACTCATGGTGCGTCAGAGCCACAGTGACTCGAACATGAAAGGCCAAATGCCTAGTTACCTGGAGCTTAAAAGGTATAACACTGGTTAATGAATAAAAAAAAACCCTATAACAAAAAGGGAACATATATAAAAAGAGACAAAGTAAACAAAATTATATCCTAACATAAGAATGTCATGGCTACGTCATGTATACATACGGCTAAGGGCCTAATCAGTAACCATCAAAGTCTATAATGTTACCAGACTACTTAAGACCCATTGAAAGGCAGATGCGACCCTAATCGGTCAGCAATGTAATGAGCAATGAGCTTGAGCCATCCAACTCATAGTATCAACCCAGTTCGGGTGAGCCTCCAGAGGCAGAAGAGCGATTTTTACGATCAACTTTTTGCCATCTTGATTCGGCATTAGAAGGTAGAGGCGGGATGTGATCTTGCCATCCGGGGAGCTCCGGCGGGGAAATGTTAACATCCATACAGAATTTTTCCAGCTCCTTGGGAAATCAGAGAATCGCAGTCTTACCATCCTTGTTAGCGATCAATGCAGCCGGGAACCCCCATCTGTATTTAATCGAGGCAGCTCGCAATTTCTCCGTCAAGGGGCGCAGAGCTCTGCGGCGTTCCAGAGTTTCCCTAGCAAGATCTGGGAAAAAAGATAACATGGCACCATCAAAATCCAGTGACGCAGCATCTCTGGCTTTTTTCATGATGAGTTCTTTTTCCTCATAATAGTGGATCCTGCAAATGACATCACGAGGGATATCTGAAGAGAGGTTCCGGGGGCGAAGGGCTCTGTGCACCCTGTCTATTTTCAATGGATAGTCTGAGATCTGGCCCAGTAGGCCGTTAAAAATGCCCCGGACGGAGGGGAGATGATCCTCTTCCCCAGTAGCCTCCGGCAGGCCTCTGATCCGGATGTTATTCCTCCTGTTGTGATTTTCCTGGTCCTCAATTTTATATAGCACCATTCTGTGTGCTATAGTAAGTGCGCGGGTTGAGGTTTGTAAATGTCTAATGGCCGCCGCGTGGCGATCAAGACAGTGTTCCGACTCCTCTACTCTCTCTAGAACATGCGAGAGGTCGGCTCGAACTGCAGACACCTCCTTCCTAATGGCACGTTCTAGGCCCAATAGCATGGAAGCCAGCTCAGCTTTAGTTGGCAAGTCGCTTACCAGTGCCTCTACTCCCGAACGCCTGGAGGAATCTTCCTCTCCCTCTGAGCCGGCTGAGGATACTGGAGAGCGGTGTCTGTGTTCAGGCCTGCGTCGGGGGGCGGAGCCTGTACCGGAGCTCATGCCACCAGGAGAGCGGCCTAGGCCGTCCATGTCTTCTGGATCATCTGGTTCTATAGCCAGGAACCGTTTAATCGATCCTACGGCAGTTCCTTTTTTAGGCAGAGGCTTCCCAGATCTCTTCCGCATCTTTATAATGTGGATGGAAGAGAGCGAATCAGTATAAGTGCTGAAAATAATGTGTCGGCGCCGGAGCACGAGAGAGACACGTCCTCACCGCTGCATAGCCAAACCACGCCCCACCGGAATCTTGAACAGCAATTTTCAAGGCTTGCCACAGATTCTCATTTGAATTTAGGTGTGGACTTTGACTGGGCCATTCTAACACATGAATATCCTTTGATCTAAACCAGGGGTCTCCAAACTATGGTCCTCCAGTTGTTCAGGAACTGCAATTCCCATCATGCCTAGTCATGTCTATGAATGTCAGAGTTTACAATTCCTCACGGGATGTGTAGTTCCGCAACAGCTGGAGGGCCATAGTTTGGAGATCCCTGATCTAAACCATTCCATTGTAGCTCTGGCTGTATGTTTAGGGTCGTTATCCTGCTGGAAGGTGAACCTCTGCCCCAGTCTCAAGTCTTTTGCAGACTCTAACATGTTTTCTTCTAAGATCACCCTGTATTTGGTTTGATCCATCTTCCCATCAACTCTGACTGGCTTCCCTGTCCCTACTGAACAAAAGCATCCCCACAACATGATGCTGCCACCACCATGTTTCATGATGGGGATGGTGTGTTCAGGGTGATGTGCAGTGTTAATTTTCTGCCACACATAGCGTTTTGCTTTTAGGCCAAAAGGTTACATTTTGGTCTCCTCTGACCAGAACACCTGTTTCCACATGTTTGCTGTGTCCCTCACATGGCTTCTTACAAACTGCAAACAGGACTTCTTATGGCTTTCTTTCAACAATGGCTTTCTTCTTGTCACTCTTCCATAAATAACAGGTCAATATCATTAATAATGTTATGAATAGTAAGATAAACAGCCAGCACATTTTTTTTTGATCAGCAAAATAAAAGTAAATAAAAGTCCACATTCGGCGAACAGTAGATCCAAGAAGGGAGAGTTGATAAACCCGTCACCAGCTTTAATGTGTATGGGAAAGCACACCACACCACGTGGAAATCCAATCTGCTTACCAGACAGCTGCAAAAAGTAGGCATGTAATAGACAGACCAAGACCACAGCTCCGCTCTCCAGCTATGAATAGTGGGTATGTAGAATCCAAGCCAGGAATGCAGCTAGCATCAGACACTCTCATACAACCAAGTTTTCTTGAACTCCAATATGAGATGTTGAAACATCCAACTAAACGGCCAGCGGTACCCGATGAAGAAATAAAGCAGCCAATAGTGAAGCCCGTATGGTAATATAAAAATGTATTCGTAATAACTTACATTTTAGTACAGGAAAACGCACATCATGATGTCCGCGTCTCTCAGCGTGCTAGAGTCACCCCTGACGTGTTTCATACAACAGGATTTCGTCAGATTTGTGGAGTGCACGACTAATAGTTCTCTGTGGACAGATTCCCCCACCTGAGCTGGGGATCTCTGCAGCTCCTCCAGAGTTACCATGGGCCTCTTGGATACTTCTCTGATTAATGCTCTCCTTGCCCATCCTGTCAGTTTAGGTGGACGGCCATGTCTTGGTAGGTTTGCAGTTGTGCCATACTCGTTCCATTTTCGGATGATGGATTGAACAGTACTCCGTGCGATGTTCAAAGCTTGGGATTTTTTTTATAACCAACTCTGCTTTTCCACAACTTTATCCCTGATCTGTGGATTCTATTTGCTAATTAGGTGGCTTCTGAGGGCAATTGGTTCCACTAGATTTTAGTTAGAGGTATCAGAGTAAAGGGGGTTGAAAGGGGTGGAATACAAATGCATGCCATATTTTTCACATATTTATTCATTAAAAAATTTGAAAACCATTTCTCATTTTCCTTCCACTCCACAATTATGTGCCACTTTGTGTTGGTCTATCACATACAATCCCAATAAAATACATTTACTTTTTTGGCTGTAACATGACAAAATGTGGGAAATTTCAAAGGGTATGAATACTTTTTCAAGGCACTGTATACAGTGGGGACGGAAAGTATTCAGACCCCCTTAAATTTTTCACTCTTTGTTATATTGCAGCCATTTGCTAAAATCATTTAAGTTCATTTTTTTCCTCATTAATGTACACACAGCACCCCATATTGACAGAAAAACACAGAATTGTTGACATTTTTGCAGATTTATTAAAAAAGAAAAACTGAAATATCACATGGACCTAAGTATTCAGACCCTTTGCTGTGACACTCATATATTTAACTCAAGTGCTGTCCATTTCTTCTGATCATCCTTGAGATGGTTCTAAACCTTCATTTGAGTCCAGCTTTGTTTGATTATCCTGATTGGACTTGATTAGGAAAGCCATACACCTGTCTATATAAGACCTTACAGCTCACAGTGCATGTCAGAGCAAATGAAAATCATGAGGTCAAAAGGAACTGACTGAAGACCTCAGAGACAGAATTGTGGCAAGGCACAGATCTGGCCAAGGTTACAAAAAAAATTCTGCTGCACTTAAGGTTCCTAAGAGCACAGTAGCCTCCATAATCCTTAAATGGAAGACGTTTGGGACGACCAGAACCCTTCCTAGAGCTGGCCGTCTGGCCAAACTGAGCTATCGTGGGAGAAGAGTCTTGGTGAGAAAGGTAAAGAAGAACCCAAAGATCACTGTGGCTGAGCTCCAGAGATGCAGTCGGGAGATGGGAGAAAGTTGTAGAAAGTCAACCATCACTGCAGCCCTCCACCAGTTGGGGCTTTATGGCAGAGTGGCCTGACGGAAGCCTCTCCTCAGTGCAAGATACATGAAAGCCCGCATGGAGTTTGCTAAAAAACACCTGAAGGACTCCAAGATGGTGAGAAATAAGATTCTCTGGTCTGATGAGACCAAGATAGAACTTTTTGGCTTCATGCTGTGGGGTGTTTTTCAGCTGCAGGGACAGGACTACTGGTTGCAATCGAGGGAAAGATGAATGCGGCCAAGTACAGGGATATCCTGGACGAAAACCTTCTCCAGAGTGCTCAGGACCTCAGACTGGGCCGAAGGTTTACTTTCCAACAAGACAATGACCCTAAGCACACAGCTAAAATAACGAAGGAGTGGCTTCACAACAACTCTGTGACTGTTCTTGAATGTCCCAGCCAGAGCCCTGACTTAAACCCAATTGAGCATCTCTGGAGAGACCTAAAAATGGCTGTCCACCAATGTTTACCATCCAACCTGAGAGAACTGGAGAGGATCTGCAAGGAGGAATGGCAGAGGATCCCCAAATCCAGGTGTGAAGAACTTGTTGCATCTTTCTCAAAAAGACTCATGGCTGTATTAGATCAAAAGGGTGCTTCTACTAAATACTGAGCAAAGGGTCTGAATACTTAGGACCATGTGATATTTCAGTTTTTATTTTTTAATAAATCTGCAAAAATGTCAACAATTCTGTTTTTCTGTCAATATGGGGTGCTGTGTGTACATTTATGAGGAAAAAAGGAACTGAAATGATTTTAGCAAATGGCTGCAATATAACAAAGAGTGAAAAATTTAAGGGGGTCTGAATACTTTCCGTCCCCACTGTATATAACGGATAAAATACATATTGAACACGTCATCTTTTTTCTAGGTAAATATATTTCAAAATATTTACATTTATATTTACATTTACATTTACATTTATATTTATATTGACATGACATTTTCACCACTTGCCATTGACAACCTATGCAATCCATACATACAAAGAAACCAAAACAAATAAGTTTAGAAATTAAGTTATGTTTAATAAAATGGAATAACACAGGGAAAAAGTATTGAACACGCTGACTGAAATTCATTTAATACTTCGTACAAAATCCTTTGTTGGTAATGACAGCTTCAAGATGCCTCCTGTATGAAGAAACTAGTCACATGCATTGTTCACTGTAATTTTGGCCCATTCTTCCACGCAAACAGTCTTCAAATATTGAAGGTTCAGTGGGTCTCTTCTATGAACTCTGATCTTTATTTCTTTCCATAGATTTTCTATGGGATTCAAGTCTGGGCCATTCTAGCAGCTTTATTTTCTTTCTTTGAAACAAACTGAGAGTTCCCTTGGATTTGTATTTGGGATCGTTGTCTTGCTGAAATGTCCACCCTCATTTCCTCTTCATCATCCTGGTAAATGGCAGCAGATTTTTATCAAGAATGTCTTGGTACATTTTTCCATTCATCATTCCTTCAATGATATGAAGTTTGCCAGTACCGCATACTAAAAAACAGCCCCAAACCATGATGTTCCCACCTCCAAACTTCACTGTTGGTATGGAGGTGTTTTGGGGTGATGTGCAGTGCCATTTGACCTCCAAAAATGGTGTGTATTATGGTATCCAAAGAGTTAAATTTTAGTCTCATCTGACCAGACCATATTCTCCCAGTATTTTATAGGCATGTCTAAATGTCATGCACCAAACTTTAAACAAGCTTCAACATGCTTTTTCTTCAGCAACGGAGTCTTTCGTGGTGAGCGTGCATACAGGCCGTGGCAGTTGAGTGTTTTATTGTTAAGTGTTTTATTGTTTTCTTTGAAACAATTGTACCTACTAATTTCAAGTCTTTCTGAAGCTCTCCACAAATGGTCCATGGCTCTTTGACAACTTTTCTGATAATTATTTTCACTACTCTGTCAGAAATATTGCGAGGAGCACCTGGTTATGGTCAGTTTATTGTGAAATTATGTTCTTTCCACTTCTGGATTATGGCCCCAACAGTGCTCACTGGAACATTCAGAAGTTTAGAATTCCAAATAATCAGTACGTTTTGCAACAATAAGGTTGCAAAGGTCTTGAGTGAGCTCTTTGCTTTTACCCATCATGAGATGTTTCTTGTGTGGCACCTTGGTAATGAGACACCTTTTTATAGGCCATCAGTTGAGACTGAACCAGCTGATATTAATTTGAGCTGAGAAGGGGCAGGATTGCTTTCAAAATTACGGATAGATTTCAGCTGGTGTCTTGGCTTTCTATGCCTCTTTTCACCTCCCTTTTTTTATGTGTTCATTACTTTTTCCCCGTGTTATTCCATTTAATTACACATAACATAATTTCTGAACTCATTTTTAAAGCGCTGCTCAATTTAGCAGCGCTTTAGCACTGTTTAAGCAGCGATTTTTGGGCCGCTATCGGGACGCTTTTAATCCCAAAGAAGGGGCTAAAAACGCCCGTGTTGCGGAGCTTCCCAAACACATTTTAGGCGCTTTAGAAGCGCTGCCCATTCATTTCAATGAGCAGAGCCTTTTGGGAGCGCTAACCGCCCCAAGGATGCTTCTTGGGGGACTTTTCCTAACGTCCCGCAAGTACACCGCCCCAGTGTGAAAAGACAGACTGAAGTGAATGGGAGGTGGTTTTCAGGCACTATTTAGAGGCTATTTCTAGAGCTAAAATGCCTGAAAACCACCTCAGTGTGAAAGGGGTATAAGAAATATTTTTACCTATAAAAATGGTGACGTACTTATTGTACTCGCTGTATATATATATATATATATATATATATATATATATATATAATGGGTTAGTGACACTTAAAGCGTTTGTTAACCAAAAAAAACAAAAACAGATCCTGTACCCTTAAAGCATGTTATACAGCACAGTGCTTGTGCTGTGTAATTTGGCCCTCTGTAACACCTGAAAAACCTGGCTGATGCCCTGCTCTCCTGTGTCTTCTCTGTCCTCATCCCCTCTCCCTGTCGGCTCGTACCAGTGCCCGCCCCGCTCCTGCAGCTCTCATATCTGAAGCTAAATCCTCCTATCCTCTGTACTATAATAATAAGCGGCCCTGTGCATGTGTAATGTAAAAAATCTTCAGAGCTGTACCTATATGACCGCTCAGCTGACTGTCGACTCTCTCTCTCCATCTCCTCCCCGGATGGCGTCAGCGGGAGGGCTCGACCCCGCCCACTGGATCTGTGAACCGGAGAGAGAAGAGAGCTGACAAGTCAACTGAGCGCTGGGAGCCAAGCTTATATAGGTACAATCCGGCAGATTTTTTACGTTACACAGGCACAGGGACACTTATTATTATGGTACAGAGGGGATGGGAGGATTTGAAAGAAGTGGGTTGACAACCACTTTAAGACCGTTACAGCCTCCTCTTTTTTGAAGAGCTGTGACTATCACTGACATACATCAATTATATTGATTTTAAATTGGTGACAAAGAACTTCAATCTGTAAAGATACATAAAAATTCCTTTTGCTTACTATGGGTTACTGCACTTTTCTGCTTGTTAAAGCGGTGTTAAACCCAAAACAAAAAATGCATTCCATTGCAGCTTACCAATCATTAGATGTGGTGGCTGTATCAGTATCTGTGGCTATATCTGTTTTCATTTTTAGGCTGTTTTTACCTGGTGATCTGGCCTGTAACACACCCCTTGTATTTGAGTGCACCCAAAGGAAGGTGCACAGGAGGCACATTTGGACAACAGCATTGTCAGTCTAGGGGGTGGGAAATGTTAGATGGACTAACAGATTTAAATACACTAACAAACTGAAGCCATATGCCAGGTCACACTTTATAAGCAGTTACAGTAATATTTTTTTTTCCTTTTGGGATAAAGGTTTTACATGAATAAATAAAAGCTGACTTTTGTAAGCACAGCTGTCATTGATAAATGATTTGTCTGAACCCTCTAACTGCAACAGCTGCAGGACAGCTTGTTATGTTAAAAAAAACAACAGACTTACTGACCAGATCATCAAGTGAAAATAAGAAAAAGAAAGCCTAAAAAGAAAACAAATGCAGCCATCACATCTAAGAGTTTATAAGCTGCTTTTGCATTTAATATCGCTTTAAGCCCGATAATCCTGACAATCTTTTTTAGCGTGTATTTTTTGTGCCCCCAGTAAAATATTAATTTGTAGGTCATCAGGGATTTTTTTTTAGCATTAATAATACACATTTTTATAACACTTTTAGTTTAAGGTGCAAGTGCAAATAACATTAATGTGCAAATGATCCACACTAAATGAAATGATGAAACGGAGGAATCACAAACATAATAAACATATAAATATATAGTGAATTGATGAGAATTATAATGTGCAAAAAGAGCAAATAGTTGAAACAATAAATGTGCAATAAAATGAAAGTGCAATATGGTAAATGTCCAATGTACCATCCTAGGCACAAATAACAATAAAAAGTGAAAATGCAAAAATGTCCGATGTGCCAACCTAGGCACAAATACCAAACAAGTAAAAAAATCAGTCTAAAGTTGATGAATGAGTGATGATTCCCTTCACCATGGACAGTGAATAAATGGCTGATGCCTAGCCAATCCAATGTGATTATACCTCAGTTTACACTAGCCTCTCACCTTACTGATGTAAGGTAGCAGCCTATAACTAGGAAAACTTTTGCATTTTCACTTGTTTGGTATTTGTGCCTAGGTTGGCACATCGGACATTTTTGCATTTTCACTTTTTGATTGTTATTTGTGCCTAGGCTGGCACATTGGACATGTATCATGTTGCACTTTCATTTAATTGCACTGTTTCAACTATTTGCTCTTTTTGCACATTATGATTCTCATCAATTTACTCTATATTTGTTTATTATGTTTGTGATTCCTCAGTTTCATAATTTCATTTAGTGTGGATCATTAGCACATTAATGTTATTTGCACTTGCACCTTAAACTGAACATATTGGGGGAGATTTACTAAAACTGTTACACTCAGAATCCGATGCAGCTGTGCATGATAGCCAATCAGCTTCTAACTTCAGCTTGTTTAATTAAGCTTTGATAATAAAACCTGGAATCTGATTGGTTTCTAGACAGAGCTGCACTAGATTTTGCACCCTCCAGGTTTATTAACCCCCATTGTGTCATCTTACAGCGCAGGTCCACCATTTTGACACTTTCCATTTATCTGCTACGAATCAGCAGAACAGTGTTTGCCGCAGTAGGTTGTCTCTTTAAGTTACCAAGCTCCAGCTGACAGCGCGAGAGTACCACCTTTTATATAACACTTTTATTGCATTAAATACTCTTGAAGCCTAAAATGTGTATATCATGAATGTTTCAGTCAAAGTCAGTGCCAGTTACAGTAATAAAAGAAAACTGGATCGTTATTATCATCCTTTGTGTTTCTAATCCTTTATCTCAGAGCTTTCTACAAGAATCTCCACCCTCCAGGTTGGTGATACAAATCAAAAACTCCCTTACCTTTTAAGAAGCTTTGATATTCACATACACACCCTATGTCTTACTCAAGAGTCATGAATCATATTTCACACCTAAGCATAGCATACATCCAGTGATCAAACCCACACAAAAACGAGTTAATGTTCTTAGGGCATTAAGAACTAATAACCACCTTGGCTGCCCAGGTTTGACTTACAGAGCTGGTATTTTGCAGCTGTAAGACATCTAGTGTAACGTGGGCCAGGAAGTTATTTCATTTGAACACCGACAGTGCCACCTACTTACTACAAGCACTTCTTGAAAAATATTCTGATTTACTATTTTCCATAAACAGAATTACAAGTCGAAAAGCAAGTCGAAAAACGTTCACAGAAATAAAGGTGCTGTAGCATTGTAAGTGTTACCTGAAACATTATACATGTGAACTGTATGTTCTACTTGAAGTGACACTAATAGATATCCTTATTCTTCAAAAATAATCCATCCACATTCACTACTTAATAGCCCTGAAATCTATTTTTTCATTAATATAATTTCTTTCTGTGTTTTTCTGACTCCTTTTAACATCCCCAGTGAGCTCCTGAACCTCTCTTTTTCCACCTCACTTCTGTTTGCTTGTAACAAGCAGACATGTGCACTCTATGCACACTAAAAATACTATGGTCCATAAGGCTACTTTCACACTGGGGCATTGGGGGTGCTTTACCATCATTTTAGCAGCACTATTCGGCCGCTAGCGGGGCACTCTTAACCCCCGCTAGCGGGCGAAAAAGGTTTAATACCGCCGGCAAAGCGCTGCTGCAGCAGCGCTTTGCCGGCGGTTCAGAGGCACTGCCCGTTGATTTCAATGGGCAGGGGCGCTTTGGGAGCGGTGTATACACCACTCCTACATCACTGCAAAGATGTTGCTTACAGGACTTTTTTTACCGCACCGCTCCAGTGTGAAAGCACTCGGGGCTTTCACGCTGGAGAGACAGGAAAGGCTCTTTACAGGCGCTATTTTTAGCGCTATAGCGCCTGTAAAGGGGTCTCAGTGTGAAAACAGCCTAAAGGGTGGCTACGTACCTGCATACAGTGGGATCATGGACAACAAACCTAGCCACTTTCTAAAAAGGAATCAGATCACAAAAAAAGGGTTTGGCAATTTGGGGGGAGAGTAATAGAAGGTATGTTTTTGAGTTAAGAATACATATTTACATATAATGTATTTTACCCTGTTCTGCTGTATGTACTAAATTGTATTGTATAACCAATGCTGCTTCTCTGTACATTATTTTTATTTTATTTTTATTTTTTTATATAGCATATTCCATGCTCTAATATTTCCAATACTCCATACCGTTCAAGTTCAAGATAGCCAGTTATCAATTTGTACATTATTAAATCATATCCTAAACACATATTAGTAAAGCTGGCCATTGATGGATCAACAATTGAAAATTTCGATCCATCTATGGCTCTTCTAGCTCGAGAGAAGTCGATTTAATTATTGGTTTCTCTTGGACAGGAATATTGGCAAATTTCCCTTTGATTAGCACTGCAGCCTATTAGCTTCAGCGCTGATCAGTGTATTCTGACAGAGAAGGAATCCCTGCTATCAGAATACTATATCGAAGTGGGGAAGATTCCTCTATACATGTCGAATATGTGGATGGGGGAATCAGTTTCTTTTATTATTTTGTATATTAATAAATTATATCCCGCTGGCTGATCAAACATATGATCCATCTAGTTGTGTAATATGAATAAAAGAAAGATAACTGTAAGCGCAAAAGACAGTGTGACTTTGGACATATAGGTGGGCAATAAACCAATAAATAATGTTAGTCCTTTAGTCCATGCGGGCCAGTTCTAAAAATAGAAGGCGGCAGCTGTCCTCAGAGAAAACAGCTCTGTAAACAGGATGAAAAGAAGGAGAGAACACAGGAAGCGCCACCTGAGTGTAGTATTAGGGCACAGTTTATTGGCAAAGGTAAGTAATGCACTTACAAGATAAAAGATAAAATAAGGCTCATCTGTGTGTGGCTATGGAGGGTAACTCTCCCGGCGTCCTAGACAGGCATCCACGTATGTGAAGAGATGACAGAGAAACCGTGATCCGTCCTGTGGCCACCAGGAAGTCGGCCAGAACTAGCGTGGAATGCAAGGAAATTACGTCACCGGAAGCGGAGGAACATCAGGGAGAGAACGGCTGGATAGTCAGAATAGGCAAGGCTACACGCTCGGAGCATCAGCTCCTTCTACAGACCGTGGATGCCTGTCTCGGACGCTGGGAGAGTTACCCTCCATAACCACACACAGATGAGCCCTTTATCTTTTATCTTGTAAGTGCATTACTTACCTTGCCATTAAACTGTGCCCTAATACTACACTCAGGTGGGGCTTCCTGTGTTCTCTCCTTCTAGTCATGTAAGACAATCTGTGAACAAGTTGGGGGATACTAGTAATAAAAGTGGCCATGCCAGGTGGTGTCCTACACCCGGGAGAACTCAGTAGACACTGGCTTTATATGAAAACAATAATTATAAATTACTAATTTCAAGCATGATCAGCCATTTGCAACTTTATTTGTGCTTTGAATATATTTTAAATCAATTTGAAGGCACCCTAATGAGAATTATTAATCTAAAAAAAAAAAAAAATATATACATGTCTAGTGATTCCGTAGTGACTAGTGTTCAGTCAGTTAGAGCAAAAGTTTGGTCCAAACATCACCTGTTTGGGGCGAACATTCAAATTTGCATGGTGCTTAGGGGGTTGTTTGCCTGTCAAGTGCTCCACAATGCACTGCACGCAGCACAGTGCATTCTAAGCCCCAATTGGACAAAGATTTGCCCGATCAGGGCTCAGTGAAAGCTGGTTGTTAAGAAATGGGGCTGGTTAAACTCTGGTTTACATGTTATCACTCCCATCAAAAATCCATTAGTAAAAAGATTATTTCTTATTTTAGGACAGGACAACAGAAGACTAACATAGATTAGGTGGAATGTTTTTCAACTTTGTTGAAAAGTGGGTATGGGTTTTTAATTTTGAATAAAGTTAATGTAAAGACTTTTTTTTTTTTTAATGACACACGGCAAACCCCAAATAGACAAATTTACTCATCTGTATGCTTAAAGGAATCTGTGAGGATATACTGTATTGTATCTGACCTTCCCTTCTAAAAATGTTGCCTGGCTGCCATGCCCACTTTAATGTTTTAAGATCCAGACCTATTTAGCCACCTGTTATGTGTCACTACTCTTTGCATATGTGAGCATTCAAGCTAAGCCTAGTACATACCACTAGTTTTTTTCTCGTTCAACCCAGCAGGGTTGAAGAAAAAAACTGTCAGCTCCGGTCGGAGCCACTGTACTAACAATCTGATGTTAGTAAAGCGATCTCCCCTGCTTTTCTATTGTGTTCTGACAGGGCGACGGCCCACCGCTAGAACATTCTGGTCAGCACTCTCTGCCATTGGCTGAGAACACTAATCGGGAGACAGTCGGCTGCTGGTTTTCCAGCATGCTCGTCCGACAGAAGCCAGTTGAATGGCCAGCATTTGTTGGACCGGCTGCCATACACATGGCCGAATGTCGCCCCAACATTCTGCCGGTGTGTACTAAGCTTTAGGCTGCTGACTTTGAAAAAAAACAACAATCAAAATTCGCATATATGTAACAGCACTATTTAGCACTGTGAGATGAAAAAAAAATGGAAGGCAATAAAAAAAGGGATCAGGAAAAAAAAAAGACAAAGCAATGTGTCCATTTTTTTTTCATTGGTATGCAGAGGCTAAAATCTCAGTTTATATACAGTCTGCTTAGTAAGCGACTAAGTGAGTTTACATGTCACAATAAGTAACATGTATAGAGGTCAAAAACGGTTGGAATTATCTCTATGTGTATCAAAGGATGAAAATATGATCTCAACATGATTATGACTTCTCTTAGCACTATATACTGTAGGTATAGATATTGCTTCTTATAACATTCCTCAATAATCCTTTGGATGCTTTTTTTTTTGCTTGCATCATTTAGCTCATAGTAACCACAGGCCTACACTATTTTGTATTATCTTGCTGGGTGTCCACCCAGCTTATTAGTCCCTTTCATATGATTCACCTAACAGTATGTAACAAGATGTATTGACTTCTGCTCCAGTAATCATTAAGATGCATCGTCTCTCGGGGGAAATATTGACCTTAGCTTTGACTCTGTCACTGTTTACAACTTTGGTCAATAAATCTTCATGTTCACCTAGGGGAAAAGGAACAGCATGATGGGAAGGAGATGAAGATGTGAAGAAATGGGAGAGCATAAGTGAGAAAGTTGCAGAAGAACATTCATCATGCCGACCATTTTGTGCTATAGGTTTGAAAGCATATTCTCACTAGCAGAAAGTCTTGTTTTTTCATTTACCCCTCTACAAGCTGGCATATAAGCAGTAACCTCAAATAAATGCCTTCCAGCCATATATCTTTCTTATATAATTTGACTTTTTTTTTGTTAGGAAGCTAGCACTACCATTGTCATTTTGGCGGATAACGTTCAAAACAATTGCTGAAAGCAACCACATGGTAGCTGATGCTAACCGCCTCTAGATACATTTTTTTTATAGTTTTGTTTCTAAATAGGTTTTTTTTGTTAAGATCTTAAAGTAGTGTACATTCCACAAGACTTTTGTTTTTATCTAGATTCCATAGGCATTGACAGTAGCCGGATGTCAGTGAATGATCTGGCTGTTAAACAGTATCTGGACTTCATTATGCACAGACATCTACCATTCAGGCATATTGAAAAAGTGCAGTATTCTCTACATATAAGCCAGAAGGCCAATCTGTAGAAAATCATACAACAAAAGTTGATTGTTTGGACTACGGATTTCATGAGACTCTAAATCAAGATAAATCCATTTGGAAATGTTCAGACAAATCAAATATTGATTTGTCTGAATTCTCCTTGTTTGATCATCACTACTTACGAGCAGAAAATAGAAAAGTAATGGTGAAAATTAATGAATTGAGGTCTTTTACAGGGAAAGTCAAAGATCCAGCGAGTCACGTGGGCACAGCAGGAGCAGGGCTAGGCTGCAGCTACACAGCTGGATGGAGCCCAAGCTGCCACCCAGATAGCAAGCAATTGTGCTGCAAGCTTGAAAATTACTTGCTAAGCTATTGCTAGACTTGACAGGCTTCACAAGTTTGTTGCACAATTGCAGCAAGTCCACATTGCATGACTCCAGATCAACTTTCTTTGCAAACATTCTGCAAGTCTGCTGCAAGTTCTGGTCAGTTATGTTATGCAATAGTCACCCCACCACAGGGGTCACTGTGGTTGAATTTTCATGCTATAGACTTGCAGAGCTCTTGCTATCGACTAACCACTGCAACTTTGCTCTTGCTAGAGACTTGCCACGCAAATTTGCTACAAATTGGAAAAGTGTCAACTAGAACATATGCTCCAAGTGCTCTGCAAGTGTACAACTTGCCAGTGAAAATACGCAGCAAGTTGACAGACTTACAATTCACCACCGCCACAAATTTGTGGCAAGTTATCCTTGTTATCTGGGCATACTTAGTTGGTTCTATTAGCAATAGGAGGAGATTTACACACTAAACCTGTGCTTCAGAATGGTAAGCCTCTATATGCAAAATCTCATGTGTGGAGAATTAAGATATGTATAAAATTTCAACTTTTACATTAAACACATATGAGAACCAGCTAGCCCTAGTAACTGGGTATATTTTAAATTTAAGAGGCCTACACAAAAAAGAAGCGGTAGATATACATGTAATTATGATACTACCAAAGAAATCAATAAAATAAAGAACTAAGGTATAGTCTTTCTTGGACATAAAAGCAAGCTTTTATCATGTGTCGAGTATATATTATTTGTGATGGTCATCTGTTCAGTCACTGAATATGATTAAGTTTCAAATGACCTTGGTGTAATATTGAGTAATTCAAAATTACTCCAAATTTGGCAATGTTCTCATTAAAAGGACAAAAATGTCATTCATGTGTTCTTAAAAAGTGAATGCATTAATAAAATTCTATAAAGTGCATAAAGTGAGCATATTTCAGAAGAAGAGATGTGCCAAGAGACCAGGTCAGTCTCAGAAAAAGAGGGTTACAAGTTTACTGGAAAGAGTCTCATCATACTTTGCAAAATTCTGTTATACACACAAAGTAATAGAAGACTAAAGACTGAATGATGATATACTAAGATAACAGTGGAGTCACACACCATGATCTTAATTCTTTTATAGGCTTGTGCTACATTTTAGATGATGCACAGAACACAAAATATGTGGCTCCATTGAGTATAACTGCTTTAAAAGCTTGTTACTGTGTTTCATTTAAAAATATAACTGTATATGGGGCAGCAGTGTTTGCTCATTATGTATGCATTTTCCTCTTCTTGCCTAGTAATGTTGCATGAAAATATTTTCCTACCTCTACACTTCAATGCAATCTATGGGTCAGTCTGAGCGCCGTAAAAACAGCAGACTATGTATTGGGCTTCTTGAGTTCAACCCATTAGTCGGTAAAGCGATTAACTACTTCAGCTCCAGAAGATTTAACCCCCTTCATGACCAGGCCATACGGCACTCTGTTACTTTAACTGATAATTGAGCAGTCGTGCGACTCTGTACTCAAAATTTTTTGTCCTTTCCCCCCCCCCACAAATAGAGCTTTCTTTTGGTGGTATTTGATCACCTCTGCGGTTTTTATTATTTGCATATAAACAAAAACAGACCAACAATAAAACAATTTAAATAATCTAATTTCTTCAACAATTTAGGCCAATATGTATTCTACATATTTTTGGTAAAAAAAATCCCAATAAGCATATATTGATCGGTTTGCGCAAAAGTTATAACGTCTACAAACTGTAATGTTTTTATGGAATTCTTATTTATTTATTTATTTTACTAGTAATGGCGGTGATCAGCGACTTATAGCAGAACTGCGATATTGCGGCAGGCAGTTGAGACACTAACTGACACATTTTGTGGATCAGTGACACCAATACAGTGATCAGTGCTAAAAATATGCACTGTCACTGTACTAATGACACTGGCTGGGAAGGGGTTAACATCAGGGGTGATCAAGGGGTTAATGTATTCCTAGCCTGTGCTTTACTAAACTGTGGGAGGTACTTGTACTAGGGGAAGACGGAGATTCTTGTTCATGCTTATCAGAAACACAGGATCAATGTCTTCCCCACTGACAAAACGTCAATCTGCCTTGTCTATATAGGCAACCTGCCTTTCTGTCTGTGTAACGAATAGTCAGTGGGTGCCGGCGGACATTGAGTCTGTGAATAAGCTGTCAGCGCGCCCCCAATCAGCGCAGATAAGCTGCCTTTCTGATATATATATATATATATATATATATATATATATATATATATATATATATATATATATATATATACACACAGTACACCATTGGCAAGCGGTTGAGTAATGCAAGAGAAGAAATATATCAAGTATAAATCCTAGGGGCACATGCGTGCAGCAGCCTGTAAGTCCACACCGGTTTGGCATTGTAGTGTCAAAGATTGTCCACCCCAGTTTTCTAATGGTGTGGGTGGTGGAAACAGGCAAGCTGCAACACTACTAGGAAGTGAGGAAGCTGATCAGAATGCCCTAGGATTTAGGCTTAAGGATGGGACCGCAGGCTGCCGAAAGTAGCTCTAGGTACCTACTTTATACTTAATATATTTTTTTTTTACATGGCACAAGTAAAATGACAACAAGAAGGAACATTTGCATATTTATATAAGGTATAGTGAAAGGCTGAGTTTTATTCACCAAGGTTTTGGCAAATTTTGTAGGAAATTTGGCAAACCCAGACTTAGGGGCAAAGAACATTGAAATACTGTATATTGGGGAAGAATCTTGTTAAATTCTGGCCATTTTGAGTGCAAACTATGGTTAAAAAAAGGAGTGGGGAGTTGGGCATTGCCAGAGAAAATGTGCTAATGCAAAGAAAACTTTTAAGTAGTACCGCACAGCAGACTTGAGAGCAGCTTTGAAGGCACCATTAAAAATACAAAATGCCTTTAAATGACATGCTTGGGGGTGCCATAAAGCTATACATGGTGTAATAGAATGGAGCAATTTTCAAGGTCAGTCTCAGTGACAAGGTACACTAGAAGAGCATAGTTGGCTGTAGAGTTGATTTTTTTCTTTTACATTGCTTTGGCAGAGGCACATGCTTTTTCATCAAATAGTAGAAGATGTAATTGGACCAGAAGAAATTGATAGTTTGCTATGGCTGTCCCTGCTTGTTCTCACTATGGGTTAAATATCACTTTAAGAATTAAGAGACAACAGATGATACAAGAGTGCAAAACTGCCCAGGAGCAGGACATTTTAATGAGGGAGAATTTACTGGAGCCTTGCAAGAATCAAGATACTGCAGAAAATACAGCAGTGCACAATTGACCAGTAGCAAGACAGTTTTAATCAGGGTCAAAATGTACTAGAGACAAAGAGTACAGGCAAGTGTTTACATACAAGAATTAAGAGACCACAGATGATACAATAGAGTAAAATTAACCAGCAGCAGAACAATTTTAATGCGCATACTAGGTTCATATCCTAGAGACAAAGAGTAGAGGCTGGTTTTATTACACAAATTAAGATACTGCAATTGATACAGTGGTGTAAAACTGGCCTGTAGGGAGGTACCTACTTTATATTATGTTATTGTGTTTTGTGGCTTTAATTTATGGCTGAGGTATGTAAGTGGTTAATGTGTTTTGTGAAGAGTTTGTCAAGAGGAGTAGTATACCAGGTGTTCCACTTTGCTGTCTGTATTCCTCTCAAATGGGACCCATTTGTAAGGGTAACCACAAGCATGGACTTTGTTTTATGGATTTCTTACTTTAAGGTATGGCAGCACCACAAGGCAATAGCACCACAGGGTAACAGCACAGCCAAATCATTCACAACAAATTGAATGTCATGTACAGTGAAATATGTGAAAATGTCATTCTGCACCGTAATGTACTACTTCAAATGTAAATACTTGACTGTTCAGTAAATGGAGTTTCTGTTCAAAGGAGACGTTGTATGTGTAATTTACTGGGGAAGATGAGATTAATGAGTATAATAAGGGTGGAGTCATGGTGTATCACAAAGAACTGGGATCTGGTAATAAAGATATATTTAACCCTACAGGTTATAGTCAAGCGTGAACTGTACGGTGTCAGTCAATTCTTGAGGTCATGAACAAAATAGTGTGCAGAAAGAAGCAGCCAGCTGGCAGAGGAAACAGTAACAGTAGAAAGTGATGGGGGTCCTGGTAGTGTGGGAACATGTTCCCTGCTTAGTAGCATAGTCTGCCTATTGGAGTCCGCTGCGGTACAGAACCTGCCTAGGGACAAAGCCTGGAGCCAAGGCCTTGTGGAGTGAAGTATGGTAGCTTTCCTCTATGTCCAAGGGTGTAATAAAGTGCCAAGATGTATGGTAAAGATCTGAGACAAGCTTATGGAGTTTAGTACTTGCTCAGTAATACTTTTTCAAAAATGCTTTGGACTTTATTGTCAGTACAGGTAGGAACAGATCATGTCATCAACTAGAGAAATAATGAGAAGGATGCAGTCCTTCTGTAAGGAAGTGATGTTGTGAGTGTAATCTGTTGTCTGGTCTGAAGGAGGTAACGCCACTCTAAGTAATTGTCTCACGTGAGATGATACAGCTATAGTGCTCCCACGCTGATTTTGGGGGCCACACACTTGATCTACCTTCCAACAGGGCATCAGCAGAACAGTTTTAATAAGGGACAGCAGGTCAAGCAGGTGTATGCCTTACTTTTATTTTATCTATGAAAATAGTGGGGTGTAGTGAATGTGAGTGATATATGGAGGTGTTTTAGGTGAACATTGTTCCTGCACATATTTTTTTTTCTTTCAAATGTTGCAGCAGGATGCTATGTACAAAAGGCAGCTTCAATAACAGATGGTTAATAACAAGCAAATGCATCTTTTTGGGCACCCCAAAATAAAAATATATTAACCTAAGATAAAGTCCCTATTAGCAGAAAACTAGAACCAACATACCCCAAAAATAAATAAAACCCCCAAAATACCAATCCATGAAACAAAAAACCCTTGTAGGAAGGGCTGACCTCAAATCAACCACAAAATGGCAGCAAAGTGGTTAACTGCCCAAAGAGCAAACAACCATAATTAAAGGCTAAGTTCTCCTTTAGTAACATGTTACACTCATATTCAGGGTGTAACCCCCCCATCCCAATCCTTTACTGTTACAGCAGGCGGGGGATCCTCTCCTTGCATTGGCTGTCACAATTGAACAACAGTGCAGCTGTGGGGGAGATCTGTTAATGTATGCACTACAAGTCCTGTCTTCCACTGCAGTAGATAGCTTGTAGTTCTTAATTGAACTGCGAGAGCGATGGTGAGAGCCTTCATAGTTCATTGATTCTTCCTGCTCTTCAGTAACTGTCTGTCAGTATGGGAGGTACAGCAGACAGCTGTACTGGGAGTCTGCAGGAACCTGACACTTCACATTTCGTTCTGCTGATAGTGGGTCCAATGTTCTGCAGGCTCCTAAGAAAAAAATTAAAAATGCACATTTTTACACCTTCAAAAAAATGTGCATGTATTATTTGTTTGTTTGTTTTTCTAAAGTGAACGTATCCTTTGAAGTACAAGTTGTAATGGACCTAATCTCTCCCTGTTCAGTTTATCACATTTTCCTATGCTTTCCCAATTTATGGACACTATGGCTGCTCTGTGCCCTCCTCTCCCCTTTAGTTCATAGTGAGGGAGCTGGCCCCTTTATTGGCCCTTACAGGCCTGCTGGCCATAGTTTAAAGGTGACACAGTGCATTATGATATAAGAAAAATTCTCCTGCAATGTAGCAACAGCAATGTAGCAACTGCAATATAGCAAGAAATCTTGAGTGAGGTCATAAAAGAGGAATCCAGGAGAGCTTCAGAAAAGATGTCTCCTACAGCACACGCAAAATTTGAGGCATTCTAGATAGATCGAGGGCTGGCTTACGATTTTTATCTTTGCCAGTGTCCAATCCTCCACTCGATGTCAGTATAAGCCAAATGTATTTGAATTCCTGTGCCCCTCAATGGGTGAGAAAGACATTCTAATTTCAAATATTTCTAAGCATTAATTTGCATTAAAGAAAAATAAATATATATATATTTTTTTTTTACATTTATATCAAAACCTTGCCCAATAAGGTGATGATTCATCCTCTTGTGCAAGTATAAATTGCAACTCTATACAACCTGAAAACAGATGATGATACATACAAGGAAAGCATTCCAAAGCTCCACTTACTGGCTCAAAAACAGAATGAAAATGAGCCAACTTCTCTAAACTACGAACCTTGCTAGAAGGCATAAATTGGGATAAAATCTTAGGAACAAAGAACACGGAGGAGAGATGGGTTTGCTTTATGAGCATATTAAATAAGGGCATTAGCCAATGCATCCCATTGGGTAATAAATTTAAAAGGGCGAACAAAAGTCCTGGATGGCTTAATGCCAATGTAAAAATGCATATAAAAGCAAAGGAGAAGGTCTTCAAAAAAATACAAGGTTGAGGGATCATCATCAGCATTCAGATTTTATAAAGAATGCAACAAGAAATGTAAGGGTGCAATAAGGATGGCTAAGATAGAACATGAAAGACACATAGCAGTGGAGAGTAAAAAAAATCCCAAGAAATTCTTTAAGTATGTAAACAGTAAAAAAAAGTGAGGACAGACCATATTGGCCCCATAAAGAATGAGGAAGGACATCTGGTTACAAAGGATGGGGAGATGGTGAAGGTATTGAATTTATTCTTCACCTCAGTCTTCACGAGGGAATCAGGGGGCTTCAGTAACCAAAACTGCAGTGTTTATCCTCATGACACATCACAGGAAGCACCTCCATGGTTAACAGAGGACAGAATTAAAATTAGACTTAAGATACTTAACATTAATAAATCACCTGGACCAGATGGCTTGCACCCGAGGGTACTTAGGGAACTCAGTCAAGTTATTGCCAGACCATTGTTCCTAATTTTTACTGACAGTCTACTGATTGGAATGGTACAAGCTAATTGGAGAAAAGCCAATGTAGCACCAATATATTAAAAAGGGCCCAAAATACACCCCTGGGAATTACAGACCAGTTAGCCTAACATCAATAGTATATAAACTCGGAGGCGGTGATAAGGGACTATATACAAGATTTAAGTAATGAGAACGGTATCATTAGCAGTAATCAGCATGGATTCATGAAGAATCGTTCTTGCCAATCTACTAACCTTCTAAGAGGAAGTGAGTTGCCAGCTAGATAAAGGAAGGCCTATAGACGTGGTGTATCTGGATTTTGCAAAAAGCATTTGACACAGTTCCCCATAAACATTTACTGTACAACTGTGTATGCTGTCCAGTTTTGAGCACCAGTCCTCAGGAAGGATGTACTGGAAATTGAGCAAGTTCAAAGAAGGGCAACAAAGCTAATAAAGGGTCTGGAGGATATTAGTTATGAAGAAAGGTTGCAAGCACTGAACTTATTCTCCCTGGAGAAGAGATGCTTGAGAGGGGATATGGTTTCAATTTATAAATACCGTACTGGTGATCCCACAATAGGGAGACAACTTTATCGCAGATGGGAGTTTAACAAGACTCGTGGCCACTCATTAAAATTAGAAGAAAAGAGGTTTAACCTTAAACTACGTAGAGGGTTTTTTACTGTACGAGCGGCACGGATGTGGAATTCCCTTCCACAGGCGGTGGTCTCAGCAGGGGGCATTGATAGTTTCAAGAAACTATTAGATAAGCACTTGAACGACCGCAACATACAGGGATATACAATGTAATACTGACATATAATCACATACACTGGTTCTACTTGATGGACTTGTCTCTTTTTTCAACCTCACCTACTATGTAAAAAAGATATAAGAAATTATATTCATATTTACCAAATACATTTTTTTCCTGACAATAGTAAATAAAGAAATGATGTGTAATACCACTACATGTGCCTTTTAGAAACACTTTGTGTTTAACCATAACATTTATATAAAATAGTCATTTTGTCAGATCATACTAAAAATTTTTGTTTTATTTATTCTATATTGAAAGTATTACTCATATTCTTTTTGTTGCCATTCTTGTGTCTTAATGGTAACATCATTCTATAACACATTGACTGCCAATGAAATATGATTGCTTTGTCAATCATTGTGGCTGTTATTCACTTGTCACAGATGTGGATCTCATCACACGCCTTTACAGGTTGAAGGTTTTCAAAAATTAGCCAGTAACCCAAGCTGGAACAGACTGTGGACTTAACATATGTTTCTCCAGGAAACTAACACCCAAGGTGTGATGTCAGTGGCTGCAGGGAGCACACCTTTTACCCAAGCAGCACAGAAAATATACTGATGGGTATGCATCTCAGCCAGCTGTCACTAAAGATTGATTGCACAGAGGATGCTGTTGCGATTAAAAATTGAGAGCATATTATTTCTGGTCTAATGATGTATGCTGGGCTAGGATTCACTGGTAATTCCACATAAAAAATAAATAAGAGACTCAGAACATATGGCTTTTATGTAATATCGCTTAAGCAAACAGATCACTTAATACTTTCGATACTACACCAGAGACTCTTTATTTCAGCTTCTTCTATATTAAAAGTGTTTTGCTCTTGCAGGAATTTGCAAGACCTGTTTATGGACATAAGTATTTTTCTTATTTGATTTCAAAATTCACTGCAAACAAGAACATGAAAGAAATCTGGGACCAGATATCACTGTTAAAGTGAAACACTAGGTCTGTTATGTACACTAGGTCTATAACATATATTGCATGAATTGTACCAAAATTTTTCTTCTATGGACAACTGAAAATGATAAAATTATAAAAAATGGAGCCGGGGGGCAGGAAATGAGGTTGGAGCAGAGCATGAAATTTTATGTAGCAAACCACTTACATATCTACTTTTCTTATTGAGGGCAAATCTATATATCTGGGTTGGCAACCCATCAACAGTGATCTGCCCGTTGATTGCGGGCAGGTGATGGATTGATCAAGTCCCTGTTATGTTGACCATCCTTCTGAAGTGCCCACCCCCTCCCCCCCATATGCAGAACAGTGCAGGGAAGTTACATAGCTTTGTCTGTCTGCACCGATCCCCACAGACCCATTTACAGTATGTGACCACACAGGTGTAGGAGCCGTTAGTTTGAAAAGTGCTCTGAAACTGGTTTCTTTCCCAACTGATTGGAATACCACCTCTACCACTCATCCCCTCCTCCTAATTGGTTTCTTTGCGGAGCTGCACCAGATTTTGCACTCTCCAGTTTTATTGAATCAACCCCAATGTATATATACATATATATAGACAAAGAATATGGAATTCAGTCCTATGGACTTTTATTGTACCACCATGGACATGGACCATGAAAGTCTATAGTGCCTCAATCCCATATTCTTTGTCTATACATTATATTGGAATGAAGGTACCTTTATCTTAATTATATTTTAGCCCACTTTAAACCTCTATGTAAATTTAGAAAATGGATTGGTCAAATAAAAGCAAGGCAATACAAACTAACCAAATGTAGTACCACATTCTTCCTATACAGGGTGATTCTATACCGTTACATATAGAAAGCAACACCAAAGATAACCGGGCCCAGGTCTTACCTTATACTCTGACCAACTTAAACTATAACAGGGTCACCAAGAGTGCAAAAGGGCAACTTGATGAAGGATGGTATAAGCCCCCGGAGGCTACGCTGCCACCAAAACCCTGGAATGACTCTGCTGGGTCCAAGTCTGCCTGCAGGACTTTACTATAAAATAGGTGACACAGTTTTCAAGAACTATGGGTGGCAAGATCTTTAGGCTGGGTTCACACTGGTACGACAAACGCTCCAACATTGGGAGCTCATGTCGCATGATGTGTGAATATCAATGTTTCCCTATGAGAGCCGTCTTTACTGTTCGGACACAAGTCGGTCCAACTTTGAAAATTCTCCCTGCACCACTTGAATATCACCGAAGTCGGATCAAAGTCGGATTGCGGTCTTAACTGATCCGACTTTGACATGTGCCTTGTGCTCTGATGATCTTGAAGAGGAACTCCACGCCAAATTTAAAAAAAAAAAAAAACAGCATGGGTTCCCCCTCCAAGCGCATACCAGGCCCTTCGGTCTGGTATAGATTTCAAGGGGAACCTCCATGCCAAAAAAACAGTGTGGGGGTCCCCCCAAATCCATACCAGACCCTTATTCGAGCACGCAGCCCAGTAGGACAGAAAGGGGGTGGGGACAAGCGAGCGCCCTCCTCCTGAACCGTACCAGGCTGCATGCCCTCAAACTACCTTGACCCCATGTTGACGAGGACAAGGGTATCTCCCCAACAAACCTGGCTGTTGCTTGTCGAGGTCTGCGGGTGGGGAGCTTATCGGAATCTGGAAGCCCCCTTTAACATGGGGGCCCCCAGATTCTGGCCCCCCACCATATGTGAATGAGCATGGGGTACATTGTACCCCTACCCATTCACCTAAAAAAAGTATCAAAAATAAAATACATTACACATGTTTTTAAAGTAATTTATTAAGGCAGCTCTGACGTCTCTTCCGATCTCTTCTCCCCTCTCCGGCTCTTCTGCCTCCTCCGCGGATGTCTTCTGCTTCTTGCGGTTCTTCTCCCCTCTTCTAGCCCTCTCTGGTTCTTCTCCCGCTGTCTTCTGCCTCTACCGGGTCTTCTCTGCCATCTTTCTTTTGCCAGGTCTTCTCCACTGTCTTTTCCCTCTGTTCTTCTTTTGATTTTGACTCAACACTCTCTCCCGCTCTAATGCTGGGTGCACGGTGGGCCACTACTTATATTGGCATGGGGCGGGGTCACCGGGTAATGTCATCCATAGGCCCCGCCCCATAAGATGTCACCGCCCCATAATGATGCGGGCGGTGACACCATACAGGGCGGGACCTCCGGATGACATAACCTGGTGACCCCGCCCCATGCCAATATAAGTAGTGGCACACCACGCACGCAGCATTAGAGCGGGAGAGAGCGTTGAGTCAACATCGAAAGAAGAACAGAGGGGGAAGACAGCGGAGAAGACCCGGCAAAAGAGCAAGAAGACCCGGCAGAAGACAGTAGACAGAGGGAGAAGAACCGGAGAGGACTAGAAGACGCGGAGAGGGGAGAAGAACCGCTTTTTTTTAGATGAATGGGTAGGGGTACAATGTACCCCATACTCATTCACATAGGGTGGGGAGCCGGCATCTGGGGGCCCCTTTGTTAAAAGGGGCTTCCAGATTCCGATAAGCTCCCCGCCCGCAGACCACGACAACCAATGTCCAGGGTTGTCGGGAAGAGGCCCTTGTCCTCATCAACATGGGAACAAGGTGCTTAGGGGTGGGGGGCACAGGGCCCCACTGCCCCAAAGCACCCTCTCCCCATGTCTGGTACAGTTCAGGTTGGGGGGCAACCGCTCAGCCCCACCCCTTTTTCTGACATTCTGGGCTGCGTGCTCGGATAAGGGTCTGGTATGGATTTTGGGGGGACCCCCACACAGTTTTCAGCATGTGGGTTCCTCTTAAAATCCATACCAGGCGAAGGGCCTGGTATGCTCTTGGAGAGAGAACCCATGCCGTTTTTTTTTTTTAATTTGGCATGGAGTTCCCCCTAAAGAATCAAACCAGACACAGTGCCTGGTATTATCGGAGATCAAAGTTGGATTCCTGTTCGTTGAAGTCAGACGCATGTCGGAATTCAAGTCGCAGGGCAAAGTCAGATCCACAGTCGTACAACTGTCATGATATACCAGTGTGAACCTAGCCTTAAAGATTGCTGTGAGACAGAATGGGACAGTCTTAGATTTCTGCCAGCTTTTGTTGTGGCCATTATGACAATGCACAGCCGGTGATGTTCAGTGTCTTCCGTCTGATTTTAATTAAAAAGGAATAAACTATTGGGGAGGCATTTAGTGGATTTAGTTTGCAAAAGAACTTAAAGTGGTATTAACCGCTTCAATACAGGACAATTTTACCCCTTCTTGCCCAGGCCGATTTCATCATTCACAGCTGTAACACTTTGAATGACAATTGCACAGTCATGCAACACTGTACCAATATGAAATTTTTAGCATTTTCATATGGAGATTTATTTCGGTGGCATTTAATCACATTATGTTTATTTTTTGCAAAATAAATGTGTGTTTCTTTGTTTCTGTTATAAAATTTTGCAAATAAATATCCTTTTTTCATCGATTTAGGCCAAAATGTATACTGATACATTTCTTTGGTGAAAGAAACACAAATCAGTGTATATTATTTAGCCTGTAGTAAAGTTATAGTCCACAAAAATTGGTATATACTTGTAGCGCCCTGGGGTTTAGTAAGGGAGCTCCTTGCCAAATTCCTTGTTGGAAGTAGCTACAGTAGTTAATTATTAGGGATCCATTGACTTATCCCTAAGTTTGGCCTGGTTGTACTTTCCTCTTCTACCACCAGGTGGTCGGGCACTTGGAGGTATTAGGTTGAGGACAACTCAATGTCAGGTAATGGGTATATGGGGTATCTCAGCCAATGGGCAGGGATTTTGTTGAATCCCTTTGCCTGCTGGGAAAGCCTATATATTTGGGTGAGGTCAGGTGATTGAGGTTCTTCTTGTGCGCCACCCAGACGGCGACGGGTGTCGTCTGCCCTGAGCTGCTTGGCCAGAGATTGGGCCTATCCCGGGGGCATCAGGCTGCCAGGCTGTATGAGGGCCTATCCAGAGTAAAAGGGCAGCGCAGGCTTGCAGTCCAGCCAAAAGTGATGGAACCTGTTGTGGTCAGAGGTAGAAGGGAAGCTGTCGCCACTAAGGGACCAATCGCTTTTACCAGGGACCACAGTGAGTAACTGAAGCAAGTACCAGAGCAGTATTCTCACCGAACAGGCACGGTGGAGAATCGGGAAACTTCAATCACAGAGCTCATCACAATAGTACACAATGAAAGGCATGTAACAAAGCCTTTTATTGTGTACAAATGTCATATGATCTGCTGTGATTGGCCATAGCAATCACATGGTACTAGCAGCAGGCCAATACAATGATTTCTCATCGGCCGTGTCTGGTTTACATGGCAGGAGACAGGCAATCCTCGGAGGATGTGCTATGATGTCCTCCCAGAACAAAAATGTTTCCGCTCAGCCATCATTTTACAATACGCCGGGCGGGAAGAGGAAAAAATAGAATACTTACCAGTGGAAGGTTTTAAAACACTTTAGCATTTAGAACCACTTTAACTGTAGCAAGAAATGGAACAGGTTCAAAAATGTAGAGGTAAGTCTATGTATTTCTGGATGGATGCTGTGATAGTTTTCTATGGTAGACTAAACAGGCAGGGCAATGCCTAGCGAGCAGGAGGAAGAGGCTTTGTTAAGATAAAATTTCAATTGCTGCCATACAGTATAATGAATGGGTTCACAACCCTCTCACCAATCCTGCGCTCCAGACATGGATGTAGATGGCGGAGGGCCCCCTCATGGGTTGATGGCAGGAGCTCCAGCAAACCCTCATTGAAATACTGTGGTTGCCGCTGCTTAGGCCAAGCTGGTGGGCAAGTGTTTCTATGGCTCAGCACTCTAGCCTAGATGTCTTTTCTCTTCCCCAGTTCTGGTGCCGAGAGACCTGAGTCTGCCCGTGCAGTTCACTAATGCCGCGTACACACGAGCGGACTTTACGGCGGACTTTGCCCGGCGGACTGGATTTCGTCGGACAATTCGATGTGTGTGGGCTCCAGCGGACTTTGTTTGCTCAAAAGTTGGACGGACTTAGATTTGAAACTTGTTTAAAATTTATCCGTTGAAATCGAGTCCGGTCGAAAAGTCCGCCGTCTGTATGCTAGTTCGACGGACAAAGAGCCACGCTAGGGCAGCTATTGGCTACTGGCTATGAACTTCCTTGTTTTAGTCCGGTCGTACGTCATCACGTACGAATTCAACGGACTTTGGTGGATTGTGTGTAGGCAAGTCCGTTCATTCAGAAAGTCCGTCGGAAAGTACGTCGAAAAGTCCGCCGGGCAAAGTCCGCCGTAAAGTCCGCTCGTGTGTACGCGGCATAAGAATATCTCCCCTCCTCCCTCAGGCTGCATGGCTCCTGGGGAACTGTAGTTTCCTCCCTGCTGTAGAGCAGTGTCACCTGTTCATAGTAATATAGGTGTCAAGGATGTACAACTGGCTAAAGACAAACTGATTTACACTTGAAGTCTCAGCCTGCCCTGCTGCACGGGCCATGTCAGATAGGTGACAGCAGGTGAGGAGGGGTGGTTTTGATTGAAAAGCTGACTTTTAAAGGAGGAATTGGAGAAAGGTTTTAATGTTTTTTTTAACAGTTTTTTATTTAATAAGTGACTTTTTCTAAGATGTGGGTGTTTTTATTTATAATTATTTTGGGGAAAACAGCAATGCCACATACACACGATCAGAAATTCTGCCAGCAAAAGTCGGATGTGAGCTTTTGGTCAGAAATTCCGACCGTGTGTATGCTCCAACGGACTTTTGCTGCCAGAATTCCAGCCACCAAAAGATAGAGAGCATGTTCTCTGTTTTTCGTTCGTTAAAAGTTCCTATCCGAAAATGCGTTCGTCTGCATGCAATTTGGACACGCAAAAAATCACGCAAGCATTGAACTTAATTTTCTTGGCTCGTCGTAGTGTTGTATGTCACCGCGTTTTTGGCGGTCGAAAGTTCAGAGAACTTTTGGGTGACGTGTGTTTGCAAGGCAAGCTTGAGCAGAATTCCATCGGAAAAACCATCCAAGTTTTTTCTGACAGAATTTCTGATCGTGTGTACGGGGCATTACAATAGGAACTATATTTTCCTTACTCATTCATGTAAGGGGGAGGGTTAGATATCTAGAGGCCCTCTTTCAATTAAAGGGGGTTTCCAGATTCCGATAATTTAAGCTTTTCAGACTGCCACACCGACTAGACCAGGGATGTGGGGATGAGGATATTGTCTCCATCAATACAGGGACAAGGTTGTTCTGGATACCAATGTATATAGCGAAGAAGCCCTCAGACAGCTATCGGATCAGAACACCTATAATAAACTCAGGGGAGATCCCACAAAGCTATGCAAAAGCACTTTTGTCAGGGAACTGCCAGGATGGAACGGGGGTATGTGCACTCACATACAGCGGCGCCTGTATGTGAGTGTGCGCAACTCAGCTGCGCATGCGTGCACAGTGGGTGTGCGCGCTAAGCGCTGCTTGGCACCAACAGGCTTTCAAAAGAACAGCAGCTGCACTTGTGCAGTGCTGTTTGATCTGCAGCTCTGAGCCTTGTATCCTGTATCCTGCCAGCTGATCATCTGTACCGACCCGGCTCTCTTGACCTACCCGTTATCTCCTATCCCGACCTCGGCTTGTCTGACCCTGCTCACACCTCCTGCTTGTTTACCTGCTGCCGACCTCTGCCTGTTTATATGACCCTGCTACTGCCTTCTGCCTTGCTCAGTGTATTTCCTGTGTTGACCTGGCTTGTCTCACCCAGCTCCAGCTTGCTGCTGATCCTGCACCTATCAGCTCATCAGGTTGCTGACCTGCTCCTGCCTCTGCTGTCATCTGCAGTTCCAGCCATTCCTGGAGGGTCATCATCCTACTACTGTGCCAGCTGCTACAACTTCCACAGGCACTCCTACCTCACTGCACTCATGAGACCACTGTCCCACTCCAGTGGCTCCTGAACCAGGGCTGTAAGAGAGGTCTCCTCCTACAAGTCAGGCTCTACTATGAGGTACATCACAACTTTATTTAATTTAATTAACAAAGGGTTTTTTTTAGGGGTCTTTAGTGTTAGGGAGGCAGAGGCTCTGATCCTTGAATGTCAGGGAGACCCATTGTTGCGGGCATTGGTTCTTTGGATGAACGCCTTGGACAATGGTTAGATGCACAATTGCAACCCCTAGTGGGAGCACTTCCCAGTTATCTCAAGGACACCAAGCATCTCCTCCATCTTATGGGGGATTTTGATTGGAAGCCAGAGTATCTTTGGATGATCTGCGATGTTAACAGCTTATATTCCAATATGCCACACCACCTGGTCAGGAAGGCAGTGTCTTTTTATTTGGATTATCATACTCAGTTACCATTGGTACAGTGACTTTTTCTTTTGGAGGTTTTGGATTACTTACTCACACACATTGTTTTCAGTTTTGATGGTATTCTTTATCTCCAAAGACGTAGGGCGGCGATGGGAGCTACATTCTCACCATCACTCGTTAACCTCTTTATGGGGTGGTGGGAACGCTCCGACATGTTTGGAGATTTCAACCCTTTTAGAAATCATATATACTTTTTCTGTTAGTATATAGATGACCTGTTGTTCATTTGAGATACTGGAATGGGAGATTTTGATTCTTTTTTGTCCTTTCTGAATCGTAGGTCTATGGGCTTATCTTTCATGGATCATGTAGAATGTAAGGAAATTCCCTTTCTAGATGTACTATTAAGAGCATCCACCAATCAGCCTCCCTGGCGGTAATCCCAAGTCTGGCTCGGGGTGCAATTTCAGTACCAAGAGCGGTAACCCCGAGCCAGACTCGGGATCGCATCGTAGCATCAGGAAGATCTTACTTACCTTGTTCCCTGGATCCTGCGATGTGTCCCCGCAGTGTAAGCGGCTCATCCTCCGCTCGATCCATCATGGAGCCGGGCTCCCTGTGAGCATTGCGACGCACGGGGACGGAGAACGGCACCAAATTCAAAAAGTGAAACACACACAATACATACAGTATTACAGATTACATTACTGTATGAAATTATTTCACATCCCTTTTGTCTCTAGTGGTCTGTCCAGTGCCCTGCATGCAGTTTTATATGATAAAAACTGTTATTTCTGCCTGGAAACTGGAGATTGTCCATAGCAACCAAAACTGTCCCTTTACATCAAAAGTGGTTTTAGAGCAGCTAAAAAACAGCAATAATAAATTAGAATCACTTGCGGAATTAAGCGATAGTGATTTGTGGGGAGAGTAATGACAGCGACAATTCTGAAACAATTCAGTGTTTTTGATTTGATTACATTATTGAATATTTTTTATTATTATTATATTATTATTTGGTATTATTTATAGTTATTTATTATATTATAATTTATGATTTTATGTTTCAAACTTTATCACACCCGAGATGTCTACTAGACTCTGGTTTGGACAGATATAAGTGTGTTATTGCTAAAAATTACAGGCCTACAATAAAAAATGACAAAATTCGATGTAAAATAATTGTACCGCTTTCAGCACCTAAAATCCGACATAATCATACTGCCAGGGGGGTTAGTTAATCACACGGTTATACAGGAAACCTATGCTAGGCAACAGTCTCTTACTGGCCCAGTCCAACCATCCCAAACATACTATCAGGGGGATACCAGTGGGACAGTTTGTTCGCATTAGGAGGATCTGTAGTGTGGATTGTGATTTTGAAAAGGAGGCCATTCTACTATATAATAGATTCAGACAACAGCGTTACCCTGTCTGGACTTTGGAGTATATCATATCGTATTGCTAAAGCCAAAGATAGGCGGACTTTACTAACTAAATCTCAAACGTCCCGTCCAAGGACAAATAAGCCCAATTTAGTTACACTATAAAGTTCAGAGTTTTGACAGGTGTATGAGGATGAAACTATTGTATGAGGATGAAATTTTGTGTCATATTCTAAGGAATGGGATTAACTACTTGCTTACTGGGCACCTAAATCCCCCTCCTGCCCAGACCAATTTTCAGCTTTTAGCGCTGTCACTCTTTGAACGACAATTGCGCGGTCATACAACACTGTACCCAAATGAGTCCCACAAATAGGCGGCACTGGTGGGCACTGAGGTGGCAATGGTGGGCACTGATAGGTGGCATTGGTGGGCACTGAGAGGTGGCACTGTTGGGTGGCACTCATGGGTGGCACTGAAGGGCATTGATAGGTGGCACTGAAGGGCACTAATAGGTGGCACTGATAGCTGGCACTGATGGGCACTGATAGGTGGCAGTGAAAGGCACTGATCGGCACTGGTAAGTGACATTGATAGGCAGCACTGCTAGGTGGCACTGATGAGGCACTGATTGGCACCACTTGTGGGCATTGATAGGTGGCACTCATAGGCAATGATAGGTGGCACTGATTGCTGGCACTTATGCACTGGTGGGCACTGATTCGTGGCACTGTGTGGGCACTGGCAGGTGGCACTGGCAGGCGGTACTGGTGGGCACAGATGAGGCGGCTTCGCCTCTTCCTCTTTGGGACCGATGTCGCTTGCACAGAAGCCGGTGATTTTCTTTTTTTTCTCCTCACGCTGTTAGCGTGAGGAGAAAAAATAAACGATTACCGATCGTCTGTTTACATCACGTCATCAGCTGTCATTGGCTGATAGCTGATTACGTGGCAAGGGGCTGGGATTGGCCCCTTACTCCGATCTGTGATAACCCGAGTCTCATTGACTTTGTGATCACAGCGTGCGCCGCGCGTGCCCTGAAGGGTGTGCGTGGGGAGTGTGCAAAGGGAAGGACGTATATTATCGGCCTCCTGGCAAAGTAGATCCGCACTGTAGCCATCATTCGGCTATAGCACGGATCTGCAGGGGTTAAGGCGGAGTTTCACCCAAATTTTTTTTTTTAAAGTAATCCGTTCTATTACACACGTTAAACAGGATTAATCCATGTCATAAAACCAATCGCCGCTCAATTCGGGTTTTTTTTAATCATACTTACTGTGTGTATTTCCTCTGCAGAGCGCATCCATTTCTACTAAGGGCATGTGAAGCCACCTAGCAGTCTCTTCCGGGATATCGTGATGCTGTATACCCAGCATGCACCTCCCGAACAACGCGATGCTAGCCTCCGGCGCTGCCCACTGACTCCTGAGAAAGAATGATACACATCTCCCCGAAGCACAGGCAAGCACAAACGCCGAGGGAAATTACGTCACTCGCCGCAGACCGGAAGTGGCAGAATAGAAGGGACACCATAGCAAGTGAGCATAGTGAGTAAAAATGCTGTGGTTTCATGTAAAGTTACAAAATAAAAAGGAAAAGCTGCGCTATCCAGTGAGACAAACTTAAAAACACTAGCTGCTAGCACACAACAAACCAAATTCCCAAAATGTAAAATAATACAGCGCTAAACCTACATGCATAAATATAATATGGTATACTCATGCGAAACAAAGTATAGTGACAAAGATCAAAAATATGTGTAAGCAGTGACCTGCTATAAATGGATAAAGTAATGTCTATGCCAGATGTGACAAACACAAAAGTCCACAAATAGTGGGGTAGGTGAACGTCTTCTCCAAAAAGGATGAGGGTACCATATATCCTGGGGAGACTATGGACACTCGAATGGGAAGGAGGCCACAAATAACACAAAACTTCAAGAAGAAAAGATGGGTACCCTTACCGGATCAGTAGGACGCATCTGCCGTATGGCAGTGTGTCTTATCAGGCATAAGGGGGTGTTTTGTCCAGGAAATCCAGCCGGATGGCATCCTCTGGGTCCCAATCACCGATGAGGCATGGTTGTCTTAGGCAGGCGTTAGACCTCCGGTGCACCCGATCTCCGGTTCCGGAACAAGTAAGCCAGGAGAAAATAATTCTCAGTGGGCCCATGGAGGAAGAAAAAGGGGAACTCCACATAGTGTAGATCAAATGGGGTTTTTAATGTCCAAAAAAAACATACAAAATACAGGTGATCACGAACAGATAAAAAGTATAAAAAATGGCAATGTGGGAAGCTGAGAGCGACAGCTATTTGTTTTAGAGGAAATTAGTAAACATTAATAGTTCCATTTGAAAGAAAGATATGCAAAATAGGAAATCTATAAGTATATTTTTAAAGTATTGGGAGTGTTGTGTAACTCCCTAATACCTTAGATCCCATTCATAAAAATGTATTTAAAGAATGCACTTAGAGACCTAATGTCACAACTACCCCAACGCAGGTATTCAGACACTATAGCTGGCTACTGTGCTCTTCACCTATAGCAGCCCCCTTTCCCATAAGGAAAGCAGGTCTACTGGTACTGGGTTGCCCCCAGGACACAATGCTATAGTGCCTGCCTGGCCACGACGCCAGGTCAAGTGCGAACTGAGCAAAGCAAACAGATACTTGTGGTTAGCAGACAGATAGCGTGGTTCTATGACAGTCCAGGTAAAAGGCAGGCTGCATTCAGGGAATAGTCCCTGGCTCTGATTATCTTTTATTCTGACTTCTGGAATCCCTGACTACGGCTTTACTTAGACTATACTTTGGCAAATTCCTGTCAAGCCCCCATGCACAGATTCACAGCCCAAGTAGCTTATCTCTTTGTTACTGTGGGTTGTGTGTATTTGCAAGGGTGAGCGTACATCTCTGCGCCATGGACTCCAACTTAGGTTGATCTTACAGATCTGCAAGGTCCGGTTGGTTAGCAGGTGATGTGTCACAGGAGTCAAGCTGGATAGCTGAAACATAATTAGAATGTAGAGAGCCCTGAAAAAAAGTTAAAAGCCCCACCTGGCCGAATCAGGCAGTCTATCCAAAGGATAGATTTAACTTCTTAGACAGGTTTAAATGGATGTAGTAGAAGTCGGGTGCGGCCAGGTTACAGAAAGTCCTGAATAAGAAGAAGCAGGAGACTCAATGGGCATGGGCTGGACTGGCATAACTGGTGCAGAGGCCGGCTGAATCGCATGAAATTATTATTATTAATAAACAGGATTTATATAGCGCCAACAGTTTGCGCAGTGCTTTATAACATGAGTGCAGATGGTACACTTACAATACAAATCAATACAGGAGGAATCAGAGGGCCCTGCTAGAGAAATTGCTAGCAGCACCAGAATCTTCGAAAGCTGAGAGGTGATGAGAAAACTTGGCAGAGCTAAGTTGTGCAGGAACAAATAGTTTATCTCTGAGGGAAACTGACACAGTATAATCTATAGAAGCAGACCCCACCTGCACTAGACACTTGGCGTTTCTCTGCTTATTATGGCAGCTGGCGACAAAGTGGCCATGGTTGCCACAGTATAAGCAGAGTCCCTGGGATCTTCTTCTAGCCTTTACTCTAGAGGATAAATGGGTAGCACCAATTTGTATGGGCTCATCCTCCAGGAGAGGTTGAGAGGGCTTAGGAAGGGTTGATGAAGAAGAAGTAGGCGGCATACTGGGGGGCAAAGAAACAAACCTCTCTGTACGCCTCTCCCGTAAACGCCTGTCTATACGGATGGCTACTTGCATGGTTTCATTTAATAACTTTGGTTCAGGGTGGTATACTAAAGAGTCTTTGATTTGAGTCTGATAAGCCTAACCTAAACTGGCTTCTTAGAGCTGGGTCATTCCACCCGGAGTCAGGTGCCCAGCAGTAGAAATCAGAACAGTATTGTTCAGCGGTGCATTTACCCTGATGTAATGACCTAAGGTTAGTTTTAGCTGAGTGGGCAAGGTCAGGATCATCATACAGTAAACCTAAGGTCTTGAAAAAAGCTTCAACTGACCCTCTGGCTGGGTGATCTGCATGGAGACTAAACGCCCAAGACTAGGGATCCCCCTGCAACCACGTAACAATCAGCTCAACCCGCTGTGCTTCAGAACCAGAGAAGTGTGGCATAAGCTTAAAGTATAGCATACAACTATTTTTAAAGTTAGAAAACACATGGGGGTTACCAGAAAAATGATCAGGCGGGTTAACTTTGGGCTCTGGCTCCTGCGTTACTGCTGGAGGTGCAATTATACGCAGTTCCTGGACTTTGCGTGTCAGTTTTCAAATTTCCTCAGCAAATAAGCAAGCCTGTGTAGAGTCTATCTTAACAGAAAAAACAAAAAACTTTTTTTTTTGTTAAAGGCTTGTGATAATATCACGTATACCCCAACGCAGGTGGTCAGACACTATAGCTGGCTACTGTGTTCTTAACCTATAGCATCCCCCTTTCCCATAAGGCAAGCAGGCCTACCGGTACTTGGTTGCCCCCAGGACTTATACACAATGCTATAGTGTCTGGCCACCACGCCAGGGCAGGTGCGAACTAAGCAAAGCAAACAGATACTTGTGGTTAGCAGACACATAGCATGGTTGAGTTCAGGGAATAGGCTGAGTTCAGGGAATAGTCCAAAATCCAGTCCAAAGTCATACACAGGGAACACCAATCTAGCAGAGCAGGGCAGACAGGGAGCTTGATCAGGAACAACACACGTACCACACTCTATCACTAGCACCCAAATGAGGGTTTAGCTGGCTTATAACAGGTTTGAGTTTCCACCCAGACAGTGGCGGTGCGTTCATTAAGGGCACACGGGTGCGCCCCCTCTCTCCAGCCACCCCCTCTGTGTAGTGTGGATAGATTCATGCATTGCATGAATCTATCCATGGGCGCTGTAGCTACCCCCTATTCAGGCGTCCGGTCCCTTTTTGGATGCCAGGTGCCTGAATTACAGCGGGGGGGATTTGAAGCACCTGATTAGAGCCATAGGCTCTAATAGGCTTCAAAAAAGGTGAACTGCGAGTGCAAACCATTGCGCTCGCAGTCCGACCGGGTGTGTTAGCAAAGCAAATGAATATTTGCTTTGCTAACACAGAACCACCTCTCAGTCAATCAGGAGGCACAGGTGTAATACCGGTCACCTGATTGGCTGAGGGCAGAGGCGATCCCATTGGCTGCCTAGCAAAACAGGAAGAAGACGCGCACGGAGGACACAGGAGCCATCGCATCGCTAACCGTCCCACAGCTCACCACCTGACCCGCTGCCTGACCCGCCACCACGATGGAGTAAGTGCTGGGCAGATAGCAGGTGGGGGGCACAGTGGCTGTATATTATTGGCACAGAGGCTGCAATTAATGGGGCACAGTTGGCTGCATTTGCTGGGCATAGTGACTGCATATTATGGGCACCGAGGTTGCAATTGATGGGGCACAGATGACTGCATTTTCTGGCCATAGTGACTGCATATTATGGGGTACAGTTGGCTGTATTTGCTGGGCATAGTGGCTGCATATTATGGGCACAGAGGCTGAAATTGATGGGGCACAGTTGGCTGCATTTGCTGGGCATAGTGACTGCATATTATGGGCACCAAGACTGCAATTGATGGGCACAGTTGGCTGCATTCACTGGGCACAGTGGCTGCATATTATGGGCACAGAGGCTTCAATTGATGGGGCACAGTTGGCTGCATTTGATAGGCAGAGAGGCTGCATATGATGGGCACAGTTGACTGCATATGATGGGCACAGTTGACTGCATGTGATGGGCACAGTTGACTACATATGATGGGCACAGTTTGGCTGCATTTGATGGGTACAGTTGGCTGCATATGATGGGTACAGTTGGCTGCATATGATGGGCACAGTTGGCTGCATTTGCTGGGCACAGTTGGCTGCATATGATGGGCACAGTGGCTGCATTTGATGGCACAGTGGCTGCAATTAATGTTTTTGTTTCAGTATTTTTCAGAATTTTTCAATTCGTTTGTGCCCCCCCAAAAATTTTGAGTGCCAGCCGTCACTGCACCCAGAGACTGATTACATTAACCAGCCTGCAACTGGACAAAGACAGGGAGAATGCCATAGCCAAAACCCGGATGCTGGAATGAGGAGCAGGAACACTAGATTCTCCTAACACCCTGACAACTAGCATATTCAAGGGTATATGTAAAGTCCAACCCAAAAACCTTATACTCCCCTCTTTAGTTCTCCCAAGCTACTTTTTCCACCTCTTAATTATGAAGCCAGACAAGTGGCTAAACAAAAAGGATCAATTAAAGTGTTACCAAACCCACAATAGTAAAATCAGTCTGTATATGCAGTAAGCATGCTTGTTATACTCACTTTGGAACCCAAGGGGTTAATCCTCTGCATTGTGTAAAAAGGCTGTTTGATCTGGTCTTCTCAGATCCTCCCCTTCTTCCACAGTCCCCAAACCACCTCCTGATAGAACAGAGTCATGGGGGCAAGCTGCACATGCTCAGTTGGGTGTGTATTGCTAAAGAGTTTTATTTTTCTTGGGAGTGCATGTGATCAGCACTGTCCAGATAGAGGCCCCGGGGTTCTGCAGCCTCATAGGCAATCAGGGGAGAAAGAAAACTCCTCCTATATGCTTCTTACATGCTTTAACCAGACACTGAAAGAAGTCATAAGACTCTAATTGCTGATGAGAAAAGGTATTTAGCAGTTTATACCGTATTTATCGGCGTATAACACGCACCCCAATTTAGGAGGGAATTTTAAGGAAAAAAAAACTTTTAGGAGGGAAGTTGAAGGTAAAAAAAACTTGCATTTAAACGCCCATCATTGCAGCCTTCTCAGTGCAGCCATGTCAGTGCAGCCAGTGCAACCTAGGTTCAGATAGCTCCGCTCGGGACTACGAGTGGAGCCGAAAATGAACGACAGCCGCCGGAAAGAGCCGAGGACCGGCTCTGTGTATTTCGGCGCCGACGGCGCCATTTTCAAATCGCGATCGGCGATTTTGAAAATGTGACAGGTCGGGATCGCAGGGGATCGGCGTAGAACACGCACCTGCGATTTTTCCCCTGGTTTTAAGGGGAAAAAAGTGCGTGTTATACGCCGATAAATACGGTATTTACTAAAACTATTGCATTTCCATGTTCGGTGTACTGTGGGAGACCAGATATAGTGAATGCAGGGTCCTGGATTTAGTAACACCTTAGGGACGCATTGTTGCAAATGCTATGTATGCTTTCACCGGACTCTCAAGTCAAAATAATATCTGTCCTGCCTCCAGCCATCAGAGGGAGCTTACAGATATAAAGAACTCGAGAGACTTTGGTGCAGGCTGCATTGAAATATGGGAGTTGTAGTTTAGAAAAAGGATCCTGTTTTGAAAGTGAAAAGTAATGCACTACAATTCTTAGGGAGAGGCTCTTTAGTGGAGGGTAGAGTGACCAGCTTACCTGGGCTGTGGAGTGAAAAACTTCCTCTTGTTGCGAGGGGACCAGCAGCTTTTTTTTCCCTTTCATGAACGCAGTGTTGACATGTGTTAGTAAAACTGAAAATATATCATCACGACTACTTTGTTTAATCAGGTGGGTTATACCTCTTTTTTTTTTTTTCAGCACAGATTGGGCTTTCATTTGGGGGTAAATGGTAACACGTATCTCCTGATATCTTTTTTTTATTATCAAAGAAAAAACTGTCCCAAAACAGCAAGAAAATAATATACATTTTTTTTAATTAGCTCTATACTGTATTTCTTGCTGTTACCATAACTTACCACCAAAGAACAACCCAAAATAAATTCTCCTTCTCCTAACGATCACAGCGATACCACAAACATGTAAGTTATTTGTTGTTTGTACCCGAAGTAAGGCCCAGACTCAATGGTGTGCAATTTGCTTTTCTATCCTCCCTAAACCACACACACTAATTTTCTGAAATGAAACTGTTTTATGGATGGGTTTACTTTTGCTTTAACTTTATTTTTTAGTTGTTTTTTTTAAAAAAAAAAACTTGTTTGTTTACATTTTCTCCCCTAGCAAGGAGAGAAAGATAAAATGTATCTTTCCCTCCATTCAGAGGAGAGAAAAAAACTCAGGGTGACTGATTACTAACAGATTGGCTAATCAGAGGCTATCACAGCAATTATGTGATCAGGAACTGGGACTCCTGGTTCCCAATTATTAGTAGAAGACCTGGGGCTCTTGGTGAGAGTCTGGTTTCTGTAATGGGAGTGCACTATGTGATGGTGCTCCCAGCACAAACACATGTACGCATATATGCAGCCCACTTCAGTGTGTACAGGTGGCAAGGGGTTAAAGGGGGACTGTACTGATGTACACCACAAGGCGCTTCAAAAATGCCCTAAAACGCCTTAGCGTTATTACTGCGTTTTTACAGCGTTTTAGGGGCGTTAGCGGTAAAATTAATGCAACGCTGCAGGCGTTTTTCAAGCGTTATTAAAGCATGTGTTATAGATGCTATCTTTCTGCTTGCATGTTTATCCTTTGTGAGATCATGTAAAACAAGCAGTGTCTTGTAAAGTAACAAGCAGTGTCTTGTTTTACTATAAATCTTCATTTTTCTGGGATTAATTCTTTTTTTGGCACTTTAATTTTGTTTTTTTGGCACTTTGATGGTCTGTTTAATCATTCTGACCTTCCCACAATTTCAGTCCTGTTGTTGTAGATACTCTCTTTTCTGCTTGCATGTTTTCCTTTTTGTGAGATCATGTGCATTTTCTACAGCTCAGGGCAGATTAAAGGCGTTATTCAGGCGTTTTTACAGCATTTTTTAATTCATTTCAATGGTGAGGGGCGTTTTTGAAGTGCATTTTTCAACTCCCAAAAGCTGCTCCAAAGATGCTGCTTGCAGGACTTTTCTCAACGCCCCGCCAGCGCAACGCCTCAGTGTGAAAGGGTCCATTGAGATGCATGGGGAGCGTTTTATGAGCGTTTTAATAGTGTTATTTTTAACGCTAAAACGCTGCAAAAATGCCTTGGTGTGAAAGAGCCCCTTTCACACCGGGCCGCCCTTAGCGTCGGCGGTAAAACGCTGCTATTTATAGGATTAGCGGCGCATTTCGGCCGCTAGCGGGGTGCTTTTACCCCCCGCTAGCGGCAGAGAAAGGGTTAAAACCGCCCGCAATGCGCCGCAATAGCGGCGTTTTGCTGGTGGTATCCCAGCGCTGCCCCATTGATTTCAATGGGGAGCAGCGGTGGAGGAGCGGTAAACATACCGCTCCTTCACCGCTCCAAAGAAGCTGCTGGCAGGACTTTTTTTCCCTCGGGCTTTCACACTGGAGACAATGCTGTAGCTGTTTGAGGGCGGATTGCAGGCACTATTTTTAACGCTATAGCGCCTTCAAAACGCCCTCGGTGTGAAAGGGGTCTTAGCTGGCTGAAGTTTGAGAGTCAGGAGCCATATACTTACCAACTGCTTCACAGGGACCCTGAAATTAGTTGCTCATAGCCAGTGGTACCTCTTTCAGGTTATATGTAGGGTGATATATATACAGAGTGCACTCTGAGACGTTTACTGACTATTGATTGCAGAAGAGCTACCATGGACTTATTCATCCTTATTAATACTGTTAATTTCTGATACTATTCTTTACTGAGTTTTACTTCAGTGGCACGGTGATTAGTACAGTGATTAGACTGAGCTGCTGTAACCTAGTAATTACCTCATTCAGTTTATCATGAGCAAAAAAGCTTCTTCCACCTACTCATACATCCTTGTACATTGCTATTTACTTTTAACTTGTGACAATATACATGCTTTACTTACAATTGGTGCTTTCCTGAAGCCCTAACATAGCTGTGTGTATAATACTAATACTTGTGCTCACAGAACAGAAAACCTGTTATTCCAAGCGGCTTCTCTAGGGGTAAATTGTACAACGAATTCATCACACAAAATGCAATAAAACTTATGCAAATAATTTTATTAACAAGAGTGTTCTATATAATACATTAGAAAGATTTAAAGGAAAGGTAGTGCCAAAGCTCTTTTGGCCCTACTTCTCTTGTGGGTCACAGGAATGCACTTAGTTTTGCACTCCTGTGACCCATATTCGGACTCAGTCAGTCCAGGCTCTGCAAGGATCCCAACCTAAATGTCTGGATGCACCCAGATGTCTGAGCATCAGCCGGCTCGGCCTCTCAGCACACCACTGATAGACTGAGCCCACCGCTCCCATCCCTACACAGCCCGTACTTCAGTGAGCGTTGGAGAGGCAAAGCTTCCACCTAGGTGGGTATGTAGATTTGATTGTTTTTTTTTTTTTGCTGCAATTCTCTTTAAATTGAGTTTCTTTAAAGAGATATTGAACCCTCCATTTTTTTAAAGTATTTTCAACAGCTGATTTAATCATTTATTGAGTATGCAGCATCTTTATTATTTTAAGCTTGCCTGCGTTAAAGTTTATCTGGTGCCACCTGTCCCAGATTTCCTGTTTTGGGGCTGGTTCACACCATAGAAACCCAGTCTGGATGTGTTCGGGATGCATTTCTGTATGCACTGTGCATTTTTTATGCGTATTAAATGCGTCCCAGTTTTCTCTGTCCTGGGGTTTGTTTGTTTTTTTGCTGTAATGCGTTCCAGTGCAGTTCCTTGCAGAATAAAATTTCAGCATGTACTACTTTTGTTGACTCTACTGAAACACACTACAATGGTGTCAAATTTACCATTTGAAATCCTACAGTCCATGCATTTTTTACGCAGAAAAAAAATGCACTGGGCTGCATGTGGCCTTTCTCTAGCAGTGTCCTATGGAGCCACCCTGGGATGCAGAGACTGCTAACGTGTCTCCCTACACTGTGTGCACCAACAGAAACACACAGCCCTGTAGCCTAGGATGGCAAGGTACTCCCATGCTCCTCCCTCTTCTTCCCTCCTCCCTTCTGCAAGCTAATGCTAAATGCACAGCTATGCAGCTCTGCATGCAGGGTTTACAGGGGCACAGCAGCCCATTCATTTGAATTCTGTTCGTGTCTGTCTAGGATTACATGAAGACAGAGAAGGATTTGGGGCAGCTTACATCCACAGAAAATCTGTGGTTAGTTCTCTAAGATCTCTGGAACAACCTACCTGCTTAGTTCTATCAAAACTGTGTGCAAGTGTACCTAGAAGAATTGATGCTGTTTTGAAGGCAAAGGGTGGTCACACCAAATATTCATTTGATTTGGATTTCTCTTCTGTTCATTTACTTTCCATTTTGTTAATTGATACAAATAAACTAAACTAAACACTATTAACTGAAAGCATTCTTAATTTTACAGCATTTTTTCACACCTGCCTAAAACGTTTGCACAGTACGTTAGCTCAACTGTCTGCTTCGGTTTTCCCTAAATCTGGTGGCTGATTGCTTCTGCCTGCTGCTGAAGGAATATTCCAGCAATAGAGTAGAAGGATCAATCATTGGTGTTATGAATAGTTATCTGACTCTAGCCAATCCCTGGGTGGCTGACCCAGAAGGTGTGGCTGGGGATAAGATACATATTTGGGAGGATCTGATCAGTCGTTCTGTCCCCTGGGGCTTCCTCCCTGGAAAGAGAAGCTTTTGCTACTATGCCTCAGCAGGTACTATGAAAGAAGGCATGAAGGAAACTTGCCTGTGAAAGCTAGGCTGGAGAAGAATGAACTTTTACCTGTAGCTCCAGGTATAGAAGTAATTATTAAAAGTGAGATGCCGGAAGTTACTGCTTAAGGACTGGGAAGGCTTGTATAGGGTTACAGATACACTGGGTGTCCTCTCTTTTAACAGCATTATTTTTCAGACTGCTACTCTAGAGCCCAATATTACTGGAACAAAAATTATTGAGGAAGCTGTTCCAAGATTTGTGAATGTCTTGGATATCCTGCACCCTAAATCCTCCTCCCTGCATCTTTGCTCAAGACCTGCAATAAAAAGTAAAAAGACTTGTAGAATGGAGCCTGAATTTGTCAGTGTGCTTCTTGGACTGCAAACAGGGTGGCAGACACTGAACAGGTAAGGGGGACCCAGTATAGATCTAGGAACCTCTTTGGGGGTCATTGCTACATACACTATATTGCCAAAAGTATTAAGATGCCTGTCTTTACACGCACATGACCTTTAATGGCATCCCAGTCTTAGTCCGTAGGGTTCAATATTGAGTTGGCCGACCCTTTGCAGCTATAACAGCTTCAACTCTGTGAGCCTGGGAAGGCTGTCCACAAGGTTTAGGAGTATGTCTATGGGAATGTTTGACCATTCTTCCAGAAGCAATTTTGTGAGGTCAGGCACTGATGTTGGACGAGAAGGCCTAGCTCGCAGTTTTTGCTCAAATTCATCCCAAAGGTATTCTATCAGGTTAAGGTCAGGACCTTGCTTTGTGCAATGGTCCGAATCATTTAGTAGAGGGGGGATTATGGTGTGTGGTTATTTTTCAGGAATGGTGTTTGACCCCTTAGTTCCAGTGAAGGGAACTCTTAAGGAGTCAGCATACCAAGACATTTTAGACAATTTCATGCTCCCAACTTTGTGGGAACAGTCTGGGGATGGCCCCTTCCTGTTCCAACATGACCAGTGCACAAAGCAAGGTCCATAAAGACATTGATGAGCGAGTTTGGGGTGGAGGAACTTGACTGGCTTGCACAGAGTCCTGACCTCAACCTGATAGAACACCTTTGATAAGAATTAGAGCAGAGACTGCGAGCCAGGCTTTCTCGTCCAACATCAGTGCCTGACCCCACAAATGCGCTTCTGGAAGAATTGTCAAACATTCCCATAGACACACTAAACCTTGTGAATATCCTTTACAGAAGAGTTGAAGCTGTTATAGCTGCAAAGGCTGGACCAACTCAGTATTGAACCCTAAGGACTAAAGCTGGATACACACTGTACAATTTTCTTTAGATTTTTTCCTTTAGATTTACCAAAACCTATATGAGGTCAAACCTAAACACTTTCAATTTGTATGCAATCAGGCAGGCCCTTGTACTACATAGTTAAAGGTAAATCTAAAGGAAATCAAACAACAAAAGTTGTATAGTGTGTATCCAGCTTAAGACTGGGATGCCATTAAAGTTAATGTGCGTGTAAAGGCAGGCGTCACAATACTTTTGGCAATATAGTGTAATAAATAAATATATACATACATACATACATATTTTCACAGGTGAGGTAGACAGCATTAGTGCAAGCAATCAAGCCTTCCCAAAGGCCATATATAGAGAAAAATACTGGGATTGCTGCACTTAAAAAAGAAGTATGTTTTTTTTTTTTTTCATTAAACTTACCTAGGTAGATGCAGCATCTGTCCCCCTGCCGTCTCTGCACTGAAAACCGAGCCATCAAACATCTCTGATGGCTCGGGTTCTTTCAGCTCCTCGAGCAGAGAGCTGCTGCCTGTCAGTCAGCAGCTCTCCTCTTTGCTCCTCCACGCTCATTGGAGTGCTGGGCTGTAGAGGGGCGGGGAGCAGCCATCTTAGGCTCTCAGCGGCTCGCTGAGAGGCTGAGATGGGTGTCAGTCCAGGCACCTGGAGGATCCAGACTTTATTGTCGTGATGACGCGGTGCCTGGACTGATTCCAGTGATGTCAGCAGAGAACAGTCCGCTCTCTCCTGAAAATGGGTCACAGGTGTGCAAAACGAATTACACTCCTGTGACCCATAGGAGAAGCCCAGCCAAACAAGCTCAGGCTTGACTTCTCCTTTAAAAATTTGTTGTAGAAAGTTCACATGTAATAAATTACATATCGTTCCAAATACGACAGTTTCAGGCTATATAGCTTACGCCCTTCTTCAAGTAGGAACAAGATTTACAATGGCAATATTCTTACATTCTTGTATATTGTTACATTTCACACCAGGAACCAATTAGGTATCAATTTAACAATTAATCAATACAAAGTGTCAGAATTACTTCATCCGAAATCCCAGAGAGAAGGTTTAACGAGATGCAGTCCCCCTCAAAATCAAACAGAAAATGTTCCTTTAACCGTTTCCGGACCAGCCGCCATAGTTTTACTACGGCAGGCTGGCTCCCTATGCGCGAAACCACGTAACTGTACGTGGGCGCCCGCTGCACAGCGGGGGTGCCGGTGCTCGTGCCACGAGCGATCGTGAAGAGGAGAGACAGAACAGGGACGAGTGTGTATAAACAAACACTTCCCTGTTCTATTCTGACAGGAGTGACAGACCGTGTGTTCCTATCAGCTAGGAACCACAATCTGTCACTTCCTGTAGTTAGTCCCTACCCCTTCAATTAGAATCACCTCCCAGGGAACACAGTTAACCCCTTCACCGTCCCCTAGTGTTAACCCCTTTACTGTCTGTGACATTTTTACAGTAATCAATGCATTTTTAATCGCACTGTATTAATGCCAATGGTCCCAAAAATGTGTCAAAATTGTCCAATGTGTCTGCCATAATGTCACAGTCATGATAAAAAGATCACCGCCATTATTAGTAAAAAAAAAAATAATAAAAATGCTATAAATCTATCCCCTATTTTGTAGACGCTATAACTTTTTTACCAAAAATATGTAGAAGAATACATATCGGCCTAAACTGAGGAAAAAATAGTTCTTTTTATATGTTTTTGGGGAATATTTATTGTAGCAAAAAGTAAAAAATAATGCGTTTTGTTTTTTCAAAATTGTCGCTCTTTTTTTTGTTTATAGGGCAAAAATAAAAACCCCAGAGGTGATCAAATACCACCAAAAGAAAGCTCTATTTGTGGGAAAAAAAAGACGTCAATTTTGTTTGGGTACAACGTCGCAGGAAGGGGGTAAATTCTTCCGGGGCTGAAGTGCTTAACCTAATATCAGGATTTAAATATATGTACACAAATTAATCAACAATAAAAAATAGAAAATAAAAAATAATAATGTTACCTATGAAAAAATGCATTTTATTTACAATCTATGTCCGAAGGTGTTTACAATAACACCAATGAACATAAATGACATCCTATTATTTGTAATTTTGTTCCGAATATACCTATGAACCTCAAAACATCTTCTCCCACTGTTTTTTATTTTTATACCAATATTATAGGGATCTACAGAAATAAACTTAAGTCAAAATTAGTGTTGCCAGCTGTCAGTATTTTTACTGGCAACCAGTAAAAAACAAGCAATTTTCTTCTGCCAGTAATTGCCAGTAAAAGTAAAAGGTTGCCTGTAAAAAATATGGCTGTGATGCTCGACTTGGTCCGGATGCGGCTGAGACTATCCGAGTGCCTGCTACAGTGTGATTGGGCAGCTCTGGTGGAGGTGGTGCCTGAGCATGTCGTGTGATGTCATGGTGCAATGGAGCCAAGCAGTGTGGCCAGAGCCTCATGTGCCAGTCTACGGTATGGGAGCAAGGCAGGCTGGGGCCAGGACCGTCAGTGCTGTTTTGACTAGAGTGGACTGGAGGGACCACTTGGCTTGGAGAGAGACTGTCACTGTGACTCAGGAGGGGACGTGTTGTGTCAGAGGTCTCATCATCATCTGTGCTGCTGCACACTGCTGTCAGAGTCACTGTGAGAGTCAATTGTATGTGTGTGTGCCACCCATTCTAATTTCTTGCCCTCCTGAGCCCTTTCCCTGAGCTACTTACTTACTATATTGAAAAAAAATAAGAAAAATGTTTTTTTCCTTATTATCTACCTTAAATCATATTGTTAATTGCATATTATATTTGTTTGTAGCCTAAATGCTCTAATTTGCACTTGGAAATACCAGTAAAAACTTGGCTGTGCCAGTAAATTTTGGGTGTTGTGTCAGTAAATTTCAATCTGGTAGGTTGGCAACACTGGTCAAAATCAGAGTTCAGGCCCCTGGGTTGTAAAGTATCCAGTCGATGTATCCACTGTACTTCCAATCTTGTAAAAATTAATTCTCGATTACCCCCCCTCCTGTCTATTTAGGTGAACTGCATCAATGACCATGTATTTCACTTGTGACGCTGTGTGCCCCATTTCTACATAATGCCTAGCTAATGGCAATTTTGTAAGCTTGTCCCTTACTGAATACTTATGTCTAGCAATTCTATCTTTTACTTTTTGTGTGGTTTCACCAACATATAAAAAGCCACAAGGACATTTAATAACATATATCACATACAAAGATTGGCATGTTTAATATCCCTTTATTTCAACATTATTACCTCTATGTGGATGTGTCAGAAATGTCCATTTAATTATTGAGTTACATTGTATACAATTTAAACATGGATAGGATCCACAGTTATGTGGTCCCAAAAAAGGTTAAATTGAGTGTTTTTGTGGAGATTGGGCAGATCTGATCAATCTACTGTGTATAGTTCTACCTTTAGGATATGAGGGAAATGGAGGATTATAAAATTCAGGGATTTGGGTAAACTTTTCGTTTAATATATGCTAGTGTTTTTTGATGACTTTATGTATTCAAAATGAGTGTGGATGGAAATAGGACACAAATGGCAATCTTTTATTCGTCCTATTTGTTCTCTTTTTAATGGCCACATTTTTTCTTCCTTCTTTTACAACCTCTGCAGGATATCCTCTCTGAGTTAGCTTATTTTCCATTTCATCTAAACATTTTTCTCAATCTTCATTATCAGTAACAATTCATTTGACCCTTATTAATTGGCTTTTTGGAATGGATTTAAATACCCCAGGTGGAGGAAAACTTTTATAGTGTAAAAGTTGGCTACGATCATTTGGTTTCATATATAAATCACTAATGAGCCTACCATTTTCTACCTTAATACATGTATCCAAAAAAGGATTTTTTTTCTTTACTTAAACTCATAATAAATTCCAAACCAAGTATTAGGTAGTTAATATATGCATGAAATAATGATAGAGTGTTCAAGTCGCCTTCCCATATCGCAAACATGTCATCCGAAAAACAAAACCATAATTTACAATTTTCTTTAAATAAGATATTATTAAGAATAAAAGATTATTCCACCATATCAAACAAAAGTGTTTGCATATGGGGGGGGGCAACATTTGAACCCATCGCTGCACCCCTAAGTTGTAAGTAATATATCTCTTTAAAGAGAAAAACACTCTCCTCTAATACAATTTTTAATAATTTCATCAAAAAAGTGATTTGATTTGTATTGTATAATCCTAATGTAGTTAGGAGTCAGCGGCAGGCTTCAATACCTAATTCATGAGGAATTATTGTATATAAACTTGAAATGTCCCAAGTGACCAGAAGTGAGTCTGTAGTACAGTCAAATCCCTAATTTTAGACAAAAAATCATAAGAATCTCGTACATATGATTTCATTTGTCTGGTCAGAGGTGTAAAACACTTGTCCAATATCTAGCCAATGGCACTGTAAGAGACTCAGCGATGGACACTATGGGACAACCCGGTGGGTCATCCAAATTTTTATGGATCTTGGGTATCATGTATATGACAGGTGTAATGGGAAACTCCACTGTTAAACATGACTGTGTATAACCATCTATGATTTTATCACCTACTGCTCGTTTTACCACTTTTTTTTAATTCAAATTTGTATGCAGAATATTGGATCAGCATCAAGATGAATATAAATTTGATTGTCTGATAATTGTCTCATTACTTCTTTTTCATCCTTCACAGTATCTATAACAACAATAGATCCACCCTTGTCAGCAGGCTTCATAGTTATATCACGCCTAGCCTACAGGGAGGCCAATGCTTGTTTTTCATCATGATTCAAATTGTTTTGTGAATGGTATAATATCGATATATTATATATAATATCGAAGAGCGACAACATGAATGAACAAGACAAAATTGTAATAGAAAACGTGGTACATAATATCTCTTCCATCTCATTAACTGATATTGAATTACGGCTGCTAAACAAGGGTTTGGGATTTTGTCCAAAATAATTTATGAATGATTTTGTATTGAAGCAGGATATGTATAGATTATATCGACAGATCAGATTAAAAGCCTTTTTCTCCATGCGACCAAATGTGGATAATTTATCTGTTACCTCATTGTCTATCAAAAAGTTGGGTTTAAGGAACAAGAGTCATATTACACTGCCTACCTCTATAGCAGCGGTAGAGTTATACATAAAAAAATGGAGCAGGATATCAAGGGTTTCTTGCATTATTGATTGATATTAGACCATTCACAAAACAGTTTGAATCATGATGAAAAACAAGCATTGACTTGATATAACTATCAAGCCTGCCGACAAGGGCGGATCTATTGTTGTTATGGATACTGTGAAGTATGAAAAAGAAGTAACGAGACAATTATCAGACAATCAAACTTTTATATTCGTCTTGATGCTAATCCAATATTCAGCATACAAGATCGAATAAAAAAAGTGGTAAAATGAGCAGTAGATGATAGAATCATAGATGGGGATACACAGTCATATTTAACAGCGGAGTTTCCCATTACCTCTATCATATACATGTTACCCAAGATCCATAAAATTTGAATGACCAACCCGATCACCCCATAGTGTCCGGTGCTGAGTCTTTTACAGCGCCATTGGCTAGATATTTGGACAAGTGTGTTACACCTCTGACCAGACAAATGAAATCATATATACGAGATTCTTATGATTTTTTGTCTAAAATTAGGGATTTGACTGTATCTACAGACTTAATTCTGGTCACTTGGGACATTTCAAGTTTATATACAATAATTCCTCATGAATTAGGTATTGAAGCCTGCCGCTGACTCCTAACTACATCATGATTATACAATACAAATCAAATCACTTTTTTGATGCAATTTTTGAAAATTGTATTAGAGGACAGTGTTTTTCTCTTTAAAGAGATATATTACCTACAACTTAGGGGTGCGGTGATGGGTTCAAATGTTGCCCCCCATATGCAAACACTTTTGTTGATATGGTGGAAGAATCTTTTATTTTTAATAATATCTTACTTAAAGAAAATTGTAAATGCTGATTATGTTTTTCAGATGACGTTTTTGTGATATGGGAGGGCGACTTGAACACTCTATCATTATTTCATGCATATATTAACTACTTGATACCTGGTTTGGAATTTAATATGAGTTTAGGTAAAGAAAAATTGCCTTTTTTGGATACATGTATTAAGATGGTAGGGTCATGAGTGTTTTATATATGAAACCAACCGATCATAACCAACTTTTACGCAATAAAAGTTTCCATCAACCTGGGGTATTTAAATCCATTCCAAAAAGCCAATTAATAAGGATCACCAGAATTGTTACTGTTAATCAAGATTGTGAAAAACGTTTAGATGTAATGGAAAATAAGATGACTCAGAGGATATCCTGCCGAGGTTGTAAAAGAAGAAAGGAAAAATGTGGCCATTAAAAGGAAAACAAATAGGAGGAATAAAAAATTGCCATTTGTGTCCCAATTCCATCCACACTCTTTTCGAAAAACATTGGCATATATTAAAAGAAATTTTTACCTAAATCCCTGAAATTTATAATCCTCCCATTTCCCTCATATCGTAAAGGTAGAACTATACACAGTAGATTAATCAGATCTGACCAATCTCCACAAAAAACACTCAGTTTAACCTTTTTGGTACCATATAACCATGGATCAGAATTCATGTTTGAATTTTATAAAATGTAACTCCATGATTAAAGGGACATTTCTGACACATCCACATAGAGGTAATAATATTGAAAAAAAGGGATATTACACATGCAAATCTTCGTATTGGTAATATATATTATTAAATGTCCTTGGTGAAACAACACAAAAAGTAAAACAGAATTGCTAGACAAATATTCAGTGAGGGATAAATTTAAAAAATTGCCATTAGCTAGACATTATGTAGAAATTAGGTACAGATGCAGTTCCGCTGAAAAGACAGGAGGGGGATGGGGGTAGTCTGGAATTGATTTTAAAAATTAAAGATTTTAAAAAATAATGATTTTGACTTACATTTATTTCTCTAGATCCCTATAATATTGGTAGAAAAATGTCATTTATGATCATTGGTGTTATTTTAAACACATTCAGACATAAATTGTAAATAAAATGCATTTTTTCATAGGTAACATTATTATTTTTTATTTTCTATTTTTTATTGTTGATTCATTTGTGTATATATTTATATCCTGATATTAGGTTAAAGGAACATTTTCTGTGTGATTTGGAGGGGGGCTGCATCTCTTTAAACTTTCTCTCTGGGATTTCGGATGAAGTAATTCTGACAATTTGTATTAATTAATTGTTAAATTGATACCCAATTGATTCCTGGTGTGAAATGTAACAATATAAAAGGATGTAAGAATATTGTTATTGTATGTCATGTTCCTACTTGAAGAAGGACGTAAGGTATATAGCCCAAAACTATCACATTTGGAACGATGTGCAACTCTTTACATGTGAACACACACACACACAATGTATACTGTGACAGGGCTGCACCTTGCCATGGTATCAGTAGGAATGAATGAATGAATGAATGAATGAATGAATGAATGAATGAATGAATGAATGATTTGTAAAGCGCTGCAAATGCGAACTGAATCGCCTCAAGGTGCTATAGGTACAACCCCTTAAACTAGTATATACTTTTGGAGTATTTTGGTTCCTCTTTCATATATATCTATCCTTGAGAGAGATGGTTACATGTGAAAGGTGGAGGAGTCTGTTAACAAGCCTGGAGGAATGCATACTTGTATTAACAAGCTGCATATCACCACTCAATCATTTGTCTCTGGTAAGTGCTCTTTGATGATACTGTGGTGGTGTTTATTAAATGGGAGGATTGTGCTTATAAAGGAGAACACAGGCGTTTCACTGACACCAAATGGGATTTTGATTTGTGCTTTGTGATTGTTGATTCACTGCAAATTAATATAATGCAAACATGTTTTTATATATGTTTACTGCACCAGTAGGACACTTCTGGACTAATTAAAATTTTCTGTTTCAATACTGTAGTTATTATTGTTTTTTTAGAAAACAAGTAAAAAAAAAAAAGAGATCATTTGGTGGAGCAGCGAACAATCCTCGTCTGCTCCAAGCATGTAATGGAGAAACATACAAATACAAGATTTGGTAGAAACTGACGAGGACCACAACACAAAATCTGTTGTGGGGCCCTCTAACGTGCATAAACTTGTGTTTAAGGAAGACATAAACTTATTATATACTACTACTAGAGTGTTTGAATAACATAAACGCAGGAGGGTTACCATCCGGTTAACCCCTTGATGAAACATATATACATATGAAAGATCATGGACTTGGAAGCATATTACTATAACTTATTACTATAACTTAAACCATAATGAAATAGAAAGATCATGTACTTGGAAGCATATTACTATAACTTATTACTATAACTTAAACCATAATGAAATAGTATTGGTGGCAATAATGTCTCTTACTCATATTGTGCTATCATTAAGGCACTAGTGAGTATCACCATTGCAACTATCCAATTTGAGGGATCATATTCCCTAAAATATACCCAGAAGAGTCTGGGTTACAAAAAAGGGCTACACACATACTATGCCAAAATTGGCAAAGAATAGTGAGGGGAACAGTGAGGGGAAAAGAAAAGAAGGAAAAAAAATGGGAAGTAGGAAAATCCATCCGGGAACCTCCCATCGGTCAACTTGAAAAATATCTCTACTATGTATTAGGGACCTACAAGTAGGCAAGCCAGGGGGACCATTTTTTATCGAAAAGGGGTTGTTTGTCGCATAGAACACTCACTATTTTTGCATTCAACATGATCCACGTAAGGTTGTGTTTCATCATTGCCATGTTTATAACAAGCCTTTAACATGCTGTGGCAATTGCAATTTTTGCTGCTAGGAACATAAAATAAATCAGTGTCTGGGTATGTCAAAGTACATTTTCTACTGGTTTGTTCATTAGAGCGACCCTGGCATCCTTAACGATATTAACCATTGTGACCAAAAACATGAATGACTGAACCCTCATCCAAAACTGGTGAATCTTGGGGCATGCCCACCATATGTGTAGTATTGTGCCTGCCTGGCCACAACCCCTGAAGCAGGAGGGTGAAGCTCCCGGATACATTTTGGACAGGCGCTCTGGTACTAAGTACCATCTAGCATGTACTTTGTATCCTGCCTCAATCAGGGCACCATTGAGGATACCTATGTGGATTCTTGAACTCCATTTGCATCAGTCCTCTGCTTCAGGGGCCTCTCCCATGCCACCTGGTAAGACAATGTAGCCAGGGGGCTGGTGAACACTCTGTGGAGCATAGAATTACCCCCCCCCCCGCCCCCGCTGGAAAGCCGCATCTTGTACACACTGGTGCATACTGTTAGATCAGAGCCACCTTTTTTGTAATGAATTAAGAAAGTGCAAAATTTGTTGTAAGTGAAATTTTCAGTGGGAGGCATCTCCAAGCTGCCCATAAAGTGCGAAGAGGGACGTATTCCTCTGTGGTAAAAAAAAGTCGCCTATACGGTATAATACTTTGTTCACCCACCATCCAAATCTGTCAGGATGTATACCAGGGGGAACAGGGGATTGCTGAACAGAGGACCCACAGGGTGTGTGCAGAGCATAGGGGCCATCTACTTCAACTTGTGTCCCATATATGTAATGAGTAGGAGAGTGTGTTGGGCATAAAATAGCCTTACGGTGTCTCGGGAGGGTCCATAGGATAAGGTCCATTGCCAGAGGCGGGCAAGCCTGGGCATCCAGTGGGACCCAGTCAGGCGATAATGCCAATGCTGAAGTTGGCATAAATGGTCTAGCTGCGCAGCAATGTAGTATTTCCGGAATTCGGGCACCCCAAACCACGCAGGTCCTTACGAGCGTACATTTGTAGCCCTATCTATCCTATGTCCTTTGGTTCCCCCTAATAAAGTGGAAAATTTTAGATTGGAATAGTGGAATAGCGATGGCAGGGATTTGAATTTGCAGTGTTCGAAAGTAATACAACAATCTAGGTAAGACTGTCATTTTTACAGAAGCAATTCTGTCCATCCATGATAGATTTCCATCAGTCCATGTCTTCACGTCCTCCTAGTAATTTAGCAAACAAGGGTGGGTAGTTGGCTTTATATAATGAGGCTATATTGGAGGTCAATCGGATTCCCAAATAGCAGAGGGACATTGGTTGCCAATTAAAAGAATATTTGGACTGGATGCTTTGAAGCGCTGAAGTAGATTGACGTTTAGCGCCTTGGATTTGTCATAGTTAACTATCAGGCCAGAAAGTTTCCCAAATTGATTCAATAAAGATGACTAATTTCATTTTTAATATGATCATATATGGTTTGTTTATTTAATACAATTAGCGCTGCATATTTTGCTTTTAGGAAATCTTTATTTTGCATTTTTTTATTTCTAAAAATTTCAGGTCAAAAAAGTTAACAAATGTAGTGAATTATGAAAAAATAAAGAGCAACACTATGGGGAGATTTATTAAAACTGGTGCACACAGAATCTGGTGCAGCTGTGCATAGTAACCAATCAGCTTCTATCTTGCTAACAGCTTGTTCAATTAGGCTTTGACAATAAAACCTAGAAGCTGATAGGCTTCCTCTAAAGTAGTTGTAAATCTTTACATATTCCTAGTGAAGTGACTGGTCTCAGGTGATATATAGAGATTAAATAAATCCTCCTACATAAGTTGCACCTGCCTATCTGCAGTCTTCTCTATTCAAAGTCCAGAATTTATAAAGCTTGTCTGAACTGTCAGAAAACAGGGGGTGGAGACATGAAGTTACACTCTGCTGAGCTCAGTGGGGGGATCTCTGAGAGCTGATTGCGGGGAAAGGACACACCCCCATTCACACAGCACACAGGAACGGAGCTGAGACTGTCAATTAAAGGCTGTGTGCTGAAGATCCCTCCCCTGTCACCTTTTTTCTCTTGGTGTCAGGAAAACTTGTCAGAAATGATTCATGCTGATCACAGAGGAACAAAGTAGCAGACAGAAAAAGAATCAAGTAGCACACAGAAATGACACCTCGTGCTCTTAAAATAACAAGTAAACACTATAATGGGATATGCTTTGCTCATATTCCATGTCAGAGGTTTACAACCACTTTAAATTAAAAATACATGCTAACTGTGGTTTTCCTGATATCTGTACCATACACCGAGACACTGTATCAGTTAAATAATTTACTCTGAGCCTTGCAGGTTCTCCAAGGTTGCACTATTTAACATTTAATTCCAGGAATACCTTGAACCACCTTATCTCTAATTGATTTTATTATCTTTTCTTTCTACAGTGAAGAAATTTACTTTTAAAAGGTTAGAGGTGCTCTACAACTACCTTTGTCATTTTATTTAACCCTGTTAATATCAAACACTATTATGGCCTTTTCTTTATACTCATTAGCAGAAAAATAGAATAAAGATGTTCAGGAGCTGAATAAATATTCATAAAATGAATCTTTTATTCTCTAGATATTATTTCACTGTGTAGTGTGTAAAGCTTTATATATAAATAACAATGAGATAATTATATAAGTGTTTTAAATTAGAAGTCACTTTTCTTATTAGGGAGGCACACTGGCTTACTCGGGTTGGCACTGCACAACAGGAGGGAAACCTACATAGGGCAAAAGATATTTCTGCATTGCGAGGAACAGGTATCACGAAGCCTATTCACTAATGGGACTTTTCTTTGCTGGATAGTAGTATAGCGCTAACCCCTAGAGGGCCACTGAATTTTGGGTCCCCTATTCCTGCACAGCCAGATAACATGATTTTTTTTTAAACTTGCATCCAGGGGGGGGCGTGGCCAAGGCAGGCATGTGAGAGGACGCATCTCCCACAGCTCCCAGCAGTGATCGGGTAACTGATCCTCCCCCAGCCCATATACCGACTTTATTTTGCCCTATGCAGCACGGGCACGATCCTGAGACCCCAGGGGATCATCCGCCGGCTCTCTGCACCAGAGGAAAGTTCCGAAAAGGACAAACTGAGATGACGGGCCTGGAGATCCAAGATGGCGCCGCGGCGTCCTCAGTGAAGCACACACCACGCAGACAGGACAAGCTGAAGGACTCTTGGCCTAAAGCAAGTAAGACGCCAAAATTCACTGGTAAAGATGCCCCTAGAGACATGATCTACTATGCGCAGAAAATGGCTGGGACATTGGGAACAGAGCAGTCATCCAGTCAGGCTGGGACACCTGCTATGCAGGCAGACATCACACAGGTGCTCTGGGGAGAGGAGGAGGGGGAGCAGTCAGCCCTTGCATCTGGGGAACTACAAAGCCCAGTGGACCCGGACGCTGTACAGCCCACTTTAGCTGATATACTCAGAGCTGTGAACAACTGCACAGGTTCAGTTAACACCTTGAGGGAGCAATTTGGGGGCCTGAGAGAAGATGTGTCATTACTAAGGCAAGACATGCAAAAGATACGTGAGCGCACCACGGCTGTGGAAAGCAGAGTCAGTGACATGGAAGACCAATTACCACCTATAACACAAGATACCAGAACAGCACTGCAATTGGCCAGGGATGCATGCGATCATGCTGAGGATTTGGAAAATCGCTTAAGGCGAAACAATGTTCGCATAGTGGGGTTGCCTGAGAAGGTGGAGGGCAGGGACCCCACTACCTATGTTGAAAACTGGCTAATGGAACTTTTTGGGAAAAATGCATTCTCCCCAATGTTTGCGGTGGAACGTGCTCACAGAGTGCCCTCACGCCCTCCTCCACCAGGGGGCCCTCCAAGATCCATTCTTGCAAGAATTTTACACTACAAGGATAGAGAAGCAGTGCTGAGACATGCTCGAGAGAAGGCAAATGTTCTCCACAATGGTGTCCGGGTATCCTTCTACCCGGACTTCTCGGCAGAAGTCCAGAGGCGCAGAGCTAAATTCACTGACGTGAAACGCAGATTGAGACTTTTGCAACTCCCATACGCTATGCTATATCCGGCGAAACTTCGGATTGTGGTGAGAGGCCAAGCACAATTCTTTGAATCCGCTAAGGACGCTTCAGTCTGGTTGGATAGAAATGAGCAGGCACTGAAACGGCAGGCTCCACAAGACGAAGACTGATAGAACTGAACCGGCTACTTGCAGAGGGCTGGGATACTAGAAAATGTTATTCTGTTCCTTTTTTCTAGATGGGCAACCAGAACATACCCTATCCTCTATTTCCAGTGTTGACAGATGTTCCTTGGCTGGGGGACTGAATATTCCTAAGCAGTGCAATGAGAGCGAATTGGACTAAAAGTTGAATTTACGAATGATCATTTTCAGTAAAAAAGAGCGATGAAATGTCGCATACGTTGCTAAAGTTGCCATGTTGGCAGAATGTGCAGTTTATAGCACAAGAAAGTTTTCTTTTTCACCACCCCCCACTGAAGCGGGGAAGATCCTAGCAATAAAAGTTACAAGCAGAACGCATGATACCTCAACAGGACACGAATTCATCAAACCTACGGCAAACCTAGCAGAACCTCGCTACAGAAATGGATCCACTACCTTGCAGAGGTGCACACAAAGTACCGGTCAACACAACTCACCTACAAGCAGACATGGCGGACATCCCATTAGTATCCTGGAACGTTAGGGGACTACACTCCCCATTGAAGCGTACCATGATTCGCATGTGTTTGAAGAAGTACATCCCCGGAATTCTCTGCTACCAGGAGACCCACTTGACTGCGGACACTGTGAGCTTCCTGGGATACTCCTGGGTAGGAAAGGCCTATCACTCCACGCACACCTCCTATTCTAGGGGGGTGAGCGTGTTGATCCATGGCAACCTGGACTTTGAAGAAATCGCAAATGAAATTGATAGTGAAGGTCGTTATGTTTTTCTCCATTGCAAGTTGGGTACACTGACTTGTGTGCTGGCGGTGGTATATATTCCTCCCCCCTTCACGGCGGCGGTGCTTAGGTCTCTGCTGACATTTATGGATGGCAGGCCTGACGCACCGCTGTTGGTAACGGGGGACTTTAATTGCTGCTTAAATCCAGTTGAAGATAGACACCCAGGACCCGGAGCCTCTGCCCTCTCCAGGGCTACCCCCCTGGCGCGGTTGTTGCAAGAGGTGGGCTGGGTGGATGTCTGGAGACATAGGAACCCAGGAGTTAGACAATTTACATGTTTTTCCAAAACCCATGGTTGTTTATCTAGAATTGACCTGGGGGTGTGCAGCTTAAACATGCTCCCGTTTGTTTCTGATATGATACATAGGCCCCGCAGTGTATCAGATCACTCACCAGTGGTTATACGGCTTATAATTGCCCCAATAGTTACACTACCTAAAGCCCCTTGGAAATTCAATGCTTTTTGGTTGAAACTATTCCGCTCACACGAGGGGATAGTTGAGAGCATGTGTGAGTTTTTCCGCACCCAGGATCCAAATGAATCGATGATTGGGCAATGGGATGCCTTTAAGGCATATTTGAGGGGTGTGTTAATTGCTGAAATGAATAAGGATAAACAAGACTCCTCAGCACTTAAAAATGAACTTGAAACTAGAGTACAAGAGATGGAACAATTATATGTCACGGATCCTTCTGATTCGACCAAGGAGGCATGGCAGGCGGCCCTTTCTGCATACCGCCAACTGCTGTCCTCATCGGCCGACAAGAAGAGATTCTTTGCTAAGTAGGCGTTTTTTGAGGAGGGCGAGAAAACAGGCGGCATACTGGCGAGAATCGCAAATTCATACCAGAAGTCCCCAACTATAGGTGCTATTAGGACTAAGGAGGGTAACATAGTTAACACGCCTGAAAAGGTGCTGCAGGAACTAAACGCGTTTTATGAAGATTTGTATAAGCCGGGTACATCTTATACATCTGAGGAGTTAGAACAATACTTAGGACAGATAGATTTCCCTAGATTAAACAAAGATCAGAGAGGGCTCTTGGAGAATCCCCTTACAGTGGAGCAACTGCAGGAGGCGGTTGGATCTTTTACTAACTGCAAAGCGCCCGGGGAAGACGGAATTCCCATAGAAATATATAAACAGTATCCTACTGAGTTACTACCCCAGTTGCTTAAAGTCTTTAATAGAGCCCGGGAGGAAGGCCGCCTACCAGGATCAATGTCAAGGGCCAATATTATTTTGTTACTCAAACCTGGTAAGGATCCAGTAGATCCAGGGGCGTATCGCCCAATTTCCCTGTTACAGAGTGATGTGAAAATATTAGCGAAAGCTCTGGCCATTAGATTAAATGGAGTTATTACTTCAATTGTCCATGGAGACCAAGCTGGTTTCATGCCCAATAAATCGACGGCAGTTAATTTGAGAAGACTATTCCTTAACATGCAATCCAAAGCAGACAATATGGGTTCCAGGGCCTTGCTGTCACTGGATGCCACTAAGGTATTTGACAGCATAGACTGGAATTATCTGTGGTCGGTCTTGCAGAGTTTTGGATTTGGCCCCCAGTTTGTTTCTTGGGTTAGGCTCCTTTATAGTCGACCGGAGGCCGCTGTGAGGGTTTCCGGCTATCTTTCTCCAAGCTTCGTGCTGAGGAGGGGTACGAGACAGGGATGTCCCCTGTCTCCTCTTCTCTTCGCGTTGGCTATTGAACCATTGGCGATCGGGATCAGGGCAAATCGGAGCATTATAGGCTTCTGTTACGGTGACATGCAGGAAAAAATTATGTTGTACGCCGATGACACCATGCTCCTACTCGGTGACACCGGCCCCTCCCTTCAGGAGGCCATGTCGACCATATCTAAATTTGGGAAGTTCTCTGGCCTGCATATAAATTGGTCAAAGTCTGCCCTTCCTTTATTAGATGGAGATGAATCACAGGAGGTATGCGCCACTTGTCCCATCCCGATTGCCACTACTTTCAAATACTTGGGGATCCAGATCACGTCCCAGCCCCGGGACTTCATACATTTAAATATATTCCACTCCTGCAGCGCTTCAGAGACAAAATTAAGACCTGGAACTCTCTCTTAATGTCAGTAGCAGGTAGAGTAAACCTAGTGAAGATGATTCTCATGCCACAGTTACTTTACTTTCTACATAATACCCCTATGGTTATCCCCTTAAAAATATTTCACATAGTAAATGCCATTTTCCGAACCCTTATTTGGAAAAATGGTCCCGCCCGGATCAAATTAGAACATCTACAGAGACCCAAGGACTGTAGTGGATTGGCATTGCCCAACCCATGGCTGTACTACCTGGCCTCTCAACTGCAGCATCTGATTGGTACATTTGTCCTGTCACAAAACTCATCCCACAGGCTAATGATTCACACAGTGGGTAAGGGACCGATTCACATGGCTTTAGAGGCATTGGCCTTCACTAAACCACATAAAAAATACCCAACGTTCAGTCTGATTCAAAAGGTGTGGAATAAGACCAAATATCTCCAGAATGTAGATGGATATACGGAATATAGTCACATTTGGCATAATGACACATATGTGGAACTAGCTAAACTACAATGCGGAGCTCTTTGGAAACAGTTTGGAATCACTCATATAAATCATATATTTAGGGAAGGCGTGTTGCGCACATTTTCTGATTTAAAAGAAGCGTATAATCTGCCAGTATCAATGTTATTCTACTATATGCAACTTAGACACGCGGTACAGACACAGGGCCGCTCCTCGGAGTGGCACTTATCGCCAACCCCGGTCTTCAACCTTCTGGGGGATGCTGACTCATCTAAGGGATTTATCTCCCAATGCTATGCCATCCTGTTGCAATCCGTGATGAGGCGTCATCCCTTGAGGGTGAGAGAGAGGTGGAAGGCAGAGGTGGGACAGCTAGACGGGGATCAGTGGGAGGAGATCTTTCAGGCAGTGAACCAATGTTCACTTAATGTGTCACAAAAACTCACCCAACTATATATACTATTGAGAACATATTATACTCCGCACAGATTACATTTAATGAACAGGCTGACGGAACCAACATGTACTAGATGTAAACGTGAACATGGTGACCTGATACACATGCTGTGGAGATGTCCCAAGTTACACATGTATTGGGCAAGAGTGGTGCAAAATATTAACTCAATCTTTAATGTGAGTCTTCCACAGGACCCTAGAGCGTGTCTCTTGGGTGCTTTGGAGGAATACGAATGGGAAGGACACAACAGAGAAGCTGTGCATAGAGTACTTTTTCAGGCCAGAAGGCTGATTATGACTCACTGGAAGTCCGATAGGTCCCCGACTGTTAAGGAGTGGACTGAAAGCATTAACACGACTCTAAAAATGGAAAAGTTGATTTACCAACATAGAGGTAGCATGCCAAAATTTGAAAAAATATGGGGTCCATGGTTAGATGTACCGGGATTAGCACCTATGGAACTGGTATATGACAGGTTGTTAGGAATCAATGCCGGATGAGACATGGATAGAGGTTAACTGTGATTGGAACAAGCTTTTAGCTGTTATATTGGGAATGTTACTTGGCTATTGGATTATATGTTGCATAAGAGGTACTGTGTAATCCTGTTTACAATATTTGTAATGCTTTCCCTGCAAACTCAAAAAAATCTTGTTGGATTAAAAAAAAAAAAAAAAAAAAACTTGCATCCAGACACAGAAACCAGTCCATGGGCTTGTTTTTATGTTTTGTTGAGGTAATTTACCTTCGATAGGGATGAGGGGTTATTGGATGCCCAAAACTGAGTTTAGCAAGGACTTTGGAGGACAACTTCTTTATGTACAATTTGCAGCAAAAATGGATCCTAGACTGTACTCTCTCCAGAATAATGTCAGTCCTTAATGGGTCAGTAGCAAAATATCTTCTGGCAGAAGCTTTATGTCCCCCTAGTAGAAATAGCAAAGTCCCAAACCGTATGCAGGAGCACTGTGTCCCTTTGGTAGAAATAGCAAAGTTCCAATTGTTTGCAGGAGAACTATGTTCCATTGGTGGAAAGTAGCAAAGTCTCTATTATATGCAGGAGCTCTATGTCCCCTCAGTAGAAATATCAAAGCCTCAATAGTATGCAGGAGCTCTATTTCCCCTTAGTAGAAAATACTCACCCACCTGGCTGTCTTGAGTAATGTTCCAGAGCAAGAGATTAAGATTAGCTGTGGCACTGTCCTGCAAAAACATGCTGGATATTGCATCTGGCAGCCTTCTCCCTTATTGGCCCTGGGGGTGATTAGGTAGGGATTCCTTAAATCTTGCTGCTTGAATAGACTGCTGTTCAGGCCTCCTGCTGGACAGATCTTTGCTCGCTGGGCAGGGTGTCTCCTGGATGAGATGGTAGGTTAGTGGAGATCCCTCTGCAGCTTCTCTTCATCTCTACTCAGCTCCGGCCTGGAGGCAGAATTCCCCCCCACCAGCCTCACAGGCCTCACGACTTCAGCCTCAACACTCTTCCACCCAACAACAACCATTGCTGGCCAGGCTCCTCCATACTTATGAGCCCATCCAACCACTTTGCCAGGCCTCCTGCCCGGGGATTGCTCACATTCTCACAAATATGCAGATCACTACCCTCTCACCTCCGCCTACTAACTTCTAGAACTTTCTGGTATTTTCTAGAACCAAGGGGAGGCACCAGAAGCCTGACCTGTAGAGCCCTCCAGCCTGACCTACATCTGAACCCACAGAAATTACAAAGACTCACTTAAGCTACTGTGAGTCGGCTAAATTTTCCTACCAACTTTGTACACTAGAGAGTGCTACAGTAGGTATAAATGGTCACAGATTAATGTAAAGGAGAGAATGTCCAATGATCACACCATGCATGTAGTACATTGTGTGAAGTGATAACTTGATCCTGTTTTAAAGTTGGACAACACAAAGGGCAAGGAAAAGCTGTATCTTGTGACGACATCTTTTAAGAAAAGTACTATCATAACTAGTATATATGGATTAAAGATATTTTTTTTTGGTTTTGGAAAGAGTGGAGTAGGTTTACAACCCATAACAGGATTTTTTTTTTCAGCTTGTGCCCCTGTATTCCAACAGGGACACTAGTTCTGGTGACCCTGGTAACAACCAGGGATTCCCTCACCTTTTGGGGATTTTCTCTCACTTCCCATTTTAGCTATGGGACAGGAAGTAAAGGGCAATCTTCCCAATTGGGACACAGATGACAAAAAACTGACAGGAGCTATAAACCTTTCCTACCCTAGCCAATATGAAAAAGTTTTGCCTTTAGTTATACTTTAAAGCCCAACTGAACCTTTGGTTTAAGGCAGCTAAATACATTCAAGGTGCATCTAAACAAAAGGTGTTTGTTGTCTTAGAGTCCTTTCACACTGGGGTGCTTTTCAGGTGTTTGAATGGGCAGCGCTGCAGAAGCGTTGCAAAACAGGCGCTATTAACTCCTTCTTTGGCCGCTAGTGGGGGTTAAAAGCGTCTCTGTCTGAGTAGAAAAGGCTATGTCAGCAGGGGGAATGGGGGGGGGACTTAAAGTGATATGGTTTAATAAAACCTGAGCCTATTCTGCTATGGGCCAAGAGTGTAAAAGGTACAGACTGCAGAGGTCAGGAGCGTGAAAAGGTACAGAGCACAACTGCCAGGAGTGCATAACATGGAACACAGGGGTCAGGAGTGCATAAGGTACAGAACATGAGGTTCTGGAGTGTGTAATACAGAACGCAGGGGTCAGGAGTGTGTGAGGTAGAGAGCACAAGGGTCAAAAGTGAATACCACATAACACAGGGGTTAGTAGTGTGTAGCGCAGAACACAGGGGTTAGGACTGCATGGCGCAAAGGAGTATGCAAAGCAGTGAGTGCAGGGATCGAGTATGTAATGCACAGAGTGCAGTGGTTAAAAGTGTATAACACAGAGTGCAGGAGTGCATAATGCATGGAGTGCAGAACTGTGTAAGGCACAGAGTGCAAGGATCAGTAGTATGTAATGCACAGAGAGCAAAGCTCAAGAGTATGTAAAGCACAAAGTGCAGGGGTCAGGAGGGTGTAATGTACAGAATGAAGGGATCAGAGGTGTGTAGTACAGCATGTAGGGGTCAGTAACAAGTAATGTACAGGCCAATGCACACACTAGAATTAAACATTTCACCCTTCTCCCAGTACAAATCCCCCCAGTACAGACACCCCCAAAATCTTCCCCATTACAGATGTCTCACCCTTAAACCTCTCCTAGTACAGGGATCCCTGCCACCCAAATCCTTCTAGAGTAAACATCTCTCAAATTATGTCCAAGTACAGACTGCTTTCCCAAATACCCCTTGGTACAGAACACCCCCTTTCCAATACATACTTCCCCCAGTACAGACCACTGCATGTCAGAGCTTCAGAGGAGCTTCGGGGGAGCCTTCCCTAGCACTGCACCACTGGGTGCCCAGGGGCATTTGTTTCACCAGGACAGACCCCTCAAAATGAAAGGTAACCATAAGAAGGACAAATGGTAACCATAAGCTAAAAGTCTGATTTGGTAAGGGGTAAGTCAGACCTCTGCAGAGAGGCCACTTCATCCATACAGGGAGCAAGGCTCCCACTTTACAGCTTCTGGAAGAGAACACATTGAACTATAACACAATGAACACCTTTGGATTGGATGCACCTGGAATTTATTTAGCTGGTTGAACCTGAAGCTTCAATTGGGCTGTAAAGGAATTTGATACATTTATGTATGATAAAGTTTAGTCTTGGTATAAAAATGAATAAAAATGTAAACAAAATGTTTTGTTTATTCCACTCAGAAATGACTCTGTCCATGAGAGTTGTCAAACACACTATAGATGTAATTAGGTGGATGTAATTAGCTAACTGTGTCTAAGGAGTTTAATTCATGGGAAATAATGTGGTATCATCACCTATAGAGTAAGAGCAGATTAACTTAATTCATATCAGTAATTAGTGCTGTAAGACCTACCTTTTAAAACTTGTTCTGCAAGGTCGACTATATACATCACTGTTCTCAGACATGCATATAATTGCTGTTCTTCTATAAGGAAGCCGAGATATGTCATTGTTATCTATTACCAGCACCTGAAATTTCTTGGAGTGTTTACATTTACAAGGAAAGGAGGTAACACTTCTCAGGGCTTTTGCAGATAACTAGCAGGTAGGCACAGGTCTGATTTTGGATACTTTCCAGCCTAGTTTGAGCACATGTGCTATTACTCTCATGAATTCATTCCACGCCCTGAAAAACAAAGACTCAGTAGGTACCACTGCCAAGGCTTAAAAGAGTCATTAGTTAATGCAGTCATTTATTTCAAAGAGTCACTTTGCAATGTTGCTGCCTTGTGGAAGAGCTTCCCATTAAAGGAGGAAAAACAAAATATTGTCATGGGCTGACAAATCTATGCTCCTAGTGTCATAATTTGGACAACTCCACATTTCCTAGACTTGGAAGTATATGTGATGCATATGGAATATGCTTATGAAGAACTATTGACTTGATCTATTGTCATGTCAGCATAAAGCAAATCTAACTAATCAGTGAGCCAGGACCCAAAGCTGAGTCCAATAATAAATGTCCAGTGAAATTATACTACTATGTCTGAAAAAGAAAATAGAATTCAATAAACCTTTTACAACACAGTTTGGCAGGAGGTCACTATAAAACTACCCACATCTAATTCAGGCAAGCATTTGTACCAGTTTCGGTAACACTACTAACACATGTGACACAGTCAGGTAGTTTTTACTACCACCACTTCCGGACTGCCCATCGTGGATATACGTCACTACTTTGCCTTTAATTACCGGGATTTTGGCAGCAGATAGCTGCCATAACCCCGGTATTTTTTTAAACCACGGGTGGTCCACTTTAACATAAAAGTGGTCTCAGCGGCGGATTCACTGCAAGATCATTTTTATGGGCAGTGGGAGAGGTGCCCCATTCCCTCCCGCCGCTTCCCGGTAGTCTCCGCCACATACTGGAGCCATGGGTAGCGGTGGAATTGATCCAATCCCCAGGATGGATGGGCAGGAAGTCAAGTGAGGGCAAGATGGTCCCCACTCGACCCTATGCCCTTGGAGGACTGGAGCAACGTCAAACGTCACTTCCTCCCTCCTGACTTAAAGGGACGATTGTTTTTATTGCTTTTAAGTGTAAATATGAGATCTGAGGTCTTTTTCACCAGATAAAAGTGATCACATTTTTTTTTAAAGTACCAGTGTAACAATAAAAAATATAAAGTAAAATAAATAAGAGAAAACATTTTTTAAAGCACCCCCGTCCCTCCGAGTTCACACACAGAATCGAAAGCATGCACAAATTGTGCCCACATATGTAAACCGTGTTCAAACCACACATGTGAGGTATTGCCACAATCGTTAGAGCAAGAGCAATAATTCTAGCACTGAATCTCCTCTATAACTCTAAACTGATAACCTGTAGACATTTTTAAACGTTGCCTATGGAGATTTGTAAGTACCAAAGTTTGTCGCCGTTCCATGAGTGTGTGCAATTTTGAAGCATGACATGTTAGGTACCAATTTACTCGGTGTAACATTATATTTTACATTATAGAAAAAAATGGGCTAAATTTACTGTTTTCTTATTTTTTTATTTTAAAAAATTGCGTTTGTAAGACTGCTGCGCAAATACGGCGTGACATAAGGTGGAGCAATGATCTCTGTTTCATTCTCTAGGGTCTCTGCTAAAAAAAATGAAAAAATAATGTTTGGGGGTTCTAAGCAATTTTCTAGCAAAAAAAAAAATATTTTAACTTGTAAACAACAAGTGTCATGAATAGGCTTGATCCCTAAAGGTTCCACCCAAAAGTGGAACTTCTTCTTATATGCTTCCTGCCCCCCTCCAGTGTCACATTTGGCACCTTTCAGTGGGTAGGGGGAATGAGGACCCGTTTTTGACAGGTCCCCTTCCACACTTCCGATAGACGGGCCACAGCCTGATCTCCGAGAAGTTTGGCCCCCCTCCTCTTTCCCCCGCTGCTGGGCCAATTAGAAAGCGCAGCGCGCTTCGCCAATGCGCTGTAGGGACCCAGCCATGAACTGTCTGGTTCCCCTAGCAGAAATGGCGTCGGAAGCACCCGGGAGTAGATCCGAAGATTGGCTGGGGTGCCGACATCGCAGGCTCCCTGGACAAGTACATAGCATAACTTAAAAAAAAAAAATCGAATGTAGCTTACCTTTTTTTTTTTTTTCTCCAGCAATGAAATATCCCAGGCAGTTTTCTTTGTTTATGAGGAGGATGTGCTTCTGATAGAGGTGATGCAGTCATGCCAACACACATTGTGAAGTTATGATCCACCTTTCTTACTATCAGAAAGCCAGACCATAGAACTGAAGTTCTATTTTACTAAAATTGGAGAGTGCAAAATCTAGTGCAGCTGTTCATGGTGCCCAATCAGCTTCTAACTTCAGCTTGTTCAATTAAACACTTGCCCTCTGGAAGGTGTACCCCTCTTCATGACCAGACCATTTTTTACGATACGGCTTGGCTCAGGGTTAAAGTTCAGTACCGTTATGGTACCATTCAGTACTATTAGCGGTAACCCAAGCCACACACAGGAGTGCATCTTAGGATCCTGGTGCAGTGGACTTATCTTGTCCCCAGGATCCTGCAATGTCCCCCCGCTGTGTTTGTGGGCTGTGTCCTCCACCCGATGCCTCTGTGTGCTGGGCTCCGTTCCCTGCGAGCGTCACGGCGCATGGGAGCGGAGCCCGGCGGCAAATTGAAAAAGTACAATATTCATAACACATACAGTACACTGTAATCTTACAGATTACATTACTGTATGAAATCATTTCACCTCCCTTTTGTCCCTAATGCTTTGTCCAATGCCCTGCATGCAGTTTTATATTATATATACTGTTCTTTCTGCCTGGAAACTTGAGATTGTCCATGGCATCCAAAAACTGTCCCTTTATGTCAAAAGCAGTTTGAGACCAGCTAGAAAACAGCGATAGTAAATTAGAACACTGCAGAATTGAGCGATAGTGAATCATGGGGAAATTCATTTTATTATTATTATATTATTATTTTTTATTTATTTATAGTTATTTATTACAGTATATTATAATTTATGATTTAGTGTTTCAAACTTTATCATACCCGGGATGTCTACTAGACTCTTGTTTGGACAGATTTAAATGTTTTATTACTAACAATTACAGGCCTAAAATATAAAACGCCAAATTTCTATGCAAAACAATGTAGCGCTTTGAGACGCACAAATCTGACATAATCATACTGCCAGGGTGGCTACCTGACAATTGTGCGGTAATGCGATGCTGTACCCAAATAACATTTATGTAATTTTTTTCCCACAAAGCTTTCTTTTGGTGGTATTTGCCTCTGCGGTTTTTATTTTTTTGCGCTATAAACAAAAAAAGACTGACAATTTTGAAAAAATAAATAGAAATTTCTTACTTTCTGCTATAAAATATATCCAATTAAAAAAAAAAGTAAAAAATCTAATTTCTTCATCAATTTAGGCCAATATGTATTTTGCTACATGTTTTTGGTAGAATAAAATCCCAATAAGCTTATATTAATTGGTTTTGCACAAAAGTTATACCATCTACAAACTATGGATTTTAAATTTTTTTTTTTTTTACTAGTTATGGTGGTGATCATGGACTTATAGCTGGACTGCAATATTGCGGCTAGCAGATCGGACACCAAGTGACACTTTTTGGGGACCACTGACACTAATACAGTGATCGGTGCTAAAGATATGTCACTGGCAGAGAAGGGGTTAAATGTGTTCCTAGGGAGTGCTTGCTAACTGTGTGGGGGGGTGCTTTTACTGTGGGAAGGCATAGATCTGTGTTCCTACCATGTAGAAACAAAGGATCACAGCCTTTCCTTCTCACAGAACAGTGACCTGCCTTGTTTACATAGCAGATCACCATTCTGCCTGTCTCCCAAACGATTGGCGGGTCCTGGCAGATATTGCGTCCACCGGACCCGCTGATTGGCTTCCACTGTGCCCAATCGAATGGCATGCATGCCCCAGACCCGGAAGTACGTGATCCTGCCTGGGGAGCTGCTTTGCCACCGTGATATATACAGTATACAGTCAGCAAGCAGTTAAGCTTTGACAAAAAAAACTTGAAAGTTGATTGGTTTCTATGCACACCTGCACCAGATTTTACACTCTCCAGTTTTAGTAAATCAACTAGAGACTGGAGGGAATTAGCAGCACTGAGACGGAAAAAGAATTAAGAAAAAAGACTCAAACTGTTTTACGGGGGAAAAAACATGGCATTTATTCATGATCTACAATGCACAGAGCAAACTAAATGTCACCTAGTTAGGTTTTAGATCTACTTTAAAGATATAAAAATGATAGCATTGTTTAATTGGCTGATGAAGCATAGCTTTCTCCTCGATGCTATGCCTGTTTACTTACAGATTAGATAGCTGGCCTGATAATAATATAATGTATAGTCCAAGCATTTCCTCCCAGAGTAACTCACATTAATAAATAATGATAAATATTATGCTGACCCATAAAACGAATACTGTGTGTGTTACTCTATACAGTTTATTTAATTTTCTTATTATAAATAAATTGTCACCGTAGAAACAAACCACATTGCTTCGATTTTAAATGTGCTAAGAGCTGGACTCTACCTCCACAAACAAAATAATGGTACTTTTATCACTAATGAGTTTGTCTCCCACTGAAGCCATAATTATGTACAATAATTTGTTTGCAAATTAAAATTAATGTGTTTTTCATGGCCAGATATACACAGATATTACACAGTTTGCTTTGAGCTACGGTTGTGGTTCTTCCGGAGAATAAGAACTATTTTTCGGTGGTCAGGTGTCACAAAGATTAATATCTTATGCAAGATAATATTACCACAAAATATGTAATAGACATCTCCAAAAATTGCTAAAATGTTCCTGTTAATTTTAATACACAACCCCATTCATTTATTTACAAATAACAATCGCTGTATAAATTGATAAAGCCATGCAAGTTCATAAGCTTATCAATAATCTTTTGTAGGATACATTTTACCAATGATATTATTCGCTTATTGCTTAAATGAAATGATAAATTGTAATTGTTGCTTTATTCAAAGAAAACAATGTGATGAAGGATTGTTCTGTTTTCGTGCCAGCGATGGTAATTTTAAAGCAGCGAATAGATTTAGCACTGGAGATATGTAGTGGCCAGGGCTGGATTTCCCATTAGGCACTGTAGGCATGTGCCTACAAGCGCCTTTCATAGAGGGGTGCTCACTAGCTGCTATGGGGGTGCAGGGGACCTGTCAGAGAGGTGACACAAACAAGCAGGGCCACCGACATGGGGGTAGTATCTGTCCCCCTGTAGGGTGCCCGAACAGTAGGGAAAACCAGTTGCGAAAAAGACAGGAAGAGCGATCGGTGCGGGGGAGCAATTACAGGAATGATGCCCTGTGTCTCACCCTGCAACAGCTGAAAGCTGGCGAGGGAGAGACACAGACACATGGCATTATTTCTGTAATTGCTTCCCCCTCTGATCACCCTTCCTAAACGCTCTAAAAAATTCTATTTCATTATGCATTCTTAACCTAAAAAGGGACCTTCTACAGTATTGCTTTCAGCTGCCTGAAACTCTGAATTTCTTTTCATTGTGATTTGACTTTCTGTTAGAGGTTGGTCACATTTGTTCTCCATGGTCCCACTTTATATAGGAACGTAGTCGCCATCTCTTGCTTGCTCCTTAGACTATGAACTATGGGATTTGTAGTGCACATTGAGCAATGCACATGGCCGCAACTAATATGCACTATTTATTCCAAACAAACAGAAGTAAGGGGGGATGGAATGGTTCAAGAGCTCATGCATGCTGTTGCAAGAAGGCAAAAAAAAAAACACAGTAAAACGATTTCACAAAAAATAGATTACAGGACCATTAAGTAGTGGATGTTTATGGATTATTTTTAGAAAATAAGCTTATTGTTTAGTGTCACTTTAACCCACACAGCACCAGAAGATCACTGATGTAGGGAGTATCCAGCCTCAGTGGAGAACAGATTTCTATAGCAAGCAACAGCCTGCAGGAGATGGGATGCACTTCATAGGATATAAAGTTATGTCCTTGGCGTTGTATCCGCAATAACATTTTTATCTAAATGTCAGGTTTAAGCATAGATTTTCATATAACATGTAAATATATTTTGACTAATAAAATGTTAATGTATTAGTATTTATTGGATTTTTCTCTATGCTAATTCGCAGTTTGTGCTGGCATCATTTATAGTAAAGTTTCTCACTTCAGTCGATCCCCACCTTCTTTATTTGATTTTATTTTTTTGCATGTGTGTTTTTAGCAATGCGTTGGTGCCTATTCAAATGGAATGCTCTACCAAAAGCCAGAAAGCACTGTTTATTTTGCAAAGTGATCATTCAGTGAATAAGGTAGGGCTATGCTTACACCATCCGTCCAATAATTTTAAAGCAGAAATAATACTGTTATTACCTTTCACATGATTGGATATCCAAAGTGAACACAGCTTCACATAATTTACATAAATCACTAAGCTTTGAAAACATGTACTTTGCAAAGTGAATATTTTCTACTCCTTTAACTGTTTATTCCACATAACTTAAAAAGGTTTTTTTTTTTAACCTTTTCCTTGTAGTTAAATGGATACAATCACTGGGACCTAAACAAAAATGTGCAGCCCCATATGTTTGGCTTAATGGGTAAGGTTTTAATACATTTAACGATTATTTTTTTTTTTTTCACATTAAAGTTTATTAAAGTATTAAACTGGTATACATACGTTTCTGTATAACAAAAGTTGACAATGTATTGTAAGGTACAGTACAGCGGGTAGTCCAAATAAGTACAGTTATGTTGTCTTAAGTAACAGTAATAATGGTTTACCAACGTATAGAGAGGCCAACTTCTCAATCATGACTTCTAGAAATGTCTCAGGCTAGACGTAAAGCGGGCCCAAAGTCATATTTCAAGTCCTGTCTCTATAGAGAGCTCGATACTTTGCTGAATGGTTTACCATTTTTGTAAAAATGTACTCTGGTTCTTATTAAAGGGAAGGATAAGATAAGTGAAGGGAGAAAATTACAGAAGATACTAGAGAAAGATGGGATATATGGATAAAAAAAAAAAAAAAAAAAAAGGGGGGGGGGGGTATATTAGACTACTGGAGGAGGGTACCTAGGGATCTATTGTGAGAGAGGACCCAGAAAACCAATCTATGATATTTATTATCGTTCAGCCATATGCGGGACCATTTCAAGTTAGAATCTTTAAATGTAAGTCCGTGGGTTTGTTAAGCATCAAATCAAACAGAATGTGGTAATACTTTCCACTCAACTCATTAGTTGTTCAAAGACCTGGGAGTATTTAAAGACAAACCACGGAGACCAAGTTTTATGATATTTCTCCGTTATTTCGGAGGATTGTGCTGCTGTGTCTTCCATCTCGCAAATATAAGCAACTCTGTTTAGCCAATCTTTGAGTGTGGGAGTATGGGTGGATTTCCAATAAAGTGGAATAAGTGAATTGGCTGCATTGATCAGGTGCTTTGAGAGAGAAGTTTTATATTTTTTACATGAAAGATTGGTTATATGGAGCAAGCAACATGCCGCATCTAGCTTCAGTTTGGTCTCCGTGATCTGTAGGATAACCTTCTTCACCTCGGCCCAGAAAACCTGGATCGGGTCGCATTGCCACCACACGTGTAACAACGTACCCCTGGCCTTATTGCATCTCCAGCAGATGTCTGTAGTTTGAGGGAACCACTTATGTAGTTTGTCAGGAGTGGCATACCAATGGGTTAAAATCTTATAGGCCGTCTCCTGCATCCGAGTACTTATCGAGCCTTTATGGGCCAGTATACAAGCGGCTTCCCACTGTTTATCAGTGAATTGTATATTCAGTTCTCTAGACCATCTCTCTCTGAACCTATCCATGTCATCAGGCTGTAAGTTCTGTAGTAAAGCATAAGAAAGAGAGGTAGATTTTTCCACCATCTCCCCTTTCAGACATATCTGTTCAAACTCGGTGAGATCTCTTGTGAAATTGTTCCTGTGTATAGCTGAATTGACAAAACTGCGTATCTGGAAGTATGTCCACATGGGAATACGAGGTGTTTTGTTATCGCTCCTAAATTGGGAGAAATCTTTTATTTTCTTTTTTGTGAAGCATTGCCCGGCCAGTATAGGTAATTTGGTGTCTGTTGATATCAGAAGGTGGTTGCCCACGCCCGGTGGAAAGTCTGGGTTATCTTTTAGTGGTGTAAGCGGGCTCAGTGGGGAAGAAAATTTAGACTGTTTTGCTAGAGTGTGGAAAATGTCCAGGGAGGTACCAATAAGTGGATGGGTCTTTACCAAGAGGGGGTAGGTTATTTTTGATATCCATGGTAGAAATTGAAGTGGAGAGGAGCACATATCGTTTTCTATGGAGACCCAGTCCTTATTTTTTGAGTGACAATGCCAGTCAATGATACGGGCGAGATGGGAGGCATGGTAATATCTCTTAAAGTCAGGTATCCCCAGACCCCCCAGCTTTTTGGGTCTGGTAAGGAGTGAGGCTTTAATGCGGGGCGGTTTATGGGCCCAGATGAATTTCATTTGTATAGCGTGTAATTTTTTGAAGAAACTATGGGGAATTTTGACAGGTAAGGTGCGTAGTAGGTATAGAATTTTCGGAAGGACAGTCATTTTGCAAATGGCTGCCCTGCCGAACCATGAAAAGAAAGATGTGTGCCAATTTTGTAAGTCTTTCTCAATAGTTTTAAGGATAGGCAGGAAATTCCGTTCATATACTGAGGAGAGTTTGGGTGTTAGCCAGGTGCCCAGATATTTGATTGCATTATTCTCCCATTTAAAGGGGCTGTTGCTCTGAGCTCTATTTAGTACATCTGTTGGCAGGGTGATGTTCATGGCTTCAGATTTTGAGAAATTGATTTTGAGGTTGGAGACGTAGCCATACGTGGAAAACTCTTTCAGTAATGAAGGGATGGAGATGTGTGGGTCTGTCAAAAAGAATAAAAGATCATCTGCGTAGGCAGCTACTTTATATTCTCTGGTATTTAGATTGAAGCCTCTAATGGAATTATTCATTAAGATATGTCTAATGAACGGTTCTAGTGATATGATAAAGAGCAGCGGAGACAGTGGACATCCCTGTCTGGTCCCATTTTTTATGTTAACACTCTCTGATAATGTGCCATTAATTTTAATTTTAGCTGAGGGATTTTGGTATAAAGCCGAGATCCATGTCAGCATATGTGGACCTAAACCTATGTGTTCACAAGTCCCCATCATGTAATCCCAAGCTACTCGATCGAAGGCCTTCTCGGCGTCAGTGGACAGGAGAAAGCCCTCGATCTTTCGCTGACGGGCTGCATATATCAGATCCAGTGATTTCGTCACATTGTCTTTAGCTTCCCTGTTAGGGACAAATCCCACTTGGTCAGGTCCTATTATATCATGCAATAGAGGCTTCAATCTGTTGGCAATAATTTTGGCTAATAACTTGACGTCAAGGTTTAGTAGGGAGATCGGGCGATAGCTAGCGCAATGTATGGGATCTTTGCCTTCTTTAGCTAGTACTGTTATGTGTGCTGCCAAGAAGTCGTGTGGGACGGATCTCTGGGTAGATAGTGAATTCAATGCGTTTGTTAAGGGGGAAGTCAAGATATCTAAAAACGTTTTGTAATAAATGGCACTGAAGCCATCTGGGCCTGGACTCTTTCCTGTTTTCAACTCTTTGATAGTTTTCTGGATTTCTGGAGGTTCTATTTGCCTCTCTAATTGTGCGATGTCTTCTATAGCTAGGGGTGGTAGATTGGATTCTCTCAGGTAATTTTTTTCGTTTACAAACGTTTTTATTGCAGAAAAATGTTATATCAGGGTGAACAAGTGTTAAGGGTACATGAGGTATAATAGTAATACAGTCCGTAACAGCTCCACAGTTTCATACTAGCATCCATATCTCATTGTACAATTATATCGTATAGCACCCAATAAATCATAACAATAAGAAACATAAAGAGAGAAAACAAATAACAAAAGAAAAAAATAAAAAGAAAGAAAAATAGAAACAAACTAATGCGATAAACGTGCATCCCATATATAGTATCATAGCCTACAATCATTGTGGATGTTGTAAGTTCTTATACCAGAAATCAGAAGGCTATGTCGCTGTTAATGGTATCTACCTATTCAGAGTCTATCTTTTAAAGAACGTAGACACTTTTATTGTGAGGCTGTTATTGGGGCAGAAGGATCGTTTAGTCTGTCACTGAGCAGGTGAGCCGTCCAGATGTTCCATTTACGATCGAATATATGTATGGAGTCCAGGAGAGTATGGTGCACTAATTCCATAGTCCTAATGGACTCCATACGTGAGATCACCTGCGACCAAGGCACCTGAGGTCTTTTCCAATTCAGGGCTATTGCCCATTGAACAGCGCTAAAAAGAGTGTGGAATAATTTCTGTAATGGGGTGGGGATCTCTGGGAGTTCTGCAAAAAGCAGGCACATTGGAGAAGTAAGTGTAATCGAAATACCGGATATACGTGATATGAGAGCTGTAGTCTTTTGCCATATGATGTCCAGGGCCTTACAACTCCAGAAAGTGTGCAACATCGTTCCCCTGTCCTGGCATCCTCTAAAGCATGTGCCAGGCACCAGGGGATAGAATCTATGGAGACGATCAGGAGTGTAATACCACCTGGTGTGAATTTTGAGAGTTGTCTCTTTAATAGATATAGATCTCGTGCATTTGTGCATATTGGTTATCATATCCCGCCAGTCCTCCTTTGAGAACTCTTGGGCCATCTCTGATTCCCACTCTTCCATTGCCTTAGATTTTTGAGGAGAGTTAAGGTCATTAAGGTGTCTATATAGAATGGAAATAGTCCCTCTATCTCTTGAGGCCTCTCCACACAGCGACTCAAATGTGGTCTTAGACAAGTCCACCCCGCCAGAGATTAGTGCTGAGTAAAAGTGTCTTATCTGTAAGTATTGGTGAAATTCAAATCTACCCATATCATGGGTTTGCTGCAGGTGAGTATAAGAGCAAAAAGCGGCGTTTTGCAGCAAGGATTCAAGGTTCACCAAGCCCCTAGTGATCCAACCATAGAATGATAGTTTGGATGAGAAGGCTGGGGGGAAGGACGGCTCTCCTATAAAGGAGGACAATAGGGGTCTATCTGATAGCAACTTAAATTTCTTTGAGTATAGGGACCAAAGGTACAGTGACTGACCTACTATAGAGTTGAGTGGGGAGATGTCTTTTGGGGAAATAGAGCGAGACCATAATATACCCGGGAGATGGAACGGTGCAATCGAAATCTGCCCAAACTGTAGCCATGGTATAGAGGAGGGGGGGGTATGCCATTGTGCCAGTTGAGTGAGGCGAGATGCCAGATAGTACTTCCAAAGGTCTGGGCAACCCAAACCTCCATTCGACTGTGTTCTATACATTATCTGTCGACCAATTCGGGGTTTTTTGTTTTGCCATATAAACTTGAGAAGAGTCGACTGCACCATCGACAGGTAGGAGCGAGAAACATATAGAGGTAGTGATCTAAACAGAAATAATAGTTTTGGGAGGATATTCATCTTAATTGCTTGAATCCTACCTAGAAATGATATACGATATGAAGACCACTGATATAAGAGAGATTTAATTTTAGTGAAAGCAGGGGGATAATTTAAGGAGTACATTTGTTTGAGAGAGGGGGCCAGTTTGATGCCTAAATATTGTAGGGAGGTGTAGTTCCATGTAAATTTGAATTTGTCTTGGAGTGTAGATAATAAGTGTTGTGGAAGGTGGATGGGCATCGCAGTACATTTGCTGGGATTGATTCCAAGGCCTGATAAGTTTTGGAAGGTACTCAGAGTGGATATAAGATTGGGGAGGGAGATCAATGGGTCTGTGATAAATAAAAGTACATCGTCCGCATAGAGGCTTAGTTTAAATTCTTGGTTCCCTTTTCTGTACCCTTTAATGTTTAGGTTTGTGGAGATGGATCTAGACAGGGGCTCCATGGCGAGTGCAAATAATAAAGGGGAGAGGGGACACCCTTGTCTTGTACCACATTGCAGCGAAAAATAGTCTGAGTTACACCCCGGCAGCTTTATGCGAGTCTTAGGATGATGGTAAAGGGCTTTAAAGCCTTTTAGAAATGCCCCTCTAAATCCAAATTTTAGCAATACTGTGTCTAGATATGACCACATAACGCTGTCAAATGCTTTGTTTATATCTAAACTCAGGAGTAGTACCTGATTCGTGCGTGCATGGGCATCCTGCACAATGTTGGAGGCCAAGCGAATATTGTCTGTGATCTGTCTCGATGGGATAAAACCGGTTTGGTCGGGAGAGATCAGAGACTGTATCACTTTAGCTAGTCTATCTGCCAAGAGCTTTCCAAAAATTTTAAGGTCGTTGTTAATAACCGATATGGGGCGAAAGTTTTGAGGGAGAGTATGATCTTTGTTCGGTTTGGGTATGAGGGACATGTTAGCCAAAAGCATTTCCTCTGGGAATTGCTTTCCTTCGAGGATCTGATTGTACATGTTAGTTAGAGTAGGGAGTAGAAAGTCCTTTAGTTTTTTATAATAGACTGCTGAAAACCCGTCTGGGCCTGGGGCCTTAGATAGCTTAAGGGAGGATATGATTGATGCCACTTCCTCTGAAGAGCATGGAGCATTAAGGATTTCAAGATGCTCCTCAGTCAACTGGGGTAGCAAAAGGGTGTCTAACCATGATTGCACTGGAGGGGAGCAGGAGGGATCTGGGCCTGAAAATAGTTTCTGATAGAAAGAGGAGAAGATGTTCAAAACCTGTTTAGGGTGTGAGGTAATATTGCCATTTTTATCTTTCAACTTATAGAGGTGGGTCGGTTGGGAAGATTGTTTTAGCTTACGGGCAAACATCGTGGAGGCGGAGTTACTGTGAAGGAGAAAACGAGCTTTGGACCATCTAAGTGATTTCTCTATGTGACCAGAAAGAATATCGTCAAGGGCCCTTCTCTTTTCAGTGATTTGCTGGAGCAATTCAGTGGAAGGTGTCTGAGTGTGACTGTGATATAAACGTTCTAGTTCTACTGTAAGTTTGTGAGTGTCTTGTTGTCTTTGGCGTTTTTGTGTTGTAGAGATTTCTATAAGGTGGCCTCTCATAACAGCCTTATGAGCAGCCCATAGGGTGATAGGGGAGATATCTTCCACGTTGTTAGTTCTAAAATACTCTTTCAGGCGATCTACCAGTTGGGCTAAAGTCACCGGATCTGTGAGGAGTGACTCATTTAAACGCCAAGACCTAGACGTGTGGGGGAGGCCTAAACAGGAAATATTTGTGGAGACCATGTGATGGTCCGACCAAGGACATATGTGTATATTGGCAGAGGTGGAGTTGACTGCCAAAGAGGGGGTGCAAAAAACATAGTCTAGGCGAGAGTAACTATCGTGGGGGTGGGAATAAAAGGTGTATTCTTTCGATCCAACATTGTGGGCCCTCCATATATCTATCAATTGAGAGGAGCGCAAGGAGTACTGAAGAGATTTGGGGAACGCTTTAGAGGTTGGACATGTTCTGCTTCTATCCAGTCCTGAGTGGGCTACCAGGTTAAAATCCCCTCCAATTAACAGATGGGGGGAATGAAACCTTTCAAGGATCTGGAAAAATTCTTTAAAAAATGTAGCCTGTGAGGCATTAGGGGCATATAATGAAGCTAGGGTCACTTGTTTGTGTTGGATGGTGCCCTGAATGATCACAAACCGACTTTCAGGATCTTTGTATGTCTGTTGGACCTGAAATAATACTGAATTCCTAATAAAGATAGCGGCCCCTCTGGACCTGGACCCAAATGTTGTAAAATAGCATTGTTTAAATGTTTTATCAAAGTATGATGGGTGGTTATCCCTAGAGAAATGTGTCTCCTGGAGCAGTATAATGTCCGCTCCAAGTGACTTATAAGCTTTAAATGCTTTCCTTCGTTTATGGGGGGTATTAAACCCTTTCACATTATGAGATATAATCTTAATACCCATAGCGGGTCCATAGGGGTAGCTTTAAGACTAGAATCAGGTCCAGGTCAAGAGTGGGTTCCCCACCAGCATTTAGATCCCTAAGGTGAGGCCCAGGTAGGAAGTATATCCCCCGCATAATATAAACTTGCATTATCTGAGATGATAGTGTATACACCAAAATAATATTACCTTCCGAGATGGGTTGCACAAAATATGTAGAAAAAGCAAAAAAAATAATAAACAGATAAAACAATATAGTAATCAGCTTCAAAAACTGGAAAACTCGGCCGAAAAATGGCCAACAAAAGTCCTGGGGGGTAATGGGGGAAGACATCCCATATACCCAAAAGGTGGTGTCCAATCGGACCCAATGGTCCAACACTCTATACCGTATTGTCCGTGTGTTCTGCACATGTGCAGATAAATCCGGAGGGGTTACCTGTGTTGGGTCTGTCAGCTCCGACATCACTAAACAGATGAAGAGCCGACCAGTCCCCAATAGTGGTGAGTGTGGGGTCTCACAAGCGGGCGCGACCTGGAATCTGCGTGGAGCCTGGAGATTTTAGGTGCATTCAAAGCATAGCAGGAAAGGATCCAAGTTCTTATCCATCTGTGGGAGAAACCAAACATAGCAGCGAGTGTGGAACTTAAAAATTAGAAGGGGGAAAGAGGATAAAAAGTAAAACCAAAAAGTTAGTGCCGCTGCATCCGTCAGTCCCGACGTTGATCCCGGCGGTCTCTTCTGGGTGGCGGGGTAGCCCAAATTGCTGAGTGTCTCGGTGTGGATGGTAGCCTGGGCAGGGAAGCAGCATCAAGGAGGCCCAATTTCACTAGCATCTCTTTGCCTCCAGCCAGCGTGGTAACAGTGTATGTCGTGCCATTATGAGGTACCTGTAGCTTGAAAGGGAAGCCCCATCGGTAACGAATGCTTGCCGACTGTAGCACTGATGTAACCTCCTTCATCTTCCTGCGTTTGTCTAGGGTGGTTGGGGAGATATCTGGGTAAATTTGGACCGGGGTCCCATCCAACCGAATGTTAGGAGTGTTTCTTGCGGCCCTGAGGATGTCCTCTTTAATCAGGAAGTCCTTGAGGCATAGCACAATGTCCCTAGGAGGCTTCTCTGGGGGTGGAGGAGGGCGTAAGGCCCTGTGGATCCTGTCACAGGAAAAGGCCGTCAATGGGGAATCAGGCAGGAGAGTTTGAAATAGCCTTTGAATGGCTGGCAGCAATTCAGTCACTGATTCGGGGACCCCTCGCACCCTAAGATTGTTACGTCTATTTCTGTTGTCGAGGTCCTCAATGTGTGCTTGCAATTGCAGGACTGTTTCTGATAAAGATTCATGTTCCTTCCTGAGATCAGAGTACCCCAGGGACAGCTCATCGTGTTTAGTTTCTAGCAAGTCCGTTCTGTTGCCCAGCGCTGCAATCTCTAGAGACAGGGTATTAGTGGACTTATGCAGCTCAGATTGGAACTTTTGGGCTATTTTATCATACATCAGGGTTAGACTGGCATCTAAGTCCGCCTTGGTTAACTGTAGTGTGTACTCACAATCTCCCTGGGAGTGTGCCGGTGAAGTAGCTGCAGCGGGAGGGCTTGCCTGTGGCTGTGTCCTCCGGGCGCCATCTTGGGCCTGCATGCTCCGCTCTCTCACTCGCAGTAGATATGTAGTTAGGGATCTTTGAGCCGGTTTGGAGCGGCGATTTTTGGGTCCCGGCATGCGCTGGAAGTTCCGCCGGGGGTGTTGGGAAGAATTGGGTCAGAAACCTGCGTGTAAGGCCCCGGGGAAGTGCCGATCTCCTTCGTGGCTCACGGAGCTCTCAGCTCTTGCTTCCTGCTCGGTTCGCGCCGCGCATGCGCCCCCCTCTCAGGTAATTTTTTATAGCCATGTCTCTATCTCTCGCCATGTCGTTAGGTTTATGTTGGGGTGGGAGGTTGTATAACTCTGAGTAGAATTCATGAAATTGTTGTGCGATTTTATTTGTTGCTCTTTCTATCTTACCTTTTTTATTTTGGATGCCTAGAATTGGGTGTTGGGATATTTGACCTCTCAGTGCGCGTGCTAGGATTTTTCCCGTTTTGTCCCCTTGTTCGTAATAAATCTTTTTTTTGAAGAAGAGAAATCTCTTGGATTTAGTTTCTAGTATATCTTTGAGAGACTTTCTTGATTCTAATAGTAATGTCGCTGATTGGGTAGTAAGTGATTGTTTATGTTGAGTTTCTAAGTCACGTATTTTGTTCGTCAATTTATTTATTTCCAACTCAGTTTCTTTTTTTCTTTGTGCGCCCATTCGGATTAATTCCCCTCTGATATAACATTTGTGTGCCTGCCATACCATTAGGGGGTCTGCTGTTGGGGTGGTGTTAAGTGTGAAGTATTCTCTTAATGATGACGTTATTTTTGGTAGTAAGGATGGGTCTGTTAAAAGTGACGAATTTAATCTCCACGTGTTGGATCTCACGGTGGGTTCCAATATGTTCAGCGTGATGGCTATTGGGGCATGGTCCGAGATGGATTGTATGCCTATGTGCGCCGCACTTAAAGTGTCAAGGTCCCTTTGTGAGATGAACAAGAAGTCAATTCTCGCATGTCGGTTGTGTGGTATCGAGTAAAAGGTGAAATCTCGATCCTCTGGGTGTAAAAATCGCCAAGAATCGATCAGTGATAAGGAATTTATTAAGCTTTTAATTTTTTTGAGAATTTTATATGTGAGATATGTTTTCCCAGTGGAGGTGTCTTCAGAAGGGTTAAGAGGGACATTAAAGTCCCCTCCTAGTATCACTCTCCCCGCATGGAAACTGGTCAGTGCTGCAACCATTTTCTGACAGAATATGATTTGCCCTGAGTTCGGAAAGTATACGTTGGCTAGAGTTATGGTGTTTCCGTGACATGATCCCTTCAGGAAGATAAATCTTCCTTCTGGGTCCACTAATTTGTCTGTTATGTCAAATTTTGCGTCTTTGCTGATTAGGATTGAAACCCCTTTGGATTTGGAAGTATTGTGTGTGGCATGATGTGCCTCTGTGAAGTATCTATCCGTTAGTTTTGGTATATGATTGGTTTGGAAGTGTGTTTCCTGTAGGAAAACAAAACTGGGCCTACCTTTCTTCAGTTCTCTAAGGAGAGAGGATCTCTTCTCAGGGATGTTCAAGCCCCTTACGTTGTGTGAGATGATTGTGGGTTTGTTTCCCAAGCCTGAGTAAGCCATGGTAAGGAACCAGAGAGAGACGGTCCAAAAATCCCCTGTACCCTGCTTAGTGGGGGGTATAGTCAGACAAAAAACAAAGAAAAAACAAGATTAAGTAAACTTAAATTAAATTAATTAAAATTAAACTTACTGAAAGTATGTACAGTAACAACACCAGGTAAATAATAAAAAAAAAAAAAAAAAAGAGAATGAAGTAAATGAAGTAAAGTGAAATTATATACCGTGTAAAGATGAATAAGCAGACAGCAGAGAAATATCCGCCGTCTGAGGTAAATATCGTTCTGTATAGATATATATACGTAGGATGGTTATCCCAGAGAGGGGTAAGAGAGGGAGTAGGAAATTAGTTTAGAGAAGTAAGAGTGGAGAAGAGCTAGGTACTTCCTCCTCGGGCAAAACAGTATGCCCTGGAGGATCAAGTTTAGTGTGGGTCAATGGGCACAATCGATACCCACCACGCACACTATTGTGGGTTTGGGGGAGGAACCCAGCGAGGGGGACCCCTGAGAACAAACACCTATCCACCTGTGTCGTGGATATCCGAATAGTCTGTGGAATATAGGTGTTGTTCAACAGTAGGTGAACCAAGCTTGGCCAGACTACGGCCTAATAATCTTATTTAAAGTGCTAACAGGTCTGATCTGCACTATAAAACAAGTTAAACAACAATATTAAGATAGAAGAAAAAAAAAAAAACAAAAGGTAAAAAGAGAACTCTGTAATAACAGTCCGCTATCAATAGGCTCCTTCCTCTAGCCACTCTGTTAAGCGGTTGAGACTTGCATATTAAAGGTTAACTATGCAGCTTTTATCTATAATCATGGCTGTAGCTAGAAGTCTGCTTCAAAAGATCCCTTATCTGTGTATTCAAATATGTAAAGCATGTTGAAATTGGTTTTACTTAACCGGGGACCATACATGACCAAGGGATGTGCGGGTGACTCAGCTCGAGTTGGGTCCGTTAGCGTCCGGGTACGAGGCAGAAATAAAGCATAAAAAAAAAAAAAAAAAAAAAAAAAAAAAAAAAGAAGTAAGAACTCTCAAAAGTAAACCAAGCCTCCTGTTTTGGGGGCTATCCATGGAACAGTAGCGGATAAGAATTTCACAGTCATAACTATATGTCAGAAAGGCTAAGGTTGTTATGCTCGTTCCTCCATCATGCTTCCACCAGGAAGTGCGCAGCTGCGCGGTGTGCCACTTTACTGTGGGTCAGAACGAGAGTGCTTCTGTTTCTTGGTATGCTGTTTTTCGGGTGTATTAAAAGGAGAGTGTAGAGGGCTCCGGACTAGGGGTGTGGTAATAAACTCCTGGTACCAGTCCGGTAGCTCCATTACGCCAGGTTGAAGTGCACCACATACATCCGGGAGGTCTTCTGGTGTGCGATGCGTATGTAGTCTATCATCAGAAGTAACCAGTAGGGCGAAGTGAATGTTGAGATTGGTTAAACTTAGCCGAGGACAAAACATGACCATGGGAAATGTGGGTAATTCAGCTCTAGTTGGGTCCGTTAGCGTCCGGGTTCGAGGTAAAAATGAACATAAAAAAGAGAGAAAGAAAGGAAATAAAAAATTCTCAAAAGTAAACCAAGCCGCTTGTTTTAGGGACCGTCCATGGAACAGTGGTGAACATGATGAACATGAGTTTCACAGTCATAGCTAAGTGTCGGGAAGACTGAAGTTGTTATGCTCGTTCTTCTATCATGTTTCCAGCAGGATGTGCGCGGCTGCGCGGTGTGCCACTTGACTGTGGGTCAGAACGAAAGTGCTTCTGTTTCTTTGTAAGCTGTTTTTCGGGTGTATTAAGAGGAGAGCGCAGAGGGCTCCGAACTTGGGGTGTGATAATAAACTCCTGGTACCAGTCCGGTAGCTCAATTACTCCAAGTTGGAGTGCATCACAGAAATCCGGTAGGTCTTCTGGCGTGCGAAGTGTATGTTGTCTGCCGTCAAAAGTGACCAATAGGGCGAAGGGAAAGCGCCAGGTGTATCTGATCTCTTTCTCTCTCAGTTTATCCAGTAGAGGTCGCAAGGCTCTGCGGTTTTTCAAGGTGATCTGAGATAGATCTTGAAATAATTTGATGCATTCTCCATTAAAAATAATTTGGTCATTCCTGCGGGCTTTAAACATTATCTCCTCCTTGAGTGCAAAGTTTTGCAAGCAGCAGATTATGTCTCGTGGGGGTAGAGTGTCTGGTCCCCTGGCTCTCAGGGCCCTGTGCGCCCGCACGAACTCTATTTCAGAGTCTTCAGGTTTTTCTAATAAACTGTTGAATACTCTCTGCAAGACTGAGGGGATTTGATCAGTTAAGACAGATTCAGGGATTCCGCGGACTCTTATATTATTGCGTCTCCCTCTGTTATCGAGATCCTCTAAATGCCTATTCATTTCTATGAAATGGCGTGTATGGGAGGAAGTAACTTTATCCAGTCTATGGATTCTAGTGTCCCTCTGCTTCCCTGCTGTTTCTTCAGCGGCCATCTTTTCTTGCAGTACTAATAGGCTGGTTTTGAGGTCTGTGATTGCAGCAGAAAATGAGGCCTTTATGTCGGCTGCGAAGCCTGACATGTCCTCGTAAGTGAGGGGGTGCCCCGCTCGTGAGCTTCTCCTACCGTATTCCTCTGCTGCCGACTGAGAGTCCTCGCTAAATTCATCATCCGCGTGCACCGGCGCCATCTTGTCCCCCTCCGTATCTTTCAAGGCCGCGGCCTGGTTCCTGAAAATATCAGAAATATCTCTCCCAGCGCTTGATGCCATGGATCTCCGTGATCGGGTGTGATGTGGGTGTTTGGTTTGTCTGCTCATCCTCCGTGCTGAGTGCAGAAAAGACGTGCTTGGGCCTAATGTCTGGCGGAGCTCTGGAATTAAGCTGCCATCCTCGCTGCGCGCCAAGCCACGCCCCTTTAACGATTATTTAGAAATAGAATCCATGTACAAAATGCAGGTGCAATAAACGTCTATTAAATATATGTTTAAAACTTAACAAAAACCTACTCCACTGTATGTAAAGCATGTATTCAAACACTTATTTACCAATGCCATGGTGTGTATGTACAAACACTCCTCACTTAATGACCGAGTTCCGTTCCTATGACTAGGTCATTAAATGATTTGGTCACCATAGTGAGGAGCAGCCCCTTACCACCATTTCAACCATACTGGACTGGTAGAAGGTTTGTCAATTATCTTTACATATTGTTTTATTGTAACCTTTGCACCATTTATAACATGTTTTGCTATATTAATACATGTTTTTACAATAGTGTAACTGTGTACTGATGTTTTCACAACAAAGTTCTTATACAGCATACAATATCGACTGGTCAGAGAGCTAGTCTGAATGGTCATTAAACAGGTAGGTTGTTAAGTGAGCAGTGTCTGCATAGCCATTTTTTTCATGAATATGTGTGTGTAAAGTCTGGTTGAGTGGGAGTTTTCCTCCATTTGTAACTTTGTTGTATTTTTTTTTTGTAATGACAATAAATTCTATTCTATCTATCTATCTATCTATCTATCTATCTATCTATCTATCTATCTATCTATCTATCTATCTATCTATCTATCTATCTATCTATCTATCTATCTATCTATCTATCTATCTATCTATCTATCTATCTATCTATCTATCTATCTATCTATCTATCTATCTATCTTTTTTGCTCCCTGGGTCCCAATTAATTTTCTGTTCTTAAGACTTAAGACTTCTTAAGGAAATTTCTACAAAGTAAAGGGATTTCCCCTCTTAGACAGTTGTCACTGGAACAGGTGTCCCCATTATTTCCCATTAAAAGGTAACTCTACATTTGTGGAAAAAAAATATATACAGCATATGAAATTGTTACCCAAGCTATGTTGTACTTTATTGTTATTAGAAATTACCTTTCCTGTTCCATCTGCAATCAATGTAATTTTCTGTAAAATTGAATTTATTATTGCAGCCTTGTAAAATCAAATATTAGGACATGTAATTTCTGTAAACTGACACTAGATGGCACAGGGTAATACATTCATACACTCCCCCTTGGGGCACTGTGTATCTTTTTTGCCTTCAGGGCATTTTGACAGTACCCGACATGGCGATGATATTGTCCTCTGGGTATTTAAACAGAGCTGTGCTTGGGGTCCTCCTGTGGCCCATTCCCCTGACGATGTCATTTGTGATGAAATGCATCGGTAGAGGCCTTTGGGAGTGACGTTAATGACATGAGTGCGGTGAGTGATTGGAGGACCAGGATGGTTCCGTGACAGTCCACAGGAATGTCTTACACAGGAATTACATTGCTCGATAAGCCAATTCTGGTATATAAACAAAACAACCATACCGCACTGCCTCGTTCAAATTGTTAGGTAGCAGTCAGCACAGCAAAGGATCAATTGCAAAGTGTAAAAATAAGTGCATAAATTCTAACCCAAATCTTGTAAGTGCTTTTTTGCTGGATTTTAATAAAGCTTTTATACAGTTTTATACAATGAGATTGCTTCCTATCATTTCTGAGTAACATAATTGTGGCCAATCCAGGATCTGTGGTGGTTCATTGGCTGGGGGTTAGCCAAATTAATCCTAAAAGTGCTATTTGACCGTTTACTGGGACAGGAATGGTCATGGATATCTGATTTTCTTCTGCTTTTAACTACTTCCCACCCAAAGTACGTCATATGACGTCCTTGACTTTGCGGGGGTATTTCTGAATGATGCCTGCAGCTACAAGCCTCATTCAAATATCAGCTTTTTCAGCCGGCGATTCACTACACCATAAGAATGATCATAGCGGCTGTTCCACCGTTTGATCATTCTTACGGGCGTCGAGAGGAGACGCCCCATCTCCCGCTGCCCTTCGGTCCTTCTACCGACTCACCGCTTCCATCGGTGGGTCGGACACAGGTTCCACCGGCCCCGGATGGTGACGATAGAGATTTCCAGTGGACCAGATGGTCGCTGGAGTCTCTATGATCGTTTGGAAGCCGAGCGCGATGTTATGACGTCACGCCCAGCCTCTGCATTAAAACAAATGGCGCCGCCTCGGCTGGGAAGCCGAGATCGTTTTAATTTTTTTTTCTTTATTTCATGCTTCCCAGCCTAGAGGTGAGATGTGGGGTCTTATTGATTCCATATCTCACTGTAAAGAGGACTGATCATGCCATATTCCTACTACAAGGGATGTTTATATTCCTTGTAATAGGGATAAAAGTGATCATCTTTTTTTCAAAGTGTCAAACTAAAAAAAAAAAGTAAAATTAACAAAATAAAAAGCGCCCCTGTCCCTGTGTGCTCGCACGCAGAAGTGAACGCATACTTAAGTCCCGCCAACATATAAAAACGGTGTTCAAACCACACATGTGAGGTATCGCCGCGAACGTTAAAGCGAGAGCAATAATTCTAGCCTTAGATCTCCTCTGTAGCTCAAAACATGTAACCAGTAAAAAATTTTAAAATGTCGCCGATGGGGATTTTTAAGTACCGAACTTTGGCACCATTCCATGAGCGTGTGCAATTTTGAAGCGTGACATGTTAGGTATCTATTTACTCTGCGTAACTTCATCTTTCAAATTATGCAAAAAAATTAGGCTAACTCTAATGTTTTGGTTTTTTTTTAAGGCATGAAGCTGTTTTTTTTTTTTTTTTTTAAAGTGTTCAAAAAATTGCGCAAATACCGTGCGAGATTTTCCTTTATCTTGCACAGGTGCTTTAAATCAGAGTCAGTGGATTGGTATTTGGACAGTTATTTTAGCTAAGAGAAATTCCCAAAACGTGACCTGTTGGGGGTACTTGAGGACTGAGGTTGAGAACCACTGGTGTACAGAATGCCCCCAGAAATGGCATTTTCTACTTGTGTGATTGGCTCACTGATTTTCCCAGAAGTCTGCACTAAGATACAAGTCACATTTTAGGCATCCTCTGCAATAGGTATTTCAGTTTTGGTGAGATATTCGGGTTAAATACTTCTAAAGAGATGCAGACCCCACAGCACGTCTCATTAGAAAACTGAGAGTGCACCAGTTGATTATCATGAACCAAACCCCGCCCTTCTGTTTGAGTCTGGAAAGGGTATGGTGAATCCAAAGCAGCAAAACTTTGATCTGCATCAACATTTGTTAAAATCCCTGCAATATATATTGATCACCCAAAAGGGATTTTTTTTTTCAACAAAGTGGAGTTACTCTTTATCTCCTGTTCTGGCAACTGTAAAATGTCACTTTCTTTCTTCTTGACAATGGTCATTAGGATGCATAGAGAGGGCCCATCTACCTAGCCACACAGACAACAAGAAAGAATTGACAGTGAGGTGAAACCCTTCCCTAATCTATCCAAAAACATTTTGGCTTTACATACACTTTAATGTAATGCCACGCTGCACCCGCACCACCAGAGCCACGTTGTACCCGCAACACCAAAGAGCCACGCTGTACCCACACCACCAGAGAGCCATGAGAGCCACGCTGTACCCGCACCACCAGAACGCCATGTTGCACCCGCACCACCAGAACACCACGCTGTACCCGCACCACCAGAGAGAGAGCCATGCTGTACCTGCACCACCAGAGAGAGAGCCACGCTGAACCACACGACCAGAGAGAGAGAGCCACGCTGAACCACACCACCAGAGAGCCACGAGTGCCACGCTGTACCATACCACCAGAGAGGGCCACACTGTACTGCACCACCAGAAAGAGAGCGCCATGCTGTCCAGGACCACTAGAGAGAGAAGGTCAGTGTCACTGGGCAGTGTGGGCACAATAGGAGACAGACAGTACTAGCATTGTATGGCTACAATAGGACTGGGACACTGTAATATAAAGGGGACTGCACTGTAAAGGGGCACTGTAATCATTACAGTGCCCCTTTACAGTGCAGTCCCCTTTATATCACAGTGTCTCTGCACATTACAGTGTGGAGGACCGACACCAGCCACCCCCACGAATGTCTACCGACATCTCACCCCCCTGGTCCCTGGAAAAGTTGGCTGCTCAGTCTAAAATGCCCCGGCCTATTTTTTGTCCCAGTCCGGGCCTGGTCAGAGCCCTTCTGTTTCCAGACGGTGCTCCACCTCACCTTCCCAATCCAAATGCAGTAAGCTGGCTGCATGAGAGGCATTTTCCTTATGTCCTCCCGCGTACCCCTACTCAATGAGCCCCCCAAAGAAAATGTTGTGTCTGCAGAAAGCGCGGATATAGGCGTAACACCTGCTATTATTGTCCCTCCTGTCCTGACAATCCTGCTCTTTGCATTGGTGAATGTTTTGAACGCTACCATACACTAGTTGAGTATTAGCGTAGGGTACAGCACTGCACAGACTAGGCACACTTTCACAGGGTCTCCCAAGATGCCATCGCATTTTGAGAGACCCGAACCTGGTACCAGTTACAAAAATTACAGTTACAAAAAAAAGTGTAAAAAAAAAAAAAAACACAAAAAATATATAAAATAAAAAAACCAAAAATAGTTGTCGTTTTATTGTTCTCTCTCTATTCTCTCTCTATTGTTCTTCTCTTTTTTACTGTATTCTATTCTGCAATGTTTTCTTGTTATTATGTTTTATCATGTTTGCTTTTCAGATATGCAATTTCTTTATACTTTACTGTTTACTGTGTTTGATTGTTAACCATTTTTTTTTGTTTTCAGGTACGCAATTCAGCTGCAGTGCAGATTTATTTATCTTGACAGCAGCAGCGTTTACTCCCACGATACATAAAGCCGTGACTCCAGCGCTGTCGGAGGTGATTTCACCACCACAGTTACATACTTCAGCATATATGCCGAAGCATGGGGGCTGCAGGGGCGGAGGAGCGATTTTCTCCTACCTTTTGAGGGAGGATGCCCCCAATGCTTCGGCATATATATATTTTAGGCACAGGTTGCGTTAAAAAATGTTTTATTTTTTACTATTTTTTTTGTATTTGCTTTGCAGGTATGGTAAGTCTTATGCCCCGTACACACGGTCGGATTTTCCGACGGAAAATGTGCGATCGGAGCGTGTTGTCTCCATCGGACTTTTTCCATCGGATTTTCCGACACACAAAGTTTGAGAGCAGGCTATAAAATTTTCCCACAACAAAATCCGTTGTCGGAATTTCCAATCGTGTGTACACAAATCCAACGCACAAAGTGCCACGCATGCTCAGAATAAATAAAGAGATGAAAGCTATTGGCTACTGCCCCGTTTATAGTCCCGACGTACGTGTTTTACGTCACTGCGTTCAGAATGATCGGATTTTCCGACAACTTTGTGTGACCGTATGTATGCAAGACAAGTTTGAGCCAACATCCGTCGGAAAAAATCCTAGGATTTTGTTGTCGGAATGTCCGATCAATGTCCGACCGTGTGTATGGGAAATTAGTATTATACTGTAATGTTATTTTGTTTTATTGTTAACCATCATTTGATAAGCAGGTACGCCATTCAGTTGCAGCGTGAATTTATTTATCTTGACAGCAACAGCGTTTGCTCCCACGATACATAAAGCAGTGACTCCAGCACTGTCGGAGGTGATTTCACCACCACAGTTAAAAAAAAGAGCATATATGCCGAAGCATGGGGGCAGCCCACAGGCTGCATGAAAAAAAGATTACAATATATGCCCAACAAGGACCAGCAACGTACTGGTATGTTGCTGAACTTTGAGTGGGTATACCAGAATGATGCCTGCAGGTTTAGGTATCATCTTGGTTTCATTCTTTTCAGCCAGCGGTCGGCTTTCATGTAAAAGCAATCCTAGTGGCTAATTAGCCTCTAGACTGCTTTTACAAGCAGTGGGAGGGAATGACCCCCCTCCCACCGTCTTCCATGGTTTTCTCTGGCTCTCCTGTCCCAACAGGGAACCCGAGAATGCAGCCGGTGATTCGGCCAGCTGACCATAGAGCTGAATAGGGAGACCAGAAAGGCTCCAATCATCTCTATGGCCTAAGAAACAGGAAGCTACGAGCATTTCATGATTTAGATTTTGCCGGATGTAAACAGCGCCATTGGGAAATTGGGAAAGCATTTTATCACACCGATCTTGGTGTGGTTAGATGCTTTGAGGGCAGAGGAAAGATGTAGGGTTTAATAGACCCCAATTTTTTCAAAAAAGAGTACCTGTCACTACCTATTGTTATCATAGGGGATATTTACATTCCCTGAGATAACAATAAAAATGATTAAAAAAATATGAAAGGAACAGTTTAAAAATAAGATAAAAAAGCAAAAAAAATAATAAAGATAATAAAAAAAAAGCACCCCTGTTCCCCCCCTGCTCTCGCACAAAGGCGAACGCAAGCGTTGGTCTGGCGTCAAATGTAAACAGCAATTGCACCATGCACGTGAGGTATCACCGTGAAGGTCAGATTGAGAGAAGTAATTTTAGCTTACCTCCTCTGTAAATCTAAAGTGGTAACCTGTAAAGGCTTTTAAATGCTTTTAAAAATGTATGTAGATTGTCGCCACTGCACGTTTGTGCGCAATTTTAAAGCATGTCGTGTTTGGTATCCATGTACTCTGTCTAAGATCATCTTTTTCATTTTATCAAACATTTGGGCAATATAGTGTGTTTTAGTGCATTAAAATTAAAAAAAGTGTGTTTTTTCCCAAAAAAATGCGTTTGAAAAATCGCTGCGCAAATACTGTGTAATAAAAAAAAAATGAAACACCCACCATTTTAATCTGTAGGGCCTTTGCTTTAAAAAGAAGATATAATGTTTGGGGGTTCAAAGTAATTTTCTTGCAAAAAAAAAATGTTCATGTAAACAAAAAGTGTCAAAAAAGGGCTTTGTCTTCAAGTGGTTAGAAGAGTGGGTGATGTGTGACATAAGCTTCTAAATGTTGTGCATAAAATGCCAGGACAGTTCAAACCCCCCCCCAAATGACCCCATTTTGGAAGGTAGACACCCCAAGCTATTTGCTGAGAGGCATGTCGAGTCCATGGAATATTTTATATTGTGTTGCGGGAAAAAGACAATTTTTTTTTTCCACAAAGTTGTCACTAAATGATATATTGCTCAAACGTGCCATGGGCATATGTGAAATTACACCCCAAAATACATTTTGTTGCTTCTGAGTACGGGGATACCACATGTGTGAGACTTTTTGGGAGCCTAGCCGCGACACCCCAAGCTATTTGCTGAGAGGTATGGTGAGTATTTTGCAGACTTCGCTTTTTGTCACAAAGTTTTAAAAAATTGAAAACGAAAAAAAAAAAACATTTTTCTTTTCTTTCTTCATTTTCAAAAACAAATGAGAGCTGCAAAATACTCACCATGCCTCTCAGCAAATAGCTTGAGGTGTCTACTTTCTAAAATGGGGTCATTTGGGGGGGTTTTGTGCCATCTTAGCATTTTATGGCCTTCAAAACTGTGATGGGTAGTGAGGAGTGAAATCAAAAATTTACGCCCTTAGAAATCCTGAAGGCGGTGCTTGGTTTTTGGGGCCCCGTACGCGGCTAGGCTCCCAAAAAGTCCCACACATGTGGTATCCCCGTACTCAGGAGAAGCAGCAGAATGTTTTTTGGGGTGCAATTCCACATATGCCCATGGCCTGTGTGAGCAATATATCATTTAGTGACAACTTTGTGCAAAAAAAAAGAAAGTTTATCAATTTCCAGCAACTTGTGGCAAAATATAAAATTTTCCATGGACTCAACATGCCTCTCAGCAAATAGCTTGGGGTGTCTACTTTCCAAAATGGGGTAATTTGGGGGGGTTTGTGCCATCTTAGCATTTTATGGCCTTCAAAACTGTGATAGGTAGTGAGGAGTGAAGTAAAAAATTTACGCCCTTAGAAATCCTGAAGGCGGTGCTTAGTTTTCGGGGCCACGTACGTGGCTAGGCTCCCAAAAAATCCCACACATGTGGTATCCCCATACTCAGGAGAAGCAGCAGAATGTATTTTGCGGTGCAATTCCACATATGCCTATGGCATGTTTGAGCAATATATCATTTAGTGACAACTTTTTGTAAAATCTTTTGTTTTTTGTTTTTTGTCATTATTCAATCACTTGGGACAAAAAATAAAATATTCAATGGGCTCAACATGCCTCTCAGCAATTTCCTTGGGGTGTTTACTTTCCAAAATGGGGTCATTTGGGGGTGTTTTGTACTGCTCTGCCATTTTAGCACCTCAAGAAATGAGATAGGCAGTCATAAACTAAAAGCTGTGTAAATTCCAGAAAATGTACCCTAGTTTGTAGACGCTATACTTTTGCGCAAACCAATAAATATACGCTTATTGACTTTTTTTTTACCAAAGACATGTGGCTGAATACATTTTGGCCTAAATGTATGACTAAAATTAAGTTTATTGGATTTTTTTTATAACAAAAAGTTGAAAATATAATTTTTTTCAAATATTTCGGTCTTTTTCCGTTTATAGCGCAAAAAATAGAAACCGCAGAGATGATCAAATACCATCAAAAGAAAGCTCTATTTGTGGGAAGAAAAGAACGCAATTAGCAGTTAAAGTAACGCAGTGCCAAATTGTAAAAAGTGCTCTGGTCAGGAAGGGGGTAAAACCTTCCGGGGCTGAAGTTGTTAAACTCCTTGCAAGGTGGTATGTGACCCCGCTGAGGGCTCTGAGGTTTCGGGCGGATGTTTCTCCACTGTGTTGGAGGGCATGCGATTCGCCGGGTACCTTCACGCACCTTTGGTGGGACTGCCTAAAGATACAGGTGTTCTGGGGGGAGATTGTTAAGGCAATCTATGATATAACCGGAGACCATTTGCCGGTCAAACCATGGAGACGTCTGTTTTCATAATACAGAGAAGTCGATAGCGGAATATAATATATCCTTAGTTACACACTTATCAAAATGCAGCTAAAAGGTTGATCCCCAGGCTCTGGCGAACACAAAAAATCCTGAGTATGAAAGAGACAATGCACTTAGGAGAGGATACTTTAACAAAATATACTGTCATTTGGGGGAAATGGTTAGAGTTTAAGAAATCAAGGAAGTACAACAAAATATTAGGTTTAGGAAAATGGAGAACTCACTAGGATAATGACATCTTGTATATGTATGAGGGGTTCTGGTGACCCAGGGTTAGTGAGAGATAAAGATCCAAAAGAGGAGGGGTAGGTTTTTTTTTTTTTTTTTACTTTACAGCTAACTTTTGAGTTACTTTGGATATTGTATGTAATAGCTTTATTGAATGTAATATGATGATTAATGTATTGATGTTCTTTTTTTTTCATTTTATGAGGAAAAACTTAACCACTTGCCGACCACCTACCGCATATTTACTGTGGCAGGTTGGCTTTGTTGCGCAAAATCACGTACCCATGTGGCATTTCGTGCAATAGCCACTCGGTGGCACGTGTGCGCCACTGGAGGCGCTATTGCATGCTGATTGGACACAGGGGATGCCAATCAGTGGGATGCCACCCGCGATCATTCCTCAGAGAGGCAAAACAGTTATCTGCCCATGTAAACAAGGCACATCACCATTCTGACAGGGAAGAAGATAGAGATCTTGTGTTCCTGCTAAGCAGGAACACTGATCTCTGTCTTCATCCAGTCAGAGCAACCCCCACACAGTTAGAAAGCACTTCCTAGGAGCACAATTAACCCTTTGATCGCTCCGGATGTTAACCCCTTCCCTGCCAGTGTCATTAGTACAGTAACAGTGCATATTTTTAACACTGATCACTGTATTAGTGTAACTGGTCCCCAAAAAAGTGTCAAAAGAGTCAGTTAGGTGTCCGATTTGTCTGCCACAATGTCGCAAAATATCCCATTGTTTGTAGACGCTATGGGGTTGATTTACCAAAGGCAAATCCACTTTGCACTACAAGTGCACTGCAAGTGCAATTGGAAGGGCTCTTGGAAGTGCAGTCACTGTAGATCTAAGGGGAAGATCTGAAATGAGGGGGAAGCTCTACTGATTTTATCATCCAATCAAGTACAAGCAAAAGTGCTGTTTTTTTATTTCCCTTGCATGTCCCCCTCAGATCTACAGCGACTGCACTTCCAAGTGTATTTTCAGTGCACTTTCAAGTTTACTTGCAGTGCACTCGTAGTGCAAACTGGATTTGCCTTTAGTAAATAAACCCCTATAACTTTTGCGCAAACCAATCAATATATGTTTATTGGGATTTTTTTACCAAAAATATGTATTTGAATACATATTGACCTCAATTGATGAAAAAAAATTTTTTTATTGGATATGTTTTATAGCAGCAAGTAAAAAATATTGTGTTTTTTTTCAAAATTGTCGCAATTTTGTTTATAACGCAAAAAGTAAAATACCACCAAAAGAAAGCTCTATTTGTGAGGAAAAAAAAAAGACATCAATTTTTTTTGGGTACAACATTGCATGTCTGCGCAATTGTAATGCCTGGTCATGAATGGGGTAAAACCCCCGGGGCTGAAGTGGTTAAAGAGAGAATAAACCAAAAAAAAGAAAATGGCATGCAGCCATTGTTAAAGGGCATGTATGCATAAGGCCTCATGTACACTGGACATTTTCAACATGGCTGTTAGGGGCATCTGATGTTTTTTTTTTTTTTTTTTTTTTTTTTTAAGACTCTAAATTTCCCTGTATGTTGGCCTATGTGTCCATGCACACATAGGCATTTAGAGGAGTTTAGAGGCAGAAAAACAACCCCCACAGCAAGTGCTTCCAAGAGCAGTGGTGCTCCGGCAGATAAAACACCCACCGCAGGTAAACACATGTTAATGCTAAGCCTTTTTAGTGCTTGAGCGTTAAATTAATTTCAATGGCCACAATAAATGATTATTCAGGCCAATGAAATTAATGCTAAGCGCTTGCCGTGCCTAAATGCATTGAACATGTTTATTGGAGTCAATTGTTTTTTTCAGCCAAAATCCTGCTGCCAGGAGTAAAAGGTAAAATATGTTGTAGCTTTCACTTTCAACAATGTATGTAGCTGTCTGCCTGGAGTTCAGCTTTAACACGCAGAAGTTCTAACCCTTTCATTTTATTCAAACGTCACTTCCGCCCATTGGTCTTAACCTCTCTGGCGGTATGATTATGTAAGATTTTTGCGTCTGAAAGCGGTACAATTATTTTGCATAGAAATTTGGCGTTTTATATTGTAGGCCTGCAATTCTTAGCAATAACACACCTAAATCTGTCCACCAAGAGTCTAGTAGATATCCCGGGTATGATGAAGTTTGAAACATAAAATCATAAATTATAATATAATAAATAAATATAAATAATTATAAAAAATAATAATGTAATAGTAATAAAATATTTTTTTTTAAATTAATTTTTAATTAATTTCCCCACGATTCACTATCGCTCAATTCTGCAAGTGTTCTAATTTACTATCGCTGTTTTCTAGCTGGTCTAAAATCACTTTTGACGTGAAGGGACACTTTTTGGTTGCTATGGACAATCTCAAGTTTCCAGGCAGAAAGAACAGTAAATATAATATAAAACTGCATGCAGGGCATAGGACAAAGCACTGGGGACAAAAGGGATGTGAAATAATTTCATACAGTAATGTAATCTGTAAGATTACAATGTACTGTATGTGTTATGAATTTTCACTTTTTTGAATTTGCCCCGGGGCTCTGCCCCCGTGCGTTGGGATGCTTGCAGGGAATGGAGCGTAGCACAGAGAGGCTTCGGGTGGAGGACAGAGACCGCAGACACAGCAGGGGGATATTGCAGGTTCCTGGGGACAAGGTAAGTACACTGCACCAGGATCCTGTAATGCAATCCCGAGTGTGGCTCGGGGTTACCGCTAATGGTGCTGAAATTTAACCCCGAGCCACACTCGGGAAAACCGCCAGGGATGTTAAAGGGAAAAAAAATTATTGAAAAAAAAAAGACTTTTTTTTTTTTATTGCATTTAAGTGTAAATGTGAGGTCTTTTTGACACCAGATCTCACATTAAAGAGGTCCTGTCATGCTTTTTTCTATTACAAGGGATGTTTACATTCCTTGTAATAGGAATAAAAGTGATCCACATTTTTTTTTTTAAATGAACAGTGTAAAAATTTTTTAAAGTGCCCCGTCCTGCCGAGCTCGTGTGCAGAAGCAAACGCATACGTAACTTGCGCCCGCATATGAAAACAGTGTTCAAACCACACATGTGAGGTATCGCCGCGATCATTAGAGCGAGAGCAATAATTCTAGTAAAAGACTCCCTCTGTGGCTCTAAACAAGTAACCTGTAGAAAATTTTAAATGTCGCCAATGGGGATTTGTAAGTGCCAAATTTGTCTCCATTCCACGAGTGGGCGCAATTTTGAACCATGACATGTTGGGTATCGATTTACTCGGAGTAACATTATCTTTCACAATATAGAAAACAATTGGGCTAACTTTACTGTTGTCTTATTATTTAATTCAAAAAAGTGTATTTTTTCCCCAAAAAATTGCGCTTGTAAGACCGCTGCGCAAATACGGTGTGACATAAAGTATTACAATGACCGCTATTTTATTCTCTAGGGTGTCTGAAAAAAATATATATAATGTTTGGGGGATTTAAGTAGTTTTCTAGCAAAAAAAAAGATTTTTAACTGGTAAACAACAGATCTCAAAAAGAGGCTTGGTCCAGAAGTGGTTAAAGGTTGCGAGTCTGTTTCTGTTACCCAGCTTTTTTTGGTCATGTTCACCCATCTTAAGGTCATGCCACACATTATAGTTAGTAAACACACAGCACATTAATTAATGTTTCTAATCTTCCATTTTGGCTGCATGCAGATACATAAGCACCTCAGGGATATTATTAAGGTGTAAAAAATGTAATGGCATCGAAGCACCTGGTTTTGGGTGTTGTCTGTTGATGTGTTAATGAGTTGTATAAGATATTGATTTCAGGGACTGAGCTTCACATTGACAGCTTAACTGTCATCAGTCGAGATCTATGCTCCTACAACTTGGTAACAAATTAAAGTGAATACTGCTGCATTGCCTAGTTGATTTACCATTCACACTTATTATGTGACAGACTCATTCACTACATTGTTCAGTGGGACTATTAACCATAGATATTGCAGTACAAGGCTGTAACTATCTACATCACAAACCTACACATGTAGTAATATTTTTGAATTATAGTCACATGAATAAAGGGATTTTTTTCTAATCCTAAATTTTAGCTGAACAACTGTTTAATTTATCTGTAAGGCTACATGTCGTGGCTAATGCCTGGATTGTGGAGCTTGAGAATAAAGTATAAACATGGGAAATGTGCAGTGGGTCTTTTAATGAAAAATGGTTTACATAATCTGAGACAAATAATTTAAGAAAGATCCAGATTAACATTACATAACATTCTGGTGGTGCGGGTACTGCGTGGCTCTCATGGCTCTTTGGTGGTGCGGGTACAATGTGGCGCTCTGGAGGTGCGGTTACAGCGTGGCTCTCTGGAGGTGCAGGTACAGCGTGGCGCTCTCCCTCTCTCTCTCTGGTGGTGTGGGTACAGCGTGGCTCTATCTGTTGGTGCTGGGTCTATTAGTTCCCCCAGCACAGTCCTCTTTCTTTTTCCATGTCTCTTGTAGTACCTGCTTGTTTCCGGGTTTTCTCTTTTTCCCCCCAGCAGAGTGTATGCTGGGGAGTGTAGCCATCTGCCTGCTAAGATCAATTGGGGATCCTAGTTCTGGGACTACATTTCCCATGATGCCCAACTAGTTATTTCTGATTGGCCCTCCGCTGTGGCCAATTAGAGAGAAGAAGAACAAACGGGAAGCTTTCTTCTCTCCTGTCCCGTGCTGCCAAAAGCCTAACATGAGAAAGGAGGAGAGGGGGGGACATCCTGACAGCGACCCAGAGGAGGAGGAATGAGGGGCCGAGAGCAGAATTCTCAGCGCGGCTCTGAGGCTGAGCTGTGTGTAAGAGAGACACACAGCTCAGCCCATGCAGCCGCTAGTTCAGCCGGAGAAGGCACAGGCATGGCCACATAGCGGTAGGCAAGCGGCAGCCATGGCCTGTGTTAACCCTGTCCAGGCCGTGGTCGTCGCTTACCTCCCGCTGTGCCACCTGAACATCAACAGCCCACAGAATGGGCGGCCCACCGGGTGAATGCCCGGTCTGCCCTATGGCCAGTCTGGGCCTGGCTCTGATGATCTCTTCCTGGAATTAAGGGAGGATCCAGTCTGTCCTGAAGCTCTGTATACATGAGCGTGAGCGTTCAGCAAAGCCAACTGAAATAAGTATACAGACACTTTTTTATACCAGCGTCTGGCCTTACGGGCAACTAGGTACGGCGCCAACAACTGGTCGTTGAGGTCCACCCCTCCCATATTGAGGTTATATTTGTGGACACAGAGGGGTTTCTCCACAACACCAGTTGACGTAGTAATTTGGACCGTCGTGTCTGCATGAAGGGAGGTAAGAACGAAAACATTCTTATTATCCCTCCACTTCATAGCGAGCAAATTATTACACTGCAAGCAGGCTCTCTTTCCCAGCCTAAGACAGGAATCTACAAGACGCTGGGGAAAGCCCTGGCGATTAGGTCGCACGGTGCCACATGCTCCAATCTGATGATCAAAAAGGTGACTAAAAAGTGGCACGCTCGTGTAATAATTGTCCACATATAAGTGGCACCCCTTTCCGAATAAGGGTGACACCAAGTCCCACACAATCTTGCCAGCGCTTCCTATGTAGTCAGGGCAGTTTGTTGGCTCTACGTGACTATCTTTTCCCTCGTAAACCATAAAACTACATGTATAGCCTGTGGCCCTGTCACAGAGCTTATACATCTTGACCCCGTATCTGGCACGCTTGCTGGGAAGGTACTGTTTGAATGGCAAGTGGCCAGAAAACTTAATCAAGGACTCATCAACGCAGACAACTTGACGGGGAGTAAACAAGTCTGCAAAACATTGGTTGAAGTGGTTTACGAGGGGCCGAATTTTGTAGAGCCGATTGTATCCATGGTCTCCACGAGGATGACAGAGTTCATTGTTGTTGAAGTGCATGAACTGCAAAATCTGCTCGTATTGTGCCCTGGCCATGGAAGCAGAGAACACGGGCATATGGTGAATTGGGTCAGTGGACCAATATGACCGCAACTCACTCTTTTTGGTTATGCCCATGAGGAGGGAAAGGCCCAGAAAGATCTTAAATTTGGAAACCGTAATTGGTTTCCAATCTCTGGCAAGGGAGGACTGGGGAATAGTGGCGATGTACTGGCGATACAAATTGCTTTGGTCCACAATAGATCTATAGAGATCTTCGGTGAAAAACAGCAAATAAAAATCAAGTGGCATAAAATCAACTGTTTCCACATGAATGCCAGGTTGGCCAGTGAATGGGGGAAGTACAGGTGCTGCAGAAGTGGTGGGTTCCCAATTCGGATTGGTGAATGCAGCAGGAAGGGCACTATGGGCACGATGGGCCTGTGTTCGTCTTCTTGGTGGCAGCGGGACACTATTTGTGCTTGCCACCTCGCCAGCTTGAACTGCACTTATGGGACTCGCCACATCACCAAGTGATACTGCAGTGCTGGATGTACGACCAGGGTGTACTAGGCCGCTGGTGCTTGCCAGTTCACCAGAAGGAATAGCGGCGCTAATACTGGTCTGCTCCATACGAGAGCCCTGCGGTTCTTGCACCTCAACAGCAGAAGAAGAAGTTCGGGGTCTGGTACGCCTGACCTTGGCAGGGACCACAACCCCTATCTGTCATGGAGCTGCTGCTGTCTACTGGTTCGTATTCTGAGCCTGAATCTGACAGATGAGTGACTTCCTCTTCACTATCTGTCATGCTCAGAAACGTGTAGGCCTCTTCACTAGTGTACCTTCGATTTGCCATTTTGGGCTCTAAATTTAGTGGTACACTAGTGAGACTTACAGGCAAAAAAGCTCCTGACTGTTGGCGACTGTATCAGAATGCTACCAAAAACTGTTAGCGATTGCAGTTATCAGGCCTGACTCTGCGAACGCTGCAGTTATGTGTTTAGTGTTTTGTAAGTGACAGTGATCGATCGATACTGCACTTGGGTGGGCTGGGCTGGGCTGGGCGAGGGGAAAAACGCAGGTGCTAGCAGGTATCTGGGATGATTCCGCTAACACTGCGTTTTTGTGAACCCTAAACTGCTGGGGACACTAATATAGATCTGATCAGATCAGATATTGATCCGTTCAGATACTATACCACTAAGGGAGGTGTATGCTTCGTGCGTGGGTGTTAGCGGTACTGGCACTAACCTGACGCTGCCTGGGGCGACGCAGACCCTGTCTGACCTAAAACTTAACGTATCACCGCCGGGCGATTAGGGGGTTAAACCTTTATTAGGTAATAAACAGCGGGTGCCCTGAAACTATAATAAACAAGCTAACTAACCAGCGTCACCCGTAACAGTTATACGGTGATCACTGGTGAAAGGGTTAACTAGGGGGCAATCAGGGGGTTAAAACCTTTATTAGGTAGTATATGGGGGTCCATGACGCTATAAAAAGCTGACGGCGAACCTAAATACTTACCTCTCTAACTAGCGTCACCTGTGACACTAATACACTAACACCAATAAAACATTATTGGGGGGGTTAGGGGGGCACCCTAGACCTAAAGGGGGCTAACACTAACTGCCCTACCACCTTTAACTGTCACAAACTGACACCAATGCAATAATCAGAAAAAAAAACTGTTATTTGTGTCACTGTGACAGGGGGTACAGGGGGGTGACTGGGGGGGTGATGGGGGGTGAAAAGTGTGCCTGCGTGTTCCACTGTACGTGTAGTGTTTGGTGCAACTCACATTGATGTCTTCTCTCCTCGGCGCCGGAACTAAAAGACTGGCTCGAGGAGAGATGACATCACTTCCTCCGCTTCTGTTTACATTACAGAAGCTGAGGAAGCATTTTATTCGCCAGGAGTGATCGCGAGGGGGTGGCCACGAAGAGTGCCCCCCCTCACCTTGGATCGCTCCTGACGAGAATCTGACCGCCGCAGGCACCGGGGGGGTCCGATCGGACCCCCCGCCCGCGGGCAGGCAGGGACGTACAGGTAAGACCTTATGCCTGCCCGTGCCATTGTGCCGATGTACATCGGCGTGCGGCGGTCGGCGGTCGGCAACTGGTTAAAACACATTTCTGTCATCTTAGCATCAATTGAGGATAGCATGATAGTTTCAAAACCTTCCTCCTCTGATGCTTGTTCAGTTCTACCCCCAGGGCCTGCTCCCATTTCCTGAGATAGAGCAGTTGTATCAGTTCTCTTCCCTCCACCAACACCTTATATATTTTTGAAATACTATGCTGAGTACTGGTAGGGGAGTTAAACAGCTTATATACTGGTCTAAGCTTATCTTTTCCTCATAGTGGCCTCGGCAGTGTCTGTGCAATGTGATGTGGCTGAAACATGGGCAGTCTGGTGTTCCACATTTAAAATTTCCTTTAAAGTGCTGCCAGGTGAGTGATTGCACCTTCTTACTGTGACTGAAAAAACTATGGGGACAGTGACTGGCCCACACTGGGTGCTCTTCTGGGCACCATACACTTCATATTTTATAATGTCAGCACAGGGCTCATCCATACTTAAAATGGGTACATATTTGTTAATAATCTCTTTAACCTGGGTGAACTCTGTGCTGAAGGTGGTAGAAAGGGTTAATTTGCTATTGTGTAAATCCTTTATTCTTTGGAAAATGAATGGACTCCCATAGGTTGGAGTGTAAATTGCCATCATCCCTGAAGGAATTTAAAAATAGAAAACCTCAGAAAGAGGATTTTAAAGGCAATTTTAGACAAAAAAAAAAGAAAAACTATGTATATAAAAAATATAAATTTATTCATATAAAAAAGAATCATAAAAACAGAATTCTTATGGAAACAAACCACAAGAAAAACACATGTACATGCATTGTAAATATTACACAGTGGTTGACACAAGTGGTGGGATCCTACTACATAAGCTGAACCATCCAAGCAATTGGCAAAAGACGGTAAGTAGTGGAAAAGCCTGACACGTTTCAAACAGTGCATAAATTGTAATCTTCATCAGGGAGTGTTACCACCTCTGAAATGTAAAATATAATACAAATGCATTGGATACAAGGTTATATTCAGCCGTTAAATAGAGAATACATTTTGACGTACAATGGATACCTATGAATACAATAAACAAACTTACATGTCAAATAAATAGTTTTGGAGAAAATGTTCCCTCAACACCAAAGATCATCCTGGAGGTTTGAAAAAGCCTTTCATCACACAAAGGGGCCATAGGGTATGAAATCCAACAAGGGCATCAAAGAGAAGGGAGATAGAAAAGTTGTTCCAACCAAAAAAACGGGGAAAACCTGTAATCAAAATTTTAGATTTAATTGAAGAGTGCACATGGACAAATGCGAATGTCTCAAGGGGACAGATAAGGTCCCCCAGGTGAGGACCCCAACAGGGAAACTGCAGCCCACCCACCAAGGAGGAGGCTGCATTCCCAGGAGCACCCCACAGCGATGGAACCAAAGCCTGCACCCAATGAGAGACATACATAAAGAAAACATTTTAAAAATTCAATATAGGCCTGAATCATAGAAGGGACACTTAAATTGCAGTGGCCCTTGCAAAAATTATCCCAGCACAATCCGGCAGGGCAGGCCTTAATCCGACATGGGCTATGTCGTACAGGAGGACTGATGCGGCCACGCCATAGAGTCGATGGTAATGTCCCGGATGTGATGAGGCACAGTGTGGGGCTCTGTAAAGGAGGTGGAGCCCCACTACCTGAGCACATACCACACAAAGGGAATCCCCGTAAGGACGAAATCACGCTGCAGGTGGAGAAAAAACACAATAAGATGCCATTGATCTAACATATCATATCCTCTGCAAAAAAATGCGGATTGACGTCACAAAAAAAGAATCAAAAAGACATCGCTCTATAGTCCATGTTCACTGTGAGGTGCACCAATGGAGAGAATTCCCTCAGTGTCCCAAACCAATGAGCCGGGGGAACCACAAAATGCCCGAGGGTGACCCAGACAACCAAAGGGAAGCCCCAATTAAGTCTGGAAAATGCACATCCCAGATTGGGGGTCATAATCCCTAAAAGGAAAACTAACTGACAGAATTAGTAGGTTAGAATTAAGGGGGAAAAAAAAAGAAATTGAATGCAGCCACCATATGTAAGTACAGGTAAGCTACAATATTATCAATACATTTTAATGTATATCTATAGCCAACATTTTTTTTTTCTAATTTACTGTATATTTTGGCTTTTACAACAGTAGAGAATGGTTAACACCTTTAACACCTCTGTCAGTTTTTTAATGCCTGTGTCGTGGAGACACAATAAGAAGTGAGAGGAAATTTTTGTAAACACATTTATCACTGAAATTTGTGTAGTTACTGGAAAAATCACCCCCACCTTCAGTTCTGATGACGATCATACAGTTCTCTTTTATTCCCAGTGACAGTGGTAACCAAGACCAGGACTTTCTGTATATTATATTGGTAAACACTCCAGTTGGCTCTTACAGAAGGACCACAGGACTTGGGGACCGATGGACTGCCTTTGTCATCTGCTTCCACTACTGCTGCTGCCTCGCCTCAAGTAATATTGCCATTGTTGGTTCTGCAGTCCATTGCTGGTTCCCAGAGTCCCATATTAATTGTCTTTAGAGGAAACACGCTTAGATTCCCCCCATTCTCACCAGAGTAGAGTTGGCGCACAGGGAATCCTTTGAGGGACCTATGCCTACAAGGGATACTGTACCTGCCATATCTACCCCGCCTAAGAACCTCTCTGTATTTGCTGCTGCTCTGGTGGAAACAATGCCTGCCTGCCCTTCCAGGACAACTCTGGACCAGTCAGGTCAGAGCTTGTTTTTACTGAAGTTGACAGTTACTGCCATCCCAGAGCCAGTCAGCTTTCTGTCACCTGCCATACTGGATGTCTGCCCATCAGTAGGGGATACTCTAGCTCAGGATCCTCTAATGTAGTCTCCTACCAAACCATTCCCCAGCACTTGGGGAGATGAGTCTTCTTTAACTGACAACAGTGAGGATTAGACTGTCCCCTCTTCTGCATCTATATGGACATGCCAGTGGGAATGAAGGAACAGTTCCACACATCTGCTGAGCAACCCCATTCTCTCTGAACTTGCATCCATGCACTGGATTCATTCCTACCACCCATTGATGCTACTAATGTTATGAGTTGCAGTATGTACCAGGGCACTTGTTCTTGCAGCTAGAATGAGAACTTCCTAAGCTCTATAATCAGGCTGTATGGGAGCATCTCCAGATACTGGAACCCTTCAAAATGAACATACTGATGCAAAGTTTCACCACCTGTATAAAGAGTTGAATGTTGTTCGCCATATCTACATGGACAGGGTTGAGTTGGTGAACCCAGGCCTGAACCGTCTGGTTGTTCACCAAATTGGAGGAAAGCCCCCTTTGACAAGATCCATTCAGTTGCCCAGTCAGGGTTCCCAGTGGGGTCTGGAACCTGTGGATCTTTATGGACTTATAATTGCCAGTAATTAACTTACTGCTCTTTGTGGATTATTACCAGATTATGCACTTTAAGGTATTGCTTGCTACCTCTTGTGAATTACTGCCTCTTTTGGACTCTAGCCTTGAGATGGACTCTTTATGGATATAGCCATCTGCCTAAGGTACAACCACTTTGATGAGGGGCTAAAGAGCTTTGTAGAGGGAAGTGTGTGGAAGATGTCTCTGGGAACTCTGTCACTAGGAGCCAGTTCCCCATATACTGGGACTGACCCCTTGGCACAAAGTACCTAGGGAACCAGTCTGGAGTCACAAAAGTGAAAGAGAGGTGATATGGGGGCTCTGGGAAGGAGAACAAGCATGGAGTTATGGAGCAGCGTGTTTCCTGTGTCCAATAGTAACATAAGGAACATTGTCATTGGCAGTAAGGTGACAGGATTGTTGAGTTGGTGGAGAGTGGTACATGCTCCGTGATACTTGCTCAGAAATGTTGCACACTGGAAGGGAGAAGTGTTCTCTAACAGAAGTTGCGTTGTTAGTGTTACCCATGTAAGAAGTATGGTCATAGATTACAAGGAGTTGTGCAAGTGTATCGCTCGCTGTCTGGAGTATTGTCTTAACTACTTGGTGACCAGCTGCCATTGTTATACGGCGGCAGGTTGGCTCCCCTGCGCAAATTGCCATAGCTGTACGGCAGCCGCTTTAAGGGGTATAGAGGGCACGTGCATGCCTGCTGTGTGATGTCAGAGTCGATGCGTGTGGCCGGCGGCCACAATGTCAGCCGTCAACCTACGGTCACTCCTGAGAGAGAAAGAATGGGGATCTGTCGATGTAAACAGACAGATCCTCGTTCTGTCAGGGAAGTAGAAAGAGATCTGCTGTTCCTAGTAATCAGGAACAGTGATCTCTCTCTATTCCCTGCCAGTACACTGCCCCCACAGTTATAAACACCTCCCTAGGGAACACTTAACCCCTTGATCGCCCCCTAGTGTTAACCCTTTCCCTGCCAGTGACATTTATACAGTAATCAGTGGCTATTTTTAGCTCTGATCACTGTATAAATGTCAATGGTCCCACTAAAAATCGCAGATCACCGCCATTACTAGTAAAAAAATTAAAAATAAATAAAAATGCCATAAATCTATCACCTATTAAGTAGACACTATAGCTTTTGCGCAAACCAATCAATATACGTAGAAGAATACATATTGGCCTAAACTGATGAAGAATTGTACAATTTTTTGGGGATATTTATTATAGCAAAAAGTAAAAAAATATTGTTTTTTTGTTTTTTGTTTTTTTCAAATACTACCAAAAGAAAGCTCTATTTGCGGGAAAAAAGGACGTCAATTTTGTTTGGGTACAGCGTCACATGACCACGCAATTGTCAGTTAAAGTCAGTTACGGATTGCCGTATCGCAAAAAATGGCTGGTCATTAAGGGGGTAAATCTTCCAGGCCTTAAGTGGTTAATGTTGATTTCACATAACCGCAGCTCTGGCCTAAGGTTTAGGCATTGGCGAGTACAATTCCACATTATCCCCACTAGGTTGCCTTAAGCCTCACCCACAGTACCCATAGACAAGTGTTGCCCAATATAGTTACTACCGATCAGGTAACAATCATGTCTTCCCTATAGGCAATTTTACATCTGCATTCCCTAGACTACCACACATTGCCCCGTTTATAATCCACCATTAGATGCATACACATATCTTATGCTATGTACACACAAGCGGACTTTTCAGCATCAAAGTTCCGACGGTCTTTCCGACGAACTTTCGACGGAGTTACTACAGACTTTCGAACGACCGGACTTGCCCACACACGAACGGACTAAAGTCCGTTTGAAAGTCCGTTGGTTTGAATGTGATGATGACGTACGAAGGGACTAGAATAAGGAAGTTCATAGCCAGTAGCCAATAGCTGCCCTTGCGTCGTTTTTTTGTCCATCGGACTAGTATACAGACAAACGGATTTTTCGACCGGACTCGAGTCCATCAGAAAGATTTGAAACATGTTCTAAATCTAAAGTCCGTCTGATTTTTCGACAGCAAAGGTCCGATGAAGCCCACACACAATCGAATTGTCCGGCGCATTTGTTCCGTCGGACCTTTACTGTCGAAAAGTCCGCTCGTATGTACACGGCATTACAGTATATGCATATGTATATATGGAAGATGTAATGTGAACGTTTTATTGCTGGATAGCAGTAAACAGCCATTATGGCCCTATTTTCTGCTGTATTTAGCAAAATGTATCAGTTACTTTTAAATACCCTTTCATGCATACAACCAGAGTATTGAAGTAGCTTGAGCTAAGTTATTTGAAACGTGCGCTAAATAATGCTATTAAATGTATTCTACCTAAAAGCTAATATTTCACAAACAAAATCCATCTGTCACTGTTCTCACTCTATCTGCGTCACAAACTATTTTAATATTGTATTATGAACCTGCTGGCTGATAATGCAACAGTGAAAATGACAGTGGAATGCAATCCCTGGCAGACAATTATGAGACAATTATACACATTCATATGCAATTGAGGTCACTCTCTTCCTTGTTCTAAACTTAACAACTTACACATCCTATTCTGTGAAATCTAACAAGGTTGCACTAGTATGCTGGGTTTGTCATTTTTATTTTATTTAATTTGTTCTTCAGAAAAAGATAAAGCGGCCTGGATGTGGTGTTACCCCTTGAAAAGATTCACAGATACTGTATAACTATATAAGATAGGGACCCAGAATCCATCCTAAAGTGACACTAAACGATAACCTTACTCTCCAAAAATATTCCATAAAAACCCACTACATAATGGTCCTGTAACTTATTTTTCATTAAATAATTTCTTGCAGTGTTTTTCTTTCCCCTCTCAATTCCATTTGTTTGGAAAAAGCAATGCACACTGGTTGCGGTCATGTGCACTGCTCTATGTACAGTACACTACAAATCCTATAGTCCACTCTTTAGCAAGCAAGAGAGGGTTACCACATACCGTTTGACCATGGAGAATGAATGCAGCCTAACAGGAAGAAAAACAAATTTGGGGGAGGCTGAGAGCAATTGAAGAAATGTTTCTGAGTTAAACCCACCTGTATATGCAATAAAGCATGCTATACTCACGTGGAACCAAAAGGGTTAATCCTCCTCATTGTGTAAAAAGGCTGTTTGATCCTGTCTCCCTGATTATCCCATTCTTTCACTGTCCCCAATCCATTTCCTGATAAGACAGAGCCTTGGGGGCAATCTAGCAATGCACACAAAACTAAGCATGTGCAGAGAGTTTTTTTACTTGGGAGGGTGCATATGATCAGCACAGGGCCAATCAGCACTGTCCAGACACAGGGTCAGGGGTCCTGAAGCATCATAGGACAGTCAGAGTAGAATGAAAACTCCTCCTACAAGCTTTGACCAGACACTGATAGAAACCACAAGACTGCTATATACTGCTGATGAGAAAAGGTATTTAGCAGTTTATATTTACTAAAATAATTGCAATTCCATATTCTGTGTACTGTGGGAGACCAGATATTGTGAATGCAGGGTCCTGGATTTAGCACATATTAAGAATACATGCTTTTTTTCCTAAACTGGGGTTCACTATCACTTTAAAGTGACCCTGTCAGATTATTAATTTCAACAGAAATCTTCCAATGAGATTATGTATGCATTTAACATATTTTTGGCATGTTATTTATTTGTAAAAACCTGCCTACTGAAGACACCCAAAAGTCCTAAGACTGCTACTTGGTGCCATTATCCTGGATGTGATGTTAGCAGCCTCAGTAGACTCGAGGTGTCACTCATGTAGTAGGGGTGTAGGAGAGGTATTTGACACTTGCAGAAGAGGAAAGGTCTATGATATAAGCAGAGAGGGACTGTGACTCTTCCCGAAGAAGTGAAATTTGCTAGCAATGTTTAAAGGCACATTGCCAGGGAATAAAAATGTTTATAAGGATAATAATCAATTGCTAAAAGGATGGCTGTTGTGTAAACTAAACAAGTTACTTGTAGGACACCACTAACATGTTGCTGTCTTGATAAGTAAATAGTATACTTCTTTATTAGGGATGAGCTCAGGGGCATTCTGAATCTTCCTGAACTATCCCCCCAGGAAGCTGTCACTTTTGGATAGCCTATCATAAGCAGCAGAGGCATGCCCTGCAGCCACACCACTTGTATATGTGTGGCTGAAGGGCAAGAAATACCTCAGCCGCTTATGATTGACAGTCTGCAGTGCTAAATTCCAGGCAGGATAGTTCAGGTGGGTTCAGAATCCTGTTCAAACTTTCCTGAGCCCATCCCTAATCTTTATTAGGATAGTATGCATCTTCTCTTTTAGGCAGATATCACAGGAGGCACGGATTCTTGCTCAATATCACATCTTGCAATGTTAAGGTAGGATCACTCTTTAGTACAAATTTCATGTTTACAGCATACAACTAAACGAAACGATTCTTTGGAGCACACTTTCAGTTCATAGAATGAGCTGTGCTTGCCAGCAAAGTAAATTCACACTTCTTGGCATCCCCAAAGTAAAATGGTCAGATATGCTGCTAGTTCCAACAAGTGAAAACTGCTTAGCTCATTTACTTCAAAGTCCAGCATGTACCAAAAGCAAACTTCCTAAACTATCTAAAAAAAAGAGACAGAAGGACACCCTTTAATATGAAATATATAGGTCAAGGACACACCCTTACTTTACTACTTCAGGAGTTCTCTAAACTCAGCTGAGCACTCCCGATATGTACAACGTGGAGCCATACTTCCACATCATTACTGTGCTGTGATTTGTGAATGACAAAGCAGAGTGAGAGGGATGGTGGCCCAACAATGGAACCAGTGTCAAATAAAGACTTTTATTTTATCTTCTAAGGTTTAGGCATTGGCGAGTACAATTCCACATTATCCCCACTAGGTTGCCTTAAGCCTCACCCACAGTACCCATAGACAAGTGTTGCCCAATATAGTTACTACCGATCAGGTAACAATCATGTCTTCCCTATAGGCAATTTTACATCTGCATTCCCTAGACTACCACACATTGCCCCGTTTCTTCTTTTTCTTATCTTCTTTTATCTGTTCCAATCTGGAAATCTGGTTCCACCTGAAACATATCAGGAACTCTCAGCAGAGCTTAGAAAAAGAAAGACAGATCAGATATATGACCATGTCCATATTTGGTCAATGACAACAGCCAGCACTCCTTTTGTTTACATTCAGCTCTAAGCTGAGGAATCTCTCGATCAGCAACCGAATGGGGACAAGGATTCATCAATAGCTGTGGCCAAACCAAAATTATGTAGGCTATCAACTGTAGCACCCATGTCCTAAACAGGGCTGCTAGTAAATTAGTTGTGCTAGGTGGTAACTAGCCTGGCTATTTTGTAGCCTTTGATCAAATGGGTTTCTCCTAATCTTGAGTTTAACTGTGAGTTCTCTCCTCTGTCAATAGGTGGCACTGTTACCTTTCTAATAATTATAATAGATTACAGTGAATTCAGGTTATGAGTGAATATGCTTTTCCCAGCCAATCAGAGCCAATGGAGTTTCTTTTGGATGCTGAGGCTGCTGGCATAGCCTATTTATTTGTAGAGAGTCAGATGATTGGGGTTCTTTCCACTTGGGCAGCGGCCTGGGTGGATGCATGTGGAGCAGAAGCTGAGGTGTAGTCCTGAAACTTGGGGCCTAACCATGTGTATAGGGACTCAGCCTGAGGGGAGCCTGATCACTGCCAGGAGGCAAGGGAAAAAAGTTGCCAGAGGGTCAACCACTCTTGTTGCCGGAGGCAGGTATAAAGGGATAGAGTTCTGAAGGAGTACCAGAGGAGATTCTTCGACAGCCGGGGACTGTAAAGTTGCTGGGAAAGCTTCAGGAGAGAACTCATCTAAGAAGTACAGCGGGTAGCTGTGGGTAAAGCTTGAAGAGAAGTACAGCGGTTAGCTGTGAGTAAAGCTTGAGGGATCCAGAGTGTAGCTGTGAGTCAGAGAAACCCAGCGGGTAGCTGTGGGTGAAGCTTGAGGAAAACAGTGGGTAGCTGTGAGTAAGCTTGAAGAGTACAGCAGTTAGCTGTAAGCTAAGCTTGATGATCTACAGTGGGATACTGTGAGTAAAGTTGTTGCTATAAGAGACAGCAGTTGCTGCAAAATACAGATTGCTGCATTCAGCTTAAAGGTACTTTTTCTGTATTGCTGTCTGCTTAGTTCTATTTTTGGCTGCCTATTTCTATTGCAATTGCCTAAGGGTATCCTGTGCCCCACCCCTCTCTCCCACCATTCCTGTTAACAGAAATAAAACTCTCTTTGTTCATTTTTAAAAGTGACTGGTGTCCATCTTTCCACCTTGCACTACACCCACTATGCCTAGTAACCTGCACCCTGAGGAAGAATGTTAGCCCTCCTTGACTCTGGGGGTCACCACCAGGCCTCTGGAGGTCGCTGAGAGTGCTAAACAACTATAGATACCAGCCGTGTTAACTTTCCTCAGTTTTAGGGGTTATTCCATTCGTCCAAATTATACTACACTAAATCCCAAAGAGGTGGAAGGGTGAAGGTGGTAGGAAATTAATGCAACACAAACATCAGGACATATCAAAAATACTGTATTTTTATTATAAATCTCAAAGTAAAAAAAAAAAATCATTTTTTTTTTTATTAGAGTCACTGCCCTGCTACCTCTATTACACTGTGCTTGTATACCTAGCACCTCAATCACCATGTGAAAACAATTAAAGTGATTGTAAAGGCAAAACATTTTTCTTTAGCTTATGCATCCTCTGAATTCAGGTAAATGAAGGTACCTTAAAGTATTCTCTGCATTAAGGTAAAAACCTTCCAATAACAACACTCCCCAGCCCCCCAAACTCTTACATTAGTCCTGTATCGATCTAGCTCTAGTTTCAGTTCTTCTCTCCTCTCTCCGTACTCTCATAAGCTTGGCTGATAGCAGCGGGAGCCATTGGCTTCTGCTGCTGTCAGTAAAATCATATGTGGAGTAAGAATGGGCTGGGCCCATCCATGCTGTGTGTGTCTATGGATGCATATAGCCCACCTCCACAAGTGTCTCCATAGCAAGCAGCTTGCTATGGGTGCACTCAGAGAAGCAAAGGAGCGGGCAGTGCCGGCAGGGGACCCCAGAAGAGGAGGTTAGGGGTCACTCTACCATTGCACTGACCAGGTAAGTATAACATGTTTATTATTTAAATAAAAAACAGCCTTTACATTCACTTTAAATTGGTATTAAACCCAAAACCTAAAATGTATCAAATAGCAGCTTACCAATCATTAGATGTAGTGGCTGCATTAGTTTTCTTTCTTTGGCTTTTTTCCCTCTATTTTCACCTGATTATCTGGCCAGTAACACACCACCTGTATTAGCAAGACACATCTCTGGATGAATAAGCACAGCAGACAGCAGCACGGAAAGTCTGGAGGGAGGGTAGTGTTAAATGTCTTAGCAGATACTCCAGCTTACACTTTATAAGCAGTTACAGCAACAGTTTTGTTTTCCCATTTGGATAAAGCTTTTGCATATGTAGCACCCTGGAGTTTAGGCAGGGTCGCTGATCACAAATTTACTTGCCAGGAATAATTATCCTGATTGATTGTTAGAGATCTATTGATTTCGCCCTAAGTTTGGCCTTGTTGCACTTTTCATTTCTACCACTAGATGGTCGGGTACTTTGTGGTACTAAATATGAGAAAGACAACGCAAGGTCAGGTTATGAGTATATGGGGTGTCTCTGCCAATGGGCAGGGGTTTTCTTGAATCCCTTGGCCTGCTGGGAGAACCTATATATTTGGGTGGAGTCAGGTGATCTGTGTTCTGTGCCACCTGGACAGCTGTCTGGGTGGACGTGTGTTGTACTGCCCGGGCTGCTAGGCCAGAAATGGGGCCTATGCCAGACACATCTGGCTGCTAGGCTGTCTGAGGGTCTATCCAGAAGCAAGAGAGCAGAGCAGGGTTGGGATTGCGGCTTGCAGTCCAACGAAAAGTGGCGGTTCTGCCAGCCTGAGAACCTGCCGTGGTAGGAGGTAGAAGGGAAGCTGTCGCCAGTAAGGGACTATCCGCCTAATTACCAGGGACCACAGTGAGTAATTGAAGCAAGTACCGAAGCATCATTCTCACCAACTGGGACAGTGAAGAATCAGGAAACTTCAGTGGGAATCAAGACAAATAAGGAAAAAAATCTTGCAAGCCACAACGATCCAATGCCAATAAAGTGACAATACCCAGCTGCAGGCGCAGATCATGTTTGATAAGCCGTGCAAACTGATATAAAGAAAAAATATATGCGCTGCGCTAGAGTAAATTAAATCAATATGTTATCTCTTGTATAAGATATATGCAGATTAACCCTCTCTGTGTCATTCAAATAGTGATAAACAAAAACATATGTATAAATTCATATAAATCAAGTGCAATGTGCATATAGAATATTGCCAAATATTTAAAGTGCGTAAACAGATACACAAAGTGCTTAGTGCTCCATAATGATTATAATAAGCAGTCCTGATAAACAATCAAAAAGTGATGGGTGAAAGATCCTAAAAATCAACATCAAATAGGTGTGTAAAACAGTGTCCATAAATGGTGTTATCCAACATGCTCATGAAATCCTTGGTGCTGCAAACTACTTTCCAAATGGGGTGATTTGGGGGGGTTTGAACTGTCCTGGCATTTTATGCACAACATTTAGAAGCTTATGTCACACATCACCCACTCGTCTAACCACTTTCTGACACTTTTTGTTTACATGAAAAAATTATTTTTTTTTGCAAGAAAATTACTTTGAACCGCCAAACATTATATATTTTTTAAAGCAAATGCCCTACAGATTAAAATGGTGGGTGTTTCTTTTTTTTTTCCACACATTATTTGCACAACCATTTTTCAAACGCATTTTTTTGGGAAAAAACACACTTTTTAAAATTTTAATGCACTAAAAAACACTATATTACCCAAATGTTTAATGAAATAAAAAAGATGATCTTAGGCCGAGTACATGGATACCAAACATGGCGTGCTTTAAAATTGCCCACAAACGTGCAGTGGCGATAAACTAAATACATTTTTAAAAGCCTTTAAAAGCCTTTACAGGTTACCACTTTAGATTTACAGAGGAGGTCTACTGCTAAAATTACTGCCCTCGATCTGACCTGATACCTCATATGCATGGTGCAATTGCTGTTTACATTTGACGCCAGACCGACGCTTGTGTTCGCCTTTGCGTGAGAGCAGGGGAGGACAGGGGTGCTTTTTTTTTTTTTTCTTTATTATTTTTTTGCTTTTTTATCTTATTTTTAAACTGTTCCTTTAATTTTTTAATTTTTTAAATTATTTTTATTGTTATCTCAGGGAATGTAAATATCCCCTATGATAGCAATAGGTAGTGAAAGGTACTCTTTTTTGAAAAAATTGGGGTCTATTAGAACCTAGATCTCTCCTCTGCCCTCAAAGCATCTGACCACACCAAGATCGGTGTGATAAAATGCTTTCCCAATTTCCCAATGGCGCTGTTTACATCTGGCGAAATCTAAGTCATGAAATGCTCGTAGCTTCCAGTTTCTTAGGCCATAGAGATGATTGGAGCCATTCTGGTCTCTGATCAGCTCTATGGTCAGCTGGCCGAATCACCGGCTACATTCTCGGGTTCCCTGTTGGGACAGGAGAGCCAGAGAAAAACATGGAAGACGGTGGGGGGGCATTCCCTCCCACTGCTTGTAAAAGCAGTCTAGAGGCTAATTAGCCACTAGGATTTCTTTTACATGAAAGCCGACCGCTGGCTGAAAAGAATGATACCAAGATGATACCTAAACCTGCAGGCATCATTCTGGTATAACCACTCAAAGTCCAGCAACATACCAGTACGTTGCTGGTCCTTGTTAGGCATATATTGTAAACTTTTTTTTCATGCAGCCTGTGGGCTGAACGAAAAAAAGATATTGATCGGTGGGTATGCCCACCATTAGAATACCTCCCTTCATCCACCCACTTATAATGATGGACATACATGCACCGTTTATATATGCCAAAGCATAGGGGCATTCTCCTGCAAAAGGTAGGAGCAAATCGCTCCTCCACCCACTGCTGCCCCCACGCTTCGGCATATATGCTGAAATATGTAACTGTGTGGTGAAATCACCTCCAACAGCGCTGGAGTCGCGGCTTTATGTATCGTGGGAGCAAACGCTGTTGCTATCAAGATAAATAAATCTGCGCTGCAACTGAATGGCGTACCTGCTAAGCAAATGATGGTTAACAATAAAACAAAGTAACATTACAGTAAAACACTAAGACTTACCATACCTGCAAAGCAAATACAAAAAAAACATAGTAAAAAATAAAACATTTAAAAGCAACCTGTGCCTAAAATATATATATGCCGAAGCATGGGGGCATCCTCCCACAAAAGGCAGGAGCAAATCGCTCCTCCACCCACTGCTGCCCCCACGCTTTGGCATATATGCTGAAGTATGTAACTGTGGTGGTGAAATCACCTCAGACAGCGCTGGAGTCACGGCTTTACGTATCGTGGGAGCAAACGCCGTTGCTGTCAAGATAAATAAATCCCCTCTGCAGCTGAATGGCGTACCTGAAAACAAAAAAATGGTTACCAATAAAACACAGTAAAAGTATAAAAAAAATTGCATACCTATAAAGAAAACATGATAAAAACATAACGACAATAAAACATTGCAGAATAGAATACAGTAAAAAAGAGCAGAACAATAGAGAGAGAACAATAAAATGACAAGTATTTTTGGTTTTTTTATTTTATATATTTTTTTTTTTTTTTACACTTTTTTTGTAACTTTAACTTTTGTAACTGGTACCAGGTTTGGGTCTCTCAAAATGCGATGGCATCTTGGGAGACCCTGTGAAAGTGTGTCCTAGTCTGTGCAGTTCTGTACCCTAGGCTAATACTCAACTAGTGTATGGTAGCGTTCAAAACATTCACCAATGCAAAGACCAGGATTGTCAGGACAGGGAGGACAATAATACCGGGTGTCACGCCTAAATCCGCGCTTGCTGCAGACACAACATCTTTTTTGGGGGCTCGTTGGGTAGGGGTACTCGGGAGGACATAAAGGAAATGCCTCTCATGCAGCCGGCTTACTGCATTTGGTTAGGAAAGTTGAGGTGGAGCACCGTCTGGAAATAGAAGGGCTCTGACGATCTCTTCCTGGAATTTAAGGAAGGATCCAGTCCGACCTGAAGCTCTGTATAGCACATAAGCGTTCAGCAAAGCCAATTGAAATAAATAAACAGACACTTTTTTGTACCAGCGTCTGGCCTTATGGGCAACTAGGTACGGCGCCAACAACTGGTCGTTGAGATCCACCCCTCCCATATTTTGGTTATATTCGTGGACACAGAGGGGTTTCTCCACAACACCAGTCGCCGTAGTAATTTGGACCGTCGTGTCTGCATGAAGGGAGGTAAGAACGAAAACATTCTTATTATCCCTTCACTTCATAGCGAGCAAATTATTACACTGCAAGCAGGCTCTCTTCCCCAGCCTAAGACGGGAATCTACAAGCGGCTGGGGAAAGCCCTGGCGATTAGGTCGCACGATGCCACATGCTCCAATCTGATGATCAAAAAGGTGACTAAAAAGTGGCACGCTCGTGTAATAATTGTCCACGTACAAGTGGTACCCCTTTCCGAATAAGGGTGATACCAAGTCCCACACAATCTTGACAGCGCTTCCTATGTAGTCAGGGCAGTTTGTCGGCTCTACGTGACTATCTTTGCCCTCGTAAACCATAAAACTACATGTATAGCCTGTGGCCCTGTCACAGAGCTTATACATCTTGACCCCGTATCTGGCACGCTTGCTGGGAAGGTACTGTTTGAATGACAAGTGGCCAGAAAACTTAATCAGGGACTCATCAACGCAGATAACTTGATGGGGAGTAAACAAGTCTGCAAAACGTTGGTTGAAGTGGTTTACTAGGGGCCGAATTTTTTAGAGCCGATCGTATTCAGGGTCTCCACGAGGACGACAGAGTTCATTGTTGTTGAAGTGCATGAACCGCAAAATCTGCTCGTATCGTGCCCTGGCCATGGAAGCAGAGAACACGGGCATATGGTAAATTGGATCAGTGGACTAATATGACCGCAACTCACTCTTTTTAGTTATGCCCATGTTGAGGGAAAGGCCCAGAAAGAGCTTAAATTCGGAAACCATAATTGGTTTCCAATCTCTGGGAAGGGAGGACTGGGGAATAGTGGCGATGTGTTGACCAGCATACAAATTGCTTTGGTTTCCACCTGAATGCCAGGTTGGCCAGTGAATGGGGGAAGTACGGGTTCTGCAGAAGTGGTGGGTTCCCAATTCGGATTGGCGAATGCAACAGGAAGGGCACTATGGGCACGACGGGCCTGTGTTCGTCTTCTTGGTGGCAGCGGGACACTACTTGTGCTTGCCACCTCGCCAGCTTGAACTGCACTTATGGGACTCGCCACGTCACCAAGTGTTACTGCAGTGCTGGCTGTACGACCAGGGTGTACTAGGCCGCTGGTGCTTGCCAGTTCACCAGAAGGAATAGCGGCGCTAGTACTTCTCTGTTCCATACGAGGGACCTGCGGTTCTTGCTCTTCAAGGACAGAAGAAGAAGTTCGGGGTCTGGTACGCCTGACCTTGGCAGGGACCACAACTCCGTCGTCAGAGCTATCTGTCATGGAGCCGCGGTCGTCTACAGGATCGTATTCTGAGCCTGAATCTGACAGATGAGTGACTTCCTCTTCACTATCTGTCATGCTCAGAAACGTGTAGGCCTCTTCACTAGTGTACCTTCGATTTGCCATTTTGGGCTCTACATTTAGTGGTACACTAGCGAGACTCACAGGCAAAAAAGCTCCTGACTGTCAGCGACTGTATCAAAATGCTACCAACAAAAACTGTTAGCGATCGCAGGGATCAGGCCTGACTCTGCGAACGCTGCAGTTATGTGTGTTTAGTATAAACAATATTTGATCTCACATGTCCGTACACTCAAACGATCCCTCTTACAGACATATAAGAAAAAATAGGAGGCGCTCTACTCCTCCCAGTGCACAATAATTAATGACACAAAAATATAAAAATATAATATAATAAACTATGTGTTGCAGAATATGTTCTGCTACAAACATAAACAAGTGAACCCAGTGACAACCACAGTAAATTACACACCAAATATATACATCCAAATTATTTCCACCATGTGTTAAATGTGTATATTACCATTGGTGTACAGAAAATAGTCCATATATAGTGTGAACAAAAAATCAGTCCAAAGTAGTGTGACAAAAAATGTGACAAAAAATCGTGACAAAAAATCGATTGAAAATTGAAATCTTGATAAGTGAGTAACTCCGCGTATCTTTCACCTCGCCACCGTGATAGTGAATCCACTCCCAATAGAAACACACTCATGGATTCCTATTGCCAGCACTTTCATGCAAGGCAAAAATCGCTTGTTTACCACACACCAGGGTAATCAGATCAATTCGATATCCCACAGTGTATGATAGAATGGGTCCACATGAAAAATAATGAAGTGCTCCAATAGTGTAAACCAGCACAGAAAATTTATTAAAACCACTACAATCTTAGGAAAATCACTCACATCACTCGTAAGAGGGATCGTTTGAGTGTACAGACATGTGAGATCAAATATTGTTTATATATATTTATCTTAAAGGGGGCAGCTCTACACATAGGAGAGCATTCACACAATCACAAGTGTGTAGATTTTTCACACTATTTGGTGGCTCAGTGGAGGTATTTTTGATTGAAGGGCGGTGCAGCACTCAGGATACCTATATAATTATGTGTGTTTGGTATTTTGTAAGGGCCAGTGATCGATCGATACTGCACTTGGGTAGGCTGGGCTGGGCTGGGCCGAGGGGCAAAACGCAGGTGCTAGCAGGTATCTGGGCTGATCCCGCTAACACTGCATTTTTGGGAACCCTAAACTGCTGGGGATGCTAGTAAAGATCTGATCGGATCAGATATTGATCCGTTCAGATACTATACCACTAAGGGAGGTGTATGCTGTGTGCGTGGGTGTTAGCAGTACTGGCACTAACCTAACGCTGCCTGGGATGACGCAGACCTTATCTGACCCTAAAAACTTAACTTATGTCACCACCGGACGATTGTGGGTTAAACCTTTATAAGGTAATAAACAGCGGGTGCCCTGAAACTATAATAAACAAACTAACTAACCAGCGTCACCCGTAACAGTTATACGGTGATCACTGGTGAAAGGGTTAACTATGGGGCAATCAAGGGGTTAAAACCTTTATTAGGTAGTATATAGGGGTCCCTGTCGCTATAAAAGGCTGACTGCAAACCTATATACTTACTTCCCTAACTAGCGTCACCTGTGTCACTAATACAGCGATCAGAAAAACGATTGCTTAGTGACACTGGTGACGGGGGGTGATCAAGGGGTTAAAACTTTATTAGGGGGGTTAGGGGGGTACCCTAGACCTAAAGGGGGGTACCCTAGACCTAAAGGGGGCTAACCCTAAGGCTCGGTTCACACTAGGGGCGGCACGACTTGCAGGTCACCTCACCGAGAGTATGATCTGTATAGAAGTCTATGCAAGTCGCCTCAAGTCGGCCCTAAAGAAGTACAGGAACCTTTTTCTAAGTCGGAGCGACGATTAGAACGGTTCCATTGTACAGAACGGGACGCTACTTGTCAGGCGACTAGGTCGCCTGACAAGTCGTCCTAGTGTGAACCGAGCCTAACTGCCCTACCACTTATAACTGTCACAAACTGACACCAATGCAAAAAAAAAAAAACTTCTATGGTGTCACTGTGAAGGGGGGTACAGGGGGGTGATCGGGGGGTGATGGGGGGGTGAAAAGTGTGCCTAGTGTGTTCTACTGAAAGTGTAGTGTTGGTGAAACTCACATTGATGTCTTCTCTCCTCGGCGCCGGAACGAAAAGACGGGCTCGGCTCAAGGAGAGATGACATCACTTCTGTATAGAAGTCTATGCAAGTCGCCTCAAATCGGCCCTAAAGAAGTGCAGGAACCTTTTTCTAAGTCGGAGCGACTTGCGTCGCTCTGATTAGAACGGTTCCATTGTACAGAACGGGACGCTACTTGTCAGGCGACTAGGTCGCCTGACAAGTCGTCCTAGTGTGAACCGAGCCTAACTACCCTACCACTTATAACTGTCACAAACTGACACCAATGCAAAAAAAAAAAAACTGCTATGGTGTCACTGTGAAGGGGGGTACAGGGGGGTGATCGGGGGGTGATGGGGGGGTGAAAAGTGTGCCTAGTGTGTTCTACTGAAAGTGTAGTGTTGGTGCAACTCACATTGATGTCTTCTCTCCTCGGCGCCGGAACGAAAAGACCGGCTCGGCTCAAGGAGAGATGACATCACTTCCTCTGCCGCTGTTTACATTACAGCAGCAGAGGAAGGATTTCATTCGTGGGGAGCAATCGCGAGGGGGTGGCCACGAATGAGTGCCCCCCCTCAGCCTGTATCGCTTCCCCAACGAAGCCGACCGCCTCGGGCACCGGGGGGCGCGATGCGCCCCCAGCCCGCGGGAGGCAGATCACGTACCAGGTACGTGATTTTGCCTGCCCGTGCCATTCTGCCGCAGTATATCTGCGTATGGCGGGCGGCAACTGGTTAACAGGTACCTATCTCCAGCTTGGTTCAATGCAGCAATCGTTAGATGTGGTGGTTGCATCCATTTCCTTTTCTTTGGCTTTTCTCCCTCTGTTTCCACCGGGTGATCTGGCCAGTAACACACCTCCTGTATTAGTGAGACACAACAATAATTCTGGCTCCCACTGACTGGCTACAGTGTATAAAACCACAATTAATAAGAGTGTGTATATATATGATTGTCCATAGGTGAATAAAAACGTGACTTCAGTGCTGATCAATCAAATAAAATAAATAAGGTGCATAAACAAGATGTGACTATTAAGGTGAACATGCGTTGATAGGAGATCTGGTGACTTTCGTGGTGTTGGATACCCACTAGGGGCTCCCAGAACTCTCACCTTGATGACACAATAAAAGTGCCTGTGTGAATCCTTTGGAACTGTGCTCTTTTTGGTCCAGTCCTGTGCTGGCGTTCTGTTCCGTCTATAGGGAGGAGACACTTCCTCCGGTGCATGGACTTGATGACACAATAAAAGTGCCTGTGTGAATCCTTTGGAACTGTGCTCTTTCTGGTCCAGTCCTGTGCTGGCGTTCTGTTCCGTCTATGGGGAGGAGACACTTCCTCCGGTGCATGGACTCCACATGGGGATAATCAAAAAAGGAGGGGACTCCAATAGGGTACGCTGTTTCTACTGTTGTTTGGCGCATCGATTTTTACTTTAATGTAAGCAGTTATTTTTTAATAAAATCTTTGGCTTTACGATATTACCCTATTGGAGTCCCCTCCTTTTTTGATTATCCCCATGTGGAGTCCATGCACCGGAGGAAGTGTCTCCTCCCCAAAATAGGGCTTGTAAAGCTCCTGAAAAAAGCCTCAGCTGCAAACCCAGTGGGAAAGCACAAGTGCTTTCACACTGGGGCGCTGCGCTGGCAGGGCATCACCAAAAGTCCTGCCAGCAGCTTCTTTGCAGTGATGGAGGAGCGGTGAATACACCACTCCTCCATTACTCCTCCCCATTGAAAACAATGGGGCAGCGCTGCTATACCGCCGGCAAAGCTCCACTGCAGCAGCGTTTTGTGGGCGGATTTAACCCCCTTTTGGCCACTAGCGGGGGAGTTAAAACAGCCCCGCTAGCGGCCGAATAGCATGGCTAATACGTCGGTAAAGTGGCGCTAAATATAGCGCCGCTTTACCGCTGATGCCTGGGGAGGCTCAGTGTGAAAGGGGTCTTAATATCTAAACCGCTGTTAACAAAAGATAGTACACCCCTAAGTGAAAATGTCCAAATTGGGCCCAATTAGCCATTTTCCCTCCTGGGTGTCATGTGACTCGTTAGTGTTACAAAGTCTCAGGTGTGAATGGGGAGCAGGTGTGTTAAATTTGGTGTTATCGCTCTCACTCTCTCATACTGGTCACTGGAAGTTCGCACCTCATGGCAAAGAACTTTCTGAGGATTTGAGAAAAAGAATTGTTGCTCTACATAAAGATGACCTAGGCTATAAAAACATTGCCAAGACCCTGAAACTGAGCTGCAGCATGGTGGCCAAGACCATACAGCGGTTTAACAGGACAGGTTCCAGTCAGAACAGGCCTCGCCCTGATCGTCCAAAGAGGTTGAGTGCACATGCTCACCATCATATCCATAGGTTGTCTTTGGGAAATAGACGTATGAGTGTTGCCAGCATTGCTGCAGAGGTTGAAGGGGTGGGGGGTCAGCCTGCCAGTGCTCAGACCATACGCCGTACACTGCATCAAATTGTTCCAGAATTGCTGTCACCCCCGAAGGAAGACTCTTCTAAAGATGATGCACAAGAAAGTCCACAAACGGTTTGCTGAAAACAAGCAGACTAAGGACATGGATTACTAGAAGCATGTACTGTGGTCTGATGAGACCAAGATAAATTTATTTGGTTCAGATGGTGTCAAGCTTGTGTGGCGGCAACCAGGTAAGGAGTACAAAGACAAGTATGTCTTGCTACAGTCATGCATGGTGGTGGGAGTGTCATGGTCTGAGGTTACATGAGTGCTGCTGGCTCTTAGGAGCTACAGTTCATTGAGGGAACCATAAATGCCAACATGTACTGTGACATACTGAAGCAGAGTATGATCCCTTCCCTTCGGAGACTGGGCTGTAGGGCAATATTCCAACATAACGACCCCAAACACACCTCCAAGACGACCACTGTCTTGTTAAAGAAGCTGAGGGTAAAGGTGATGGACTGGCCAAGCATGTCTCCAGACCTAAATCCTATTGAGCATCTGTGGGGCATCCTCAAACGGAAGGTAGAGGTGTGCAAGGTCTCTAACATCCACCAGCTCTGTGATGTCGTCATGGAAGAGTGGAAGAGGACTCCAGTGGCAACTTGTGAAGCTCTGGTGAACTCCATGCCTAAGAGGGTTAAGGCAGTGCTGGAAAATAATGGTGGCCACACAAAATATTGACACTTTGGGCCCAATTTGGACATTTCACTTACATATATATAAATAAAACATACATCCCTTACTATTTATAAAATTTCTCCAATACGCATGCAGGTGACACATAACTCGTTCATGTGGCATATCATATAACTAAATTTAAAAAATCTCAAACTCTCAAACAAAATGCATTAGAATTGGGATTGCTGATATAATTATATAATTGCATATAAACATCATTGTAGACACCCCATAGAGTGTCTTTAAATTTAAACTAAGGTTATCCCTGGTCAACACCTGATCAATTGCAATCTCAATTCTTGTGTAGCCAAGATCCATCCAACTCTACAGGCAACTGAATCTATTTTGTTTCAAAATGTATCTAAACTGGATGTGTAAGATTTTCTGGTCCACAATCATAATAAACTTAATACATATTGTACTGTAGGAGTGATGACATAAGTTATAGAACAAATGCATCATTGGTTGCAAGGATGTTGATAGCTGCCAGTGTCCTAGCAATGAATGGACCCTGAGTGAGGCTCAGTTGGCTGCATTGACTTTGATTCAGTGCACATTTACATTTGCAATTTGCTTGCTTTTTGTAAAGTTTCAAGCCAAAGCACAATTACCCATGCTTAGATCTAAAACATCTGATTCTGCGAAACAGATTGCTCATTCAGCTCAATGCAGAGCAGTTCTACCCAAACAACTCCATCTAGGGATGAAAATGAATAGTTTGGGTACAATAAAGTTGGATACAATTACAGAGCCATGCTGCTGTTAACTGGATTTATCCTCAGTAAAAGCTACTTATCATACAGGTTTTTCTTTCATGAAATTCAAGGAAAACTATGGTTGTGTAATGTTTAGAGAAAGTGCAGGTACACTTTAAAGTAATTGTAAGGGGATGTTATGCTTACCTGCTTTGAACAGAGCAGCCCTGATCCTCCTCTTCTGGAGTCCCCCGCTGGTGCTCCTGGCTCCTCCCCCCTGCTTTTGCGGGCTCGATTCCAAGCCAAGCTCTGTATGTCTATTGCAGGGGTGTCCAAACTACGGCCCTCCAGCTGTTGCAGAACTACACTTCCCATGAAGCATTGTAAAACTCTGAAATTCACAGACATTACTAGGCATGATGGGAATTGTAGTTCCTGAACAACTGGAGGGCCATAGTTTGGACACCCCTGGTCTATTGTTACACGCAACGTGGCTCAGCCCCAACTCCTGCTCTCTTATCACAGGCTATGATTAACAGCAGCAGGAGCCAATGGCTCCTGCTGCTGCCTCCATGGCCAGTGAGGAGAGAGATAGCGTAGAGAGCCGCTGGATCGAGATTAGGCTCAGGTAAGTATAAGGGGAGCTGGAGGGGAGCTGGGGAGGAACTGCACACAGAAGGTTTTTACCTTAACGCATGGAATGCATTAAGGTAACAATCCTTCTACCTTTACAACCGTTTTAAATTCCAAAGATTACAACACAATGCATGATACTCATAAAACTTGCTTATGCCATAACCTAGGTCAATTCTTTATATATTTAAAGTCCATACATTTTCTGGTGTATATTATTTTTGACACACAAATGTGTACTATTTACTGTTTGCCAATAAGTGTATGTATTATCCAGTACTTTGCTGGTCTAGCGACCTGCCACAAATGGACAAGGTTTTAATAGATTTGTTTGTTTCGGTTAATAACAGAGCGACACAATAAAAGGGTGGATGAAATCAACACCCATGAAAAGTTTTAATGATGACAGACTAACTGTAATCATTCACTGTCTAACTTGACACTATCTTTTAATTTGCATTGTAAAATGGGTGGGGTGAGATTCTTTAATACTTTCACATTGCCCTGAGCAGTCCTTCATTACCACATGTTCTTAAATTAAATAGAAGTGCTTAGAACAAAACATATTTACAGTTCACAATTAAAAACATTTTAATTACATGAATTAATTGTATTAATAATATTAATCTTACTACTGTACTCCCTTCACAAATAGTCCCCCTTAAAATAAAATAAGTTCTGTCCCATAATAATAATAATAATAATAATGATAATAATACCAATAATAATACTGATTCATAAAAGGGGAAAAGCAGGTTGCGCACTTATTGATGGTGTGTTGCTTAACATGAGCCTTTCCTGAACCATATGGCTGGTTTCACACAGGCGTTCCATTTTTTAGTTCAGTTCAGTAATGGTTTTTTTTTTGTAAAAAAAATGAATCAAAAATAGATATGGATGTCAATTTTTACATCAGTTTTCATGTCCGCTAACATGCATTTTTTACAAAAAAAAAAAAATGACTGAACTGAACTTCAAACACTATATATAGCTAGTTGCTAAGGAGGGGCCCGGGAAGCTGGCCACTGCATCCTTAACAACTGAAGAGTCATCAGCTGTGAGCTGTCATCATGTAAAAAAAAAAATGCCAGCAAAAAGATAAATAAATAAAAATGTCAAGGGGTTCCCCCAAAATTTATACCGGATCCTTATACAAGCATGCAGCCCCTTCCCCCCTCCTGACCTATACCAATCTGCATGCCCTCAACATGGGGGAGGGTGGGTGCTTTGGGAGAGATGGCGGCAGGAGAAGACGGCTCGGGGAGAGATGAGGGTATGTTGAGGGTATGCGGACTGGTTGAGGATATGCGAATTGGTATGATTTAGGAGGGGGGGGGGGGGCTCGCTCGTCCTGACCTGCCGGGCTGCATGCTGGGATAAGGGTCTGGTATGGATTTTGGAGGGGACCCTATGGCATATAAAAAAAAGGGCCTGGTATGGACCTGATGGGGGGGGGATGCGAAATGGTATGGTTCAGGAAGGGGGGATTTTGGAGGGGTTCCCACACCTTTTTTTTAAAAAAAAAGAGTCTGGTATGGACCTTGGGGGATGCAGACTGGTATGGTTCAGGAGGGGGGGGCTGACCTACTCGTTTGTCCTGACCTGCCGGGCTGCATGCTTGGATAAGGTTCTGGTATGGATTTTGGAGGGGACCCCACGTCATTTAAAATAAAAAAAAAAGGGCCTGGTATGGACCTGGGGGGGGACCCCATGCTGTTTTTTCGCAATTTTTTTTTGCCAGGGATTTTTTTTATCTTACATTCAGCTGTCAGTGGGGAACCTCGCTGACAGCTGGTGACTGGTTCGGTTGTTAAGGACGCGACAGCCGGCTTCCTGACCCCCTCCTTAGCGACCAGCTATATACAGTGTGTTTAATGAGGGAAAAAAAAGGGTTTAACAACGGATGTCCATGTATCAGATGTAAACGGATCGTCCGCTAACATCTGTTTTTCATTTGTCCTGGGTTTTTTTCCATCCAAAAAAACAGGAGCTTAGCGGAGACAGATGTCAGCGTATGATCATCCACTAACGTCCGTTAGCCCATAGAGATACATGTATGTCTGTTTTACATCTGCCAATGGATGGAGGAAAAATGGACATACAGAACGCCCGTGTGAAAGTACCCTGTCTCCAAAATTGCCTTCTTCAACTCCTAGGTGTTTGCTTTCTATAAAGAAATAAAGACTAAAATTGCACCAATGTTAAACAAAAAAATATATAAAACCAAGGCAATACATGTAATATGCCGGAATAGCTTTAATCATTTAATTACCTAACATTACTTGTTTTTATGTTGGTATCTCTTTTTTTCTAGGAGAATGAAACAAGGAAACTTATTTGGGCACCTTTGGCAAAACTCTCCTTTTGTTCTAATTTTTCCCAATTATTTGAGATTACATTAGTATTATTCCTGTGTTGCATTGAAAGAAAATGATTGCTTTCAATGCATTAGAAACAATACTTATTGCTGCTTTTGAAATTTAAATTGGTTAATTTTTTTACCTTGGTGTGACAAAGTATTGTTTAATATTTTCTTTTCAGGGAGTTCACAACACGAAGATGTGTGTGTAAAGGTACACAGGATGGGGTTATCGTAACATTTCAGCTTGCCAGTGAAAGTGCAGTGAATGTACAGCTTGTGTCTTTTATTCTAGGTCAGAGGCTCAGCAGTGAGTAAAACAGCCAAGCATCTAGCTTTTTGAGAGATCTGCAATGAGCAACTGATGTATATAACTTAAAGTTGTTAACTTAACCACTTGACAACTGGGCACTTAAACCCCCCTCCTGACCAGACCAATTTTCAGCTTTCAGTGCTCTCACACTTTGAATGACAATTACTCAGTCATGTAATACTGTACCCAAACGAATTTTTTGTCCTTTTTTTTTCATACAAATAGAGCTTTCTTTTGGTGGTATTTGATCACCTCTGGGTTTTTTTTTTTTTTGCGCTATAAATAGAAAAAGAACAAACATTTTGGAAAAAAAAACACATTTTTCTTAGTTTCTGTGATAACATTTTGCAAATTATTGATTTTTCTTCATAAATTTTGGCCACAATTTATACTGCTACATATCTTTGGTAAAATATTACCCAAATTAGCAGATACTATTTGGTCTGTGTGAAAGTTAGAGAGTCTACAAGCTGTGGTACAAATCATAAAAAATTGATCACACCTGATGTACTGGTGGCCTATCTCATTTCTTGCGACCCGAACAAGCCAGGAAAGTACAAATACCCCCCAAATGAACCCTTTTTTGAAAGTAGACATTCCAAGGTATTTAGTAAGATGCATGGTGAGGTTTTTGGTTGTCATTTTTTCCCACAATTCTATGCAAAATGAAGACTTTTTTTCCCCCACAAAATTGTCATTGTAATAGGTTATTTCTCTCACATGGCATGTGTATGTCACAAATGACGCCCCAAAAATACATTTTGCTACTCCTCCTAAGTATGGTGATACCACATGTGTGGGACTTTTTCACAGCCTAGCCACATAGAGAGGCCCAACATGCAGGGAGCACCATCAGGTGTTCTAGGAGCATAAATGACACATCTAACTTGTTGACTACCTATTACAATTTTGAAGGCCCTGGAGCACCAGAACAATGGAAACGCCCACAAGGTGACCCCATTTTGGAAAGCTAACACTCCAACGTATAATCTATGAGGCATAGTGAGTCTTTTGAACCCCAAAATACATTCTGCTACTCCTCCTGATTATGGCGATACCACATGAGTGAGACTTTTACACATTCTGGACACATACAGAGGCCCAATATTGAAGTAGTACCTTCAAGGGTTTTAGGAGCATAAATTACACATCTCATTTCTCAACCACCTATTACACTTTTGAAGTCCCTGGAGCACCAGGACAAAGGAAACGCCCAAAATATGACCCCATTTTGGAAAGCTAACACCCCAACGTATAATCTATGAGGCATAATGAGTCTTTTCAACGGTTCATTTTTTTCCAGAAGTTTTTGGAAAATGTGCGAAAAAAATGAAAACGCATTTTTTTACACAAAGTTGTCCATTTATAGGATATTTCCAACACATAGCATGTACATAGCAAGAATGACACCCCAAAATACATTCTGCTACTCCTGAGTATGGCGATACCACTTGTGTGAGACTTTTACACAGCCTGGCCACATACAAGGAACACTGTCAGGTGTTCTAGGGACACATAGCATGCACAGACCAAGAATTACACCTCAAAATACATTCCGCTGAGCAAAGAGTAAACAAAAGATTACCTGTGGTTTTAGTAGCACAGTTGTCCACAGGAGGACAGCACTGGTCCAGGCAGCAGGCAGGGACTTGGTCCGCAAAAGTGAACGCAATTGTCCAAGCAACAGGCAGGAATACTGTCCATAGTCAGTACAGGCAGCAGGCAGGGATACTGTCTATATACAGTCCAGGGTCAGTGCAGGCAGAGATTGTCAGCAGTGCCAAAATATTGGTCCTGGTAGTAGGCAGGAACATGGTTCATGTGGTGTGGTCAGTTCTTGCGACAGGCAGAGGCATGATGGCATAGGTCCTACAGGCAGCAGGTAGAAGTAGGGCCTCATTCAGGACAGAATGGGGACAGGGGTAGAGGCTTCTCCCACCCAAATCTCTTTGAAGCCTCTGAGTCTCCAGACCCTAATCTAGGAATGAGAAAACAAAAAAAATGTTTTCTTCATCCAGAAAAACAAGTCCCTCACATATGTAAGACCCCTGTGTTATGAATCCCACTAGTCCAGTGGCAGGGTACAAGATCAGTCCAAGAGGCAGGCAAAAAGCATGGTCAAACAGTCCAGGGTCAGTTCCAGATCAGGCAGAGGTATGTACAGAACTGGTAGGCAGAAGCATGGTCGAATAACAAGCCAGAGTCAGTTCCAGATCAGGCAGAGGTATGAACAGAATCGGTAGGCAGAAGCATGATTGAATAACAAGCCAGGGTCAGTTCCAGATCAGGCAGAGGTATTAACAGAATCTGTAGGCAGAAGCGTGGTCGAATACCAAGCCAGAGTCAGTTACAGAGCAAGTAGAGGCATAAGGGGTGTGAAGGTAAATGGCAGGAAGTGAGGGTTATGTTTACCATACTTCACTAATAATTTAGTGAAGTATGGTAACGGTGGAAACAGTCAACTATGCAGAGGCCTGGTTGGGAAGGACATTGGGGACAATGATAAGTTGTACCACGTAGAAAAGAACTGCGCTTTAGGAAGGGCCTATGTGGCAAGAGAACAGGTTGCTGCCTCCCTTACGCAGAGCACTCATAGTTCACGAATGATAAGTTGTGTCTCTTCTAACTCCTCCTCTGGTGCACACCCAGCATTTTTTCTGACATTTTTGGCCTGTTGGTCTGGGAGGGATTTTATCAGGAAAGTGGCATTCGGAGAGTCTGGTAATCACATTGGATCGAATGTTTTCTGGTGGGCCGTTCAGGAATACAAGGGCAGTGATGACTTTCTCCTGGTAGCCAAGGAAGGATTTGGGACTTTCAGTGGATTTGTGATAGATAACGTAGCTGTTGTATATGGCCAAATTAAACAAATAAATTGAAACTTTTTTATACACTGGTATGTTTGTCTTGTGGCAAGGTAGGGTTCGAGCATTTGGTCATTGAAGTCGACACCCCCCATGAACATGGGTTGGTTTTTGGATTGGGCCATTCCTCCTGGTGATCTCAACAAATGTATTGTTGTGGATCGAAGAAAGCACATAGACATCCCTTCTGTCCCTCCACTTCACAGCCAGAATTTCCTCATTCCATAAACTCGCCGTCTCCCCTCTTCTTAGTTTCTTGTTGATGAGGCTTTGAGGAAAGCCCCTCTGGTTCGTCCTTACGGTGCCACATGCTGGAGTGTTCTTTTTGTGAAGGTTCCGAAACAGGGGCAAACTAGTATAAAATTTGTCCACATGCAAATGGTAGCCTTTCTCCAAGAGTGGGTTTATAAGTTCCCAAACGACTTTCTCGCTTGATCCGATGTAGTCTGGGCAATTAGGGGCATGTGCTGGGTGTCCTTCCCTTCATATATCATGAAGGCATATGTATACCCTGTGGCTCGGTCGCACAATTTATAAAGCTTCACCCCATAGCGGGCTTATTCGGTGGGAATAAATTGTTTTATGCCCAGCCTGCCAGAAAATTTGACAAGGGACTCATCCACGCATATGCGTTGGTCTGGGGTAAACAACTGGGGGAAGATTTCAGAAAAAAAATTTAGTAGTGGCCGAATTTTATAAAGCTTGTCAAAATTTGGGTCATTTCGGGGAGGGCACTGGGTATTTTCATTGTAGTGTAGGAATCTCATAATCATGAGATATCTGGTTCTGGGCATTACTGAGAAAAAGATGTGCATGTGGTGGATAGGGAGGTTGACTAATATGAACGTAATACATTTTTTTTTTAAACTCCTCCACTGTTAGGGCTCTCCACTCGTAGGGATGGGCATAATAGGACGTTGGGTTACATGCTATGAAGTGTTGTGCATACAGGATGCACTGGGACACAATTGATGCTAGCAGGTCCTCAGTAAAAATTAAATGGAAAAAATCAATTGGGGAAAGATTTTCTGTGTCCACCTGGACTCCTGGCTGGGCAGTGAAAGGGGGAATGATAGCTTCTCCTGAATTAGGAGGAAGCCACAAAGGGTTCTGAAGGGAATAGGGAAGGCTGGCATGGGACCTAACCCTTTGGGACTGAGGTGACACCTCACTGGTACTTGGCCTTGGCTGAGGTACTGCGGTGCTGGTGGATGGCAATGCGGTGCTGGTGGATGGCAGTGCCTCCTCACCAAAACACCTTCGTCTGGTGGGCATACTCTCATCCGCCTCTGAGGCTGTCAGTGTTCCACTGCTTAGGACAGGCTTGTAGTCCACGTCAGACTCAGAATCTGAATATGAGGAGGAATCCGAAGTGGAGAGCACCCCATTGCTCTCGTCGGCCACAAGAATATTGTATGCCTCCTCGGCTAAAAATAATCTTTTAGACATTCTTGGTGGTGACAAATGGCACCGTATATGTGGCACTAATGACACGTGACACTGATCTGGCACTGTGACAGATGGCACTGATGTGGCACTGATGAAACGTGGCACTAATGTGGCAGGTGACACTGACAGGTGACACTGATTTGGCAGGTGGCACTGATGACAGGTGGCACTGATGACAGATGGCACTGACGACAGATGGCATTGACAGATGGCACTGATACGTGGCACTGATAACACTGATGGCACTAAGGAGGTACATCACCCTTTTTTACAAAAAAAATAAAACCATCAGGTATAAATATTGTAGCTGCTGGCTTTTAAATATTTGGAACTTACCAGTACCTGGAGTCCAGCATTGTGTTCAAGTTATTTTCAGGGCTATGGGTCCCTGGTACCGGTGAAATCTCTCAGATAGAAACACTGACAGCAAAAAAAATGTGAGAGTTAACCACTTTCGGACCGCCGCACGCCGATGTACATCCTTACTTTGAGGACGGATATCGTTGTTATGGAAACAGCTAGCTGCCATAACCCTGGTATCCCCATGTTTGGCCGGAGGTCCGGTACAAGATAAAAGTGGTCTCTGTGGTGGATTCTCCACGAGATCACTTTTATCGTCGGCGGGAGAGGGCCCCTCCCTCCCTCCGCGATCTGGTGCCCTCCGCCGCTTACCGGAGCCGTCGGCAGCGGCGGAGGCAATCAGATCCTTCCCGTGGCTGTGCATAGAGATGAGTGAGGGGAAGATGACCCCCACCCGTCTCCATGACACTGCAGGGTGGAAGCGATGTCAAAACATCACTTCTGCCCATAGCTCTTAAAGGGACATTTTTTTTTTTCATTTTTTTAACAATGACAATTTTTTTTTTTTAAATGCATTTTAGCGTAAATATGAGGTCTAAGGTCTTTTTGACCCCAGATCTCATATTTAAGAGGTCCTGTCATGCTTTTTTTCTATTACAAGGGTTGTTCATATTCCTTGTAATAAGAATAAAAGTGACACATTTTTTTTTTTTAAACAGTGTAAAAATAAAAAATAAAAGGTAAAATAAATAAGAAAAAACAATTTTTTAAACACGCCTCATCCCGCCCAGCTTGCGTGCAGAAGCGAACGCATAAGTGAGTAGCGCCCGCATATGAAACCGGTGTTCAAACCACATATGTGAAGTATCGCCGTGATCGATAGAGCAAGAGCAATAATTCTAGTCCTAGAACTCCTCTGTAGCGCAAAACATGCAACCTGTAGAATTTTTTAAATGTCGCCTATGGAGATTTTTAAGCATAAAAGTTTGTTGCCATTCCACGAGCGGCACAATTTTGAAGCGTGACATGTTGGGTATCAATTTACTCAGCATAACATTATCTTTCACAGTATAAAAAAAAATTGGGCTAACTTTACTATTGTCGTATTTTTTAATTCAAAAAAGCGTATTTTAAAAAAAGTGCGCTTGTAAGACCGCTGCACAAATACGGTGTGACAGGAAGTATTGCAACGACTGCCATTTTATTCTCTAGGGTGTTAGGAAAAAAATGTATAATGTTTGGGGGTTCAAAGTCATTTTCTAGCCAAAAAATCTGTTTTTAACTTGTATACAACACATCTAAAAAAGAGGCCGGTCCTTAAGTGGTTAATAACCACACCTTTTTTACAGATAGAATAAAGAAGGGTAAGAACCTTTGGCAGTTTTTTCTTTTTGCTGTTGGTGTTGCACGGGGACATGTCCCTTTATTTCCTGTCCCAGAGGCACAAAAAGAAGTTAGAGGAAATCTTCAGAGTGAGTGGAATTTCCCTTTTCACAATTGCTCCAGAACAGGTGTCCCCGCTGGAAAATGTTCCCTCACCTTTTGTTGTGGGCCTAACTCTACAATTTTGGATTTCTCTTTACTTTTGTTTCAGTGAAAAGCAGAGTGGTTAATCTCCCCAATGGGGACACAAACAGCATTAAACCCTCGACAGAGAATAACACTTCACCACATCATCTGAAAAAAAACAAAACAGTTTTGCTTATAGAGACCCTTTATCCCTCTTTCATTCTACAAAGGAAACCGTTGTTTGAATTCCATGCTAAGCCACTCTTGAAGAGAGTGGAGTAATAAGTAAATTCAGATATGAATGTGGACCTTGCTTCTTCTGAGGAATGTAAAGGAGAGTAACAGTCACTTACATTCCCAAGGTAGTTCAAAGTATCAAGGCTTTTTTTTTTAAAGCTTCCATATTGATGCTCCTTGTAGGCACAGTTATAAATATCGTCCCATGATATCTATCTTTTTATAGTTTTATTTTATAGTTGTAAATAATAAATTGTTTTATCACTTTACAACTGGTTTGTAATATTTTCAAATATTCCTTGAAAACTATGTAGCACTTTTTGTTTCTTTTTTGTGGTGGCAGTTTTATGGGTATTTATATTATCAGAAGTGGTAAAGATTACTTCATTACTTTCTGCTATGCTAAAGCAACAGAATGTCAACCTCCACATTCCAAATGCAACAGCATAGGTCATTTGATGTGGTGTGATGTATTAGACCTCAGCTGCTGTTTTTGGATTTATCGGAGGAGTTAACACCTAAGAAGCATATGCCTGTCTGGCATCTCTTGAGATTTTCTTTGCTTTTCCACATTAATTAAGCATGCAAAAAAAAGGAAAAGATCAAGAATAAAACTAAGGAAAATAATGGAAAAAGTAAAGTAAAATTTTTAAAAACAGGAAAAAGTAAGGATAGAAGAAATTTATTCGCCTGCCAGCCATCTGGCTGGATCTTCTGTGCTTGACATGCTGGTAATAGTCGTATACACCCTGTACTGTTCCTGATGGCAAAGTACTGCTTTCTGAATGTGGGTGCAGTCTATTGTTTCCAATAGTCTGGCAACCCATCTGTTGGGTAGAAGAAAATGTTTAATTCCTTCACCTCTGCTCTTGTTTGAAGGAAGAGTTCACAAAGTTGTGGCTTTGGCTGGGCCTAGTAATGCCAACTACCTGAAAAGTGACTGACTGGAACAAATCATGGGAAATGGAATGCAGCACTGCTTGAAAATTCACACATCAGCAAAGCTCCCAACTATACCTCATTTGGAGGAACTGTCCCTCTTTTGAGACTAAATTCCCCTGTTCATCGCGCTTCCTCAGTTTTCCCTCTTTTTATATCTAATGTGTATATCTCTATACAAAATGTACCAGTTTACTACCGAAAGTGTTATGGCGCACTCAAATTTTTTTCCAACCTCTATATTACTGAAATTGTTATTTTGAACAGGCAATACAAAGGAAATAGAGTTAAAAATGCACTTGTGTGGTTTAGCCAATCATTTTCTGCATATTAGATCTTTGTGGTTCATGTAAGAGGACCTGTGACAGGGACGTGTCTTTTGCTTAACCGCTTGCCGACCGCCTCACGCACATATACTGCGGCAGAAGGGCTCGTACAGGCAAAATCAAAATACGTTGCCCTTTAAGAGGCGGCCAGCGGGTCCCGCGGACTCGATCGCTGCGGGGATACCCGCGATCGCCTCACAGGGAGGAAGAACGGGGAGATGCTGATGTAAACAGCATCTCCCTGTTCTGCCTAGTGACAGTGTCACTCGATCTCTGCTCCCTGTCATCGGAGCAGAGATCAGTGATGTCACACTCACAGCCCATCCCCCTGACAGTTAGTAATCACTCCCTAGTACTGATTTAACCCCTCCCCGCCCCCTAGTAGTTAACCCCTTCACTGCCAGTGTCATTTATACAGGAATCAATGCATTTTTATAGCACTGATTGCTGTATAAATGACAATGGTCCCAAAAATGTGTCAAAAATGTCCGATGAAAATAATAATATATTAATAAAAATGCCAAAAAACTATCCCCTATTTTGTAAACACTATAACTTTTGCGCAAACCGATCAATAATCGCTTATTGCATTTTTTTTACCAAAAATATGTAGAAGAATACGTATCGACCTAAACTGAGGAAAAAAAATGTTTTTTATATATATTTTTGGGGGATATTTATTATAGCAAAAAGTAAAAAATAATGCGTTTTTTTTTTCAAAATTGTCGCTCTATTTTTGTTTATAGCGCAAAAAATAAAAATCGCAGAGGTGATCAAATACCACCAAAAGAAAGCTCTATTTGTGGGAAAAAAAGGACGTTAATTTTGTTTGGGTGCAACGTTGCACGACCGCGCAATTGTCAGTTAAAGCGATGCAGTGCCAAATCGCAAAAAGTGCTCTGGATGGGAAGGGGGTAAATTCTTCCGGGGCTGAAGTGGTTAAATACTGCTTGCTAAAAGATGTTGCTCTTTATCAATTCACAAAGTTATGAAGTAATCATCAGACCTAGTGTGGCTTCTCACAGTGCAATGTTACAAAATGTTTGCAGAGACCCTAAACTCCCTATTTCTTGAAACTGACCAGGACATCTATGGCTTCATCAATATTTGTTTCCAAGAGTCTCCTGGTTTAAAAGTCCTTAGGTGTCAGAAAGCCAAAAAATTGGCAAACTTGGCAAAATACTCTTGTGTCTGTATTGTAGTGCTGAACCAGCTGCACAGCTATAACCAGCCATGTGGACTCAAAGGATAGCTAAGATGGGTACCAACAGAAATTGAGACAATGCCACAAGTACTGTATCTGTGGGGAAATAGGATGTTTATATCAACCCTCTTATGACATCTTCCTGTAGCTGCAATGTTTAATTTGTTGTTTTTTTTGTTGTTTTTGTTTCAATTTTATTTAATTAGTGCGAAAATGATCACTTAAGGGCTCTGTATATAGCACATACAGAACAGACAATTTACCCTTCAAATGGGCTTTACTGCTTAAGTGCAAGCAGGAAACAGGAACTTTATTCAAGGAAAAGACATAGAGCATAACATAGATGCAGCTACAAACTTATAAACAATGCCATCTACTGGTTGAAGATTATACTGTATCTCTACTAAATACTGATGTGCAGTAGTTGTTGCACAAAATACAATTCTGTATGGCAACAGGCTCTTTCACACAGAACCATCTGCTCCATTTGCTAAAAATCTGTCAGTGGATCCCCTGCTGAATCAAAGCCGAATGGGACAGATGTCAGTTTTTAATTACATCAGTTCCCATTCAGTTTGTGTCCAGCAGACTTGGCCAGACCCACCTATGGATGTCCGCATGTAAAAATACTTTTGTCCATTTACATTAGGCTACTTCCTATCTGTCATGTTTAAGTCTAGAAATACAGAGAAAATGTTGTCCTTTTCCATTCTTTGTTTTTCTGAACCTGGACAGACTGGGAGGTAGGCAGGTGTAAACGGACACTTGTCTGTGTACATCAGGCTGCAATTAGAGCTTCATGAAGCTTTTTAATCAGGTCTGTCTGAAAAACTGACAAGAGCCTGATCAGAAAGCCTGTGTGAAAGGGCCCTTAGAGTAGGAGAAAAAAAAAAAGATAAAACCTTATGGTACAAAAGTTCTGTAAATATACCCTTGCATCATCTTCCCTTTGTAAAAAAAAATATATATCTCAATGAGATTATAACTATCAGGACCCTAAAGTACACCTCTGGATAAATAAAAAAAGTGGCAAACATCAGCCAGATGTAGCTAAAGGTATTAGCTGTCAGGACCAATAAGTAGCTAAAGAATTAGCCCAGACCAGTGATTCCTGATACCTCCTGACTAAGATATGAAAATAAAGACTATCCACCCCACCCATAATGACAATGCCTGGGGTTGTCGATAGCTTAAGACGGCCATAGAAGGCTTGAATCTAGTTCAGCAGGGACCCGTCGAGATTCGAACCATGTATGAACCAGAAAAGGCTTCATCAGTGCTGAACTGCACTGATGCTGTAAAAAGAGTTATGTGTTTACAGCCTATGCTGTCCACTAATTCTGTATTTTTAATTTTTTCACCAGTTACAAACTTTTAACTTTAGTAAACACTTTGTAATGGTTTTGTCAGATGTAAAAACTACAATAAGTGGCTACAACACATTTTAGTAAGAGGACACCTATTTACCATTTTGAAGGTTAATCCACAGGGAACATCTTTCAGGAAATGTTTAATAGATGCTTGGTAAAAATGACAACAAACTATAAAAATGTTATTAGTGTAAACTGGTGGCACCAAAAATTACTATTGTGATTGTACTATGACATTTCACTAGGACTTTAACTGCACATATTAACTCCATAAAGCATTTGGCCATGTCAAGATTTTCAAAACCAGTGAGCTATTTCCTTCCCATATATTACAAACATAATTTACATTTGACACTCCAGCGCTGTAATTTTGTGATGAAAGCCCAGCTCTTGGATGTCTCTTGGAAAACATCAAACTAAAAATGCTAATTCATTTTTATTATTACAAACACTTATTTTGTTCTATTTCCATTTTATTAAATGAAACCAAATATACACACCGCTACTTTCATTTAGTTGCCCTGCTGCACATGATATATATGTGAATATCTCATAAGTTTAATGAAGATAGCAAAACTAATTTAAAAATGGGAGGATAACTTATACATAGAAAATGCACTGTACTATCCATTTCAGCGTATAAAACAGTTTATTAGTATGCCTTTCTGAAAGAATTAAAATCATAATGTGGCACTTGACAAATACTGACAGATGGCATGAAAAGGACTATGTCTACAACAGTTGTATAATACCTCTTACTGTTCTAATTGATGATGGCAGTGCCAAAGAAGACAGCTACAATGTTTTAAAATGTTTCCAGATGTCATCTTTTCCAAATAGGTAAGAGTGGGAAACAGGTAGGTTATAGGTATAAGTGCATTTTAAAATAAACTACAAGTGACACTAAAGCCTCCATTTATAATGTAGAGTTGATATTGGATCTCTGCTCGATACCTCAACTCTTAAGGCGTCAGTATACCAAGACATTTTGGACAATTTCATGCTCCCAACATTGTGGGAACAGTTTGGGGATGGCCCTTCTTGTTCCAACATGACTGCGCACCAGTGCACAAACAAGGTCCATAAAGACATGAGCGAGTTTGGGGTGGAGGAACTTGACTTGCCTGCACGGAGTCCTGACCTCAACCTGATAGAACACCTTTGGGATGAATTAGAGCAGAGACCGCGAGCCAGACCTTCTTATCCATATCAGTGCCTGACCTCCCAGAAGAGTTGAAGCTGTTATCGATGAAAAGGGTGGGCCAACTCAATATTGAACCCTACAGACTAAGACTTGGATGCCATTAAAGTTCATGTGTGTGTAAAGATGGGCGTCCTAATACTTTTGGTAATATAATATATATATATATATATATATATATATATATATATATATATATATATATATTATATAGAGAGAGAGAGAATATATCAGACAGGTCAACATTTACTTTTACTTATGTAGTTTAGCAGGTTCCCATGGATAACAGTTCTCTCTGAATAGGTAATTCAGCATTCCTCGTGAGTAAGGTGAGAGAAAGATTAAAATGAACTTACAGTACATGGACTAGGTTTCGCAGTGCATGTGTCAGAAAGTAAATGTTGCAGATAGCAAGAAAGCAAAACTGCACCTTGTGTCTTCAATCATGGAGACTCATAGAGACACAGGGAAGTAATTCTGGAACATTGGGTTATGCTGCTGCCTTCAGGCGATTGACATATTGATATTTTCTCCCACTGACATCATGCTCTAGTTTTGTGGTAAGAGTTCTAGCACTAGTAAGTGTGGATCATAAGGACAAAGTGGAGAGATCCGTGTCCCTTAATGTACTACAAGAAAATATTTTTTCCATAAGTCAAAGTGGGCAACACAGAAAACAAAACTTTAACTGGCTCACAAGTAAGAGGTTAACAGAGTAAGCTCAGAAATGCCTACAGTGCTGCTTAGAGAACCATAAGTCAAAAGCTGCCATCAGATAAGGCCTGAACATTTACCTTGTAACACTTAAAGCGGAGTTCCACCCAATAGTGGAAGCGCCACTTATCTGCTTCCTCCCCCCTCTGGTGCTAGGTACAGGTACTCGCTCCCACTTCCATGTAAGGGCGCCATGGCAACCTACGTCATTTACGGCCCCTCCTCCTTCCCCCGCTTCCTTCTGAGAAACACACACAGGTCCCAGAAGACTGTGGAGCCATTCAGATATTGCACCTCGACTCGCGCATGCACAGTAGGAAATAGGCTGTGAAGCTTCCTGCATCCCTTAGTAAGAATTCTGGCGCCTGCACCGAAAGCCGATGGATGGGTCGGCTTTGGGTGCCGACATTGCAGGCTCCTTGGACAGGTAAGTGTCCTTATATTAAAATTCAGCAGCTACAGTATTTGTAGCTGCTGACTTTGAATTTTTTTTAATACAGGCTGGAACTCCGATTTAAAGGAGAAGTAAAGCCAAAGCTCTTTTGGCTGTACTTCTCCTGTGGATTACAGGAGTGTAGTTTGTTCGGCTGACGTCATAGAGCCAGTCCAGGCTGGGGAAAGGTCGCAACTATATGGTTGGAATCCACCCAGAAGCCTGGATTGGCATCCGGCTCAGCCTCTCAGTGAGCTGCTGAGAGCTTGAGCCAGCGGCTTCTGCCCCTTTCACAGCCCAGCGCTCCAGAAAGCACGGAGCGGGGGCAGAAGCGGGGGAGCAAAGCAGACAGTGGTGACTGACAGTCACTAGCTCTTTCCTCATGAAGCTCATGGAACTGAGCGACAGTTCTCAGTCTTAGAGCCTGTCACGTACCTTACAGCGGAGCCCGAAATGCTGAGGGTGGCCTCTTGCATGGTTCCGGTCCAAGCACCCCTGGTAGTGGAGACAGGGATTGCTAGGGCAACAAAAGGGTGCAGGTGCCTGCAGGCAAAAGGCTGAAGCTTGGAGATACAGGAACCTCTCTGGAGAAGACGTAGAAACTGATCACCAGACTTGTTCAGCGGGAGCCAGGTAGGTAAGTACAGACTTAGGATCAACTGCAGTGTCAGGAACAGGCAAAGGTTGGCAACGAGCTGGCAGCGAGGTACCCAATCAGGAGGCAGAACCATGGTCAGGGACATGCAGAGGTTGGCAATGGACTGGCAGCGAGGTACACAATCAGGAGGTGGAGCCGTAGTTGTAAATCTTGTAAAAAGTTGTAAAGTTGAAAGGAGTTAACCACCTTGTGAAAAAAGAGGCCATGGGCCTAGGGCTGGGCGATTTTCACAAAATAAAAATCTGCGATTTTGTTAAAAAAAACTTGATTCACGAATCGAATCGAGTTTTTTTTTTTTTTTGGACACCGCGCCGGTCCTGAGGAGCTGCGGGCAGGAGTTTTTAGGCGAGGTCGCGGCTTCGGCCTAGTCCACGGCATCCGGCCTCGCGGACTAGGCCGAAGCTGCAGCCTCACCTAAAAACTCCTGCCCTCAGCTCCTCAGGACCGGCGCGGTGAAAAAAAAAATCGATTTGCTTAAATTTTGAATCGATTTGACCTCTCAACTCAATTCAAGATTTAAATCAATTTTTTCCCCAGCCCTACATGGGCCTCAGGTTCTTTACAGGTAAAGCAATATTAAACCCAAAAATGAAAAAATATTATTTTATATTGTAGCTTACCAATTACCAATTCTCAAATGTGGATCTTACCGGCATTACAGGTAAGATCTATAAGATTGACCAGTTTCAAGATTGACAATCAATTCAAGATTTAAATCAATTTTTTGCCCAGCCCTACATGGGCCTCAGGTTCTTTACAGGTAAAGCAATATTAAACCCAAAAATGAAAAAATATTATATTATATTGCAGCTTACCAATTACCAATTCTCAAATGTGGATCTTACTGGCGTTACAGGTAAGATCTATAAGATTGACCAGTTTTTAACTTGTTCTGCACAAAATGTTGTATATCTCCTGCAGTGTCCTTGCCACCTGCAATATGTTAGCAGTACCAAAGGCTCACTGCAGGTGAAAATAGAAGAACATTTGACAAATATCAGGAAGGGCTTCAAGGGTCATAGTCTATCAAAGCATTTTGCTTTACATCATCATAAGGGTCCCACTGGTCCTAAACTAGTGGAGATTGACGGTCTTTTGGCCCATTGGAGGGGGAGGGGGGTGACAATGTGATGAGCGATATCACGGCTTGAGACATGCTGGATTTACCAGCTGAAGACCTAATATTGAGTGGGACATGAACTGCTTCATTATTAATAGTTATAATAGTAATAATAATATAGTCTTTTTGGTATTTTTACATATTTTGAGGTATTTTCTATATATTTTTGTTTTGTATTTGCTTTTATATATTCTCTTCTTTTTTATGTTCCTCCTTTTTTGTTGCAATTTGTTATATGCTTAAACATTATTTTTATTCTTTATTGATTTTAAACCATATGAATTTTTAAGACAGTTTGATTGGAGATTTATTTGCAATGATGATTTTATGTGTCATATCTGATGTATTTGTAATATGTAATTTACAAAGATGGCGCTGTTTTTCCTGATCAAATTTCACATTTGTTATTGAGAAATTTGTCTCTTTTTGGATCAAGTTTTGTAAGGATTTTTTAGGATTTCTTTGCAGGTTTTAGAGCTTCATATTTGCCCAGCTTGTTTTAGGAAGTATAGAGGGTTATTTTGTAAATAATTATTTGGATTGTTTTAGATTAATAGCATTTAAGTGGAGTTTAGCATTTGTATGTGTATGTGCATGTGTTTGGTATGCTCTAATACTTTATTGTTTGTTAGTACCCTACTCAGTTTTATAATAAATATTGTTTTTTGCCTACTTCACTATGGGATTTCCTTGCTTTCCTCCTGGTATGTTTTATGGGACTAAGGCAGTCATGTAAGGTACATCTGATAATCTGTTGTGGTATGGTGTCAATGAGGGAGAGATACTCAGGCCAGAATCTGCAGTGAAAGAGTGAGTGCTGCAATCATGCATCCATCCTTCCATTCAGGATCTGTCATTTTACAGCACTTTCAAACCTCTTTTGATTTGGGGTCTGAATGTCTGGTAGCTTACATGAAAATAATGTGGCACGACTGGGTTTAAAGATTAGTCATTTTCACTGTGTTTTTTTTTTACCCTTTATTGGACTGTAATATCATATGTTTAAGAGTCTGAGCACAATTTATGAATTTGATATACACGTATGTATTATCTTTGAATGGCAGCGCAACACATTTTGTTAAATCAAACAAAGCAATCTGACCAGCAAAATTGGCACTCCAAGAGTCTAGACAAACCATTTAACATTGATAGGGATATTTATTCATGTAAACCCTTTATTCCAAAAGGAAAAAAAAACTATTGCTATAACTGTTTAAACAGTCTTCGGCTTTAATTTGTTGGTTAAGCCCATCTAAATATGCTAGTGCATTTAACACTACCCTATTCCTAGAATGAAAATGCTGTTGTCCAAAGGTGTCTGCATTACTCCTACATTGCGTGGAGGCACCCTAAGACAGGAAGTGTGTCACTTGCTGGATCACCAGGGAAAATAAGGTAAAAAAGCCTAAAAAAGAAAATAAATGCAGCCACCTCCTTTAAACCGGTTCAATACAGGGCATTTTCACCCCCTTCCTTCCCAGGCCAATTTTTAGTTTTCAGCGCTGTCGCACTTTAAACGACAATTGCGCGGTCGTACAACGTTGTACCCAAAAAAAAATTGACGTCCTTTTTTCCCCACAAATAGAGCTTTCTTCTGGTGGTATTTGATCGCCTCTGTGGTTTTTTTTTTTTGCGCTATAAACAAAAGAAGAGCGACAATTTTGAAGAAAACACAATATTTTTTACTTTTTGCTATAATAAATATCCCAATTTTTTTTAAAAAAAACAAACTTTTTCCTCAGTTTCGGCCGATACGTATTCTTCTACATATTTTTGGTAAAAAAAAATAGCAATAAGCGTATATTGATTGGTTTGCGCAAAAGTTATAGCGTCTACAAAATACAAGATAGATTTATGGCATTTAAAAAAAAATATATATTTATTTATTTTTTTAGCCGCGATCGCAATTTTTTTTCATGACTGCGACATTATGGCGGATACATCGGACACTTTTGACACATTTTTGGGACCATTCACATTTATACAGCAATCCGTGCTATAAAATTGCATTGATTACTGTGTAAATGTGACAGGCAGTGAAGGGGTTAACCACTAGGGGGCGGGGAGGGGTTAATATGTTTCCTAGGGAATGATTCTAACTGTAGGGGGAAGGGACACACAAGGAGAGGAGACCGATCAGTGTTCCTCCGTTCTGGGAACACAGATCGGTCTCCTTACAACTGACAGGACGTGGATCTGTGTGTTTACACACACAGATCCACGGTCCGGCCCGGTTAACGGGCAATCGCGGGTGCCGAGCAGCGCGGCGGGCGCGCGCCCCCTAGATGGCCGGGAATCCCAGGACATCATATGACATCCACCCAGGATGGGAGATCCCATCTGTGGACGTCATATGTCTATGGCTGGGTAGGGAAGTGGTTAAAAGACTAGAAAGCTGCGATATACAACATTTTTGTTTTTGAGCTTAATAAACTTACAGGTGATACTTGAAAAATTAGAATATCATGCAAAGGTTCATTTATTTCACTAATGCAACTTAAAAGGTGAAACTAATATATGAGATAGACTCATTACATGCAAAGCTAGATAGTTTAAGCCTTGATTTGTCATAACTGTGATGATTATGGCTTACAGCTCATGAAAACCCCAAATCCACAATCTCAGAAAATTTGAATATTACATGCAATCAATAAAACAAGGATTTTACATAGAACAATATCGGACCTCTGAAAAGTATAATCATGCATATGTACTCAGTACTTGGTTTGGGCCCCTTTTGCAGCAATTACTGCCTCAATACGGCGTGGTATGGAAGCTATCAGCCTGTGGCACTGCTGAGGTGTTATGGAAGACCAGGATGCTTCAAAAGTGGCCTTCAGCTCTTCTGCATTGTTCGGTCTCATGTCTCTCATCTTTCTCTTTTCAATGCCCCATAGATTCTCTATGGGGTTCAGGTCAGGCGAGTTTGCTGGCCAATCAAGCACAGTAATTAAACCAGGTTTTGGTGCTTTTGGCAGTGTGGGCAGGTGCCAAGTCCTGCTGGAAAATGTCAGCATCCCCATAGAGCTTGTCTGCGGAAGGAAGCATGAATTGCTCCAAAATCTCCTGGTAGACGGCTGCGTTGACCCTGGACTTAATGAAGCACAGTGGACCAACACCAGCAGATGTCATGGCTCCCCAAATCAACACAGACTGTGGAAACTTCACAGTGGACTTCAAGCATCTTGCAGTGTGTGTTTCTCCATTCTTCCTCCATACTTTGGGTCCTTGGTTTCCAAATGAGATGCAAAATTTGCTCTCATCAGAAAAGAGGACTTTGGACCACTGAGCAACAGACCAGGTCTGTTTTTCTTTAGCCCAGGTAAGACGCTTCTGATGTTGTTTGTTGTTCAGGAGTGGCTTGACAAGAGGAATACGTCATTTGAAGCCCATGTCCAGGATCCGTCTGTGTGTGCTGTGACTCTTGATGCACTGACTCCAGCCTCAGTCCACTCCTTGTGAAAGTCCCCAACACTTTTGAATGGCCTTTTCCTGACAATCCTCTCCAGGCTGTGGTCATCCCTGCTAATTGTGCACCTTTTTCTTCCACACGTTTCCCTTCAACATAACTTTCTATTAATGTGCTTTGGTACAGCACTTTGGGAACATCCAACTTCTTTTGCAATTACCTTTTGAGGCTTTCCCTCCTTATGGAGGGTGTCAATGATGGTTTTCTGCACAACTGTCAGGTCAGCAGTCTTTCCTATGATTGTGATTCCTACTGAACCAGACTGAGAGACCATTTAAAGGCTCAGAAACCCTTTGCAGGTGTTATGGCTTAATTAGCTGACTAGAGTTGGACATTTTGAGCCTAGAATATTGCACCTTTTCACAATATTCTAATTTTCTGAGATTGTGGATGGACTTTTCATGAGCTGTAAGCCATAATCATCACAATTATGACAAATCACGACTTGAACGATCTTGCTTTGCATGTAATGAGTCTATCTCATATATTAGTTTCACCTTTTAAGTTGCATTAGTGAAATAAATGAACTTTTGCATGATATTCTAATTTTTTTGAGTATCACCTGTACTTCGCAGATATGATAGCAATAAGGATGGCCATCTTGACAAATGGCTAACAGTCTTCTGAGAGAACCCAGGGTTGGAACTTTTGGCACAGTTTACACAATGGCTCCAAGTCTAAGCATATGCAGACTCCATCAGTAAGGACTAAATAGTATTCAAATGTTTTGGAGGTATGTCAGCAGACTATGACAGCTCACCCCCCAAAAGACTTCCTTTCTATGGGGAATACCCCCACTACTCAGGCCACTGAGTTTGACAGCTACTGTGGGTCAAACGCCATCTGAATCAGGCCTTACCATCCACCACTGTGCTCCACATTGGGCTCCAGGTCATTCTAAAGCACAGTGTTTTCTGCACTCAGGAATTACACAGGCAATCTTGATGTAAGTGATGACATTGTTTCTTATGGAATAAATCATACGCGTCTTAATATTTTTCCTACACCCTTGTCTACCTTGTATACCTTACATAACCCAATGTACCTTAATTATTTCACCCTGTTGCTTTATTAAACCTGTTACTTATATTTCTTTATAGAAATGGTTTATACTTTTAAAAATTGTTAAATGCCCTTTTTACGTGTCTATAGGTATATTTTTGCTGGAGTTAGGAGAGCACAATTCTGGAAAACTGAGAGCTCTAAACCATGATATACTTTGAGGCTCTGTTTTTCAATTGAAAATGACCTCATTCTCCCTGCTGATCCTCTCATTTGGCTCGCTCTTTAAACAGTTTTAGCAGCACTTAGAAAAAGGGTGTTTGTATTGTTTACAAAAAATGTAGCAGGTAGAAATCTGCAAAAATAACTGTAATATACAGCAGCCCTGTTTTTTATAAGCTAGGATTTCAGTATAAATAAGAAACCTAAAGGCACATGTTAAATTCAGTAATATTAGCCTTTAGAAAAGCTACCTACCTGTAAGGATCATGTCTCTGTTAAAACCAGATGTCCACTGCCATGTGTGCAGTGATACTTGCGTGCCCCCAGGAATTCAAACACCAGATTATCTGGTTTGCTAGCAAGGCTGAGCTAAAAAAAATGTAGTGTAGTGTGAACCGTCAAGGTCAGTGGGCAATCATTAGACAAATAAAGGATATATAAGACAAAAGCATAGTTAGAATCACCAAAGGGCAAAACAAGAGCCAAGCATCAGAACCCAACAAAGGGATGAATGCGTAGTCAAGGTAGGAAAAGGTTACACCTTCTGTCAGACTTTTTATTTTTGCTGTCTGTGCCCTATTGGAGAGATTATCCCTGATTTCCTGTTTTATAGACACAACAGAAAGTGATTAGACAGGGAATACCTGTAACTTGTAGTTTACAAAGCAGGTGCGACTTTAGATGCAATAATGAAAAGCGGGTTTAGGGCGGTAAACAAATGCATACGCTGCAGAGGCTGTGTATGAAAGCTGCATAAACATGGACTTTTCACAGCAATGTCTTTGTCTTTGTGCCTCAATCAGGGTAACATGTGGCTGTATATCATAGACTCTATAACAATAGAGAGTCAAACAGAGAAGCACTACTTCAGTAAAATAGTTTAGAACAGTGTTTCTCAACCTTTTTTCAGTCAAGGCACCATTTAAAATTCTGCACCCCATTCTAAAATGTAAAAATACTAAGCTATTAGTTTTACATAATGCAGCAACATTAACAAACATAGGACACCCAATGTTAGAGATGATTTATTCTTCCAAAGTAAATAAACCTTGGTACTGACTAATATCATAGTGTTTCACTTCTCCTTCCATTTCTCTCCCTCAATCAGCTAAAGTGGCTCCAGTACTGAAGGAGAGTGGCAGGAGAGGGGCAAACAAGGATGCTGTGCAGGCGCCCAATGTCTTCCTTATCAACCAATGATGTTGTTAGGATGCTGGCACCTAGAAAGTTGTGATGGTGCACAATGAAAACCTGTGGCTTTGTGTATCTAAAAAGCAGGCCTAGGCCACCTGCCGGCTTATATATAATTTTTGGGCAATTTTAGGCATTTTTCCAAGGCACCCCTGAAGAAACCTGAAGGTACCCTAGGGTGCCTGGGCACCCTGGTTGAAAAAGGCTGGTTTGGAACACAGTTATTTGCTATTATCCTCATAAACAGCATCACCTACATGGAAGTCCAGTTTAGCTCTGCCAGCACTGGAAGTCCAGTGTAGCTCTGCCACAGCTGGAGGGATCCAAAGTTCAAGGACACATGGCCACTACACTAGAACTGAAGTACTCTGATAGCAACAGTTGCTTCAAGAGAACCTGCATGCTAATAGGTCTCAGCCCACCTGCCCTCACACCGGTACTGACAGTGCAGGCCTCTCACCTGGCTGCAGATCACTTGCGCAGCTATCTTTGACTCATCAGGTGTGGCCTCTCGTAGCTGCTGAGGGAGGGAATCTGAGGAATTTACACTCCCTGGGAGTGTCCGGGGACACCCAGGAATTCATTGGAAATTGGATTAAAGGGTCTTGCGCTGCATCTGAACATGTTGAGAAAATGGACACTGCACCACAGTAATGCCCTGTACACACGATCGGACATTGATCGGACATTCCGACAACAAAATCCATTAGATTTTTTCCGACGGATTTTGGGCCAAACTTGTCTTGCATACACAGGGTCGCACAAAGTTGTTGGAAAATACGATCGTTCTGAACGCGGTGACGTAAAACACGTACGTCGGGACTATAAATGGGGCAGTAGCCAATAGCTATTATCTCTTAATTTATTCTGAGCATGCGTGGCACTTTGTGTGTCGGATTTGTGTACACACGATCGGAATTTAAACGATCGGATTTTGTCATCGTAAAATTTTATATCCTGCTCTCAAACTTTGTGTGTCGGAAATTCCGACTGAAAAATTCCGATGGAGCCCACACACGATCGGAATTTCCGACAACACAATCCGATCGCATTTTTGTGTACAGGGCATTATAGTACGTACTAATCCTGCAAAAAATTATTTGTGAAAATTCCAAAAAGCCTGTCAAGATTATAAATTTGGTAAATTTCAGTAAAATGAATTATTCCGAAAAATGAATGGAAATGGTGAATATCATATTCAAGCATATACAGACCACCTATTGTCAATATACAGGCAACAGTGTAGTATACAGGCAGTCAAGTGGCATATGCAGATATCACAGTGTCAATATTCTGGCACATATATCAGACAAATCAATTGCCTAGACTAGCACACCAGCATCAGTCCACTGTCATATACAGTCCGGTACTGTTAGTGGCAACTGCAGGCATTCCAGCTGTTATTTATAGGTAGTCCAGTGGCATATACAGTCAATCATACAGGCAGTTTATGGGCAGTTTATGGCCATATATTGGCAGATCTGTGGCATACACAAGCAACCCAGAGGCAAAGACAGGCAGAGTAGTGGTATATACAGATAGGTCAGTAGTGCACACATGCATAAGGAGGCAGCTTGCCTGACTTCGCATCCTGCCTCATCCTGTTTGCCAAGTACTTCCTGACTGGTACACTGTCTACCTGGTCTCTTTCAACCTGCTCCACACCTGCAACCTGTCATCTACCAGCCTTCTTTGCACTTGCCACCTGTAATCTGCAAGCCAAATGTCTGCCAGCCTGCTGTCTGCCAATTTGGGGTCCACCACATCTGTCTGTCATCAGCTGTCTCTGTCATCTGTCTCATCCCTGGAGAAGCACCGGCTATCTACCTGCACAGTCTGTTGGACAACCTACAGGTGCTCATGCTTCACCATGCTTTCATGACCACTGTCTTACTACCAGTGGTCCCTGAGCTGGAGCTTTAAGAGAGGCCCTCTTCACATAAGGTTCTAGAACCAATTACGTGATACTCAGTTTCATTTTATAAGTTCATTTTCCTGGCAAACTGGCGATTTCCCGAGTTCAAGAAATCTTATTGATTATCTGGTATCTCTGGGCTATTTCTTTGCTAGCATCAGGCCCAGTTTTGCTCAAAATGCTCTTTATCACTACAAGAAAGCACATTTATTTTCACTTGTAGATGCTTGATGTACTAAGTCAGCCAGTTCCATCTAAGTTATCATTTTATAAGCAACACCACCCTGCTCATGTTTAGTTTTGGTAAAACCAAAGATGCTAACCCCACTATGTATAATTGGAATGCACCTATAATTTATTTTGTGCTTGCTTCATTACATAAGAAATAACATCTATAACATTGACATCATAATAAGGGACATCTTAATATTTACCTGAAGCTCAACTGCCCTAGGCAACATACTATGTGGTCCCTGCAGAGACCAAGGCCTGAAGATACTTTAATTGCCAGCTGATCTCTTAGTGTTCACTAGGGATGGGCTGTCTGTTCGAACATGAGTTCGACTCGAACATTGGCTGTTCGCCAGTTCGCTGAACAGCGAACAATTTGGGGTGTTCGCGGCAAATTCAGAAGCCGCGGAACACCCTTTAAAAGTCAATGGTAGAAATCAAAAGTGCTAATTTTAAAGGCTTATATGCATGGTATTGTCATAAAAAGTTTGGGGACCTGGGTCCTGCCCCAGGGGACATGTATCAATGCAAAAAAAAGTTTTGCATTGATACGTTTTTTCGGAAGCAGTGATTTTAATAATGTTTAAAGTGAAACAATAAAAGTGAAATATTCCTATAAATTTCGTACCTGGGGGGTGTCTATAGTATGCCTGTAAAGGGGCGAATGTTTCCCGTGTTTAGAACAGTCTGACAGCAAAATGACATTTCAAAGGAAAAAAAGTCATTTAAAACTACTTGCGGCTTTTAATGAATTGTTGGTCCGACAATACACATAAAACTTCATTGATAAAAATGGCATGTAAAGTGTCGCATGTTTCCCGTGTTTACAACATTCCGAGAGCAAAATGACATTTCTAAAGGAAAAAAAAGTCATTTAAAAATACTAGCGGTAGCGCCGACAGCTATAATGAATTGTCAGGTCTTTCCAATACTCATAAAAGTAATTGAAAAAAACGGGCCATAGACTTTAACAAAAATGTTTGTGTCCCATAGAATTTAACGGTGTTCGCGTGTTCGAACAAATTTTTTGCCTGTTCGCATGTTCTGCTGCGAACCGAACAGGGGGGTGTTCGACCCATCCCTAGTGTTCACATGTCTGTCTATTTCTTGGGGCGTTTTAAATAATGAAGTGTAAGTTGATGTAGCACTTATCAGAACCAAATTTCAGTTTACTGACGTTAGATAAGTATAAGATGAATTCTGATTTGTTACTTTCAATTTTTGCACTTTATATGTTGGACTTATGACACTGAATAAAACTGTAGGAACTGTGATCATCTGTTGTCACCATATGAATGACTCACAAGGCAGATTAGAGCAGTTGCGTGCTCTGTACTAGGCCCTGTTCTGTTTAATCTCTATGTAAGTGATATAACTAAAGGGTTATTGGGTAAGGTATGTATTTTTGCTGATGATACAAAGGTGTGCAATATGGTTGATGTCACTGAAGATGTCTGTAACATGGAACATGATTTGACATTGCTGGAAGATTGGTCAAAGCAGTGGAAACTGCAATTTAATGTTTCTAAATGTAAAATAATGCACCTAGAGAAAATTAATCTCTTGACAATGTAGAACATTTGGAGTACAGTGTTGGACAACACCACAGAGAAAAAAGATTTGTGGGTACTTATTTCAGTTGATTGCAAAAGGAGCAGTGTGTCTTTTTTCTGGCATCACTTTTCTGTTTTTCTATGTTTCTAAGTTGTGTATGACCACATGACAGCCAGGCAATTAGCATCTTCAAAAATAGAGGACATCAATGATGGACTCAACTCCTTCACGACAGTCCTCTTTAAGAAGTGAGTACACATTACACAGTAAGACAATGGAAATATGAGATTGTCAGTAACTGAATTCTCACAGTTTGATGTTCTTGAAGCATAAAAGTTTGGAAATGAATCATGTTCAGAACAGAAAAGAAAAACCAAAGAGATTCCCTTGACTACTATTTTTGTAAAACGTGGGTTGTAGGCCAAAATTTTCCTAAAAAATAATCTTAAATCCTAGAATCAAATTTAAATTGACGTGCCAGTGCCTTGCTACAGGAAGGACCTTTAGAATCACCTGCATAGAAAGACCCTGTAAGGAAATCCAAATTACAGCCAGCCTATATTTAAGCGGCTGTGCCTTTTCAGGCGTATGAGCCCAGGAGGACAAGCTGTCATTGAGGGCAACTGGGCAAAATAGTGTAGTTGATCAAAGCTTGTCATATAGAAGTTGGCTGGGAAGCTTGATCATAGTGGGATTGTGATATGGGATTTTCAAGAATCCAGTCTGGAAATGGCTTTTTTTCCTCTTGTGGAGTAATATAGACTATTACAGTACCAGTTACTCTATGCCTTCATATAACATTTAACACATACTCTGTCCAGTTCTTTGTAAGGATTAAGCCTGCAAGTTCAGTGCGTTTTTGTTTCTTTCAGTCCTTCTCTTTCAACTATGTGACTTTATCACATTTGTACAAAACTACTAATTTTATGGCAATGTAATGAAACCAGTGTTGAGTAGAACATATACCTAACATAGGTGGAGACTTTTACGCTTTGTAAATATGTGTGATATGCAAATATAATATGTAAATGAATAAGTACAATAGGTGTTATAATAAAAATCTTGAAAAGGCTTTTAGCACTAATAAGAACCCACAGGAAATATTTAATATGTTTGTTCAGATGCCCATATATATTCCCAAATGATATATACATCTATCTTTATTGCAGCTATTTCCATAAAAAACACTGTGAATCTTTATTTAAATTTAGCATTATTACAAGCGTTTACCTGTATAATCTCAAACTCTTAGAGTCCTATATTTCAAAGCAATTTAAAGTGGCATTAAACCAAAAAAACTACAATGCAATATATTGCAGCTCCCCATGGCTGCATTCGTTTTCTTTTTTAGCCTTTTTTTCTTTAATTTCACCTGGTAATCTGGCCAGTAAGTCTGGTATTTGTCAATGTCTTTTAACATACCAAAAGTGGAAGATAGAGTGTTGAGGCAAACCATTTATCACTGACAGGGGTGCTTGCAATGGTCAGCTTTTATTATTATTATCATACAGGATTTATATAGCGTTAACAGTTTGTGCAGCTCTTTACAACATGAGGGCAGACAGTACACTTACAATACAAATCAATACAGGAGGGATCAGAGGGCCCTGCTCATTAGAGCTTACAATCTAGAAGGGAGGGTCAAGTGTAAACAAAAGGTAAAAACTGTGGGGGAGAGCTGGTGGAGAAAATGACAATACAGTTGTTAGGTGTGGGTAGGGTAGGCTTCTCTGAAGAGAAGGGTTTTCAGGGATCGTCTAAAAGCTAATAGAGTAGGAGATTAGCGGACAGATTGGGGTAAGGCATTCCATAGGATTGGAGAGGCTTTGGAAAAGTCCTGGAGGCGAGCATGGGAGGAGGTGATGAAGGAGCTAGAGAGCAGGAGGTCTTGAGAAGAACAAAGAGAACGAGTAGGTTGGTATTTAGAGACTAGGTTAGTAATGTAGCTGGGGGCTAAATTGTGGATGGCTTTGTAAGTAGTTGTTAGTATTTTGAATTTAATTCTTTGGCCGAGCAGAAGTCAGTGGAGGGATTGACAGATTGGGGTAGCAGACACAGGTGGATGAGTCTGGCAGCATCATTCATGATGGATTGAAGAGGTGATAGACTATGTAGAGGTAAGTCAATGAGAAGGGAGTTGCAGTAGTGGAGGCGAGAGATGACAAGCGAGGGTAGCGGCTCCCCAAAGCACCTTGTCCCCATGTTGATGAGGACAAGGGCCTCATCCCCACAACAGGGGTTGTGGGGGTCTGCGGGCGGGGGGCTTATCGGAATCTGGAAGCCCCCTTTAACAAGGGGACCCCCAGATCCCACCCCCCCGTGTGAAATGGTAATGGGGTACATAAGTACCCCTACCATTTCCCAAAAATGTGTCAAAAATGTTAAAAATGACAAGAGACCAGTTTTTGACAATTCCTTTATTTAAAGTCTTCTTCTTTCCATCTTCTTTGGGTCTTCTTCCTTCAATCTTCCTTCGGTTTCTTCCTCCATTTTCTTCTTCCTCCGATCCTCTGCTTCTTGCTCCGGTGTTCTCGTCCGGCATCTTCCTCCGCAGTGTCTTCTTCCCCGCTTCGTTCTTGGACGGCTCCACATCCATGGGAGGCTCCCGCTGTGTGACGCTTCTCTTCTTCTGACACTTCTTAAATAACGGAGGGTGGGGCCACCTGGTGACCCCGCACCCCTCTGATGCACAGGGATTTGACGGGGACTTCCCTATGGGTTTCCCCTGCTGTTTTTATCAATGAACTTTTATGTGTATTGTCGGACCGACAATTCATTAATAGCCACGAGTAGTTTTAAATGAATTTTTATCTTTGAAATGTCATTTTGCTGTCAGACTGTTCTAAACACCCTTTACAGGCATACTATAGACACCCCCCTAGGTACAAAATTTAAAGGAATATTACACTTTTATTGTTTCACTTTAAGCATTACTAAAATCACTGCTTCCGGAAAAACGTCAGTTTTTAAAACTTTTTTTTTGCATTCATACATGTCCCCTGGGGCAGGACCCAGGTCCCCAAACACTTTTTATGACAATAACTTGCATATAAGCCTTTAAAATTAGCATTTTTAATTATTTATGTTCGAGTCCCATAGACTTTAACAGTGTTCGCGTGTTCAAATGAATTTTTTGCCTGTTCGCATGTTCTGGTGCGCACCGAAGAGGGGGATGTTCGGCTCATCCCTATTTGTGGGAATAACAGAAACTTGGTTTGACAGCTCACACGATTGGCTGGCAAATATCCAGGGGTATTCCTTGTATCAGAAGGAGAGGGAAGGTAGAAGAGGGGGTGTGTCTATATGTCAAAAATTATGCAAGGGTGTTAGAGAGGAGTGACATTGTGAATGAGACAAGAGACAAGGCGGAATCTGTGTGGATAGAACTTCAAAGAGAATAAGTAAGTGGGAAATTAATAGTGGGGGTATGTTATAGGCCCCCCAACCTGAAGGAGGAGAAGGAGCTGGACCTGCTGAAGTATCATTAGTAGTAATCAGCATGGGTTTACGAAAGGTCTTTCTTGCCAGACCAATCTGCTAACATTCTTTGAGGAAGTGAGCTACCACCTAGACAGGGGAAGGCCTGTGGATTTAGTGTATCTGCGTTTTGCAAAAGCATTTGATACAGTTCCCCATAAGTGCTTAATCTACAAGCTGAGGTCTGCAGGTATAGACTGAAAGGTTTGTTCTTGGGTAAAAAACTGGTTACAGGGGCATGCCCAAAGGGTGGTGATAAATAAAGTGTACTCAGACAGGTCTGGAAAGGTAAGTGGGGTACCCCAAGGTTCTCTCTTGGGACAAATTCTATTCAATCTATTCATAAATGATATAATGGATGGCTCAATCTCAGTTTTTGCGGACGGCACAAAAATTAGCAGGGCAATAACTTCACATCAGGATGTAGAAATTTTACAGAAAGACCTGAACAAAATAATGGAGTGGGCAACTACATGGCAAATGAGTTTTAATGTGGAGAAATGTAAAGTAATGCACTTGGGGGCAAAAAACATAAATGCAAACTACTTGATAGGGGGAGAACCGCTGGGGGAATCAAGGATGGAGAAAGATCTTTGGGTCCTGGTAGATGACAGACTGAGCAATAGCATGCAATGTCAAGCTACAGCTACCAAGGCTGGCAGAATTTAGGCATGCATAAAAAGGGATATACTCCAGGGATAAAAAAATACTCCTGCCACTATATAAAACTCTGGTTCGGCTACATCTGGAGTACCCTGTTCAGTTCGGGTCATCAGTCCTCAGAAGGGATGTGCTGTAACTGGTCCAAAGAGGGGCAACAAAATGAATATGGGAATTGGAGGACCTCAATTATGAGCAATGACTACAGGTACTAGAATTCTTTCTCGCTGGAGAAGCGCTGCTTCAAAGGGGACCTGATAGCGATTTACAAATATCTCAATAGTGATTCCAGCATAGGAAAATTGGAATGACAATTGGAATGACAATTACTCAGTCATGCTACACTGTACCCAAACAAAATTTGTGTCACGACTAATACTCACCGAGGCCAAGATGCCGAGAGCAGCTCGCCCTTACGACCACGCGCACCCAAGCCCCTGGAGATGATACAGGGAGCAGGGGGCACGCGGAGGCACGGGCTTCCCCTAACTGAGGGATCCCAAGAAGGCCTGGTGGAAGTCTTCAGTTGCTGGCCGGAGGTACACATGCGGGTGCCGTTCAGGACTGGGGAACTAAGGAACAGGAAGTCCGTTAAACAGGCAGAGGTCAGAACCGGGTTATCAGGCAGAGCAGAGTCTGTTACACTTGCAGAGGTCAGAACTGGGTTGTCAGGCAGAGCAGAGTCCGTTACACTTGCAGAGGTCAGAACCGGGTTATCAGGCAGAGCAGAGTCCGTTAAACTAGCAGAGGTCAGCCAAAGTCTTTTCCAAACTAGACCTCCGGGGTGCCTATAACCTTGTCAGGATCAGGGCTGGGGACGAGTGGAAGACGGCTTTCAGGTCCAGGTTTGGACATTTCGAATACTTGTTGATGCCATTCAGGCTCTGTAATGCTCCAGCCACATTTCAACACCTGGTGAATGATATATTCCGAGAATACCTGGACGATTTCCTTGTTGTCTATCTGGACGATACTCATTTTCTCCTCCACTATTGAGCTGCACAAAGGGCATGTAAAAAAGGTTCTTACCATACTGAAACAGCACAAGCTTTATTTGAAAGTTGAAAAATGTGAATTCGAAAAATCGGTTGTACAATTCTTGGGGTTCATCATATCAGCTAATGGGGTCGCAATGGATCCACAAAAGATACAAGCAATCCAGGAATGGCCGGCCCCATCTGATAAAAGAGGAGTCCAGCGGTTTATAGGGTTTGCCAACTTTTACCGGAAATTTATTGTCGGATTCTCTGCTATTGTGGCACCTATCACCCAGCTAACCCGCCAGCACGGTTCCTTCCAGTGGTCCCAAGCCGCACAGGAAGCCTTTCTGAGATTGAAGACCTTGTTCAGTTCCGCCCCAATTCTTCGTCACCCCGATCCTACTCAGCCATTTGTACTAGAGGTGGACGCATCGGAAATCGCAACAGGAGCAATTCTTTCCCAAAGACAGGGACCTAAAGCCATTCTACATCCCATAGCGTTTGCATCTCGGAGACTCAGCGCGCTGGAACTAAACTACGATGTGGGTGACAGGGAGCTGCTGGCCATAAAATTCGCTCTAGAGGAATGGAGGTATTTGCTAGAGGGCGCACTACACCCAGTGATGATCTTTACAGATCACAAGAATCTGCAATACCTCCGAACAGCAAAACGACTAAAACCCAGACAAGCCCGTTGGGCTCTCTTCTTTTCTCGCTTCAATTTCCACATATCCTACAGACCTTGTGCAAAAAATGAAAAGGCAGACGCACTCTCTCAGATGTTCTCTGCAGATCCCCGAACACCGGAACCGAGCACAATTCTCTCTCCACAAAACTTCCTTGGGCTGACTCAGGCGGACTTAATGTCATCCATCAGGTTCTCGTCTAACTTGTGTACGGAACCAGAGGTAAACTCCTTGAAGAAATGTGAGAATCTTTTTTGGATCCGGGGAAAAATTTTTGTACCTCGGGAGACACGGTCATTAACCCTTAAGATGTGCCACGACCATAAATTGGCGGGGCACTTCGAGATGAGGAAGACGTCTGAGCTGATCTCTCGCTCCTTCTGGTGGCCTGGGTGGAGACGGGACTGTAAGAGTATGTGGCCTCCTGTCCTCTATGCCAGCGGAACAAGGGCCAAAACGCTAAGTCCTGGGGTCTGCTCAAGCCCCTGCCCATTCCGGAACGGCCATGGGCCGACGTGTCCATGGATTTCATCGTAGACTTGCCGGCTTCGGAGGGTTTTACCACCATTTTTGTCGTTGTCGACCGTCTCTCCAAGATGGCTCATTTCCTGCCCATGACGTTGACACAGCCAATATTTTTTTGAAAGAGATCATTAGGCTCCATGGTGTGCCAAAAAGTATTGTGTCAGATAGGGATGTGCAATTTACGTCTAAGTTCTGGAGGGAGCTCTGCAAAGCCCTGGATATCAAAGTTTGCCTCTCTTCAGCGTACCACCCTCAGAGCAACGGTCAAACGGAGAGGACAAACCAGACCCTGGAGCAATACCTCCGTTGTTTCTGCTCAGGTTCCCAGGATGATTGGGCAAGTCTTCTCCCGTACGCGGAGTTTGCTTATAACAATTCTGTTCACGCAGCTACCAACCAAACGCCCTTCTGGGCAAATTGCGGGTTCCACCCCACGTTTTTGTCTATGACATCCCTGAAATGGCAGTTCCTGCAGTTCATGACAGGATAACCTCTTTGCAATCCAACTTTCAGAAGATCCAAGACATGCTACAGAAAGCACAAGAGGACTACAAAAAAACAGTATGATCGGGGCAGGAGAGAAAATCCAACGTTTGATATAGGAAAGGAGGTCTGGTTATCCACCACTAACCTTAAATTACCTGTGCCATCTCGAAAACTTGGACCCAAGTTCATTGGTCCTTTTCTTATCAGAAGAATCATCAACCCTGTGGCTATGGAGCTAGCACTACCAAAAACGTACAGGATACATCCTGTTTTTCATGTATCCTTGCTGAAGCCTGTGGTGCCCAGCTCTTTTCCGGAAAGAGGAGAACTTCCTCCCCCACCAATTAGGGTGGATGGGAAGAACGAGTTTGAGGTGGAATCCATCCTTAACTGTAGAAAAAAGGGCAGGCAGAGCGAAGTCCGTTATACTAGGAGAGGTCAGAACCGGGTGATCAGGCAGAGCAAGTCCGTTATACTAGCAGAGGTCAGAACTGGGGGATCAGGCAGAGCAAAGTCTGTTACACTAGCAGAGGTCAGAAGGGTATCAAGCAAGCAGCGGTATCCGTAGTATAAGCCAGGGGTTCAGCACAGGTTTCCAGGAGCAGAAGGAGATACAGTGGTACAGGGAGACAGGAACAGCTGACGACAAACCAGCAACCCGACTGAGCGCTGGAGTCATCAGAAGTAGCCTCCCGAGCGCGTGCGTCAGCGTGACGCACTACCGGGCACCCGCACGGGTGACGGCGTGCACACGGGGACCGCCGTGCACCCACGCGCGCCACACCATTGGGCCGCGAACAGGTGTACATCATAGCGCTAGTCCACCGCGCATGCGCCCCGGAGCCCGGCGAACGGAGGTGACCTGAGTCTCCTGACAATTTGTATCATTTTTTTTCTTACAAACAGAGCTTCATTTTGGTGGTATTTAATCACCACTGGGTTTTTTTATTTTTTGCAATATAATCGAAAAAAAGAGAGAAAATTAAAAAAAGAAAAACACTTTTTTTTAGTTTCTCCTTTCTCTGTCGAAGCCTAATACAGTGAAACGCAGCGTCGGGTGGAGCTAGAGGATTAGACGTCATTGCGCATCAGCCGGCTGGCGTGAACCATGGCTGGGTTTCTTTCGCTTTGAAGTGCCTGCTTTTTTCTATGTTTGTGTGCAGTGTTACAATAAATGAAAACCTTTTAAAATTTACTGCACCATGAAGCCCTCCTTTTTGTTCCTTTGATTTACCCCTTGGAAGCCCCTATTTCCATTTGCGGAACGTGGGTCCCATGGACCGTATTTGAGTCTGGCTATACCAGTGGATAAGGGGATCTGGATGGACGTTTGAAGTTGCCGCCCGTGACTGACTGTTCACTCCTGTCTGTGCTTACTAGACCTCCGTAATAGGGGTCCTACAGTCCCGGTAAGCGGCCACCCGGTCTCCTCTTTTTTTCATTCTTTGACCATCCTGTGGGACCATATACAGAAAAGGATATATTGGGGCTCTTCATCGGAATAATCAATTTCCATATGAACTGTATTGAATGCACCATGGACCTTTTTTTTGTGTTTTTGCTAGCACTGAAGTTCCCTTCTTTCCTTTTTGTTTCAGCACAGTTTTATTTATGTTAATATGTTTATGCGGATAGAATTTACTTGAGATTTATCCGGACAATCACAATATTTTTATTTCATTTGTTTCAATTTGATCATCAGGGTGCACTTATTTCTCTTTTTTGTGTCTTTTGTACACATTAGCCCTTCTCCCATTTTTTGGGTTGCACATTTATTACTTACTTTATTTAGAGGGGATCATTGTTGATAGATCAGGGCAGTGACAATGTCTTCAATAAACTTTAGGAAGGTGTTGGGTGTTTCCGTCAATTTTTGATAAGTGATGAAAGCGTTGTAAATGGCCAAATGAAAAAAGTAAATTGTGACTTTTTTTATACCAGAAGACAGATTTTCGTGTTGATAGATAGGGCTGCAACATTTAATCATTTAAATCCGCCCCCCCCCCCCCATTGAATTCATTGTACTCGTGGATACAGAAATGGGACCGTGTCTTCTGCGAAGTTCACAGCCAACACTTCCTCGTTTCTCAAGCTTGTCGATTCCTCCCATTGTAGCCTTGTGGGGACTAAACGATGTGGGAAGTTCTTTCTGTTTTTTCTTGCTGTACCGCAGTATTCTTCAGGTATAAATGCCGGCAAAGGGTCAAACTAGTATAATAATTGTCCATATAAATGTGATACCCCTTTTGCAAGAGTGGGATTGCCAACTCCCGCTTATTCCCATGTACAGTGGACACTCGGGGGGCTGGAGCTGGGAGTCTTTGCCTTTTGTACACATAAAAGGCATTCACATATCCGGTGGAGCTTTCACAGAGCTTGTTGAGCTTCAGTTCATACCTCTCCCTCTTACTGGGGATATACTGCTTGATTCCAAGCCAGCCTGTGAAATGGACCAAGGATTCGTCGACAGAGATGTTCTGGTCAGGGATATAAAGTTCAGCAAACCTCTTGGATAAAAAATCAATTAGGAGGCGAATTTTATATAATTTATCGAAGTCAGGATGATTTTTTTTTGGGGGGGGGCACTGCGAGTTATCACTGAAATGCAGGAAGCGCATTATAATTTCATAACGGGACCTTGACATGACAGATGAAAAAATTGGCATGTGGTGGATAGGGTTGATAGACCAATATTCTTGCACTTTATTTCTTTTTGTAAGCCCCATATTGAGCATAAGACCTAAAAACTATTTAAGCTCTTAGAGGTCTCCATTCAAAAGGGCGGGCATAGCTTGAGCTGCGGTTGTTTTCTATGAATTGACGGGCAATAAGATTGGCTTGGTCCATAATGCCTTAAACTAATTCTTCAGGGAAAATAAAAGAAAAAGAAAAAAGAAATTTAAAAAATCGATTTCAGAAAAACCTTCAGTGTTGACCTGCACATCTGGCTGTGCTGTGAAAGTGGGGATTATGGCTGACCCTGTGTTGACTCTGTGCAAGAAGGCAGCCACAATGGGTTTGCTAAGATATCTGGAAGCTGGGTTTGGACCCTAATTCTTTGGCGTGAAATTCCAGCACTTGTACTGGGCCTTTCCTTCTGGTGTCTAGCGGCGCTTGTACTGGGACTCTCTTTCTGGGAAGAGGAGGACGCCCACAATGGGAGATCCCATCTGTGGACGTCATATGACAATACGTGGGTATTGAAGTGATTAAAGTGGAACTTCAGTCATTTTTTATGACAATAAATACCTTATACAGCCCTCTTCCTGTTTTTTGGCTGTCTGGTAAAAAGCCTAGGCTTATGACATCATGCACAGCTCTCTCTCACTCTCATAAGAGTTTGCCAGGAAGGGAGGGGGGATGTGCCATAAGAGGGCCAATGAGAGCTGCAGGGCTGCAGAGCTGGAGGTGTGCCTATGTGTGTCTGTGTAAATCCAGGAAGTGAACAGGCAACAGCTTCAGCTGCCCACAGTTAAAATGGTTGTAGCCAGACTCAGTGGAGGGAGATTTCTGCAGCATATTTTGGAAAGTACATAATCACAGTATGTATTAAATAATATGCAAAGTGGTTGGCGGGAAGTTTCAGAATGGCAAAGATGTTTTTATTACAAATTATGTGAGTGGACTTCAGTTCTTAAACTGCGAATCAGGTTTTTCACTGTCAGGGCAATAAGGCTGTGGAACTCTCTTCCAAAATTGGTGGTGTCAACGGGGAGTATGGATATTTTTAAAAGACTCTTGAATGTGCATCTTAAAGAACACAACATACAGGGATATAGGAAATAATTATAGACAATGACACACGTACACCTACACAGGTTGGACTATTGTCTTTATTCAACCTTACCTTCTATGTAACTATGTTTAGGTTTATTACAGCTTTAATTTAACCCTTTCAGCCCTGGAAGATTAGGCTGCTCAATGACCAGAGCACTTACAATTTGGTATTGCGCTGCTTTAACTGGTAATTGCGTGGTCATGCAATGTTGTACCCAAACAAAATATGCGTCCTTTTTTTTCCCACAAATAGAGCTTTCTTTTGATGGTATTTGATTGCCCCTGCGATTTTTATTTTTTGCGATATAAACAGAAAAAGACAGAAAATTAAAAAAAAGATATTTTCTACTTTTTGTTAGAAGAAAAATCCAATAAACTCAATGTTAGTCATACATTTAGGCCAAAATGTATTCAGCCACATGTTTTTGGTAAAAAAAATGTCAATAAGCGCATATTTATTGGTTTGTGCAAAAGTTGTAGCATCTACAAACTATGGTACGTTTTCTGGAATTTACGCAGCTTTTAGCTTATGACTGCCTATCACATTACTTGAGGTGCTAAAATGGCAGGGCAGTACACCCCCCCCCCCCCAAATGACCCCATTTTGGAAAGTAGACACTCCAAGGAAATTGCTGAGAGGCATGTTGAGCCCATTGAATATTCATTTTTTTTGTCACGAGTGATTGAAAAATGACAAAAAAAAAAAAAAATTACCTAAAGTTGTCACTAAATTATATATTGCTCACATATGCCATGGTTATATGTGGAATTACACCCCAAAATACATTCTGCTACTTCTCCTGAGTACAGGGATACCACATGTGTGAGACTTTTTGGGTACCTAGCCATGTACAGGACCCCGAAAACCAATTACCGACTTCAGGCTTTCTAATGGAGTAAATTTTTGATTTCCCTCCTCACTACCTATCACAGTTTCGAAGGCCATAAAATTCAAAGATAGCACAAACCCCCTCCCCCCCAAATGACCCCATTTTAGAAAGTAGACATCCAAGCTATTTGCTGCGAGGCATGTTGAGTCCATGGAATATTTTATATTTTGCCACAAGTTGCGTGAAAATGACAAATTTTTTTATTTTGTATTTTTTTGCACAAAGTTGTCATTAAATAATATATTGCTCAAACATGCCATGGGCATATGTGAAATTACAGTCCCAAAAATACATTCTGCTGCTTCTCCTGAGTACGGGGATACAACATGTGTGAGACTTTTTGGGAGCCTAGCCGTGTACAGGGCCCCGAAACCCAATCACCGCCTTCAGGCTTTCTAAGGGCGTCAATTTTTGATTTCACTCCTCACTACCTGTCACAGTTTCAAAGCCCAGAAAAAGCCAAGATAGCACAAAACCTCCCCAAATGACCCCATTTTGGAAAGTAGACACCCCAAGCTATTTGCTGAGAGGCATGCTGAGACCATTGAATTTTTTATATTTTGCCACAAGTTGCAGGAAAATTACAATTTTTTTAAATTTTTTGCACAAAGTTGTCACTAAATGATATATTGCTCAAAAATGCCATGGTTATATGTGGAATTACACCCCAAAATACATTCTACTGCTTCTCCTGAGTACGTGGATACCACATGTGTGTGACTTTTTGGGAGCCTAGCCACGTACAGGACCCTGAAAACCAATCACCGCCTTTAGGCTTTCTAAGGACGTAAAATGGTGATTTTACTCCTCAGTGCCTATCACAGTTACCGAGGTCCTGAAATGTCCAAATAGCACAACCCCCCCCCCCCAAATGACCCCATTTTGGAAAGTAGACCTCCCAAGGTATTTGCTAAGAGGCATGGTGAGTATTTTGCAGCTCTCATTTGTTTTTGAAAATAAAGAAAGAAAATGAAAATGTATTTTTCTTTTCTTTTTTCAATTTTCAAAACTTTGTGTCAAACCGCGAGATCTGCAAAATACTCAACATGCCACTCAGCAAATAACTTGGAGTGTCAACGCCATATCAGATATCGATCTGTTCAGACACTATACTACTAAGGGAGGTGTATGGTGCGTGCGTGGGTGTTAGCGCTACTGGCACTAATCTGACTCTGCCTGGGGCGACGCAGACCCTATCTGACACTATAACCTAACTGATATCACCCACCGGGTGATCAGGGGGTTAAACCTTTATTTAGGTTATATACGGCGGGTGCCCTGATGCTATAAAAAATAAACTGGCTAACCAGCGTCACCCGTTACACTTATACAGTGATCACTGGTGACAGAGGTTGATCAAGGGGTTAAACCTTTATTAGGGGGGGTTAGGGGGGATCCTAATGAGAGAGAGTCATGGATGTTGGTGGAGCCTGCTGCCTGACTAAGGGGGAAGGATGCTGCAAGCACGGACTGGCTATATTTCAACAAGTATACAGAGGGAGAACATCTGCTAACACAAGAAGTGGGTGAGAGGTCGTAGCCAAATCCACATTACACTTTAACAAAAGAGACACAGTGTTAGCTGTGAGTATAACTGAGCCATTGACATTATCAGCACTAAAAGGGACCAGAGGCAGTATGATCATCAGTGCTTAAAGGGACATTATCCCGAGTGCTTCGGTTTGGCCCCAACGAGCAGGCCAGCAGAAGAGAGTATTTTACAGACTGCAGAACTGCTTTATGGCATAATTCTCCTTAGTTAGGAATGCCCCAGTATAGGGTTTAGGAGAAGTTGCTTTAAACTTCCATTGCTTGTTTTAAACAGTATATTGTTTACAGTATACAGTACTGTTCCCTTATTTGTAGTATATTTCTTGCTATAGTTTAACTGTTTGCTTTATTGTTACTGTTGTTTTACATCTAATTTACTACTAGGATACTGCATATACATCTGCAGTAAATATTCCCCAACTAGGTGTGTCAGAGTGGGCAGTGCTGTTTGCAGCGTTGTGGGCACTGGAACAGCGGACCCAATACATCCATCTGCTCCTTCAGGGGTAAGTGCTAGGCTTATATTTGCATTGATTATTTACAGGTTTTTGGCAATGAATCCATGACTTTTTGGCAGTGCACCTCCTTGGCTGGGTTGTACACACATGCATGTATCTGGAATAGCTAGTATTGAATTCCAGTGCTTAGCACCTGTCCCCTGCTAGCCTCACTGTGTCACAATACCTCCCAACTTTGGAACTTGAGAATAAGGGACACCCCAGGGAGACAGTAACCAGCATCGCTCATAGTTCAACGCAGCATAAAATGGGTGTGGTTAAAGAAAACAGACTCACCTTTGGTCACCCCAAGGAGAGTAGTAATGTGGCATGAACACCAAGCAGTGGTGAACAGTGGATGTAAGCAAATTGTTAACAGTGGGAGTAGCTTAAGGGGCATGATTAAACAAAACACAGCCCCCTTGTACCTATAAAATATGCTTTAATTGCTGTGCTGCATTAAAGAGTCTCACAGACACATATAAACATTAGCAAAATCATTTGAAAATTAAATTAAATGCTGCCATTACATGCTTTCATACGCACTGTGGTCATTGCAATTTTTTGTGGTCACACGGTTTTTGTACAACGGTTTTTCAAACACAATTTTTTGGAAAAAATACACCATAATGAATAATAAAAAAAAAAAACATAATGTACACCTACATTTTTTGTATGGTATGAAAGATGATGTTATGCAGAGTAAATAGATACCTTACATGGCATGCTATAAAATTGCGTGCTTGTGGAATAGCGCCAAACTATGGTACTTAAAAATTTCTATAGGTGAAGCTTTAATGTCTACAGGTTACCTGTTTAGAGTTACAGAGGAGGTTTAGTGCTAGAATTATTGCTCTCTCTAAGATGTTCACATGTATGGTTAAAACACCGTTTACATATGTGGACATGACCTACGTATGCGTTCACTACTGCGTGGGAGCACATAGGGATGAGGGCGCTTTAAATTTATTTTTATTTTTTAAATTCATTTTCTTACCATTTTTACACTGTCCCATTAAAACAAATATTTATTTTGATCACTTTTAATGCTATTGCAAGTAATGTAAGCATCATTTCCGATAACAATACAGCATGACAGATCTTCTTTATAGAGAGATCTGGGGTCTAAAAGAAAAGCAAGAGATTAAAAAAAAAATAAAACAATAAAAAAACTTGTACACATGGTGCGAAAAACTGAAAGTGACATCATGACGTCGTTCTGGTCCTCCAAGGGCATAGAGATGAGCAATGGCCATCTTGCCATTGCTTATCTCTATGTAAAGAGATCGGTAACATAAGCCCAGGAACCACCTGGAAGCGGTGGGGGGGGGGGGGGCAACTCTCCCATTGCTTATAAAAGTGATCTAGCTGCAAATCTGCACCACTTTTATCCGAAATCTGGCCGCCTAAAGGAAAAATGATATGGGGTTATGGCATCTAGCTGCAATCATGACCCCGGTATTTAATGTCAAATTAATGACGTAAATTCCCAGTTAGGCGGTCGGCAAGTAGTATAAACAATTTATATCACTCTACCCTTCATATAGCACCATGTCTGACTCCCAGTTAAAATACCCTGTATATCCTACTTCTGGGTAGATTTATGTACAGTATATGCTTTAACCACTTGCCGACCGCCTAATGCAGATATACTGCGGCAGAATGGCACGGGCAGGTAAAATCACGTACCTGGTGTGTAATCTGCCTCCCTCGGGCTGGGGGCGCGGCGCGCCCCCCGGTGCCCGAGGCGGTCGGCTTTGTTAGGGGAGCGATCCAGGCTGAGGGGGAGACCGCTCATTCATGGCCACCCCCTCGCGATCGCTTCCAACGAATGAAAATCTTCCTCTGCTGCTGTATAGTAAACAGCGTCAGAGGGAGTGATGTCCTCTCTCCTCGGGTCGCTATTTTCCGTCCGGCGCCGAGGAGAGAAGACATCTGAGTAAGTGCACAAACACTACACTTATGGTAAAACACACTAGGCACACATTTCACCCTCCATCACCCCCTGATCACCTCTTGATCACCCCCCCTGTCACAATGACATTAATAGCATTTTTTTTTCTGATTACTGCATTGGTGTCAGTTTGTGACAGTTAGAAGTGGTAGGGCAGTTAGTGTTAGCCCCCTTTAGGTCTAGGGTACCCCCTAACCCCCCCTAATAAAGTTTTAACCCCTTGATCACCCCCCCCGTCGCCAGTGTCACTAAGTGATCGTTTTTCTGATCGCTGTATTAGTGTCACTGGTGACGCTAGTTAGGGAGGTAAATATAAAGGTTCGTCGTCAGCATTTTATAGCATCAGGGACCCCCATATAGTACCTAATAAAGGTTTTAACCTCTTGATTGCCCCCTAGTTAACCCTTTCACCAGTGATCACCGTATAACTGTTACAGGTGACGCTAGTTAGTTAGTTTATTTTTTATAGTGTCAGGGCACCCGCCGTTTATTACGTACTAAAGGTTTAGCCCCCTGATCGCTCGGCGGTGATATAAGTTAGGTTTTAGGGTCGGATAGAGTCTGCGTCGCCCCAGGCAGCGTCAGGTTAGTGCCAGTACCGCTAACACCCACGCACGCACCATACACCTCCCTTAGTGGTATAGTATCTGAACAGATCAATATCTGATCCGAACAGATCTATACTAGCATCCCCAGCAGTCTAGGGTTCCCAAAAACGCAGTGTTAGCGGGATCAGCCCAGATACCTGCCAGCACCTGCATTTTGCCCCTCCGCCCGGCCCAGCCCAGCCCAACCAAGTGCAGTATCGATGGATCACTGTCACTTACAAAACACTAAACGCATAACTGCAGCGTTCGCAGAGTCAGGCCTGATACCTGCGATCGCTAACAGTTTTTTTGGTAGCGTTTTGGTGAACTGGCAAGCACCAGACCCAGGCAGCGTCAGGTTAGTGCCAGTAGTGCTAACATCCACGCACACACCGTACACCTCCCTTAGTGGTATAGTATCTGAACGGATCAATATCTGATCCGATCAGATCTATACTACCGTCCCCAGCAGTTTAGGGTTCTCAAAAACGCAGTGTTAGTGGGATCAGCCCAGATACCTGCTAGCACTTGCGTTTTGCCCCTCCGCCCAGCCCACCCAAGTGCAGTATCGATCCATCACTGTCACTTACAAAACACCGAACACATAACTGCAGCATTCGCAGAGTCAGGCCTGATCCCTGAGATCGCTAACAGTTTTTTTGGTAGCGTTTTGGTGAACTGGCAAGCACCAGCGACCTAGTACACCCCGGTCGTAGTTAAACCAGCACTGCAGTAACACTTGGTGACGGGGCGAGTCCCATAAGTGCAGTTCAAGCTGGTGAGGTGGCAAGCACAAGTAGTGTCCCGCTACCACCAAGAAGAAGACAAACACAGGCCCGTCATGCCCATAATGCCCTTCCTGCTGCATTCGCCAATCCTAATTGGGAACCCACCAATTCTGCAGCACTTGTACTTCCCCCATTCACATCCCCAACCAAATGCAGTCGGCTGCATGAGAGGCATTTTCTTTATGTCCTCCCGAGTACCCCTACCCAACGAACCCCTCCAAAAAAGATGTTGTGTCTGCAGCAAGCGCAGATATAGGCGTGACACCCGCTATTATTGTCCCTTCTGTCCTGACAATCCTGGTCCTTGGCTAATGTTTTGAATGCTGCCATGCACTAGTTGGGTATTAGCGTAGGGTACAGCATTGCACAGACTAGGCACACTTTCACAGGGTCTCCCAAGATGCCATCGCATTTTGAGAGACCCGAACCTGGAACCGGTTACAGTTATAAAAGTTACAGTTACAAAAAAAAGTGTAAAATAAAAACCACAAAAAATATATAAAATAAAAAAAAAAAAAAATAGTTGTTGTTTTATTGTTCTCTCTCTCTCTATTCTCTCTCTATTGTTCTGCTCTTTTTTACTGTATTCTATTCTGCAATGTTTTATTGTTATTATGTTTTATCATGTTTGCTTTTCAGGTATGCAATTTTTTATACTTTACTGTTTTCTGTGTTTTATTGTTAACCATTTTTTTGCCTTCAGGTACGCTATTCAGCTGCAGCGCAGATTTATTTATCTTGACAGCAACAGCGTTTGCTCCCACGATACATAAAGCCGTGACTCCAGCGCTGTCGGAGGTGATATATGTCGAAGCATGGGGGCAGCATGGGCGGAGGATCGATTTGCTCCTAACTTTTGGGGCGGATGCCCCATGCTTCGGCATATATAAATGGTGCATGTATGCCTATCATTAGAAGTGGGTGGATGAAGGAGGGTATTCTAATGGTGGGCATACCCACCAATCAATCTTTTTTTCGTTCAGCCCACAGGCTGCATGAAAAAAAGATTACAATATATGCCCAGCAAGGACCAGCAACGTACTGGTATGTTGCTGGACTTTGAGTGGTTATACCAGAATGATGCCTGCAGGTTTAGGTATTATCTTGGTATCATTCTTTTCAGCCAGTGGTCGTCTTTCATGTAAAAGCAATCCTAGAGACCAGAATGGCTCCAATCATCTCTATGGCCTCATCTCTAAGAAAACGGAAGCTACGAGCATTTCATGACTTAGATTTCCCCAGATGTAAACAGTGCCATTGGGAAATAGGAAAAGCATTTTATCACACTGATCTTGGTGTGGTCAGATGCTTTGAGGGCAGAGGAGAGATCTAGGGTCTAATAAACCCCTATTTTTTTCAAAAAAGAGTACCTGTCACTACCTATTGCTATCATATGGGATATTTACATTCCCTGACATAACAATAAAAATTATTTAAAAAAATGAAAGGAACAGTAAAAATAAGATAAAAAAGCAAAAAAAAAAAAAAGCACCCCTGTCCCCCCCTGCTCTCGCGCAAAGATGCCAAAATACATTCTGTTGCTTCTCCTGAGTACGGGGATACCACATGTGTAAGACTTTTTGGGAGCCTAGCCGCATACGGGACCCCAAAAACCAAGAACCGCCTTCAGGGTTTGTAAATTTTTTATTTCACTCCTCACTGCCTATCACAGTTTCGGAGGCCATGGAATGCCCAGATGGCACAAACCCCCCCACAAAGGACCCCATTTTGGAAAGTAGACACCCCAAGCTATTTGCTGAGAGGTATGGTGAGTATTTTGCAGACCTAGCTTTTTGTCACAAAGATTGGAAAATTGAAAAAAGAAAAAAAAATACATTTTTCTTTTCTTTCTTCATTTTCAAAAACAAATGAGAGCTGCAAAATACTCACCATGCCTCTCAGCAAATAGCTTGGCGTGTCTACTTTCCAAAATGGGGTCATTTGGGGGGGGGGGGTTGAACTGTCCTGGCATTTTATGGCCTTTAAAACTGTGATAGGTAGTGAGGAGTGAAATCAAAAATTTACGCCCTTAGAAATCCTGAAGGCGGTGCTCGGTTTTTGGGGCCCCGTATGCGGCTAGGCTCCCAAAAAGTCCCACACATGTGGTATCCCCATACTCAGGAGAAGCAGCTAAATGTATTTTGGGGTGCAATTCCACATATGCCCATGGCCTGTGTGAGCAATATATCATTTAGTGACAACTTTTTGTACATTTTTTTTTTTTTGTCATTATTCAATCACTTGGGACAGAAAAAATTAATATTCAATGGGCTCAACATGCCTCTCAGCAATTTCCTTGGGGTGTCTACTTTCCAAAATGGGGTCATTGGGGGGGGGGAGGTTGTACTGCCCTGCCATTTTAGCACCTCAAGAAATGAGATAGGCAGTCATAGACTAAAAGCTGTGTAAATTCAAGAAAATGTACCCTAGTTTGTACACGCTATAACTTTTGCACAAACCAATAAATATACGCTTATTGACATTTTTTTTACCAAAGACATGTGGCTGAATACATTTTGGACTAAATGTATGACCAAAATTGAGTTTACTGGATTTTTTTTATAACAAAAAGTAGAAAATATCGTTTTTCTTCAAAATTTTCGGTCTTTTTCCATTTATAGCGCAAAAAATAAAAACCGCAGCGGTGATCAAATAGCATCAAAAGAAAGCTCTATTTGTGGGAACAAAAGGACGCAAATTTCGTATGGGTACAGCACTGCATGACCGCGCAATTAGCAGTTAAAACAATGCAGTACCAAATTGTAAAAGTGCTCTGGTCAGGAAGGGGGTAAATCCTTCTGGGGCTGAAGTGGTTAAGTTATATATATATATATATATATATATATATATATATTATAAAGGGCTCATTTTTGAGTTTCAACCCCATCATGTCAGGACAGGTGATACAAAAAGCATGCTGCTACTACCAAATGTCTTAGTGACAGCAGGCACAGGTAGCTTGCATCAAGCTATCTGCCTATGACAAGGGAGTCTGCCATGCATAATATTATATTACAATCCTGTCTGAAAATCTGCAAAACAGTGTTCATGTCTTTTTTGAAAAAACATTCTTAAAGAAAAAAATTGATCTCTGAGTCTGACAATATGTACCAAATTCAAACTTTAATAGTATATATAGCTCTTCTGTCTGTTATTCTCAGAGTGTAGATATTTAGGAATAAGCTATTTTTTTTTTTTTCATATTGACTAAATTATACACCACACTTGGAGGTTTTTATCTGATTATTCAATTAATCGGCTAACTAATCGATTATGAAAATAATCATTAGTTGCAGGCTTACATATGTAGCACCCTGGTGTTTAAACAGGGTTGCTAACAAATTTAGTTTGCGAGGTAGTAATTGTCCTGGCTAATAGTTTTAGAAGATCCACTGATTCCTCTCTAATTCTGGAATTGCTGCACCTTTTCTTTTCTCTCACTAGGTGGCACTGTGGCTGGTGACTTTAGATCAACAAGGGCATAGCAAGGTCAGATTATGAATGGATGGGGTGTCTCAGCCAATTGGCAGGAGTTTCTTTAGTCCCTTGGCCTGCTGGGAGAGCCTATTTATTTGGGTGGAGTCAGGTGATCGGGTTCTGTGCCACCCAGATGGCTGCCTGGGTGGACATGTTTTATGTTGCCCCAGGCTGCTATGCCAGAAGCCTGAGGCCTATCCCAGGGACACCTGGCTGCTAGGCTGCCTGAGGCCTATCCAGGAGCAGGAGAAGCAGCATAGGGTTGGAACTGCAGGATTGGAGTTCAACAGAGTTAAAAAATGTTCAGCCGGACAGGGAACCAGTTGTCTTCAGAGGTAGAAAGGAAGTTGACGCCACTAAGGGACCATCCATCTTACTAGACTACTGTGAGTAAGGTGAAGCAAGTACCAGAGCAGTCTTCTCGCCAGCCTTGGACGTTGAAGAAGTGGGAAAGCATCAGCAAGTGCCAAGCCAGGGACCCAGCATGATAGCGAGGGTGACGCTTGAGGAGTATACAGCGGGATAGCTGTGGAAGAGCTCAGGGGATCCAGTGATGACTGGGATCAGGAAGTCTAGTGAGAGACTGGGAGCTTAGTGAGTGAAGATCTACAGTGGGATACTGTGAGATAAGTAAAGGACTGGTCGGTGTTACCAAGAGTTACGTAAACTACCTTTAGTGACTGTTGCAAGATTAGTTGCCACAGGATACAGCGGTCCTACCTATACAGAAGTGTTATCTGGCTGGAGGCCTTCCACTGTATAGCTGCCTACCTGTAGAAGTCTCAGAGCCTGCCAATTATCATTGCATCTACTCAAGGGTGTCCTGGCCCTAACCCCCTCTCACACAGTTCTGTTAAGAGACAATAATTTTCTTGTTCACATTTAAAAGTGACTAGACCCATCATTTCTTCTTGCATCACATCCACCATGCCTGGTAACCCACTCTACAAGGAAGGATGTCAGCTCTCCTTAACTCCTAAGGTCACCATTAGGCCTCTGGGGCCCCAGGACCTTGCTACACAATTGTCTAATGAATATAGGTTAAAGCGTTTGTAAAGTCAATTTTGTCTTTTTGTTTTAAAATAACAAACATGGTACACAGTACCTACCTGCTCTGTGCAAACAGAGCGGCCTGGTCTTTTTCATCCTGGGTCCCCAGTGGGCACTCCTGGCTCTTCCTCTTTTTGATGTGCCACAGCTTCCTATTGTGGCACACCTACAGGCTCATTCCGGAGTCACGCTGAAGCTGCTACTGATTTTGGCAAACGAGCAGACTGTCTATAGACACAGACAGTGAGTCTCCGTCCCTCATCACAGGATTTGGCTGAGAGAGAGCCAATGGCCCCCACTGCTCTCAGCAAAGCCTGTGAGAGCAGGTAGAAGAGGAGAGAGCCACTACTGATGGACACAGGTCTGAATCGTGATTGGGCTTAGGTAAGTATAAGGGGGTGAGAGGGCGATCCACCTACTGAAACATTTGTTTATCCTAATGCAGGGAATGCATTAGGGTAAAAATGTTTGGGCTTTACAACCACTTTAACCACTTGCTGACCCACTCACAGTACTTTTACTAAAGGTGAACAGCAGCTGCAGGCATCACAACGTGCTGGTAGGTTGCAGGACCCTATAGAGCCACCCTTTTATTTGTGTGACTGGGAGACTCCTATCCTAGTACGCTGCCTGTGCTGACATGTACAGGAAGCCAGAGAGGATTGTGCAGGGTGCATGTGCATGGTGGCATTTGGCATTATTAGAAGAGGGATCGGAGACCTTTGTATGAAGTTATTGACTTCTGCTCATCTTGTATATACTTCTGCAAAAAAAGGCTTTAAAATTACTCTAAATATATATTCTAAGCAAGTCCGAAACCTGAATGTTAACATACTGAAACCACAACCCACTGTAGCACACCCCTTAAGGAGCCGCAGGTGCACAGCCAGGTACACTGGATTTTCACAGGCACTCCAGAGACAGAGAACAGTCTGTGACTTTGTTTTTTTGTTTTATTAGGGGGTTTCAAACTTGGATAGGGATGGGAGGTTATGAGATGCCCACTTGGCTTCAGCAACAAAACTTTTGCAACAACTTCAGGGACATCTTTCTATATACAGTCTCCTTGATTCCTCCTGTACACACTTGACCTGCAGACTCGAACTGAATCACTTTACAGGCAGGAACTCTAAGCCCCTTGTTGTGTAGCAGAATACAGTGATTAGCTTGTACTTCGCCTCCTATGGCTACTGGTCCCTGCACCACCTCATCAGGCACTGCCAACCCACCTGGCTGCAGCTGCCCCTTTCACTAGCCCTCCAGGCTAACTTTCCTCTCCAGTCCTCCAGACTGACTCTTCACCAGCCCACCCCACTGACTCTCTCACCAGCCCACCCGGCTGACTCTCAGGAGATCTCCTGGGGAAGGATGAAGACTTAAGCACAACACTGTCTACAGTGAGAACTGCCTACATGTGGCAGTCTCCCCCCTTGTGAGTCCCCTGTAGTGCTGATCTACTCACACTGTCCTCTCTTTTGCTCCTATGCCACCAGGAATGACTTCCTCCATGTGCTGTGGCAGGATCCTTCCAGCACCTGATCTCCAGCTCAAGGTCACCCCCCCCCCCCAGACTAGGGGGTACCCCTGAGGGCCACTGACAACCTCCTCAGCACTATATCTCCATCTTCCACCTAACTGCCTTTGCTGGCATGGCTCATGTCTATTTATAAGGTAAGCTTTGCCCCCCTGCCAGCCCACTACTGGGTATTGGTCAAGACCTCATAAATATTCCAGGCAGCTCCTCCTAACCTCCTGCCCACTAGCTCTAGAACATTCTTCAATGTTCCAGAAACAGGAAGAGGCTCCAGAGGAGCTGTCAGAATGAGTCATACAGCCCTGATTCACTGAGCCCTGACCCAGATTCACAGCTCAGGCTTGTCCCTGAGCTAACTAAATTTATCTACACTAACAAAACCTACTCTACTTATAGCACACACTAGAGGGTGCTACACCACTATCTCCTGTCATCCACTTATAGTTTTATCCATTGCACCCTACCTGGTGAAGGCACAACAAGTCACTTCTTGAAATGTTGTGCGTTCTGCTCTCAACCCAAGTAACCTTATTTTTAGAAAGCACCTAGCTTTTTCCATTTACAGTTCCTCTAGTCCTTGGCTGTCTTTCACCCTTTCTTCACTGTCTACTTTCGCTGTCAGCTCAGCTCCTTTGGCAGTCAGCTCAGCTTCCCTCCTGTCAGGAGGCAAGGTAATTCCAAATTTTCCTGATTAACACGGTAATTGGACCTATCCCCAAAGCTAGAAATAGTGGCATAGCACCAGTCTTGACTTGCTAATAAGGTAAACAGTATGGACTTTCTAATTTTAGTACAGCTATACTGTTTTCTAGATGACATTAGCAGATCAAAGATTGATTTTGCTGCCTTCTTTAAATTGCTCTTATATAAAATACAACAGCCAATAAAAACAAGTGTGTAATATAAATTGAAAAACATAATACAACTGCAAAGAAAATTGAGTCTCCTGCCATCTCTTCCTAATTAGTAGCACAGAGAGCAAAAACTCACACAAAACTGGTCACTAGGGATGGGCCGAACGGACCCCTGTTCGGTTTGCACCAGATTTCCGAACACCGCAAAATTTCGGACCCGAATAACGAACCCCATTAAAGTCAATGGGACCCGAACGTCAACAATCAAGAGTTCCCATTTTGAAGTATTATATGCAAATTATTGGGCATACAATGTTTATGGGGGTCCGGGTCCTGCCCTGGGGGACATGTATCAATAAAAAAAAAAGTTTGTGAAAAACATAATTTTTGAATGAGCAGTGATTTTTTTGATTTTCAAAATGAAAGCCTAAAAATGAAAAAAATACTTCCAATATAGTGCCTGGGGGTCCCCTTAGTCTACCTGTAAAGTGCCAGATCTGTACCATTTCTAGAATCTGCTGCAGCAATAATTGCATTTATAAAGCCAAAAATAATGACATTTTCCCTTCAAGCTGCCTTTATTTTGCTCAGCAACAGCTGGGAAGCCAGTTTGTATGATGAGGCCACAATGTAGTGCACTGGGAACAGGATTAGAGTTTTTATGGATATATTCTGGTGTCACTTTGACTTGGTATAGAAGTAACGGTTGCGTAAAAAATGTTTTTTGGGTGTCAGTGGTGCCTTCCCATTGTAACCTTATAGAGGTAATCTTGATGAAAGCAAGAATTGGCCTTGCTGTAAAAAATTGCAATGATATGCACCTGTCAAACAGGTGCAGAAAAATTACTCTTTGGGTGTCGGGGGGCTTTCCCACCGTAACCCTATAGAGGTGCTCTTGATGAAGGCAAAAAAAATTGCAGTGATATGAACCTGTCAAACAGGTGCTGAAAAATTGGTCTTTGGGTGTTAATTGTGCCCATGAAACCTATACCAAAAACATTCTTCCAGATGAAAAGATTGAATACCCTCAAAGCTAGGCAGCCTCAAAATCCTGCAGAGATTCCACATCCCGAAAAAAGACTTAATCAGTGACATCGGCATCAGGGGCTTCATAGCTGGTATTCCAGGACCGATTCATTTTTATAAAAGTCAAACGGTCCATGGAGTCTGTGGACAGATGCGTTCTAGTAACAAAACCTCCTGCAGCACTGAATGCCTTTTATAAAAGCACGCTGGATGCAGGGCAGCCCAACAAATCAATAGCATACTGGGCAAGTTCTGGCCAGTGGTCTATTCTCATGACCCAGTAAGTCAGTGGATTGTAAGCTGGAAAGCTCCCCGTTTTGGCCCCTAGGTAATCGTCCACTGTGTGATGCAGACGCTGCTGATGGGATGTGGAAGCTGACAGCCCTGGGCAGCGTGGACTAAAAAAATTCCAAAATGCCTCACTTAGGCAGACGCCTTCTCCAACGCTCCTCTCTTGACCAACAGAAGACTCAAAACAATTTTTTCCATGACACTGTAAACTACTGGAGTTAGGAAAACCGTTCAATAAAATCCTCTTTAACGTGTCCTCAAGAGATTTTATCTTCTGCACTTTCTGTGGGGACAGGATGAGTTCTGAGACCTTCCCCATATAACGGTGGTCAAGGAGGGTTGCCAACCAGTAATCATCCTTCTCCTTTATGCCACGTATTCTTGGGTCCTTTCACAGGCTTTGAAGCATGAGGTTTCCCATGCACCTCAAATTTGCTGAGGCTTGAGAAGCAGACTCCTTGGGGTCACTCAGGATGACAGCATCTGGAACTTCCTCCTCCCAGCCACTCCCAATGGTCTTGGGGTCGGAAAGCCATCACTTACAGTTTGACGCATGTCTTCCTCTTCTTCTTTCGAAGAAGACTTTGAAGCCTATGAAAGTGCCAGAATCCTCCTCCTCATCCTCCTCCCTTCTCTCCTCCTGTGTGTTCTGTGACATAGGAATGAAGGTGTCTGGATAAAGTGGGCCTTGAGAGGAAAGGAAGTCCTCCTCTTCCTACTGCTGTTCTGCCTCCAGTGCCCTGTTCATAATGCCACGTAGAGTCTGCTCCAGCAGGAACACAACAGGGATTGTGTCACTAATGCATGCACTGTCATGGCTCACCATCCGTGTGGTTTCCTCAAATGGTGACAATACAGTACATGCATTCTTAATTATCAGCCATTAGCATGGGGAAAAAATGCTGAGGTGGCCTGAGCCTGTCGTTGTGCCGTATTTGCACAGGTACTTGTTGACAGCCTTCTGCTACATGTATAGCCGCTGCAGCATTGACAAAGTCAAGTTCCACCTGGTGGGCATGTCACAAATCACGGGCAGGTGGATTTCCCACTGAATTTCAGCCAACCGAGCACTGGCAGTGTATGACCACCTGAAATGGCTACAGATTTTTCTGGCCAGCTTTAGCACACCTTGCAACCCTTGGTATGTATTTAGGAAATGCTGCACCACCAAATTGAGGACATGTGCCAGGCATGGCACATGTGTCAACTTTCCCAGTCTAAGGGCGGATAGGAGGTTTGAGCCATTATCGCCCACCACCATTCCTGGCTCCAGCTGGTGTGGTGTGAACCACCTCTGGGCCTGTCCCTGCAGAGCTGCAAGAATCTCTGCTCTGGTGTGGTTCCTGTCACCTAAACACACCATCTAAAGCACTGCATGTCACCTTTTAGCCCGACTCATGCAATAGCCCTTTGAACGCTTAGGGGGTACGTGATGTTCATAGGACAATTCTGCAGAGAAGGGCATGGAAGTGGCAGAGGTGGAGGAGGTAGAGCTCACAGGTCTGGCATCCTCACCACCAGCTGTATGGAGACATGGAGACATGGGGGCACAACAAGCTACAGCACAGAGCCCTGTCCGGCATCCTTTTGAGTTGCAAGCAGCATTACCCAGTGTGCTGTGAACGAAATATATTGTCCCTGTCCATGCTTGCTGGACCACGTGTCAGCAGTAAGGTGGATTTTACGGCTGACTGCCTTGCCCAACGATGCCAGAACATTTCCTTCCACGTGATAGTAGAGAGATGGAACGGGCTTACGTGAAAAGTAGTAGTGATTGGGAAAATGCCATTGTGGTACAGCACATTCTGCAAATTCACGGAAGGGGGCAGAATCCACCAGGCTCAAAGGCAGAAGTTGGAGAGCCAACAGCTTTGACAAGCTTGCATTTACACACTGGGCATGAGGGTGGCAGGGACTGTATTTTTTTTTTTTTCCGCTGCAACAGATGGGGCAGAGAAATTTGCCGGCTACAGTCTACAGCTAGTGGTGTGCTGCTGGCAAATGTGCTGCTAGGACCTGGGACACCCTGTGCTATACCATCATCCCTGTCAGTGGAGGCTGCTGAGAGGTAATGAATTGGTATAGCAGGGGCAGACTGAAGTGGGTAAGGAGGAGGAGGGACAGATTTTTGCCCCTTTTGTGTGGCTTTTAGGTGCTCTTCCCAATGGGCTGAGTGGTTGGACATTAAATGTCCTCCCAGACTTTATTTGGAAGGGAGGGGGTGGTGCTTATAAGCATATGTAAAGAAGAAGTTGAAATCTGTACGAAGATGCACTTTAATCAATGTAAAGTGGTGTTTGGTGCACTTTAATTTGAGTACTTACACTACACAGACACACTCCACGGATACACTATAATATAATGCAATATAATGTGCCAAACATACACAAAAAACTATATGTTGTTAAACTGGCAGTAACACTCACAAAAGTAAAAGGGGGTTAAACTGGCAGTAACGCACAGAAAAGTAAATGGCGTTAAACTGGCAGTAACGCACACAGAAGTAAATGGTGTTAAACTGGCAGTAACGCACAAAACTATATGGCTTTAAACTAGCAGAAACGCACACAGAACTATATGGCGTTAAACTGACAGTAACGCACACAGAACTTTATGACATTAAACTGGCAGTAACGCACACATAACTATATGGCGTTAAACTGGCAGTAATGCACACAGAATTATATGGCATTAAACTGGCAGTAACGCACAAAACTATATGGCGTAAAACTGTCAGTAACACATACAGAACTATATGGCATTAAACTGGCAGTAACGCACACAGAACTATATGGCGTTAAACTGGCAGTAACGCACACAGAACTATATGGCGTTAAACTGGCAGTAACGCACTCAAAACTATATGGCGTTAAACTGGTAGTAACGCACACAGAAGTAAATGGCGTTAAATTGCCAGTAACACAATCAAATAGACGTTGTTCAACCGTCACTACACTGACGCTATCTGAACTGTCCCTACTCTAGCTATACATTAATGTATAGATTACTGATATGGTCTCAATACACTACACTAAATTATCTGAGCTGTCCCTACTCTAAACCAATGTATGTAAGAATGACACGGTCTCACTACACTACAGTGAAACTATATGAGCTGTCCCTAGTCTAGCTGCACATTATGCAAAGCTGAATGATGATCCTCCTCACTACACTCACACTATCCCTAAACTGACACTAAACTAATATTCTACACTGACAATTGAAGCAAAATAGCAAAGTATAGCACACTAACTAACTAATGGCACTGAAAAGAGCCCTGTTCTTTCTCTCTCCACGCCAAAATCACACTGAAAATGGCTGCCATTGAAAGAATATTTTTATACTGTGGGGTGGGAATGAGCAATGATTGGATAAAGTCATGATGACAGTGTCCAATCATGACTCTGACAGTGCCCTCTGTGCCCTGATTGGCTGAAGCTTTCACTGCTTCAGCCAATCAGGGCTTGCAATGCACTGTTTAGTGCCACAATGCATTGTGGTCGGTTCGGGGAGCCAAACAAATGGTCGAACAACCCGTTTGTTCGGCTATTCGTTGAACAGCTGAACAGGGAAAGTTCGGCCCGAACTTATGCTCGGGCCGAATCGTTCGCCCATCCCTACTGGTCACATATGGGAATATGATATTTATTGTAATAAAACATGTGTTGCCTACCTGTCTTCATGCTGCCTGTGATTTTATTCCAACCATCTGCTTTTTTAAGGTGCACGGAATAACAGAAGTGTTTGATTATATATGGGGAAAGTTCATTATTCACAACTGCTTGCAGAGATTAATCCAGCATGTAAGACCTGAACCAAGATGCATTAATCTTAATTTAAAGTGTAACTAAACCCACAACAGTAAGTTCAGTCTGCATATGCAGTAAAGCAGGGGTCGGCAACCCATGGCCCGCCACTGCTGAATATCCGTCCGTCAGTGCCCGCAAATTAATTCATATGCACTCAGCCGGACATTTTTTTTAAATTACAGGGCTGGATGGGGGCGGGAACTGCTGGAGTTTACTTTTTCATTAAACAGCAGGTGATTGGTTGCCGGACGATCCTAGCAACCAATCACCAGCCTGTTAATGCGAAAAGTTAACTTCAGCAGCTCCCGCCCCCATCCAGCCCTGCAATATCGATCTCTGCTGCTCTGCTTGCTGTACACCTGTGTAAGTTAGGAGAGTTCTACCTACACAGTGTGTGTGGGGTGGGGACAGGGAACAGAGGACACTACAGAAGGGCAGACAGGGGACAGAGAACATTACAGTGGGGGGGTGCAGAGGGGGAGCACTACAGTGGGGGGTGCAAGGGACAGAGGACACTACTGTAGGGGGAACAGGGGACAGAGAACACTACAGTGAGGGGTGCAGGGGACAGAGGACACTACAGTGGGGGGTGCAGGGGACAGAGAACCCTACAGTGGGGGGTGCAGGAGACAGAGAACAATACAGTTTGGGCGTGCAGGGGACAGAGGACACTACAGTGGGGGTGAGGTGCAGGGGACAGAGTACACTACAATGGGGGTGCAGGGGACAGAGAACACTATAGTGGGGCATGCAGGGGATAGAGAACACTATAGTGGGGGGGTGCAGGGGACAGAGGACACTGCAGTAGGGGGAGTGCAGGGGACAGAAAACACTACAGTGCGGGGGGGGGCAGCAGGGGACAGAGGACACTACAGTGGGGGAGGTGCAGGGGATAGAGGACACTACAGTGGGGGGTGAAGGGGACAGAGGACACTACAGTGGGGGGTGCAGGGGACAGAGGACACTACAGTCACTACAGTGGGGGGAGGGATAGAGGACACTACAGTGGGGGTGCAGGGGATAGAGGACACTACAGGGGGGATAGAGGACACTACAGTGGGGTGCAGGGGATAGAGGACACTACAGTGGGGGGTGCAGGGGACATAGGACACTACAGTGGGGGGTTCAGGAGACAGAAGACACTACAGTGGGGGTGCAGGGGACAGAGGACACTACAGTGGGAGGTGCAGGGGACAGAGAACAATATAGTGGGGGGTGCAGGGGACAGAGGACACTGCAGTAGGGGGGGTGCAGGGGACAGAGAACACTACAGTGTGGGGGGGCAGCAGGGGACAGAGGACACTACAGTGGGGGGTGCAGGAGATAGATGACACTACAGTGGGGGGGTGAAGGGGACACGGGCCATCCCACCAAAATCCACAGAACAACCACCTCACCTGTACGCACCCAGCGCCCCCCCAATCCTGTATATCTACCAGCCCCCCTCACACCTGTATATATATCAGCCCCCCACCTAACATACCTGTATATATGTCAGCCCCTCACCGCTATATATGCCAGCCCCCCTCACACCTTTATATATGTCAGCCCCACCCCCCACATCTGTATATATGTAAGCCCTCCCCCATACCTGTATATATGCCAGCCCCCCTCATACCTGTATTTATGTCAGCCCCTCGCCCCCCACCTGTATATATGTCAGCCCCCACCTGTATATATGCCAGCCCCCACCTGTATATATGCCAGCCCCCTCACACCTGTATATATGTCAGCCCCACCCCCCACACCTGTAAATATGTCAGCCCCCCCACACCTGTATATATTCCAGCCCCCCTCACACCTGTACATATGTCAGCCCCCCTCCCACACCTGTATATATGTCAGCCCCACCCCCCACACCAGTATATATGTCATCCCCCCATACCTGTATATATGCCAGCCCCCCTCACGCCTGTATATATGTAAGCCCCCACACACCTATATATATGTCAGTCCCCCACACCTGTATATATGCAAGCCCCCCTCACGCCTGTATATATGTCAGCCCCCCACACCTGTATATATGTCAGCCCCCACATACACAAATCTGTAAACACACAAGCCTCTGGCCCCTCCCTGTACACAAAAAGCCCCCTCCCTTTCCTTCACAGCCCCTACTTGTAAAGGAAATCTTCCTACCTAATCCCAGCTTATTTTCACAAAGCTGACATGTTGATGCTGACACAGAGGAGCACATTACAAGCTCACACGAGGGGTGCACATGCAAATAGTAGCCAGAGGTGGCAGTAAAGAGCTTGATGTCTGAATTCAATGACACAGAGAGCAGCAGAAGCTGCAAGATTGTTTCTATAGTGCACAACAAGGCTCCCTTTCACCCGCTCCTGACTTCCTCGGGCCACAGGGCCCCTTACAATTGTATCGGCTGTACCCCCCTGATGGCAGCCTTGGGTGCAGGGGACAGATCACACTGATATAGGGGTACAAAGGACACTGCAATAGGGGTGTCCTATTAGGGACCCCATCACCACTGGGTACAGAGACCCATTCCCACCTGGGGACAGGGACTCCTTCTCGCTTGGGGACAGGGACCCCTTCTTGCTTGGGGACAGGGACCCTTTCTGCCTTGGGGACAGGGACCCCATCACCCCTGGGGACGGGGCCCCCATCTCCCCTAAGGGCAGTAACCCCATTTTCCCTAGGGACAGGAACCCCATCTCCAGACCATGCTTCCTGTTTGGCTATGAGACAGCAAGTGAAGGGAAATCTGCTCAATGGGACACAGATGGTGAAAAAAAAATCTGACAGGAGTTATAACCCTATCTTGCTCTATCCAAAATGAAAAAAAACATTTTGCCTATAGTTCTACTTATATATAACCTCTATTCCCATCTTGTGCTTTGCAGGGGATCCAAAGTCTAATACCCCACAATAGTAAGGTGGACCTTGGCGATACAGCATAAGTCTCCTATATGTAGTTTCCTCTTTAAGCAGGTGATTGCCACAAAAGAATGTATACTACAAAACAAAACAAGAGCGCATCAAATCTAATGCCGCGTACACACGATCGGAAATTCGGCCAGCAAAAGACCGATGAGAGCTTTTGGTCCGAAAATGCGACCATGTGTATGCTCCATCGGACTTTTGCTGGCCGAATTCCAGCCAGCAAAAGATTCAGAGCATGTTCTTAATTTTTCGGTTGGAAAAAGTTCCTATCCGAAATAGTGATCGTCTGTAGCAATTCCGACGTGCAAAGTTCCTACGCATGCTCAGAAACAATTTGACGCATGCTCGGAAGCATTGAATTTCATTTTCTCGGCTCGTCGTAGTGTTGTACGTCACCACGTTCTTGACGGTCGAAAGTTCAGCGAACTTTTGTATGACCGTGTGTATGCAAGGCAAGCTTGAGCGGAATCCCGTCGGAAAAGCCATCATATCTTTTTCCGACCAAAATCCAGATTGTGTGTACGCGGCATAAGAGTATCAGCAAATGGACAGGTACAGTATATATGAATCGATTAGGGCTTTTGTTTTATCTAATGGTATCATGTTCACCTCCTTACTTCACACTTTGTGGACTGCCATTATCCACGATACACCGAATGTGTTTTTTGAAGATCTCTTGGAAATTTAATGTGGATTCCTGCTATTTATGCTTGTCAGCTTAGACACAAGCTGATGTTAGCTTGGCCACTCACTAAGGTAAGCTGCATACCTTGATTGAATGTTAAAGTGTAGGAATGGTGCTATTCCCCTCTTAATAAATATAAAATGGTGCTATTCTCCTCTTAATAATATACAATTGTGTGATAAACTAAAATTATAAAAATATACGCCAAAAATCACAAATAGAATAAGTGTGTTACAACCTCTGGTGGGTGTCAAAATGATGAGCTGCACCCGTACAATAATCATGCAGCAAACAATTTAATGTTCCTGATAACATCACTTTGAAACCCACCAGAGGGTGTAACACACCTATTCAACTTGTGGTTTCTGGAATACATCTTTTTTTTTTTAGTTCATCACATATCTTTATATTACCAGGAACATTAAATTGTTTTCTGCATGATTATTGTATGGGTGCAGCTCATTATTTTGACACCCACCAGAGGGTGTAACACACTTATTCTATTTGTGATTTTTGGCGTATATTTTTATAATTTTAGTTTATCACACAATTTTATATTATTAGGAACACTAAATTCCATCATTTGTACCCATCTACTAGCTTTGTGACAGGCAGGGGGTGCAACACACCTTACACCAAATCTTCTGATTTTAAAGCTGGTTAGAAATCCGAGTTTATCATTTTTTCCAAGGAGAGTAACACCACTACATGAATTTTTCTGGCCTAGGGCCTGACCCTATTAGTCAGAGGGTATAACACCGGGTTTTACAGCTTCACTACATCCTTTTTTTCTCATCTTATATTTTGACATCTTACTATCTCTGCATAAGATTAGTGTTAAGCCAAAGGCACAGTTAAATCATCAGGCACTTTATTAAGAGGAGAATAGTGCCTTTCCTACACTTTAACATTCATTTTGTATACTCCACCAAGGTGGTAGTATTATGTAGAGGCAGCAATTCCCCTTTCTCCTTTATACATCTCTTTATATATCTCCTATCATTTTATACAACTGTGGCATCTATTTACTGGACCTTACAATTAGGGCCACTTTCTTTTTGCTTGATAGATACCGTAGCGCAGGGTCAACCACTATTTCTCTGCATACCTTGATTAACATTTACCAGTCCATCTGCTGATACTCGTAAATGTGCTGCAGTTTTGTTTTGTTTTCTAGCATTGCAGGGGGTGACATCACTATTCTTCTGTCAAGCTTATTGAAGAACTACAAGCAACTCTGAGTCTTGCGAAAAGATGCCTCATTCCACTCCCTGTGAATAGGTGAACAGTGCTCAGTCCAACTCAATTGTGTCCCCTGGGAGTGAGACGGGAAGTTCCCATCCCACTGGCAGCCGAGGCTACAATTCATAATAAGCATGCACTGACTGCATCTGTTAGTGAAGTAAATATTTAATTTTGACCAGTTTGGTCCAAACAAACTATTTAAGCTTCACTAAAACATGGAGATCAGCTGTAAGGTTTCTTTAAGACATATATGTTATACAGGTTTTGTATACAGTAAAACCTTGGATTGCGAGCATAATTTGTTCCAGAAACCTGCATGTAATCCAAAGCACTTGTATATCAAAGCAAATTTCCCCATAAGAAATAATGGAAACTCAAATGATTCATTCCACAACCATTTATTCATAAGTCCTTCAGTTTATAGGCCATATAAAAAAGATTATAGCAATGTGAAGCCTCCACAAGGGGATTAGAAGCAAAATCCAGTAGGAGCTACAAAGTATAATAAAGAAGAAAGGCGCCTCTAAGTGTAGCAATATGGTTACATTTAATGAAGGTACAACATTTAGCAACTCACATGGTTGATGATTAAAACAGGCACATCTAAGTATGCAGGCATCCGGGGTAAAGCTGTCCACATAGACCGTCCTCCGCACCGCCAGCTCTCACCGATGTCAGTCTGCAATCGTGACTGGGAAGACTACCCTGCTGTAGAGCGCAGCATGGAAGGGATGATGTTGATGGCGGTGCGGAGGATGGTCCATTTGGACAGCTTTACCCCAGATTCCTGCATACTTACATGTGCCTGTTTTAATCATCAACCATGTGAGTTGCTAAATGTTGTACCTTCATTAAATGCAACCATATTGCTACAATTAGAGACGCCTTTCTTCTCTTTTATAGCCAGTTGGTACATGACGCTACTTGTATACCAAAACATCGCTTGTATATCAAGTAAAAATGTATTTAAAAATGTTGCTTGTCTTGCAAAACGCTCTCAATCCAAGTTACTCTCAAACCAAGGTTTTACCGTGCTGAAAATAAGCAATGTGTTGAAGTATTGCATACTTTTCTTCATCATGGGGCTCTAAATAGCTCATTTATTTTAGATCCCCTTCCCCGATCAAGCATAGGAAATATATCCACTCAATCCTTACAGAATGTTCTTTATTTAGTATACCATGCATAAGGGTTAAGCCTTCTCTACTTTGGAAGGATTTGCCCAACTAAACGGGACACAATGCATTGTATAATGGCATGGTAATTTTATACTGGAAGCAGCAACTGTAAACTGCCATTAAACACCATATGCCAGCAATTACAAATTTCACGAAGATATAATTGTCACTAAAAATCTGCATGTGTCCATAGGTTATAGGAGGTGAAGCAGACCTGAAAATAATGTTATATAAGTGTTGCTATGGTTCGCTTTACAACATATTATGAAGAGATAGGAATTCCACCATAAAATGCAATACACTCAGGACAGATGATTAACAACCCCACAGGTTTATTGCTTTCACCAAAAATGGTTACATCTGTTTTTCTATCTATTGACTTCAGATTGGGTTTTGAAATACTCTGGACAGATAATCCATCGATATGACACATGAATAATTGCTTAGTAAAGATCTGACGTTGCTTTGAATTTTTATGTACTAAAGATCTGATATTGCTTTGAGTTGTGAACCCAAGGACGCAGGAAGACAAGTAAAATACCAGGTCAGCAGTAAAGCCTCCACCTCCCATACATAAACATTATCTTCTACAGGGTAGAATTGAATTTTGTAAACACAAAGAAATCATTGTAGGTAGAATACCATGATGTGGATAGAACATGAGACAATTGATAAGTTCCAAGGGCCAGAAACTGTTAATTGAAGTGAGATGTAAGAGCTGCATAAGAGGACGGAAATACACACAGGGATATACAAAGAAAATACTTTTGTCACAGGGGATCCTTGAAGGAATGTAAACATCTCTGCACTATAAATAATTTATCTGAAATCCATAGATAGATAGATAGATAGATAGATAGATAGATAGATAGATAGATAGATAGATAGATAGATGCGGCTACTGGCTATTAATACTTCTGCCAATAAAGAAAACCTGAAAAAAATACAGAGGATGTCCTTGCTGACCTCCTGAAAATATTATTGCCTGGCTTTCTCAGACTTCAGTCCTTTTTAGGTCAAGTTTGACGTTTTAAGAAGTTATAATTTGCATACTCGTCCTTGGTCAGTGTCTTAGCAATTATAGTAGCTGTTGGGCCAGCATGACTATATTTTCAGAAGGAGAGGTCAGGAACAGCATTCTTAATATATATCTGTTAGCAAGTTTTTCTTTAAAGTCGATTTCCAGGCAATTTTTTAGCTGCCCCCTTCAAACAAGCTGGTATCTTTTTTACTTTAACTGCAGATGCAGACTACTTTTAGTTAGATTTTTGTGAATTTGCTGTGCCTTTAAAACCCTGCTACATAATGATATTACTGAACAGCAAATTCACAACATTCAATATGAAAGATGATATCTGAGGTGGGTGAATGGAGTGTTGGATGTTATTGATAATAGGTTAGGGAAGAATAGTTTAAAAAGTAGTATACTGGAGGAAGTCTTTCTTACAATATTTAGTGGAACCTATGTGCTCCAATGTTCCAATCTCACCAAACATTTTTTTGGTGGGGGAGAGCTAAAATCTTTGTTAATTGTTTTTATTGTTGTCTTTGAACTTAGTTGGGGAACATTTCTGCTCACTTCCCACGGACAGAAAGTGTGGGGACACTTCCCAGGGACACAAACATCAATAATAACATGCTAAAGCATCCATTCCACTATCCAAAACTAGATTTTCTAGTAAACCTCTTCTCTCAGTGAGATCAATGTAGAGTTTGTAAGTAATCACTATTTTTAAACACATACGTAAGAATAGGAAAAGTGGAAATATTACCTATTACAAACAAAACATGGCTAGCTTTTTTTTCACCTGCTTAATGAAAACAATATGGTTTCCTTTCATTTTGACCTATTTATAAACATTAATATACTGGGGGTTTTATAAACTTAATATAGTCATATGGCTCTGTTACTTATGTAGCAATAACTCACGGTAGAGCTGCTTGTTTAAGCGGGTCTGTTACCTTCACTTTGCTTCCCTCTGTTTCACCGGCATTAAGTCTAAGGGTTCCGTTGATTTTACTGCTGGACGACACACGCACCAACACTGGAGTGCGTTTTCAGTGCTTTATTAAACAGTCAAACTTTAGGAAGTAGCAGAAAAGAGACGGGAAAGGAAACCTTCAGGAGAAACTCAAATATCTTCTTATCGTAGATCTTACCAACAAATGTCCCGGTAGAATTCATATAATTATGTGGAATGCATTCCCCTCGTGGGATACACTCTTTCCTCGTCTGGATAGGCCTCTCTCACTGGTCTAGCAGCCAGTATGCAGCACGAATCTAAAGTCTATGCCACAGACTTGTTTGGGGGGTAAATCTGCACGATCTTCTGCCACAGGATGTATCAGATCTTCTGCAGTGAACAGTCAGTCACAGTGCTTGAACCTTTAAGCCGAACCGGCAACACTATGGTGTAGAATTACTTCTTTTGGATACGTCCTGCAACCGAGTCACTAGGCCCCTCTATAGGCCCGCAAGCTGCGCGATCTCTCCAAGATGGGTCCTCCCCTGGGATCTCCTCGGCTTTCCAGCTTCATCACACAGGACCGACAGCTCAGGACCATTCCTCGGCCACAGTGGTAGGCCCCAGACAAGCCTCTGGACCCACCCCTGCACCATAGCATCGTGGGCCTCCCAATCGGAGGACCACGAGGTAGCTCCTTAACGCATACCTGTCGGCCAGAAGGGCCAGCAGGTGGCTGTAAATGAACCCCAAAATATGGCGTCTGTCCCATAAATACCCCCTTCCCAGAATGCAACTCGGAGGACCACCTCCACCGAACGTGCCTCCGGGACAAAGGAGCATCTATTAGACATGTGCACACTGAAATATTTTGTTTCGGAATTTCTTTTTCGTCCGAAAAATAAATTTATTTAGTTACTCCCGAAATCCGTTTTTATTTAATTTGTTTTTCGTTAAAAGTTGCACCGAACATGCCTCCGGGACAGAGGAGCATCTATACACTTCGACACGTTGCCCTTCCAACACTGACTAATGGTAACAGCGACACCCACCGGTCAGCACAGAAGTACACACAACGTCAGCCAAGCTGGAACCGAGGCAAACTTTTAACCTTCCTAACACACAATTTACTTAATTTACCTAATCTGCGTTAGATTGTAAATCTACCAGCGCTACATACTCCCCCCACTACAATAGACGTTGTCCCCAACGTCTGTCCTTAACGCAGTAACAGTAACTCTCAAGCCTGAGAGTAGCATTTGAGTTTCTCAAAACTTTAGATAGGCAAAGACAAAGAGAAAAGGACAGTTAAAAGACGTTATGAGACTTATATCTATAAAACATTATGTTCACAGCTGCGAAGAAAACCACAATATAACTGTATACATCCCCACTAACTAGCTGAAAAGCCTCCCAGCTATACATATGATCCGATGATCCCTGAAAAAAAACATGATTAAACACACATATATACACACTACGCAACACCAGGAGCAAAGTCTCATTAAAAATGAGACTCTCTTCCTATGATCCATACCAAAATATATATATAATCTTTAGGAGTCCATCCCTGCATAAGAACTTTTCTTATAAAAGAAATCCGGCTAGCAAACAAAAGTCCTTGGATTTAAACACAGAACAGGATCTGTAGATCTTGACCACGCAGATCTCTTTGCCCTGTCGCTATCTAACTAGCTAACTTCAAGGTATTAGTGTCCACAATTACCAGTAGAACCGAGGATCTGGTAGAGTCACATATTTTCCTTCTTTATCTACAGTGGTAATAAAATATACAGCATTGTCCTTTCCTGCAGATTACCACTTTATCAGCAAAGAGGTGCCGACCATAGTTCCAATGAACAAAGCATCCGTCAAAACGTTCATCCATCCGGACGGAACATCCAGTCTTTCTAAAGGGCTTAGGCACAGACAAGTAGTCCCAAAAAGCTTCATTGTACCAAAGTTCCTGATTAGCTTCAATCTCCCGCATGACATCCTGGGGCACATAAGGGAATTCTAGTCCATACTCTGCAGCAACACGCTTGTTTAATATCCTTTGCAAGCGAGCATGTTTTGGCAAAGATCTGTCTTTTCCCATACCAGGCGGTACACAGGAGTCTAATGAACAACTTTTGACAAAGTCCCAGCAACAGAACTGTGTGTCTCCACACAGGGCGACGTCTTCCCAGAACTCATGGCAGTCCATTCAGGAAGGGTCATTGTGGAGGCAACATCTTCGCCTTGTGACCACAATAGCTCTTGCGACATAATTTCAAACCAGTCATCATCCCCGGAAAGATCCGACATGAATTCTATTTCTGAGTCTCTCAACTCCTCTGCTGGCAAATACTTATTTACAGTCCCCAACAATGGCTTACCCATCCCAGACGTAGACTCTGGTAGCTCCGGCTCAGGTAACCTCTGGAGTAGGCCTCGACCACAGCCACGAGAAGCCTTCACATAGCACACCTTCTTCTGAGTAGGCACCACAGGAACAGGTGTAGTGGACTCAGGAATGTCTCCTGATGAGACGGCAGCAGCAGTGTCTCTCTCCAAAACATTGTCGGTAGCAACAGGCGTAGTGGCGGCCCATTGCTCTCTCTCTGTAGCGATAGCAGCTTCCACTGTAGCGATACCTGTCACCCAATCCATCTGGTAGGCACGGGGTGGCATGGTAGGTGGCTCCACTACAAACAAATACTCTCCACACTGCGGACATCGACCGAATGGGCGAAGATGTACGGCCAATCCTCCACATCGATGGCAGGTCATGCCCAGTCCCTCCACATCTCCCGAGGTATACAGGACAAACTTCCCCTGCGGTTTCATTCGAACTCCAGTATCCGTGAGCAGAGTTCCAGATTGCACAGTGTTCATCACGGTGCTTGCAGAGAACACTCTGGGTCCCACAACCGATTGCAACGCCGGAAAAGACATGGCCACACTCTGATCTTTTCAGCACGATCACAAGGCCTCTCTTCTCCTCTGGTGCCAAGCACACTACACGCGTCCCACGCGGTAGCAAGTAGGATAACTCCTCCCACTTGTTCTTTCAGTCACGTAGCTCCCGGGCCTCTTCTGGCGCCCAGCGTCTACACACCCAAAAGCAAAGTCCTGCAGTTTAACCTTTCCTCTTCCTGAAAAGATATATATTTTTTCAAAGTCCAGCTCTCTCTCTGTAAACTCCCGGTAAAACACTCCACTGGGTTGCAATAATTGTCGGTCAACAAATCCCGGACAATGCCCCCACATGTAGCAATAACTCACAGTGGAGCTGCTGGTTTAAGCGGGTCTGTTACCCTCACTTTGCTTCCCTCTGTTTCACCGGCACCGAGTCTAGGGGTTCCATTGAGTTTACTGCTGGACGACACACGCACCAACACTGGAGTGCATTTTCAATGCTTTATTAAACAGTCAAACTTTAGGAAGTAGCAGGAAAGAGACGGAAAAGGAAACCTTCAGGAGAAACTCAAATATTTCTTATCTTAGATCTTAGCAACAAATGTCCCGGTAGAATTCATATAATTATGTGGAATGCATTCCCCTCGTGGGATACACTCTTTGCTCGTCTGGATAGGCCTCTCTCACTGGTCTAGCAGCCAGTACGCAGCACGAATCTAAAGTCTATGCCACAGACTTGTTTGGGGGGTAAATCTGCATGATGCTCTGAAACAGGATGTATCAGATCTTCTGCAGTAAACAGTCAGTCACAGTGCCTGAACCATTATGTCGAACTGGCGACACTATGCTGTGGAATTACTTCTTTTGGATACGTGCTGCAACCGAGTCACCAGGCCCCTCTATAGACCCTCACGCTGCGCGATCTCTCCAAGATGGGTCCTCCCCTGGGATCTCCTCGGCTGTCCAGCTTCGTCACACAGGACCGACAGCTCAGGAACATTCTTTGGCCGTGGTGGTAGGCCCCAGACAAGCCTCTGGACCCACCCCTGCGCCGTAGCATCGTGGGCCTCCCAATCGGAGGACCACGAAGTAGCTCCTTAACGCATACCTGTCGGCCAGAAGGGCCAGCAGGTGGCTGTAAATGAACCCCAAAATATGGCGTCTGTCCCATAAATACCCCCTTCCCAGAATGCAACTCGGAGGACCACCTCCACCGAACGTGCCTCCGGGACAGAGGAGCATCTATTAGACATGTGCACACTGAAATATTTCGTTTCAGAATTTCGTTTTCGTCCGAAAAATAAATTTATTTAGTTACTCCCGAAATCCGTTTTTATTTATTCTGTTTTTCGTTAAAAATTGCATTCGTCCGAAAATCCAAATTAAGGTTGAATCTGTCACTGAAGGCTTATGGTGTCTGTCGAATGTTCAAAGAAGATTCGACGGAGCAGCTAAACTGTACGACGCCATATAGTTTACCTGCTCCGTCTAATCTTCTTAGAATTTTCAACAGACACCATAAGCCAAAGTACGTGTGTACTTAATTCTAGCTATTTTACTGCTCCTCCTCTTTGGTTACAATCAGCAAATAACATTCATCATCATCATTATTTTTATCTATCTTTTCTCCCCTTCGTCGAATCTTTTCTCTCTATGTGGAATCTTTTCTCTCTATGTAGAATAATCTTGGACTAATAGAGTTAAGGTTAGGCACATTCGACCACAGGTTTGATGGACACAGATTGTTATTGTCATCATCATGTCGAATCTCCTATCTATATCGAACTGTTGTAGCAACGAAAATAAAAATAAAGCATTTGTTTATGTTGTATCTTTCATTTTTCGGATTCTGCACTTTCGTTATCGTTTGTTAAAAGCGCTACACTTATAATCTGTATTACAAAATTAATCAAAGGTGTGTTTGCATTTGTCTTTTAGAAAACATCTATTGCATTAGTCGCTTGTTCTGTGCTATAATAAATAAGCTCTTGCTCATTAAAATGGCTCCAACTGCAAAATTTCCTAAAATATTTTTAATTATTTTTTTATCTGAATTTACCACATAAAACAGACATTGCATCCCATCCTGTTGGGGTGCCTCATACTCACCAAAGATTTCTGGTTTAGATGTATAGAACAGGTAGCAGAAATGGAAGAACTCATCAATATTAGAAAGACAAAAAGTACAGCGCTAGAGAATTATAAAATGAAAAAAATGTAAAAATAATAACACTCAATGCAAATATGTGTGCCAATTTATTTGGACTGGATTAAATGTCAACACTGTGCGTGAGTCGATTGGAATAGTCTGCTGCACAGTGTTTCAGGGCTCTGGCAGGTTGTGCAATCAATCGCTGCTGGAATAGATGTTGTATGATACACACTCTTATGGCTTCTATCCGCAAATTTCCTCTATGGCCGCTAATATCTGTGAGCAACTAACAGATTGGATTGGAAGCTGTATACATTTGGCTGAGATGCTTCCCTTTGCTGGATGAACAACCAGAATAGGAGTTCACTTCTAGCCTTGCTTCATTAAGGCTTATACTGACCACCTGATCATGGTCATAAGCTTTTGGTAAGCCTCCTCTTTTAACACATTAGGGTGGTGGGATCCCCCGCTTTCTCCACTTTGGGTATTCAGATACTTCTTTACCTACAATTTGGAGACACCCTTCTATTCACTTGATGAACTGTTATTTTGGGTTCAGAGCCCTCTATATTTATGCCCATTCATTCACCTCATGGACTTTACTATACATGCACTAGCACTTTATTGTTTGAAGTTGTTAAATATTAATTGTTTGCTCATTGCTTATATTCACTTGTATGTACATGAATTCATAATTTTTATTTAATTGCGCAAGTGCTTTTTGATGGTTTATGTACTGTTGTTTGCTGTATATGTATTGCATTTTGGGTACATGTATTGATGCATTACCTTATATGAATTCTTTAATTTTTTTGGGCACAGTCACTTTTAAAGGGGAATCTTATTATGCTTATGTTTAAGTTAGGTGTGATCTGGAGACACATTTAATCTATACTGGCACAAATATTTCCATTGAGTGTTGTTATGTCTAATTTTTTCATTTGTACTTCTCTAGCGCTGCACTTTTTGTCTTTCTACACTGTGATACTTGGCCAGGGTATTGTGCTAGCAGCATTTGCACATAATGCGTGACCTTTTCCTTTTCTTTAACTCATCAATATTTCCCACGAGATTTAGCAGAGTATACTCACATAATGTCCAATTCTCTGTGATCTGCTTCGACCGGACACTTTGTGGACCTGTTGCAATTCAGGTCTGCGAGAGTCAGATGACTAGTGGGCCTACTCAGATCTTTAAATCTTTTAAATATATACAGTACCTCACAAAAGTGAGTAAACCTCTCACATTTTTGTAAATGTTTTATTATATCTTTTCATGTGACAACACTGAAGAAATGACACTTTGCTACAATGTAAAGTAGTGAGTGTACAGCTTGTATAACAGTGTAAATGTGCTGTAAATGTCCCCTCAAAATAGCTCAATACACAACCATTAATGTCTAAACTGCTGGCAACAAAAGTGAGTGCACCCCTAAGTGAAAATGTCCAATTTGGACCCAATCAGCCATTTCCCTCATTAGTGTTACAAGGTCTCAGGTGTGAATGGGGAGTAGGTGTGTTAAATTTGGTGTTATTGCTCTCACTTTCTCATACTAGTCACTGGAAGTTCAACATGGCACCTCATGGCAAAAAACTCTCTGAGTATCTGAAAAAAATAATTAGTGCTCTACATAAAGACGGCCTAGGCTATAAGAAGATTGTGAAGACCCTGAAACTGAGCTACAACATGGTGGCCAAGGTGGCCAAGTGTGTTATGGCGGCGGAGAGATAGGCAGAGAGACCGTGTCATTTGATTTAAGTTAGAGTGGGCAGGCGAGTCAGTTAGCTGCACTTACAGTGTATTGTATATATATATATATATATATATATATATATATATATATATATATATATATATATATATATATATATATATATATGCATCCTAGGTGTTGTGTGTGTGTGTGTGTGTGTGTGTGTGTGTGTATATATATATATATATATATATATATATATATATATATATATATATACACTGTATTCAATTTGGTAGATCCGCTCCTGTTATTCTCTTCCTACTGACAGGCAGACAGGTGTTTTTACAGTATTTGCAGCTACCTGAAGAAAATTGCTGGTGTTCTTCTGATCCTATTAGTACCACAGGCAAGCAGCTGCTGGATTTACAGTTAGTGTACTGCATCCTCTGCACAGTGTGCACCTAAAGCTCCCTGAAGACAATTGCTGTTGTTCTGATCCTATTAGTACCACAGGCAAGCAGCTGCAGTATTTACAATTAGTGTAGTGCATCCTCTGCACAGTGTGCACCTAAAGCTACCTGAAGACAATTGCTGTTGTTCTGATCCTATTAATACCACAGGCAGGCAGCTGCAGTATTTACAGTTAGTGTAGTGCGTCCTCTGCAAAGTGTGCACCTAAAGCTACCTGAAGAATACTGGTGGTGTTCTATTGATCCTATTAGTACCACAGGCAGGCAGCTACAGTATTTACAGTTAGTGTACTGCGTCCTCTGCACAGTGTGCACATAAAGCTACCTGAAGACAATTGCCATTGTTCTGATCCTATTAGTACCACAGGCAGCCAGCTACAGTATTTACAGTTAGTGTAGTGCATCCTCTGCACAGTGTGCACCTAAAGCTACCTGAAGACAATTGCTGTCCTTCTGATCCTATTAATACCACAGGCAGGCAGCTGCATTATTTATAGTTAGTGTAGGGCATCCTCTGCACAGTGTGCACCTAATGCTACCTGAAGAAAATTGGTGGTGTTCTTCTGATCCTATTAGTACCACAGGCAGGCAGCTGCAGTATTTACAGTTAGTGTACTGCGTCCTCTGCACAGTGTGCACCTAAAGCTACCTGAAGACAATTGCTGTTGTTCTGATCCTATTAATACCACAGGCAGGCAGCTGCAGTATTTACAGTTAGTGTAGTGCGTCCTCTGCACAGTGTGCACCTAAAGCTACCTGAAGACAATTACTGTTGTTCTGATCCTATTAGTACCAAAGGCAAGCAGCTGCAGTATTTACAGTTAGTGTAGTGCGCCCTCTGCACAGTATGCACATAAAGCTACCTGAAGACAATTGCCATTGTTCTGATCCTATTAGTACCACAGGCAAGCAGCTGCAGTATTTACAGTTAGTGTACTGTGTCCTCTGCACAGTGTGCACCCTAAACTACCTGAAGAATACTGGTGGTGTTATTCTGATCCTATTAGTACCACAGGCAGGCAGCTGCAGTATTTACAGTTAGTGTACTGCATCCTCTGCACAGTGTGCACCTAAAGCTACCTGAAGACAATTGCTGTTGTTCTGATCCTATTAATACCACAGGCAGGCAGCTGCAGTATTTACAGTTAGTGTACTGTGTCCTCTGCACAGTGTGCACCTAAAGCTACCTGAAGACAATTGCTGTTGTTCTGATCCTATTAGTACCACAGGCAAGCAGCTGTAGTATTTACAGTTAGTGTAGTGCATTATCTGCACAGTGTGCACCTAAAGCTACCTGAAGAATACTGGTGGTGTTCTTCTGATCCTATTAGTACCACAGGCAGGCAGCTGCAGTATTTACAGTTAGTGTACTGCGTCCTCTGCACAGTGTGCACCTAAAGCTACCTGAAGACAATTGCTGCTGTTCTGATCCTACTAATACCACAGGCAGGCATCTGCAGTATTTACAGTTAGTGTACTGTGTCCTCTGCACAGTGTGTACCTAAAGCTACCTGAAGAAAATTGGTGGTGTTCTTCTGATCCTATTAGTACCACAGGCAGGCAGCTGCAGTATTTACAGTTAGTGTAGTGCATCCTCTGCACAGTGTGCACCTAAATCTACCTGAAGGCAATTGCTGGTGTTCTTCTGATCCTATTAGTACCACAGGCAGGCAGCTGCAGTATTTACAGTTAGTGTACTGCGTCCTCTGCACAGTGTGCACCTAAAGCTACCTGAAGACAATTGCTGTTGTTCTGATCCTATTAATACCACAGGCAGGCAGCTGCAGTATTTACAGTTAGTGTAGTGCGTCCTCTGCACAGTGTGCACCTAAAGCTACCTGAAGAATACTGGTGGTGTTCTATTGATCCTATTAGTACCACAGGCAGGCAGCTACAGTATTTACAGTTAGTGTACTGCGTCCTCTGCACAGTGTGCACATAAAGCTACCTGAAGACAATTGCCATTGTTCTGATCCTATTAGTACCACAGGCAGCCAGCTACAGTATTTACAGTTAGTGTAGTGCATCCTCTGCACAGTGTGCACCTAAAGCTACCTGAAGACAATTGCTGTCCTTCTGATCCTATTAATACCACAGGCAGGCAGCTGCATTATTTATAGTTAGTGTAGGGCATCCTCTGCACAGTGTGCACCTAATGCTACCTGAAGAAAATTGGTGGTGTTCTTCTGATCCTATTAGTACCACAGGCAGGCAGCTGCAGTATTTACAGTTAGTGTACTGCGTCCTCTGCACAGTGTGCACCTAAAGCTACCTGAAGACAATTGCTGTTGTTCTGATCCTATTAATACCACAGGCAGGCAGCTGCAGTATTTACAGTTAGTGTAGTGCGTCCTCTGCACAGTGTGCACCTAAAGCTACCTGAAGACAATTACTGTTGTTCTGATCCTATTAGTACCAAAGGCAAGCAGCTGCAGTATTTACAGTTAGTGTAGTGCGCCCTCTGCACAGTATGCACATAAAGCTACCTGAAGACAATTGCCATTGTTCTGATCCTATTAGTACCACAGGCAAGCAGCTGCAGTATTTACAGTTAGTGTACTGTGTCCTCTGCACAGTGTGCACCCTAAACTACCTGAAGAATACTGGTGGTGTTATTCTGATCCTATTAGTACCACAGGCAGGCAGCTGCAGTATTTACAGTTAGTGTACTGCATCCTCTGCACAGTGTGCACCTAAAGCTACCTGAAGACAATTGCTGTTGTTCTGATCCTATTAATACCACAGGCAGGCAGCTGCAGTATTTACAGTTAGTGTACTGTGTCCTCTGCACAGTGTGCACCTAAAGCTACCTGAAGACAATTGCTGTTGTTCTGATCCTATTAGTACCACAGGCAAGCAGCTGTAGTATTTACAGTTAGTGTAGTGCATTATCTGCACAGTGTGCACCTAAAGCTACCTGAAGAATACTGGTGGTGTTCTTCTGATCCTATTAGTACCACAGGCAGGCAGCTGCAGTATTTACAGTTAGTGTACTGCGTCCTCTGCACAGTGTGCACCTAAAGCTACCTGAAGACAATTGCTGCTGTTCTGATCCTACTAATACCACAGGCAGGCATCTGCAGTATTTACAGTTAGTGTACTGTGTCCTCTGCACAGTGTGTACCTAAAGCTACCTGAAGAAAATTGGTGGTGTTCTTCTGATCCTATTAGTACCACAGGCAGGCAGCTGCAGTATTTACAGTTAGTGTAGTGCATCCTCTGCACAGTGTGCACCTAAATCTACCTGAAGGCAATTGCTGGTGTTCTTCTGATCCTATTAGTACCACAGGCAGGCAGCTGCAGTATTTACAGTTAGTGTACTGCGTCCTCTGCACAGTGTGCACCTAAAGCTACCTGAAGACAATTGCTGTTGTTCTGATCCTATTAATACCACAGGCAGGCAGCTGCAGTATTTACAGTTAGTGTAGTGCGTCCTCTGCACAGTGTGCACCTAAAGCTACCTGAAGACAATTACTGTTGTTCTGATCCTATTAGTACCAAAGGCAAGCAGCTGCAGTATTTACAGTTAGTGTAGTGCGCCCTCTGCACAGTATGCACATAAAGCTACCTGAAGACAATTGCCATTGTTCTGATCCTATTAGTACCACAGGCAAGCAGCTGCAGTATTTACAGTTAGTGTACTGTGTCCTCTGCACAGTGTGCACCCTAAACTACCTGAAGAATACTGGTGGTGTTATTCTGATCCTATTAGTACCACAGGCAGGCAGCTGCAGTATTTACAGTTAGTGTACTGCATCCTCTGCACAGTGTGCACCTAAAGCTACCTGAAGACAATTGCTGTTGTTCTGATCCTATTAATACCACAGGCAGGCAGCTGCAGTATTTACAGTTAGTGTACTGTGTCCTCTGCACAGTGTGCACCCTAAACTACCTGAAGAATACTGGTGGTGTTATTCTGATCCTATTAGTACCACAGGCAGGCAGCTGCAGTATTTACAGTTAGTGTACTGTGTCCTCTGCACAGTGTGCACCTAAAGCTACCTGAAGACAATTGCTGTTGTTCTGATCCTATTAGTACCACAGGCAACCAGCTGTAGTATTTACAGTTAGTGTAGTGCATTATCTGCACAGTGTGCACCTAAAGCTACCTGAAGAATACTGGTGGTGTTCTTCTGATCCTATTAGTACCACAGGCAGGCAGCTGCAGTATTTACAGTTAGTGTACTGCGTCCTCTGCACAGTGTGCACCTAAAGCTACCTGAAGACAATTGCTGCTGTTCTGATCCTACTAATACCACAGGCAGGCATCTGCAGTATTTACAGTTAGTGTACTGTGTCCTCTGCACAGTGTGTACCTAAAGCTACCTGAAGAAAATTGGTGGTGTTCTTCTGATCCTATTAGTACCACAGGCAGGCAGCTGCAGTATTTACAGTTAGTGTAGTGCGTCCTCTGCACAGTGTGCACCTAAATCTACCTGAAGGCAATTGCTGGTGTTCTTCTGATCCTATTAGTACCACAGGCAGGCAGCTGCAGTATTTACAGTTAGTTTACTGCATCCTCTGCACAGTGTGCACCTAAAGCTACCTGAAGACAATTGCTGTTGTTCTGATCCTATTAGTACCACAGGCAGGCAGCTGCAGTATTTACAGTTAGTTTACTGCATCCTCTGCACAGTGTGCACCTAAAGCTACCTGAAGACAATTGCTGTTGTTCTGATCCTATTAATACCACAGGCAGGCAGCTGCAGTACTTACAGTTAGTATACTGTGTCCTCTGCACAGTGTGCACCTAAAGCTACCTAAAGAAAATTGGTGGTGTTCTTCTGATCCTATTAGTACCACAGGCAGGCAGCTGCAGTATTTACAGTTAGTGTAGTGTGTGTGCACCTAAAGCTACCTGAAGACAATTGCTGTTGTTCTGATCCTATTAATACCACATGCAGGCAGCTGCCGTATTTACAGTTAGTGTACTGTGTCCTCTGCACAGTGTGCACCTAAAGCTACCTGAAGACAATTGCTGGTGTTCTCATACTAATAATACTACAGGCAGGCAGTTGATTCTGCTAGCTGCAGTATCAGTATATATATATATATATATATATATATATATATATATATATATATATATATACATCCCAGCTTTGTGCAGCTACATCTCACTGCAGGCCATTAGTATGTCTGGAAGGCCAACAAGGAGAGGCAGATAGTCACAAGCCAATAAAAGAGGGCAAGCAGGCTCTGTGTCTAGAGGCAACAGTGCTGGTCGTGGAAACGGTACATCCTCATCAGCACGAGGCTGTGGGACACGCTTGTCCTTTTTTTCCTCAGCTGGCCGTGTTGAGCTGCAACATGCGGAAGACTTGGTAGAGTGGATGACCAAGCTGTCCTCATCCTCCTCATCCTCTCTCACCCAGGCTCAGGGTACTTTGTCTGGCAAAGTAGCTGCCAACGCGGCCTCTTCCCTTGGCTCAATGGCATCAGTCACTCCTTCCCTAGCCCCACCATGTCCTCCTGAGGAGTCCTCCGAACTGTTTGACCACAGTGTTGGGTACATGCTCCAAGAGGATGCCCAGCGTTTTGAAGGCTCCAATGATGGTACCCAGCTAAAGGAAGGCAGTAACGTGAGCCCAGAGAGAGGGGGTGCCCAAGGACAGAAACCTGGCAGTCATGTTCCCCCTGCTGCAGCATACTGCCAGCTTTGCTCCAGTGATGAGGAGGTAGGGGATGATGAGGTCACTGACTCCACGTGGGTGATTGATAGGAGAGAGGAGGAGGAGGAGGAGGAGGCACATCTCCAATGAGGCAGCAAGCCCTCCAGGGGCCAGCTTAAGGGCAGCACACTGACTGCATCACACCGCAGAGCTCCGCATGTGCAGGGCGCTGCTGTCTCTGGGCATTATTCCAAAAGTTCTTTGGTGTGGGCCTTTTTTGAGACAAGTGCATCAGATCCCACTGCTGCTATTTGCAACATATGTCTCAAGCATATCTCGCGTGGCCAAAACATCCCCCGCTTGGGCACCACATGCTTGACCAGACATATGTCGACCTTCCATGCCGTTCTTTGGCAAGTGTACCTAAAAGACCCACACCAAAGAACAAAGCGGACCTCTCCTTGCTCCTCATCACCTGGGATCTCCAACCCCACTATACCTTCAGTCTTCTCTGAAACCTGCACTGAGAGGAATGAAGGTGTAGAATTAGGTGTGTCACAGCCAAGTACTTGCGGGCAATCTGCTATCGGTTCTCCAACATCAGATTGTACCAGGCAAATTTCCCTGCCCCAGCTGCTGCACCGCCGAAAGAAGTTCTCTCCCAGCCATCCACATGCCCAGCGGTTGAATGCTAGCTTGGCTAAATTGCTAGCACTTCAACTGCTGCCTTTTCAGTTGGTAGACTCTGCCTCCTTCCGTGAGTTGGAATGTGCGGTTTCTCGGTGGCAGGTTCCCAAACGCCACTTTTTCTCATGGAAGGCGATTCCGGCTCTCTATCGGCATGTGGAAGGCAATGTCTTAGCTTGCTGGACAGGGCGGTCAGCAGTAAGGTGCATATTACTGCTGACTCATGGTCCAGCAGGCATGGACAGGGATGTTACCTATCTTTCACTGGGTGACTCTTCTGGCAGCTGGGAAGGATGCAGGACAAGGTGCAGTAGTGTTGGAGGTTGTTCCGGCATCACGCCTCCAAAATTCTACTAGTGGTCATTTTGCCATACCTCTCTCCTCCACCCCCTCCTCTTCTTCTTCCTCCATGGCCTCTTCCTGTGCTGATTTGTCCTCGGAACCAGCGGTGCTCCGTAGGCATTCAAGGGGCTACGCAAGCACGTAGGCAAAAAGATGTCATGCGGTGCTTGAGCTGGTGTTTTTGGGGGACAGGAGCCACACTAGGGCGGAGATTCTGTCAGCTCTGCAGGGGCAGGTTCAGAGGTGGTTGATGCCACACCAGCTTAAGGCAGGTATGGTGGTTTGCGAAAATGGCACCAACCTCCTCTCCGCCCTCCGACAGGGACAACTAACCCATGTGCCCTGTTTGGCTCACGTCCTTAACTTGGTGGTGCAGCAGTTCTTGGGCAGGTACCCAGGCTTACAGGATGTCCTGAGGCAGGCCAGGAAAGTCAGTCTGCATTTCCGCAGGTCATATAATGCCAGTGCTCGGCTGGCTGACCTCCAAAAGGAATTTAACCTGCCCAAGAACCGCCTAATCTGTGACATGCCCACCAGGTGGAACTCAATGTTGGCCATGCTGCAGTGGCTGCACACGCAGCAGAGGGCCATCAATGAGTGCCTATGTGACTATGGCACCAGGACAGTGTCAGGGGACCTTGGTTTTTTTCCCCCACGCCAGTGGGCTATGATCAGGGATGCATGCACTGTTCTGTCACCATTTGAGGAGGCCACAAGGATGAGCAGTAACAGTGCATGCATCAGTGACACTGTCCCTCTTGTCCACCTGTTGGAGCACACGCTGCATGGAATAATGGACAGGGCACTTGAGGCAGCACAGAGGGAGGAAGAGGAGGACTTCCTTACCTCTCAAGGCCCCCTTTATCCAGACAGTGTTCCTGCGTGCCCACCGATCACACAGGAAGAGGATGAGGAGGAGGACTGTGTCAGCATGGAGGTGGAGCCTGGCACTCAGCATCAGTCTTCAAGGGATCATTTACAGTTCGAAGAAACCCATGGAATTGTACGTGGCTGGGAGGAGGTGGCTGCAGATCATGTCGTACTTAGTGACCCAGAGGACTCTGGATCGAATGCCTCAGCAAACCTAAGCTGCATGGCCTCCCTGATCCTGCAAAGCCTGCGGAAGGATCCTAGTATTCGTGGTATCAAGGGGAGGGATGATTACTGGCAACCCTCCTTGATCCACGTTACAAGGGTATGGTTGTGGACCTTATCTTGCCGTCGCAGAGGGAGCAGACAATGGAACATCTTCGGGAGGCCTTGCAGAAAGGTTTGTGCAATGCGTTTCCAGAGCCTGGGAGGTTACAATTTCCTGGTCCTCCTGGACAACGTGTTGCTGAGGCTTCGGTCAGTCACAGAAGGAGCGGTGGAGAAGGTGGCCATCTGATCGATGCATTAAGACAATTTTTTAGTTAGCAGCCCCAAGGTCTGATCGGTTCCAGCAACCATCGCCAGCGTCTGATTCACGTGGTTCAGGATTACCTAGGGGCAAGATCAGACTTGGACACCTTTCCCACCAAAAATCCTTTGGGTTACTGGGTCTTGAGGATGGATCACTGGCCAGAGCTTGCACAGTATGCAATTGATCTACTGGCCTGTCCTGCATCCAGCGTTCATTCGGAACGCACATTCAGTGCTGCTGGAGGCTTTGTAACCGATCACAGGGTGCCCCTGTCCAACGAATCGGTCGATTGGCTGACCTTCATAAAAATGAATCAGTCTTGGATCACCAGCTACCAAGCACCTGATGCTGATGTAACCAATTGATTTTTTTTAATGTGAGATCCCTTCAAGACTGCCTATGCTGATGCTGAGTGACTATCCTGTTATGCTGAGTGACAATCCTCTTCTTCCTCAATTTTCATGCTGATAGCTTGTAAGAACATTTTTGGTTCTGAGCACCGCCACCAGTGGCCAAGGCCCTTTGCAGCAGGGCTTATTCCTGCGCTCCAACTATAGTATCTGTGAGGGGTTGCAGTGTTGTGGCACCAGCACCAGTGCCCAAGGCCCAATTTTTCAGCCTCTGTTTAACAGGGGGGTGTAATTACAATTTTTGATGCAATACTTTGCAGCAGGGCTTATTCCTGCACTCCAACTAGAGTATCTGTGAGGGGTTGCAGTGTTGTGGCACTAGCACAAGTGCCCAAGGCCCAATTTTTCAGCCCCTGTTTAACAGGGGCATGTAATTACAGTTTTTGATGCAATACTTTGCAGTAGGGCTCATTCCTGCACTCCAACTATAGCATCTGTGAGGGGTTGCAGTGTTGTGGCACCAGTGCCTAAGGCCCAATTTTCTGGCAGTGTTCAACAGGGACATGTAATTACAATTCTTGATCTAATATTTCACAGCAGAGCCCATTCCTGCGCCCACAAAGAGTAACTGTGAAAGCTTAGTGTTGTGGCAACACCACCACCACCAAAGGCCCAATTTTTCTGCCCCTGTTCAACAATGGCATGTAATTACAATTCTTGATCTAATATTTCACAGCAGGGCCCGTTCCTGCGCCCACAAAGAATAACTGTGAGGGCTTACAGTGTTTTGGCAAAACCAACACCTAAGGCCCCAATTTCTGCAGAGCATATAGGGCAGGCCCCTACTTTCAAACATCCAACTTACAAACGACTCCTACTTGCAAACAGAAGGAGACAACAGGAAGTGAGATGAAATCTACCCCTAGGAAGGAAAATTCTCTCCTGTAAGAGTTAATATGGGAAAAATGTGTCTCCTCTTCACTGATGCTTTATCACCAATCCTTGTTTCACTAAAAACCCCAATTTTTCAGAAAACATTTGTCATTGGGACAAAAATTGAGGTGAAATCTTCTGAAGAGGTGCACAGACAGCAAAACAAATGTTACAGGGGTAATAACCCTTCTCTATGTTTTCCAAAAAGTTTAAAAATAGATTTGGCTGGAGCTACACTTTAAAAATGTACCAGTTCAAAATTATAAACAGATTCTACTTAACAACAAACCTACAGTCCCTGTCTTGTTTGCACTGCCTGTATACTGATGTTCAGAGTTTATAGGGCCTGAGGGCTCCACGCCTTTCCTTTTTTAATTTGGGTGCGGGGTTCCCCTTAATATCCATACAAGACCCAAAGGGCCTGGTAATTGACTGTGGGGTCTCACTGATTTCCATCCATATTGCCGGGACCCAACATTACATTAAAGCCTCAAGCCATTTTAAATGACTTTTATTCCTTTAAAAATGTAATTTTGTGCAGGGACTGTTCTAAGCACGGGAAACACACGCCACTTTACAGTCTTACTATAGACACCCCCCAGGTACGATATTTAAAGGAATATTTCACTTTTATTTTTTCACTTTAAGCATCATTAAAATCACTGCTACCGAAAAAACTACAGTTTTAACGTTTTTTTTAGCATTGATACATGTCCCCTGGGGCAGGACCCGGGTCCCCAAAACCTTTTTAGGACAATAACTTGCATATTAGCCTATAAAATTAGCACTTTTGATTTTGAACGTTCGAGTCCCATAGACTTTAATGGGGTTCTAAAGTTTGCGTAAACTTTCGATCCGTTCACAGGTTCTGGTGCGAACCGAACCAGGGGGTGTTCAGCTTATCCCTACTTAGGGGTGTACTCACTTTTGTTGCTAGTGGTTTAGACATTAATGGCTGGGTGTTGAGTTATTTTGAGGAGACAGAAAATTTACACTGTTATACAAGCTGTATACTCACTACTTTTACATTGTAACAAAGTGTAATTTCTTCAGTGTTGTCACATGAAAAGATATAACAAAATATTTACAAAGATGTTAGGGGTGTACTCACTTGTGTGAGATACTGTATATTTGTTATGAGTGGCATTTTATGATGATGTTATATATTATAACATTCTGTATATGATGAATGCAGGAATGCTCATATATTTATGTACATAATATCTTAATATACACATTTTTGTTTAAATTTATGGTAATCCGTTGGAGCCCAACACACTGACTGTATCCTCCACTTCCAGTGGTAAAGGTTTTTCTTGCGAGCTAGTATGCCGGTTCTCATTAGCAAAAGAAGAGAAAGATCTACTTGAAACACGTTCTCCTTGTATCACACAGTCCTCCGAGTTGGCTATCAATGAGGCGTATTCGGTTGGAGCAGGATAACTATCCCAGGATACCAAGCAGGCACTGAGCTGCCAGCACACACTCAGCGGTCTGGACACTGAGCCTCTGACAGTTCTCACTCTGCACACAAGGTTGATGACAGCAAGCTGATAGTGGCTTGCTTCTTTGTTCATCATACTGCCCCCTTTGTTTCCACCTATGTGAGTATGACCTTTTTATCATTCTTTGTGTTTTGCATAGGTGGATACTCTCCTCTTCATCGGCAACAGTGCACTTTCAGCATTAGTTTCCCTTGTCTAGTGCAGGGCTACCCACTCAAGTCCAATCACTGTTTACATTGTACATAATTTTATCATTTTTGTTTCAACTAGCTTGGTGCTTTTTAGCCGGGGTGCACACTGCCCGCGACTTCAAAGTCGGACCCCAGTGTGACTTCGGTGCAATTTGCATGCAACTTCTTTAACCAAAAGTAGTGCAGGAACCTTTTTCTAAGTCAGAGCGCCTCAAGTGCTCCAAAGTCGGAGTGATTGTCCCATCAGTGTGAACTGGGCCTAATTTTTATTTTGCTACTGTGGGCCAGTTTGAATACTTTCCACTTTTCACCTTCCAGTTAGATTTCCTCCAGTAAAAGCTTCTCTCATTACATTGTTTAGCACTCAGCTTTTGTTCTAGTTGTTACTCAGATCTTTCCCCCTGCTTTACCCCCACTCTCTTTCCTCCCTTTGATTTTACCGCTTCCCCTTTTTTTTCCCTCCCTTTCACCTCCCTTTACCAACCTGCACCTCTACATTAAGGCTTCACTGACACAGAATAGGATACTGAATTTACACCATGCATCGCTTTGTTCTAGTTTTCTTACTCTTGGTATAGGATAAAACATACTGACCTTCACTATACTGTACCTCTTATATGTCTACTAGGGATGGGCGAACGGTTCAGCCTGAGCATAAGTTCAGGCCGAACTTTGGTTGTTCGGATGTTCAGCGAACAATGAACTTTATGCGGTGTTCGCAGCAAATTAGAAAGCCACGGAACCCCATTAAAGTCTAAGGGACATTAACATGAAAAACCAAAAGTGCTTATTTTAAAGGCTTATATGCAAGTTATTGTCATGAAAAGTGTTTAGGGACCTGGGTCCTGCCCCAGGGGACATGTATCAATGCAAAAAAAAGTTTTAAAAACATAAATATTTTCGGGAGAAGTGATTTTAATAATACTTAAAGTGAAACAATAAAAATTAAATATTCCTTTAAATATCGTGCCTGGGGGTTGTCCTTAGTATGCCTGTAAAGTGGCGCAGTTTTCCCGTGTTTAGAACAGTACCACAGCAAAATTAAATTCCTAAAGGAAGAAAAGTCATTTAAAACTGATCGCGGCTGTAATGAATTGTCGGGTCTCAGCAATATAGATAAAACTCATTAAAAAGAGCAGCATTGGTTCCCCCCCCAGTCCATTACCAGGCCCTTTGGATCTGGTATGAATACTAAGGGGAACCCCGAACCAAAAATGTAAAAGAATCTGGTCTGGTATGGAAATTAAGGGGAACCCTGCGTCAAATAAAAAAAAAATGGAGTAGAGGTCCCCCCAAAATCCATCCAAATCCATCCAAATCATCCTTCAGATGAGCACGCAACCTGGCAAGCCGCAGAAAAAGAGGGGGGGCGAGAGAGCTCCCCCTCCTGAACTGTACCAGGCCACATGTCCTCAACATGGGGAGGATGTTTTGGGGTCCCCCCCAAAACATCTTGTCCCCATGTTGATGGGGACAAGGGTCTCGTCCCCACAAGCCCGGAGTTTGTGGGGGTCAGCGGGCGGGGGGCTTATCGGAATCTGGAATCCCCCTTTAACAAGGGGACCCCCAGATCCCACCCCCCCTCATGTGAATGGGTATGCCTACCAATTCACCCAAAAAAGTGTTAAAAATTGTAAAAATGACAGGAGACACTTTGGGACAAGTCCTTTATTAAAAAAATAAAAAAATAAAAATGTCTCACCATCAGTTTCACATGACTTTTTTTCCTTTAGAAATGTCATTTTGCCGTGGTACTGTTCTAAACACAGGAAAAATGCGCTACTTTACAGGCATAATAAGGACACCCCCCCCCCCCCCCCGGCACGATATTTAAAGGAATATTTCATTTTTATTGTTTCACTTTAAGCATTATTAAAATCACTGCTCCCGAAAAAACTGCTGTTTTAAAACTTTTTTTGCATTGATACATGTCCCCTGGGGCAGGACCCGGGTCCCTAAACACTTTTTATGGCAATAACTTGCATATAAGCCTTTAAAATGAGCCCTTTTGTTTTTTCATGGTCGTGTCCCATAGACTTTAACGGTGTTTGCGTGTTCGTCCAAATTTTTCGCCTGTTCGCATGTTCTGGTGCGAACCGAACCAGGGGGTGTTCGGCTTATCCTTAATGTCTACTACTGTTTTGTTGTTTATTCTGCCACCTTATGGAAGAATCCTTCCTTGTAATCTTTCCTTTGAGGAGATTGGTTACCCCATTACAGTTTATCTATTTGTTTCTTGTTTGCTATTTTTTTAAAGTCTTAAGGAGGGCTTCTGCCTCCCATGGTTTTACCGTTCTTTGGTATATATAAAGCTTAATAATATCCTTGTGAAAAAGAAACAAACAGCACAAGAGCTGCCTTCACAAACACAAAATAACCTGGTATGTGACAACAGAAAACAATGGAGATTATAAAGTATGGTGGTTGTCTAAATCAGGGTATTCCATTTAAATATAAAAAGATGCTAAGAGACATATACGTTTTTTAACATTTTTAATGACTCCCGATACTAAAGCAGGAGCAATTCAAAGACCACTGAAAGCCTTTAATTTGGCTTTATTTCATAATAATTCCCTTTTTTAAAGGAAAGATATTTATCGTTATGAAATGTAGCCTAAATGAAGTAAGTAATGTTTTTTAAGGTAATTTTCCTCCCAAGCTTTGCCTGGAGAGGATGTAGTGGTGGAAGGCCTTTGCCTCCCAAGCTTTTCCCTGGGGAGGGTGAAGCTGCAGAGCGGTGCAGTTTTTTATTTTCCAAGCACCCTGTTTTGGAGAAAGAAGCTAAAGCCAAGAAACGGTGTCTGTTCTGGTAGCTGTCTATCTAGATAGGAAAGGAAATGTAGATTCTGGGCTCTCGGAATCTGCATTAGCTTGTGGCAGACGCATAAAGGATTCTACATCTATAGAGTTTACTGAAAAGTCTACTAAGCAGAGGGGTTTTTGCTGTTTTTTGGGGTATCCTGTACCCCTAAACCTCTCATTGTAAGACAACTGAGCCAATAAATTGTAAAAAAAAAAAAAATTAAGGAATTGAAATCTGCCTTTCACTGTCAGTGTGTCAAGTGTTGTTTGGGGACAGTTACAGGGCATGTCACCAGCCGGGAGAACAGAAAAGCTCTTTAAAAAGCGAGCAGCACCTTAGAGGGACATTGCTTCATTATGTTAAACAATGAACTTTCACTGGGAAAATGTGCTCTATTATAAAAACTTTAGGGGAAAGTGAATTTGGTTACTGATAATACAAAAGATATGAATTCTCCAAAGACTGATTTTCCTGTGAATTTAGAGCACATTGTATACAAACTGTGATAGGCATCTCATTTCATGACTCGGAATGCTGTCAACTCTAGTGATCAATAAGTGCTATGATACACAGAGCTATATACTGGAGATATTAAAAATAAAAGCTTTGTATGTGCTTGGTTTTTCAAAAGCGACTACAGGGTTCCTCTAAAATGACACATAAGCACTTGTAATCTTTTGCAAAAGTGATAAAGATCAAGGGTTGTCAGAAGGCATTTTTGGAAAATAAACTGACTTGATAATACCACTAGAACAAGCCTGTAATCACCAGTATATTGACTGAACCCTTAGTGTGTATGTGTGTGTCATTCTATGATAACACTGATCCCAAGTGGATTAGTCCAGTTGCTTTTATATGTATAGCTATCAATTTGCTGGGTACCCATATTATTTAGTGTTGGACTAGGTACAGATAGCTGCTGGATAGAAGGATCTGACAGCACCTTAGTGAAAAAATGATTGTTTTATATGGTCAATGCTTTACGAATGAACAAGGACTGGTGACTGTGTCAGGGCCCAAAGTCCCAGAAGTCAATATGTACATTAGGCATGAGTTGTGGATGAGATTTGGAGTTGGGTCAGACTTGGGTTCAAGGCCAACCCAGGTCATTCAACATTCGCGGACCAGGCAAACTATTTGGCCTATTTTTGGGCAATGTAGACAAAAAGCTGAAGATTATGGGTAGTCATTGATCAAATGTAATTAAGCAGGATGGTTGGGCAGTTTTCTCCCCATTGTCTTGAAACACTGTTAGGAAGGATACAGATTTGTGGTCTCTGGCAGATTTGTAGTCTCTGGCAGCAGGGGCCATTCTGGAGACTAACTCTGCTATGTACAAAGATCCTGCAGCCTGTGGAGCTGTGTGCCTATCTGCAGCTGCATATAAACATACACTTCCTAACACCACTGAGTGATCTTTTACATTTATGTATTATACACGGCACTGGTTCCAACAGCGCTCATTACTCTTACATAAAAGTGAAAGATCCCACAGCACTGCAGGGCTGTGTGACTTATTGGCTGGGGCTATGTACTGTATGTGTACAAGCTCCAGCAGATAAATTACAGAGAGTCACAGACCTGAGAGATTTTATACCATTATGTTGAGGCAGTGCTGATTGATCTTTCATACCAGTAAAAGTGCAGTCATCTTATGGAGGGGATGGGTTCAGTGCTGGCTGAACCTCCCCTCCTAGAAACACCTAAAATTTGTGCTTTAGAAATTGCATTTACATTAGGGGACATTATACTGCCCCTTAAAAAAATTGAAAATTGTCTCCTTAAAATTCTAATAAGGCCATTATCCAGGCATTGACCCTGGATGGCCAGAAAAAAAGAGGGCAGCAAGCATACAGCCCCCCTTCCTGAGCCAGGTCAGGCCACATACCTTTTAACATTGGAGGTACCTTGCAAGGGGGTGGTGAATCCCCCCCCCTTTGCTAGGTACCTTGTCCCAATATGGAGGTACAAGGACCACTTTTCCACATCCAGTTCCCCAATACTGATAATAATTGGACACTTTAATTGACAATGGATGTACATCTCCGGACTTACATCTCTTGTCAACATGTGGTCTAGTCCAGGGGTCCAGGGGCACTGTGCAAGGAGTGACTGCCATTAGTACATGTTAGCATGCTGTCAGGGCTGGGCTCAGCCCTTCCTTCTCTGAGCTGGCCACTCAGCTGTCGGATAATTGCCAGCTCCTATCTCTCCACAGTGACTCACCTGTTGATAATATCCTGCTCGTCAGTCCTGCCTACTTAAGCCTTTCCAGTCCAAATGATCTCTGCCTTCACCTTGGTCACATCTCTAGAGACGCTCTCCTGTGTTCCTGTTAAAGACTTGCTTGGCTGACATTCCTTCTGGCTCCAGATCCTGCTTGCTGTTCTACTATGCTGTTCTCTGGTTCCCTAACGTTTTGGCTTGTCTGACTATCCATTCCGGTTCCTGAATTCTGGCTATGTTTTGACTACATTTACTCTGTTTACCTTTTTTATTATTATTAAACAAGTGTGATTTAACTGTACTTCTGTCTCAGTCTGATTCATGGTTTCTGACACATGCATGCCTTGAGATGTGTGTGTGAAGCACTGCATAGTGAAATTGCTTAGTTTTTTTATAGTTTCTGTTTATCTGCTCCTGATCTGCCATTTTTGCCTTCCTCTGTATTAACCAGCTTTCCTTCTGACCTACCCTTGGACCCTGTTGTGGCTTTGGCTTACCTACTTTACTCCTTGTACTGGCACTTCCTTGCTATTGCTGACCTTGGCTCCTTTCATCTGCTCTGGTATCATGATGTTCCCCATGTCTGGCTACTGTACAGTGGTCTACAGTAGGGATGAGTTTCAAGTTCGAGTCAAACTCATGTTTGACTCGAACTTTGGCTGTTCGCAAGTTCGCCGAACAGCGAACAATTTGGGGTGTTTGCGGTAAATTCGAATGCTGCGGAACACCCTTTAAAAGTCTATGGGAGAAATCAAAAGTGCTAATTTTAAAGGCTTATATGCAAGTTATTGTCATAAAAAGTGTTTGGGGACCGGGGTCCTGCCCCAGGGGACATGGATCAATGCAAAAAAAAGTTTTAAAAACGGCCGTTTTTTCAGGAGCAGTGATTTTAATAATGCTTAAAGTCAAACAATAAAAGTGTAATATCCCTTTAAATTTCATACCTGGGGGGTGTCTATAGTATGCCTGTAAAGGAGCGCATGTTTCCCGTGTTTAGAACAGTCTGACAGCAAAATGACATTTCGAAGGAAAAAAGCCATTTAAAACTACTCGCGGCTATTGCATTGCCGGTCCGACAATACTCATAGAAGTTCATTGATAAAAACGGCATGGGAATTCCCCACAGGGGAACCCCGAACCAAAATTTTAAAAAAAATGACATGGGGGTCCCCTTAAATTCCATACCAGGCCCTTCAGGTCTGGTATGGATATTAAGGGGAACCCCTGCCAACATTTTTTTTAAAAAAATGATGTGGGTGTCCCCCTAAATTCCATACCAGGCCCTTCAGGTCTGGTACAGATTTTAAGGGGAACATGCCCTCAACATTGGGAGGGTGCTTTGGTGTAGCCCCCCAAAACACCTTGTCCCCATGTTGATGAGGACAAGGGCCTCATCCCCACAAGCCTGGCCGGTGGTTGTGGGGGTCTGCGGGCGGGGGGCTTATCAGAATCTGGAAGCCCCCTTTAACAAGGGGACCCCCAGATCCCAGCCCCCCCCTGTGTGAAATAGTAAGGGGGTACTTGTACCCCTACCATTTCACTAAAAAAGTGTCAAAAATGTTAAAAATGACAAGAGACAGTTTTTGACAATTCCTTTATTTAAATGCTTCTTCTTTCTTCTTTCTTCTATCTTCCTTCATCTTCTTCTTCTTCTTCTGGTTCTTCTGGCTCTTCTGAATCTTCCTCCAGGGTTCTCGTCCAGCATCTTCTCCTCGGGCCGCTCTGCTCCCATGGCATGGGGGGAGGCTCCCACTCTTCTCTTCATCTTCTTCTCTTCTTCGTCTTCTTCTTCATCTTCTTCTTTTCTAGAGAAGAAAAGAAGAAGATGAAGAAGACGAAGAAGAGAAGAAGATGAAGAGAAGAGCGGGAGCCTCCCCCCATGCCATGGGTGCGGAGCGGCCCAAGGAGAAGAAGATAGAAGACGCCGCGGAGGAGATGCTGGACGAGAACGCCGGAGGAAGAACCAGAAGAGCCAGAAGAACCAGAAGAAGAAGATGAAGGAAGATAGAACCAGAAGAAGAAAGAAGAAGCATTTAAATAAAGGAATTGTCAAAAACTGTCTCTTGTCGTGTTTAACATTTTTGACAGTTTTTTAGTGAAATGGTAGGGGGGGGCACACAGGGGGGGGCCGGGATCTGGGGGTCCCCTTGTTAAAGAGGGCTTCCAGATTCCGATAAGCCCCCCGCCCGCAGCCCCCCACAACCACCGGCCAGGGTTGTGGGGATGAGACCCTTGTCCTCATCAACATGGGGACAAGGTGTTTTGGGGGGCTACCCCAAAGCACCATCCCAATGTTGAGGGCATGTGGCCTGGTATGGTTCAGGAAGGGGGGGCTGCTCTCTTGTCCCCCCCTCTTTTCCTGCGGCCTGCCAGGTTGTGTGCTCGGATAAGGGTCTGGTATGGATCTTTGAGGGGACCCCACGCCGTTTTTTTTTTTTTTGGCGCGGGGTTCCCCTTAAAATCTGTACCAGACCTGAAGGGTCTGGTATGGAATTTAGGGGGACCCCCACGTCCTTTTTTTTTATTTTGGCCGGGGTTCCCCTTAATATCCATACCAGACCTGAAGGGCCTGGTATGGAATTTAGGGGGACCCCCACGTCATTTTTTTTTTAAATTTTGGTTCGGGGTTGCCCTGTGGGGAATTCCCATGCCATTTTTATCAATGAACTTTTATGTTTATTGTCGGACCGGCAATGCAATAGCCGCGAGTAGTTTTAAATGGCTTTTTTCCTTCGAAATGTCATTTTGCTGTCAGACTGTTCTAAACATGGGAAACATGTGCCCCTTTACAGGCATACTATAGACACCCCCCAGCTACGAAATTTAAAGGGATATTACACTTTTATTGTTTGACTTTAAGCATTATTAAAATCACTGCTCCAGAAAAAACTGCCGTTTTTAAAACTTTTTTTTGCATTGATCCTTGTCCCCTGGGGCAGGACCCAGGTCCCCAAACACTTTTTATGACAATAACTTGCATATAAGCCTTTAAAATTAGCACTTTTGATTATTCATGTTCGTGTCCCATAGACTTTAACGGTGTTTGCGTGTTCGAACGAACTTTTTTCCTGTTTGCATGTTCTGGTGTGAACCGAACAGGGGGGTGTTCGGCTCATCCCTAGTCTATAGTTTTCTGACTCAACAGATATGCCTGCAACACCGGCACTCAAGCCAGTCCATGTCTTGACACCCGCTGTTGTGGTAGGCTGGACAGGTGGTGCAAGAGGAACCCCCTATTCAACTCCACCAGTTATGTAACAATGTGATTGACAATGGATTTACATCAAACCACTTTTAAAGGATTACATCATACTGTTCCATAGCTCCATGTACAGTTTTAAGCATGTTTTTAAAAGATTTGTGTATTTTCAATATTACCTTTAAATGACCTTCTCCCTGCTGAACAGTATTTTGTAAACATTTTTTGGATTGGCATATGTCTCTCATCGCTGTGCCCAACTTTCCATGCCTTTTATTCAGCAATAGCTTGCCTTTTAGCAATAAAAAGGATCAGAAACAAGAGTTTTTTGCTCCTCTAGAATACAGTAGTGTTCAGTGCTAAGTTTGAGTTTCCCAGAGAGATCGCAAAACCCATCCAGGTTCATCCTTAATGTGCACTTATGCAGCATAATCTGCAACAAAGCTACCATTTTAGTTAATAGTTCAAATAGTCATTTGCCCATGCCCGAGCCCATGAGTAAATATTTACAACTTTTTCAACATCATGTAGCAGCACAAGCGTATCTAAAACTTGTCTTTCTTTTTCTATGTGAAAGGGAAAGAGATAAACATGTCAAGCAAACATTTTGCAGCAAGTTTGGAAATCTTTTTGTGTGCCAAAGAGTGCTGATGAAAGCAGGAAGAACTTATCTTGAGCATGTCTACATAGCTATGTTAACACATAGCAGCAGTTGCAGTAGAATGTAGACAACATTGTCCTGGTGAGGAATCCTGTAATGTAGAAATGTAGATGCTTTTATTGCTGACATCTACTTTTCACAATATTATTTCCGTCACTATCAAACTGATGCAGATCAACAGATCCAGAGTTATGACTCTTTTTTGATTTGCTTGATATGAATACGCGTTTCGGGTCTGCAATTCAGAAACACTTCAATCCAGGAGCAGCCTGGCAATTAGCATTTTCAGGAGGCGAGGTCAGCAATGGTAGACTACATATATTTCAAAGGATAAGTGCACTTCAAGACAAAGTTGATATTTTATTTTTGCACTCCTTCCCTTAGCTAAGCTAACCTACCCTCCCCAGTTGCATACTTATCTCCTTTTGGAGGTGTCCTGTTCCAAATATTATCCTATAGACATCTATGGCTCTATCTCCTAAGTCAAGGGGTGCTCATGAGATGGCACCATAGAATATTATGGGAAGCTAATGTGCAGGCGTGGCCAGCACATATAGAAAAACTGTTTTAAAGTGCACATATCTTTTAAACAATATACTCTGCACTATTCCAAAGAAGCTAATGGAGTCACAAGGTCAACCTGCATACAATAAAGTATAATGACTCCCTACTATAAGCAAAGCTTTTACTCTCAATCAACAATTCATCAAAAAATATCTTTATTTTTATGACCATAAATAGACATGATACAAAAAGCTCAAGATAACAATCCACATTATAACTCTAATTACAATAACAGCATCAACACTCACTATTGTATATAATAACGTATTCTATAAACCATACATATTCAGATAAAGTGATGCCAAATTTAAAAGATATCAAAAAGTGATTGCCTAGCTATCAAATCTTTAGAATAGATCTGGATCCTAATAAACTTAAACACTACATAATTAGCTTTCCTGTTAATACAACATTGTTTAGTACCTGAAATATAAAAAAAACCATAACAACACATAACTAGCTGTGTGAAACACTAACAGAAGATAAAAATCACTGAATGATATATGACCTCAAAAGATCTATATTAAACAATAATAGATGAGGTTCAGACTGAAAGGCTCTCTATTCATCCCCCAAGCCCGCTGCTCTCTCCCCAACCATGTAAAAAAAAAAAAATGGGCACTCCCACTGCGGAGTGAACCAAGAATTGCCTTCTTCCAGTTTCTCTGCATCATATTATTTTTCAAATCATATGGGGAAACAGCAAGAAGGGAAGGTCTGCCTAAAAGCTAGCCATACATTTTTTGATTTCTCTAATTCAGCCTGCACCAGTGAGAGAAAATCAGTAGATTACTCCATTCAAGCTAAACAGAGTGTATGGAGGGATGCCCCCTGTTGGTTATTCTGGTCAGACACCTGCAGAACCCACGGCTGTCTGAATACCCAGAGACTGCATCTGATAGGAAGCAGGGCTTGTCAACTGATCATTTTCCCCAAGCTCAGACAATTTTGAAATTGACTTTTGTCAAACCAGGCAGTGCTGACACTGTCATCCACGGCTTGAACTTTGGCTGATTCAGCATAAATCGTCCAAAATCTTAACTGTGTATGGTTAGCATTTCTCCCCAGCAGATGTATTTTTTGATAAGAATTCTGTTTGCGGCCATGGACCCCGGTCAGGCAAATACACATTCTGCCCTCAAATGCCTCCCTGCGATGTCATCATTTAATAGACTATGACTGTAGACTACAATCCCTTTCAAGTAATAATTTGGAGAGTTCAGCAAAGCACATATGCAGTAGGATGCAAACCAGTTTCTGCTCTCTTGTGACACTGAACTTAGCAGTGCAGACAAACATAATGCAGGTCTCTTTACCATACTGAAGGTTCTCACTATTGCTCTGCAGTAGACCACCCTTATACATCCTGTCATTGACCCCCACAGGTGTATTCAACTTTCCAGCAGTAGACTGTCTTATCAGCAGGGATAGCTGTTGGAGGAATTCCCCCCTCCCTCCATCCTGCCCTCAATCTACATGCTATAAACGCATATACATCCTATAATAGGTTGCTCCCAATGCAGACAGAAACAATAGAACAATGGGATACAGCCACACCTCAAACGATCTAGTAAAAAGTCTACAACAGTTTATAAGACCAAGCTCATACAATATTCCAGCAGTCGGAAAGGTGGAATTCATTTATCTTCATATATCTCTTGAGGGATATTGTTCAGAAATATTACTGTCCCAAGTGAAAGAACCCCTTCATTCTTTCAACAAAAAAACACACATATAGAACCCTGGATAACAGGGTTAAAAGGAAATGCTGAGTCCGGTGTGGTTGTACAGCGAGTCTGATTAGTGCAGATCAGACTGGGGTTCTCGTCACCCTGTGCCCCTAATAGACACAGGATGACTTACACATAGGAGGGGCCGGGGGAGCTGGACAAGGAGTTTCCAGAGCTCTCTAATGTAAGCTGGGTTCCACAAGCCCTCCGCCCAAAGTGACTCCCATCACACATCCTTTAGCTAAGGCCCATCAATTCTTGATATGTTACTGATGCCTTTTGCATCTCTAGCCAAGCCAAACCAATCCAATGCCAAGCTCCACACCACTAGACATAGTACCTATTCCACATGAAAGAGGAACTCTGGCTCATAGACGGGGTGTTGCTTAGCAACAGAGCATAGGACCTGCTCCTAATGATATTGATAGGTGATTCCAAATGTCACAGATTTGCAGACCACAGTTAGAGAGAGTCTACGCAGACCATCGCTGGGTATACTAAGGAGTGGATTCTAAGGAATAGGCAGTCTTTTCCAGAGCTCCTGATGGTGGAGATGGGTTGGCTGCTTCCCACTCCCAGGTCATTACCCCAGTTACTACCAGCTAAGGCAAGGTGAGCGAGAGGCTTTGGTAGGGTGCAGCCACTGGAATGATGTGTGGTGGATCAGTATGGCACACAGGCTATGAAGGACTGAGTACAGCATAGTATACAGAGGTTCCATGTGACTGAACACAGTATAGTGTGCCGGATTTCCAGGAACAGGTTGCAACTCAATGTACAGGATTTCCTGGAGTGCACATCTGCAATCAATTTCAAAGGAAAGATTACTGGCGAGCAGAGTGCACAGTGGAACTTCCAGGTACAGGGTACTGCTCAACATGCTAAATGTCTATGGACATCTAAGCAGAGTGCACGGGGGACTCCCAAAGACAAGAAAAGGAGTCACCAAGAACAGATTTGATTTGATCACAGCTTAAATAGAGTCACTGATTGCCAGACTATGCAAAGATTGGTCATATACAGTATCATATTAGCAGGTTGAATCAGGTGGTGTCAAAGCTCACAGCCATAGGAAGGTAGGAGGTGTTAACATGTCTGTAGGACTACAAGATAACAGAACAGCTTTAAAGCTGATTTGTAACACCATGATTGTTCCTTTGAGGACTGGACACTGCTGCTAATTCAAAATATACTGGTAATTTTTTTTCTTTTATCCAACTTGTTTTCATTGGTAATAAAAATCCATTTATTTTAAGTAACAAAAATTTTAAAAAAGACAATGTTTAGGTCATGTATTTAAAAGTTTCCGGATGAACTTGCATTGTTTTTATTAATTTGCAGAGACTGTGGACATGCTTTAATACCCACGTGTACTGTATAGCTTTCCAGCACCCGCTACACAACCCTCTAGTAGCATATGGGTTCAGAGGGGCTCCTTTGATATAGGCATTTTCAATTTTGGCCTACTTTCCGTCTGGCAGGCTGGGAGGTTTTCTTACACTTAATTGAGTTGGCTAGTCACTCAAAAGTAAAGATTCAACTCCCAGCAGGGATTACTGTAATTGGCAAACAGAATTTCCTAATGCAATCCTGACAGAAGCAGAACTATTTATAACACCTGTCCTCATAAAGACCTAACAGGGCACCAGCCGATCTTCAAGATCCAGGGTCAAACTTTTTTTTGGATACCTCAAAAACATCTGAGTATGGATGTTTGATGAAGAGAACGCTGATATCTGTGTGTAGGCTACTTAAATACTGCACATTTCAGCATCTATTTGTGGATTCTTGTCTCTAAGAATGAGCTCAAGGGAATTAACCCATCGCTGCTGTGAAAAAAAGCATGTTCAATGAGTGGTTATACTGTATCAGGCTGCTCTTTTTGTTAGCCGTAGAAAATATGATGTGGTGACTGGAGGGATTTGTAGCACTACTTGCAATGTTATTCAGTAAAACTATCCAAATAACTACCATACATATGGGTGTTACAAGTAAAGGTGAAATACTGAAATTAATAGATATGTTTTCAACTAATTATGAACGTCCATGAAAACCTATTTTGCTGTTATCAAGTGTATAACATTAATCTGAATCTTTGAGTTAAGTATGTACAGTACATGATGTTGCTAAGTTCCATTGCAATATCATACTAATGACACATTTGGTCCAATACAAATCTGAATGGGTTTTATTTTTTTTTATTTGAAAGAGGATTAGTACTATTTTTTTTTTTCAAAATTCTAAACAACTTATGGTACTATGACACCTGCTGAGATAAAATGTGCCAAATGGAATATTCTTTTTTTGTTATATTTGAGTGCATAAACACAAAAATTTGTGCTTTTACATTTAGCATACTTGTCTTTGGTAATACTTTGTGCCTGATTTACTAAAAGGAAAGTTACAAGAGCGGGCATAAATTGCTATAGTAAGTGTACATTGTGGGATTGCATGAGCGCACAGATACAGTATATGCACGCATAGCAAATGCAATCCCTGAACCGTTCTTGCAAATCGTAAACTGATGTTCTATGCAAAGAGTGTGGTCCCAAATCCCAGTTCTGCCCAACTACATTTAATTGGGGAAACCAGCTGTCAGAGAGTAGCCACGTGGGCCTGTAGGGCCGGTTCATACTTGTGCAGATACAACATGTTAAGCTCACCACAGATAATTGCTTCCTTACAAATTAGTAATGGATGCACAGACATGTGAGTTAAAACACAAGCAATATCAAAAATTCCAAATGCCACTGCAAGTGCACAGGTATGAGCTGGCCTGTAAAAGTAGACAGAGGCACAAACCAAACAAAAAAATGTATTAGTGTAAATCATAATAAATTCTTTATAGAGATAAAATAAAATTCATATTAAAAAAAGACAACTACATTTAAAATCATAGTGGCAGTGAGCACCATTGGTAGAAGGAGGTGGTGACCCACACTCAATAGGAATATAAACTGATAACAGCTTGAGAAACTGATATAATATTCAAATGGTTGTGGGTTTCATCATCCTTTTCATGCAAAGACTGACATGTTTTGTGTATGCCGCTTTCTCAAGAGCAATAAATATACTAAACATACAGTTGCTACCTCCAATAAAATGAAAACAAACAAACAGTCATGCAATTTAACTGTAAGGTTAACAAAGTAATCCATATACAGTATCTCACAAAATTGAGTACACCCCTCACATTTTTGTAATATTTTATTATATCTTTTCATTTGACAACACTGAAGAAATTACACTTTGCTACAATGTAAAGTAGTGAATGTACAGCTTGTATAACAGTGTAAATTGGTATGTCTAAACCGCTGGCAACAAAAGTGAGTACACCCCTAAGTGAAAATGTCCGAATTGGGCCCAATTAGCCATTTTCCCTCCCTGGTGCCATGTTACTCTTTAGTGTTGCAAGGTCTCTGGTGTGAATGGGGAGCAGGTGTGTTAAATTTGGTCTTAACGCTCTCACTCTCTTATACTGGTCACTGGAAATTCAACATGGCACCTCATGGCAAAGAATTCGCTGAGGATCTGAAAAAAAGAATTGTTGCTCTACATAAAGATGGCCTAGGCTATAAGAAGATTACCTTGACCCTGAAACTGAGCTGCAGCACAGTGGCCAAGACCATACAGTGGTTTAACAGGACAGGTTCCACTCAGAACAGGCCTCACCATGGTCGACCAAGGAAGTTGAGTGCACATGCTTAGCATCATATCCAGGGGCTGACTCTGCAGTGCCTTTGTGTCTAAGCACTCAATTCCGCTGCAGCTTCCTGCCACTCCAATTGCCATTGAGGCTATTGATGGGAGACCTCTATAGCCTGCTCATTTGACTCATGAGACTGCTCCATTGACCATGGCTGTAGGAGCTCTTCACCATGAGATAATCCAATTTCAAGTAATTCCCTCTCCTCACTATCCAGTGTTTATTGGTTATCCTTGGTTACAGGGGCACAACCCCTCTTTTGATTGGCTTCATGCTGAGGATCTTTCCTGGTCGCCACAATGCAGTAAGACATGTTTTTTGAAAGTGGCTAAGGTTTTGTGCACCTCTTCCCTCTCCTCCTTGCCAGAGGAGTACCACGAATTTAGCAATGTCTTTGACAAGGGTCAAGCTGGTAGTTTGCCTCCACACCGGTCGGATGATTGCGCAATTGACCTTCAACCTGGTGCTATGCCTCCCCATGGCCGGGTTTACCCTTTGTCTGTCTCGAAGGATACAGCTATGGAGGGCTATGTTGCTACATGCTTGTTCAACATTCTCTGCAAACCTGCAAGTTTTGGCAAGGATCTGTTTTTCCCCATGCCAGGAGGCACACATGAATCCAATGATTTGCTCACCATAGACCCAGCCGGTGTCTGAAGTAAACTAACAACTTTTGACAATGTCTCATTTACAGTGCTGTTTGGCTCCACACAGGGTGATGTCTTCCCAGAACTCAGGGCTGTCCATTCAGGGAAAGTCATAGCAGAGGCAACATCCTCGCCTTGTGCCCATAACATCTCTTGTGACATAGTCTCAAATAGGTCATCATCACCGGAAATATCCGTCAAGGATTCTATTTCCGAATCTCCCAGTTCTTCTGCTAGCAGATACTTATTTACAGTCCCAGATACATTCCACATCAGCTGCTTACCCGTTCCTGATGTGGACTTTGTTGGATCCGGTTCGGGTAGTCTCTGGGGTAGGCCTCGGCCACAGCCGCGGGAAGCCTTCACATATCCCACCTTCCTCTGGACAGGTACAACAGAGACAGGCGTGGTGGACACAGAATTCAAAGCAATGTCCGCTGATGAGACGGCAACAGCAGTGTCTCTCTCCGGAACATTCTCGGCAACAACAGGCAAAGTAGTGGCCTGTCGTTCTCTCTCCATAGTAGTAGCAGCTTCTACTGTGGCGATACCTGTTGCCCAATCTATTCGATAAGCATGGGGCGACATGATTGGTTGCTCCACCACAAACAAATACTCTCCACATTGCGGACATCGGCCAAATGGATGGAGATGTATGACCAGTCCTTCACATTGGTGGCAGATCATGCCCAGTCCTTCAATATCTCCTGAGGTATACAGAACAAACCTCCCCTGCGGCTTCAGACGAACACCAGTGTCCGTAAGCAGGGTCCCATAATTGGCTGCATCGCTGAAAAAGACATGGCCATGCTCTGATCTTCTCAGCACAATCACGAGGCCTCTCTTCTTCTCTGGCGCCAAACACATACACGCGTCCCACGCGGTATCAAGTAGGGTAGGCTCCTCCCACTTGTTCTTCAGATTACGTAGCTTCTGGGCTTTTACTAGCGCCCGCCGCCTACGCATTCAGAAATAAAGTCCTGCAACTTTTAACCTCTTCTCTTCCTGAAAAATTGACAAAGTCCAGCTCTCACCGTAAACTCCTGGTGAAACACCTCTCTGGGTTGCGAGAATTGATGGTCAACAAATCCCGGACGACACCCCCACATGTAGCACTAACTCTCAGTGGAGCTGCTGGTTTAAGGGGGCTGTTATAAAAATTGGTGACTCGCGCTATACAAATTAGTGAATGTGTGGCCAAAAATTGCCGCACCAAAAACACTAGATACAACAGGTATTAGTGAATACATAAACCATCAGTGCAGTAATATATCACAATTAGTGCAAGCAAATTTCAAATTGAGTCCATGTGTAATAAATATAATAGGAAATAAAATGTGAATGGTTGAAGGAATAGTCCATAAGGAAAAAACCCAAAACGGTGAATAGCAATCCCGCGTCTTTCAACCGCATGGAACCTTGGATATGTGGGACCACCACCAATAGTAAAAGCCTGGCCGCTTACCAGAACCCCATGACCCCTCGTTACAGAGGGTCTAGAAGGGCTTTGAGATCCTGCTAGTCCGGAACTCCCAGGGGCGGAGATGGAGATGGAAACTGGAAAGGACGTCAGGTGCTAGGATGGAGATGGATGGGTCCACAGAAAGGGGCTCAGCCCTCAGCATAGTATTGTCATCATAGGAAGAAAGAAAGGGAGGGCTCCCATAGTGTAAAATCAAACGGCAATTTATTAAAATAAAAAACGTAAACACTCACATGTAGGCAAGAAAATCAGCATGATCAGTAGAAGAACAGTCTGTGGCACCGGCCGGATGACCACAGATAGCCCATCCTGCTGGATGTACAGCGACAGTGGGAGGTGGCACGATGATACCGCTCAGCCCTACGCTGCGTTTCGCAAGAAAATTGCGTCTTCCAGGGGCACGAGCTGCTCATCGCATCACCTCCCTTAAATAACAAAAAAATTTAAGTTATTATTTGTTATTTAAGGGAGGTGATGCGATGAGCAGCTCGTGCCCCTGGAAGACGCAATTTTCTTGCGAAATGCAGCGTAGGGATGAGCGGTATCATCGCGCCACCTCCCACTGTCGCTGTGCATCCAGCAGGACGGGCTATCTGTGGTCATCCGGCCGGTGCCACAGACTGTTCTTCTACTGATGATGCTGATTTTCTTGCCTACATGTGAGTGTTTACGTTTTTTTATTTTAATAAATTGCCGTTTGATTTTACACTATGGGAGCCCTCCCTTTCTTTCTTTCTATGATGACAATACTATGCTGAGGGCTGAGCCCCTTTCTGTGGACCCATCCATCTCCATCCTAGCACCTGACGTCCTTTCCAGTTTCCATCTCCATCTCCGCCCTGGGAGTTCCGGACTAGCAGGATCTCAAAGCCCTTCTAGACCATCTGTAACGGGGGGGTCATGGGGTTCTGGTAAGCGGCCAGGCTCTTACTATTGGTGGTGGTCCCACATATCCAAGGTTCCATGCGGTTGAAAGACCCGGGAATGCTATTCACCATTTTGGGTTTTTTCCTTATGGACTATTCCTTCAACCATTCACATTTATTTCCTATTATATTTATTACACATGGACTCAATTTGAAATTTGCTTGCACTAATTGTGATATATTACTGCACTGATGGTTTATGTATTCACTAATACCTGTTGTATCTAGTGTTTTTGGTGCGGCATTTTTTGGCCACACATTCACTAATTTGTATAGCGCGAGTCACCAATTTTTCTTGCTTATGTTGTGTGTTTGTGTCACATTTAGGACATCGCAGCTTTTTTTATCATATTTTATACACTTTGAAGCGCAATTATTTTCCTCCTTTTTTTCTTTAAGGGGGCTGTTACCTTCACTCTTAACGGCTCTGTTTCACCGCCACCGGGTCTAGTGTTCCATTGAGTTTACCTCTGGACGATGTAAGGACCAACACTTGAGTATGTTTTCAATGCTTTATTGAACCAAGTAATGAAGGAAGTAGCAGGAAAGAGGCAGGAGGAAAACTGCAGGGAAGCTCAAATACCTTTCTTTAGGTTTCTTTAGAACATCCTTTAAAGTTGACTACTGTAATTGAATGCAATCCCCTTTTGTGGGACATGATCTTTGCTCGCCTGGATAGGCCTCTCTCACTTGCCTAGCAGCCAGTACGTAGCAGGAACAAAATTCTCTGCCACAGACTTGCTTGAAATAAACCCGTATGATCCTCTGCCACAGGATGTATTGGATCACGATGAATGTCAGACACAGTACTTGGACCTCTAAGCCAACCCGGCAGTACCATGCAATAAGACTACTTCAGGATACGTCCTCCAACCGAGTCACCAGGCCCCTCTCCAGACCAGCACTCTGCATGATCCTTCCATGATGGGTCCTCCCCTGGGATCTTCTCGGTTGTCCAGCTTCTTCACTCTGGATAGACAGCTCAGGAACATTCCTCGGCTGCTGTGATAGGCCCCAGACAGGCTTCTGGGCCCACCCACGTGCTGCAGCAACGCGGGCCTCCGGAACGGAGGACCACGAGGTGGTACTCTAACACATACCTGTGGAACAGGAGGGCCAGCAGGTGGCTGAAAACGAACCCCTAAACATGGGGTCTGTCTCATAAATACCCTCTCCCAGAATGCAACTCGAAGGATCACCTCCACCAAGTTGTCTCTGGGACAGAGGAGCACTCATCCGCTTTAAAACGTTGCTTTTCCAACACCCGCCGATGGTGACAACGACACCCACTGGCACAATGTGGAACCACACGCAATGTCAGCCAAACTGGAACAGAGGCAAATCTAACTTCCTATAATGAGCAATTCACTAAATTTACCTATCAGATGGTAGATCATAAATCTACCAGCGCTACATATATATATATTGATAAGAAATATGTAAAGAATTACAAGTGATATCAACATTTGCCTTGTTCATTATATGCTTTTTTCTCGCTAAAATGGCGCTGACTTATTGTTTATGCAATCTGCTTAGTTCCGACCAACACCTACAACAATATTTAAAGAACTAGCAAAAGTTTACCATAATAGGAAATATTGTGTAAAGACACACTGTTTTTTTGACAAATAAAGCTGACGATGCACCATGAGTCACCAGTGTGCCTTAGCCAATGGTAGCTTGCCAAATACTGCTATAAAATGACATGTGTAAAAGGGTTCTGGGTGACTCTGCTGAAATTCCTTGCTGTGAACAGAGTTCATCCCTATGTACCGGTACATTTGTAATAAATCTGTCTTCTAATCAACATGACCGGAGTTGACTGATCAGTGAGAGAATGGAATTTTACCGACACCATGGTCCTTTCGAGCCGGAAGTAAGGATTAGGTGGTGGATCGAACGGTTCCGTCCAAAATATCAGTGAGTATCAGACTCCCTCTCGCTGAGACCTAGGTCCTCCTACTCAAGTTAAGTGGTTTTCTAACTGAGTGGTGGTTGGGACAAACAGGAAGTGAATGTACGAGCAGGAATCAATCTAACTTGATCAGAAACACTTCCCCCATAGATTGTTTTTCTCTTTTTCTCTCGAGAGCAATATTTCCTGCACTGTTCCTTTTGCTGCATTTGTTAAATCATGAGACTAACTCTCGCTCTTTCCTCCTCATGTTTAACATTACTGCTAACTTTGTGTGGGGAGTCTCTTATTTTTGCTTTACTGTGATCCAAGGGTTGCTAGTCTGGTGGTTTACAGGTTGATAAAAGGCCTGCTTTATGATCTGTCTGGCTGCAAACTTGTGGTTAAAAAAAAAATGGACTCACTCACTCCTTCCCCCCCTCACAGACACCTAAGTGCACTTCCTCTTTTGTGTGAGTGTGTGTAAAAAAAAAAAATAAAATTCTGATCAGAACGTTAAGAATACTGTTTGTTTTGACCAACTGTACTTTGTAGTAAATAAGGTAAAGGTATAAGTTGTTTTATATGTATGTGTGTGTGTTGTGTATGTGTACGTGTATGTATATATATATATATATATATATATATATATATATATATGTTTATTTCCTGTTTGGAGAGTTTGGACTTTGTTTGCTGTTTTATATAGATTTTAGCAAAGTTTGAGAGTAGAATTACCAGTCTTGTATTCTAAACTCAAGGAGAAAAAACAGAGACATGGGGAATAGTTTCCCCATTAAAAGGAGATAAGAAATGTATGCATAGCAAATAACCAAAATCTGTTAAATATTGTGCTAAGTGGGAAAGGAAGTTGGGATTCATTCACATTCACAATTGTTAGGACCCAAAGATAGAAAAAAAAAAAAAAGAAGTAAAAGATTAGAAATGGCGGAATACTGGTTTGAGCACGTTAGAATTAGAGTAGAAGGAAGGAGAACAAAAAAGAAATGCCAAGCCCAACTGCACCTAGTGGACAAAGAGGCAGACAAAATGGTCAGCCCCTAACTATGACTGTTTTTAAACCATGGACTGAGAGTGACGTGCAGAAGGCTACCGAGCATATTAAACATCCTAAGTTTGGGGCCCCAGAAATCATTGAAAATATGGAAGGTCTGAGGAACAGTTATAGGCTAAACGGGGTCGAAGTGGAAAGGGCTTTAAGGAGGGTTCTAGGATCAGATTGGGCATCAGTAAAGGGAAATTGGGACCCCTGTGTAGCCACAGTGCCCCCTCAACAAAGAGGGGAACCACTGGCCCTTGATAGCAAAGATTTGACAGACAGATTGACTGCCTTCTATCAGAGATGCAATCTCCAAAGGGTATAATGAACTTACTGGCAAAAGATTAATATGACTGTAAAGGAAGACAAGGAAAGTGTCAGTGATTATCTAAATAAACTACGAGAAGTTTTTAAAGTGTTCTCTGGGCTCCCCAAAGCTGAGGATGTGAATAGTGCATATCAACAACAGCTAAAGATAGCTTTTGTTAATGGGTTAAAACAGGATCATAAGGATTACATTGTTAAAAACTTGGTTACTTACTGAACTGCATCAGTTTTAGATGTTTTGCAATATGTTAAGCATTCTGAGAAGTATTTGAAAGTGATGGAAAAAACAATGTGAAAGTAAAGGTTTTTTTGTGCAAGGTGATGAAGTCACCTGAACTGTATGCAGTGGATATATATCTATATATACAAGTCTATCTGTATATATATATATTAAATACACTGCAGCTAACTGAATCACCTGCCTGCCAGAAGTATATTAGAAAGAGTACAGCAGGAACGGCCTGCAGTGAGATCTAGCTAAACTGTATGCAGTGGATATATATATATATTTACGAGACTATCTGTATATATATATATATATATATATATATATATATATATATATATATATATATATATATATATATATATTACATACACTGCAGCTAAATGAATCACCTGCCAGCCAGAAGTATATTAGAAAGAGTACACCAGTGAGATCTAGCTAAACTGTATGCAATGGATATATATATATATATATATTTACGAGACTATCTGTATATATATAAATATACATATATATATATTAAATACACTGCAGCTAACTGAATCACCTGCCTGCCAGAAGTATATTAGAAATAGTACAGCAGGAATGGCCTGCAGTGAGATATAGCTGAACTGTATGCAGTGGATATATATCTATATATGAGTCTATCTGTATATATATATTAAATACACTGCAGCTAACTGAATCACCTGCCTGCCAGAAGTATATTAGAAAGAGTATACCAGGAAGGGCCTGCAGTGAGATATAGCTAAACTGTTTGCAGTGGATATATATATATATACAAGACTATCTGTGTATATATATATATATTAAATACACTGCAGCTAGCTGAATAATCTGCCTGCCAGAAGTATATTGGAAAGAGTACAACAGGAATGGCCTGCAGTGAGATATAGCTAAACTGTATGCAGTGGAGATATATATATATATATATATATATATATATATATATATATATATATATATATATATATATATATATATATATATATATATATATATAAATATATATACACACAAGACTATCTGTATATATATATATATATTAAATACACTCCACCTAACTGATCACCTGCCCACCAGAAGTATATTAGAAACAGTAAACCGGGAACAGAATGCAGTGAGATCTAGCTAAACTGTATGCAGTGGATATATATATATATATACATATATATATATATATATATATATATATATATATATATATATATATATATATATGAGTCTATCTGTATATACATATTAAATACACTGCAGCTAACTGAATCACCTGCCTGCCTGAAGTATATTAGAAACAGTACACCAGGAACGGCCTGCAGTAAGATATAGCTAAACTGTTTGCAGTGGATATATATATACGAGTCTATCTGTATATATATATATGTATTAAATACACTGCAGCTAACTGAATCTCCTGCCTGCTAGAAAATTACATAGAACCCCCAAACATTATATATTGTTTTTTTTCTAACACCCTAGAGAATAAAATGTCGGTCATTACACTCGTGGAATGGCGTCAAACTTTTACCCTCAAAAATCTCCATAAGCGACGTTTAAAAAAATTCTACAGGTTGCATGTTTTGCGTTACAGAGGTGGTCTAGGGCCAGAATTATTGATCTCGCTCTAACGATTGCAGCGATACCTCACATGTGTGGTTTTACCATCGTTTTCATTTGAGGGCGCTACTCACGTATGTGTTTGGTTCTGAGCTCGTCGGGACAGGGGGTTTTTTAATTTTTTTTTTTTATTATTATTTATTTTACATTATTATATTTATTTTTACACTGTTTTAAAAAAAAATGCGTCACTTTTATTACTATTACAAGGAATGTAAACATGACATTGAAAAAAATGTAATAAACAACAAAGTGCAGCGCTAATATAATGTATGAAAGTAAGAATAAGTTTCACCAAGTGACATATAAAACAATCAGTAAAAAAACATATTTCAAATGCAAACAATGATGAACAAAACCAAAATCACAAATGTATGTGAGAAATTATAAAAAAGTCCAACAGTTCTTGATAAATCCACAAGAAATTAAAGAACACCCATCCAAGAAAGATTGTGATGAAAGGTGCCTAAATATGATCCACCAAGGCGTGTGTGAGTAAAATCTGCTTACCGGACGGCGATGACTGCTATTACGGCAGTCTCGCCCAGCATAGGGATTATGGTCTCCCAAAATCAAAGGTACAATGCAGGATCGGTGGTTCTAACAATCCATCAAAACCGGAAATACAAAAGAGAACACTGCTTATCCTTGCCAAATGGATCCCGACCTCTGTGATATCTTGAAAAGGGTAAGTATATTTAGAACTTTGGATTTTCTTGAGGAACAAAATTCAGCAGGGTTCCTCCTCTCCTCCCTCACAGACTGTTCCAGAAATAATGGCTCCCAGCAGAAGTGTCCCCTCACCATCGGCAAGTGAATCACCTGCCTGCTTGAAGTATATTAGAAACAGTACACCAGGAATGGCCTGCAGTGAGATTTAGCTAAACTGTATGCAGTGGATATATATATACAAGACTATCTGTATATATATATATCTAGATATATATATATATATATATATATATATTATACTGCAGCTAACTGAATCACCTACCTGCCTGAAGTATATTACAAAGAGTACACCAGGAACCGCCTGCAGTGAGATATAGCTAAACTGTATGCAGTGGATATATATATATATATATATATATATATATATATATATATATATTAAATACACTACAGCTAACTGAATCACCTGCCTGCCTGAAGTATATTAGAAACAGTACACCAGGCATGGCCTGAATAATCTGCCTGCCACCAGAAGTATAGAAAGAGTACACCAGGAACGGCCTGCAGTGAGATATAGCTAAACTGTATGCAGTGGATATATATGTATACAAGAATATCTGTATATATATTAAATACACTCCAGCTAACTGAATCACCTGCCCGCCAGAATTATTAGAAACAGTACACCGGGAACGGCCTGCAGTGAGATATAGCTAAACTGTATGCAGTGGATATATATATATATATATATATATATATATATATGAGACTATCTGTATATATATACTGATCTGTATTATACATAACTGATCACCTGCCTGCCAGAAGTATATTAGAAACAGTAAACCGGGAACAGAATGCGGTGAGATCTAGCTAAACTGTATGCAGTGGATATATATATATATATATATATATATACGAGTCTATCTGTATATACATATTAAATACACTGCAGCTAACTGAATCACCTGCCTGCCTGAAGTATATTAGAAACAGTACACCAGGAACGGCCTGCAGTGAGATATAGCTTAACTGTTTGCAGTGGATATACATATATACAGTGGGGACGGAAAGTATTCAGACCCCCTTAAATTTTTCACTCTTTGTTATATTGCAGCCATTTGCTAAAATCATTTAAGTTCATTTTTTCCCTCATTAATGTACACACAGCACCCCATATTGACAGAAAAACAGAATTGTTGACATTTTTGCAGATTTATTAAAAAAGAAAAACTGAAATATCACATGGTCCTAAGTATTCAGACCCTTTGCTGTGACACACATATATTTAACTCAGGTGCTGTCCATTTCTTGTGATCATCCTTGAGATGGTTCTACACCTTCATTTGAGTCCAGCTGTGTTTGATTATACTGATTGGACTTGATTAGGAAAGCCACACACCTGTCTATATAAGACCTTACAGCTTACAGTGCATGTCAGAGCAAATGAGAATCATGAGGTCAAAGGAACTGCCTGAAGAGCTCAGAGACAGAAATGTGGCAAGGCACAGATCTGGCCAAGGTTACAAAAAAAATTTCTGCTGCACTTAAAGTTCCTAAGAGCACAGTGGCCTCCATAATCCTTAAATGGAAGACATTTGGGACGACCAGAACCCTTCCTAGAGCTGGCCATCCGGCCAAACTGAGCTATCAAGGAAGAAGAGCCTTGGTGAGAGAGGTAAAGAAGAACCCAAAGATCACTGTGGCTGAGCTCCAGAGATGCAGTCGGGAGATGGGAAAAAGTTGTAGAAAGTCAACTATCACTGCAGCCCTCCACCAGTCGGGGCTTTATGGCAGAGTGGCCCGACGGAAGCCTCTCCTCAGTGCAAGACACATAAATTCCCGCATGTAGTTTGCTAAAAAACATATATATACATATATATACGAGACTATCTGTATATATATATTAAATATAGAAAATGGTGGAAAAACTGCGCTAAAAACCAGGTGCAAAAAAATAAAAAAAAACTGTGAAAAGCAGCAAACCTCACAAAAACATCAATTGTAAATAAGCATAAAGATAAATAATAGGTTGCGCTAATCTTGATGAAACATAATAAATAATTAACAGTGAAGAAAAATTCATATGTTGATCATAAAATCAATATGCAAGACTTAATAATAAAAAAAGGGGAAAAAGTCCATAGGGTAAACCATCGGTGAAGGGTTGTGAAAAAGTCCATAAAAATAAAACATCAATTCAGTGTTATAAAGATTCAAATTGAGTGTAATTAAAATCACCAACAATAAACGTAAAAAGTCCAAGTGATAAAGATAAAAATCTGTGATGACAAAGGGGGGTCCACCACCAGGTATGGAAGGGGTTACTCCTTACCAAAAGGCCATGATCCCCCACCACAGAGGATCACAGCAAGCAGAAATCTTTAAAGTTAAATGGGAACTGTCAGCGGTGTCCACCAGAGGTCGTCTCGTCAGCAACAACTCCAACAACCCAGGGCATCGATACCAAAAAATAAGAGGGGCTCACATAGTGTAAAACCACTTACATTTATTAAAATAGGATAAAAGTACAGATGTACACTTACAAATTGTCAATGGAACAACAGCCTTAAGTCCGGCTCCGTGGCCACCGGAGCACGGACAAACCCGTCCTACTGGAAAGCAGCTCCCTTTTTTTATTATTAAGTCTTGCATATTGATTTTATGATCAACATATGAATTTTTCTTCACTGTTAATTATTTATTATGTTTCATCAAGATTAGCGCAACCTATTATTTATCTTTATGCTCATATATATTAAATACACTCCAGCTAACTGAATCACCTGCCCGCCAGAAGTATATTAGAAACAGTACACTGGGAACGGCCTGCAGTGAGATCTAGCTAAACTGTATGCAGTGGATATATAGTGTGGGGCGTGGACTTAGTCCCCCTGAGCCATGATTGGCAAAAAGCACCCTGCCTTTGACCAATTATGGTTCTATTAGCTGAGGGCGCTGTGATTGGCCAAAGCATGCAGGTCATGGTGCATGCTCTTGCCAATCATCATACAGCAATGCACTGCGATGCTGCAGTGCATTATGGGCCGTTACACGCCGCTCAAATTTTGCTCGAACGGCCCTTAATGTTTGGTTTTTGTTGAACGGGCGAACAGCCAATATTCGAGTCGAACTCATGATCGACCCGAACAGAAAGCTCATCCCTAGTGTTCGCTTGTTCGCCGAACGGTGTTCACGGCAAATTCGAAAAGCCGCTGAACACCGTTAAAGTCTATGGGACCCTAACATGAAAAACCAAAAGTGCTCAATTTAAAGGCTTACCGTATTTGCCGGCATATAAGGTGACTTGGCTTATAAGACGACCCCCTATTTTTCCAGTAAAAACAAAGGTTTTGGGCTATACTCGCCGTATAAGACTACCCCCCTTTGGAGGCAACACCATTTAAAAAAAAAAACAGACTTAACATCAGATTTTATTTAAATACTTTAATTTTAATTAAATTGGTTATGACTTACTGGTACTCAAAATCCTTCAAAATCCTTCAAAATCCTCATCATGTTCATCCTCTGACATCATAAGTTCATCAATGACATCTTGTGTTACATTTGTAAGACAGTCATCATATGGATCTAATTCCGAATCAGATGGAGTGGCTTTTAGCTGCGGCTTCCCCTTCATCTTGCCACAAGTAGTCGTCCTCCATACCATCTAATGAATTTGATATGCAGCACTTCTATGAAAGACTTGATTACTGTGTCTGCATCAATATCATTCCAGGCTTTTATGACAAGGTTGCACAAAACATCCAACTGTGGAGCACGCATGTTTCCTTCTTTTGTGAATGACTTTTTGCTGCTAACCATCCACTCATTCCACCAGCTCAGGCGCCCCCCCAATCTGTAAGAAAAAAAATGGTCACTTTAAGTGTGACCGGGCGCCGGACATGAGGCGGTCTATGGTAAGCTTCCCAGCCTGCAATCAGCTGATTGCAAGCTGGGAAGTTGATTTGCCCACGTTTAGGGAATGTCCGGGGCGCAAGTGATGCGCCCGCAAACACTCCCCCAGTCTCCATTTGCCATTGCACCTCCTGTTCATTTATTTTAATGGCCAAGACCGGAGGACGGCGGGCGGTGCTTTTCGCGGCACCGTGTCGCTTCCGGTTTCTTAGCTCAGTGTGTGGAGTGAGTGGACTGAGACGGACCGGCGCGTGGTGACTGGAGTGAAGAAAGCCTGACCAACTCCTGAGATGAGCTTTGCTGACGGTTTCTAAGGTTTGTAAACTGCTGTGGGCCATCTGTTGTCACGGACGGTGTCTCTCTCTCTCCTCCTAGCTAGCTGACTATGTGGCGTGGCCATGGCACGCGAGCTGCCCCTGTGCCCCTCTGCTCTGCACACACTAATCCCTGAAGGCTGGAGGCCTGGACGTGGACCCTTCCCTCACTGTCAGTTGGTTCTCTTCCCTGTGCTTCTCTGCAGTGCTTTGCCCCCTCTCATTCTTTCCACTCACTCAGTGAGTGACTGGGGGGTCTGTGCTGATGATGGGGGAGTAATTGTGAAGACGGGTGTAACGAGCCCCTGCTTGCTCGGTTCCACTCTCCTGACACTCCTCTGCAGCTATAGAATCAGATTGCAGATCGCAACATCTGATGGTTCAGTCATCCGATGCTCCGGGACTAGAACTACAGCTATGTGCCGTTCTAATCCAGTTGTGTAGCTCAGAACAAACACCAGGCAGGCTGTATGTAAGTTCAACCAGAAATCTCTTTTATTAAAAAATACAGGCTCTTTTATACAGTAAAAGAGGAGGTGTATACCTCCTGCTCATATTACTCTGAACATACACCTGTGACCAGAAACCCAATTAACATGGGCTAATTAACTAATCCCTTTAGACAGCCTAGATGACTCAGACATGTAGCTCAGAAAACCCAATCAACATTATCACAATAGCAGAGTTAATTAACACAAACAACAATGGGGATCTAATGACTCTTAGACCCCATACTAGAAACTTATTTACAATACACATTCTAGCAGGCAACAGACAGACAGGTGGCTGGAATTGACATCAGCATCTCCTAACAGTATTTGTCCCAGCATTATGAATCAGCCACTATTTCTAATATGGCAAATCCAGGGTCCCCAGAGTCTGTGTCCTGGGGGACCAGGACCCGAATCCACAGTAGTACCACCTCAAGGGTCCCCAGGCATACAGCTCACAAAGAGCACCGTTCCCCCAAATGCCAGGGCCCACGATCGATCAGCCAGAGGCTAGCATTCAGTCCCCTCCAAAAGTCTCTCTCCCAGCTAGGTCTGTCACAATGGGGTTGGTAATTGTGCAGACTGGGGGGTGGTAATTGTGCAGACTGGGGGGATGTTAATTGTGCAGACTGGGGGGTGGTAATTGTGCAGACAGGGGGGATGTTAATTGTGCAGACTGGGGGGGTGGTAATTATGCAGACGGGGGGTGGTAATTGTGCAGACTGGGGGTGGTAATTGTGCAGACTGGGGGGTGGTAATTGTGCAGACGGAGTAATTGTGCGGACTGGGGGGGTGGTAATTGTGCAGACTGGGGGGTGGTAATTGTGCAGACAGAGGGGTAATTGTTCAGACTGGGGGGGTAATTGTGCAGACTTGGGGGGTAATTGTACAGACGGGGGGGTGGTAATTGTGCAGAGGGGGGGTGGTAATTGTGCAGACTAGGGGGAGGGGGGATTGTGCAGACTAGGGGAGGGGGATTGTGCAGACTGGGGGGAGGGGGGTAATTGTGCAGACTGGGGGGTTTAATTGTGCAGACTGGGGGTAGTAATTGTGCAGACGGGGGGTAATTGTGCAGACTGGGGGGGGGGGGTTGTGCAGACTAGGGGAGGACTAGGGGAGGGGGGTTGTACAGACTGGGGGGAGGGGGGGTAATTGTGCAGACTGGGGTGGGGGGTAATTGTACAGACTTAGGGGGTAATTGTGCAGACTGGGGGGGTAATTGTGCAGGATTTGTGAGACATGCTATATACCAGGCTTTGTGAGAAATGTTATATACCAGGCTTTGTGAGAAATGTTATATACCAGGCTTTGTGAGAATGAGAAATGCTATATACCAGATTTTGTGAGACATGCTACAGTGCCTTGCAAAAATATATTGACCCCCTTAGCTTTTTACCTATTTTGTTACATTAAAGCCTTTAGTTCAATGTTTTTTTTAATCTGAATTATATGTGATGGATCAGAACTCAATCGTCTAAGTTGGTGAAGTAAAATTAGAAAAATATATACATAAAGCTATCTTTCAGAAATAAAAAACTGATAATTGGCATGTGCATATGTATTCACCCCCTTTGTTATGAAGCCCATGAAAAGCTCTGGTGTAACCAATTACCTTCAGAATTCACATAATTAGTGAAATGATGTCCACCTGTGTGCAATCTTATGCCCTGTACACACGGTCGGACATTGATCGGACATTCCGACAACAAAATACATGGATTTTTTCTGACGGATGTTGGCTCGAACTTGTCTTGCATACACACGGTCACACAAAGTTGTCGGAAAATCTGATCGTTCTGAACGTGGTAACGTAAAACATGTACATCGGGACTATAAATGGGGCAGTAGCAAATAGCTTTTGTTTCTTAATTTTTTCTGAGCAAGCATGGCACTTTGTGTGTCCGATTTGTGTACACACGATCAGAATTTCCAACAACGGATTTTGTTGTCGGAAAATTTTATAGCAAGCTCTCAAACTTTGTGTGTCAGAAATTCCTATGGAAAATGTGTGATGAAGCCTACACACGATCGGAATTTCTGACAACAAGGTCCTATCACACATTTTCCATCGGAAAATCCTATTGTGTGTACAGGGCATTAGTGTCACATGATCTGTCATTACATATACACTCCTTTTTGAAAGGCCCCAGAGGCTACAACACCTAAGCAAGAGGCACCACTAACCAAACACTGCCATAAAGACCAAGGAACTCTCCAAACAAGTAAGGGACAATGTTGTTGAGAAGTACAAGTCAGGGTTAGTTTATAAAAAAATATCCAAATCTTTGATGATCCCTAGGAGCACCCTCAAATATATCAAAACCAAATAGAAAGAACATGGCACAACAGCAAACCTGCCAAGAGATGGCCGCTCACCAAAACTCACGGATCGGGCAAGGAGGGCATGAATCAGAGAGGCAGCACAGAGACCCAAAGTAACCCTGGAGGAGCTGCAGAGTTCCACAGCAGAGACTGGAGTATCTGTACATAGGACGACAATAAGCCATACACTCCATAGAGTTGGGCTTTATGGCAGAGTGGCCAGAAGAAAGCCATTACTTTCAGCAAAAAACCAAAATGGCACGTTTTGAGTTTGGGAAAAGGCATGTGGGAGATTCCCAAAATGTATGGAGGAAGGTGCTCTGCTCTGATGAGACTAAAATTGAACTTTTTGGCCATCAAAGAAAGCGCTATGTCTGGTGCAAACCCAACACATCACATCACATCACATAAAGAACACCATCCCCACAGTGAAACATGGTGGTGGCAGCATCATGCTGTGGGGATGTTTTTCAGCAGTCGGGACTTGGAAACTGGTCAGAGTTGAGGGAAAGATGGATGGTGCTAAATACAGGGATATTCTTGAGCAAAACCTGTACCACTCTGTGTGTGATTTGAGGCTAGGACGGAGGTTCACCTTCCAGCAGGACAATGACCCCAAACACACTGCTAAAGCAACACTTGAGTGGTTTAAGGGGAAACATGTAAATGTGTTGGAATGGCCTAGTCAATGCCTAGACCTCAATCCAATAGAAAATCTGTGGTCAGACTTCAAGATTGCTGTTTACAAGCGCAAACCATCTAACTTAAAGGTGCTGGAGCAGTTTTGCAAGGAGGAATGGGCAAAAATCCCAGTGGTTAGATGTGGCAAGCTCATAGAGACTTATCCAAGGCGACTTGGAGCTGTGATAGCCGCAAAAGGTGGCTCTACAAAGTATTGACTTTAGTGGGGTGAATTGTTATGCACATTGACTTTTTCTGTTATTTTGTTCTATTTGTTGCTTGCTCAACAATAAAAAAAAACATCTTCAAAGTTGTGTGCATGTTCTGTAAATCAAATTATGCAAATCCTCAAACAATCCATGTTAATTCCAGGTTGTGAGGCAACAAAACACGAAAAATGCCAAGGGGGTTGAATACTTTTGCAAGGCACTGTATATACCAGGCTTTGTGCGAAATGCTATATACCAGGCTTTGTGTGAAATGCTATATACCAGGCTTTGTGAGAAATGCTATATATCAGGCTTTGTGCGAAATTGGATATACCAGGCTTTGTGAAACATGCTATATACCAGGCTTTGTGCAAAATGTTATATACCAGGCTTTGTGCAAAATGCTATATACCAGGCTTTGTGAGACATGCTATATACCAGGCTTTGTGCAAAATGCTATATACCAGGCTTTGTGCAAAATGCTATATACCAGGCTTTGTGCAAAATGCTATATACCAGGCTTTGTGAGACATGCTACATACCAGGCTTTGTGAGACATGCTATATACCAGGATTATGAGACATGCTATATACCAGGATTGAGGTCTGATGGGGCAGGAATTGGGATTGATCTGAGGGGCGAAGGGACAAGAATTGGATTGATGGGCACAGTGGCTGCGTTTGATGGGTACAGTGGCTGCGTTTGATGGCACAGTGGCTGCGTTTGATGGCACAGTAGCTGCATTTGATGGCACAGTGGCTGTGTTTGATGGTACAGTGGCGGCAATTTATGGGGACAGTGGCTACGTTTGATGGCACAGTGGATGCGTTTGATGGTACAGTGGTGGCAAATGATGGGCACAGTGGCTGCGTTTGGTGGGCACAGTGGCTGCATTTGATGGCACAGTTCCGGCAATTGATGGGCAAAGTGGCTGCATTTGATCGCACAGTGGCTGCGTTTGATGGCACAGTGGCTGCGTTTGATGGTACAGTGGCTGCGGTTGATGGTACAGTGAGGCTGCAATTGATGGGGTTTTTTTTCAGAATTTTTCAGTTTGTTTGCGCCCCCTAAAAAATTTTGATCACCAGCCACCACTGCATTCCACTGTTCTCCAATGCGATCTTTAAATGGCTTGTTTTGGCACACATCCAGTGGCTGTACCAACAACGTCAATCCTGCAGGAATAACCGCCGCATCTGTGTTTATTCTTGTCAGCCTTTCCTTTGTGCTGGGAGTTAAATGAGCCCTGAACATATCTCACACCAGTAGGCTACGTAATCGAGGAAGTCCACCTGGTCACCTACTCCATACATTTTTAAGTCATAGCTTTACCCCTTCTTCATCCATCCAGCCTTTTCCATTCACATGTATAAAAACTCCAACAGGGAACATGATTTTTGGCGTTGTTTTTTTTAAAAATAATCATTGGTCTTAGTTTGGCGCCATCAGCTGTACATGCTGGTACCATTGTAAAACTGGTCTTCTAATGTCCTGTTCTTTTAATTAACACATTTTTTGCACCTTTTGAATTGACCGTTTTATTTCTAACCATATTGAAATTCATGGGAGTTTCAGCCATATTTCCGATGTGACTTAACTCATAGCCGTGTTTCTTGCGCTGTTGTATTACATATTGATGGAAATTACTTACTTTGCTGTCGAGATCTGCAGGTAATTTTTGTGCAATTTTGGTCTTTTGCCTCAGTACCAGATCATGCCTGTCCAAGAACCTACTACACCAGGATATAGTGGCCTTAAATTCTTTGCTGTGATCTGGGTTAGATTTGGCCCACTGAAGTACAAAAATCCATATGTTGTTTCGTGTCACTACAAAACCATTGTGACGATGCTCATGCACCATGTCTGCTACATGCTTTTCGAGCTCTGGCCAATGTGGGGTGCCTCTTTTTAGAGCACACTTACCCCTTGGCATACTCTTTAATGCATCTTCCTTTGCTTTCCAGTCTCAGACCATCTTTTCTGTTACTCCATATTGTCTTGCAGCAGCTCAGTTATTATGTTCCTTGGCAAAGTTTACAACTTTGAGCTTGAAACTGGCTTCATGTTTCCTTCTGCTGGAGCCATTTCAGCCATTTCACACTAATCTGTCAGGTATTGTAATCTGTCAGGTATTAACACTGTATTATGTGTTATGAAATCACAAAGGAAACTGGTGAACTACAAGTCCCTGAGATCCTACAATTGGCGGGCAGCAACAATGGCCATCAACAATGGCTAGTGAATCCTCTCCTCCAAAGCACCAGAAATCATAATAAATGAAGGGGAGATCTGGAGCTGGATATGCAGTAATACTGCATGTACAGTAGCGCCAGGTACACTGCAGAATACAGTATACACTGCTGAGCCAATCACAGCAAGCAATGTATTCTATTAATGAATACAGAGCCTGCTCAGATTGGCAGAGGCTGTAAGATCATCAGCCCGGGCCTCTCTGACTCTCAAAGCCAATCCGAGCAGGCTACTCTATGTAGCCTGCTCGGATTGGCAGAGGTTGTTACTTCAATCTGAGCAGGCTCTGTATTCATTAATAGAATACATTGCTCGCCGGGATTGGCTCAGACATGTATACTGTATGTATACACTATTACCGCACATTCGGTAAGCATCTGGCAGGCTGACATCCAGTGGGCAGCTGGCATATAAGACGACCCCCACTTTTTCACTTTTTTAAGTGTAAAAGGTAGTCTTAAATGCCAGAAAATATGGTATATGCTAGTTATTGCCATAAAAAGTCTATAGAGACCCTGTTGTTGTTGTATGCTTGTTTGCATGCTCTGGTGCGAACCGAACCAGGGGGTGTTCAGCTCATCCCTAGTGCCTTTTCCTGTAATACCTTTCTTGTACAAAAGGTTTTTATTGAACATAAAAGGTGTTGTTAGTACAAAAGGAGTAACATATTAATGTACATTATGCGGATACATGAGTGCATATTCATATTCATAACAGATGACCATGTATCAATACATAAAGCACTGAGGAGGCATAAAGTGTTCCAAATCAATTGTCAGCCTGTACTAAATCTCCATCAGGGGTAAACCTGTGGAATCAAGGATATATAAAGGAAAAGTTGCCCAGACTAAAAAATAAAGAATGGGAGTAAAAAGGAACTGACTTAGTGATTTAGAAGAAGAAGGAAAGGAGATTAATAGAGAAGAAAAAGTGGGGGGTGCAGAAAGAAGGGGGGGGAAGAGGGGGGGAGGGGGAAAGAGGTCCGCGGGATGGGGTGTCTTTGTTTCCATTACAAGGAGAGTAGTGCCGAATCGAATCTGGAGGGGTGGGCATAGTTTACCCATGGTTGCCATGTTCGAAGAAATTTATCGTGTGTATCTGATAATATTGCTGTCAGCTTTTCATTAACCATGGTGTCATTAATGCGATTTTTAACTGCTTCAAAACTTAGGACTGAAGTTTTCCATGATTTTGCAATAGTTAATTTAGTTGCAGTTAGTATATGGGATGCTAACTGTCGCTCGGGGCGCAACAGTTCAGGGATTGGTTTCCCCAAAAGGGCCTCAAAGGGGTCCCTTTTTATAGTTGTATTGAAGAGGTTTCGGAGGAGCGCATACACTCTGATCCACAGTCTGCATACCTTGGGGCACTTCCACCAAATGTGTGCCATCGTGCCCTCTTGTGAGCATCCCCGAAAACACAAAGGGGAATAAGATGGGATAAACCTCGCTATTCTGGCTGGGGTGTAGTACCATCTATAAAGAATTTTGTAAGCATTTTCCAAGAATAAAACATTCTTGGAGCACTTGGATAATGAAATTGTCATGGCTTGCCAGTCCTTCGGGTCAATTTTTTTACCCAGCTCCGCTTCCCATTGTAGATGATATGTTCTTATGGGAGGTTTTGTGGAGCCAATAATGGCTGCGTAAATTAATGAGATAAGACCAGGGGATTGGGGTCGTGCTCTGCAAAGATGTTCAAAGGGGGTTAGTGTAAATGGGGGGTCATGGGATTTGATAAGGGTTAGTAGGAAATGTCGTATTTGCATATATCTAAAATGTTCCCTTAGAGGGATGTCATGTGAGGAGCGTAGGGCCGCAAATGTTTTTATCCTAGTTGGGGAAAACATAGAGTGGACATCCACAAATCCCTGCTCAGTCCACCATCGAAATTGCTGCGGGTTATCGTTTCCTGGTGGGAACAGTGGACAGTGAAGAAGGGAGAGTAAGGGAAGATGTGGGGATATTAAACCTGCTGAGTATTTAACAGAGTCCCATAACCGTAATGAATGGGCCAAGCATGGGCCCATGACACTAGGGCGATGTTCTCGAGGAAGCCATGGAAGGGAGGCTAAGGGTATCGGGTGAGAGTCTATTATATCCATAGTGGCCCATAATGGCATCTGGGATTTCTCATGGAGATGAGATAATGGAGCTATGGCTGCCGCTATGTAATAAGCTTGTAGATTGGGTACCGATAAACCTCCATTAATTTTACGAGCGAACAATACCTGCTTTTTGATCCTAGGCTTCTTGGAGCCCCAAATAAACTGCATGATTTTGCGCTGGTGTATCCGGAGAATATGGGAGGGGACTGGGACTGGGAGAACTCTGAAGTAGTAAAGCAGTTTTGGGAGGTAGGACATGCGAACGGTAGTAATCCTACCGAACCAGGACAATGGGAGAGCGGACCACGAGGAAAGCATATTAGAGAGTTTCCTAAATAATGAGGGAAAGTTAGCTTGGAATAAACCTGAATATTTTGGGGTGAGTCGAATACCAAGATAAGGTAAAGACTTCAACCATTGGAAGGAAAAGTGTGACTGTAGGGATTCTAATTCAGATAGTGAGAGGTTTATCGACATTGCGTTTGATTTAGCGGGGTTGATCGATAGACCCGAAAAAGTAGCAAAGGTTTCTAGAAGTGCTAGCAGATTAGGGAGGGTGATTCTCGGTTTAGTGATGGTCAGTAATATGTCATCTGCAAACATAGACAGTTTATGCGGGGTTCCTGCTACATCCACGCCAGTTATATCAGGATGGGATCTAATGGCTTCCGCCAGGGGTTCCAATGCTAAAATAAATAACAATGGAGAGAGTGGGCATCCCTGGCGAGTGCCCCTTCTAATTGGGAAGGTGTATGACTCAAACCCATAGTACTTCACCTTGGCTTGTGGGGAATTATAAATGGCTGAAACCCAGCCCATAAAAGAAGTGCCAAAACCAAAGTGCTTTAACCTTTGAATCAGGTATGGCCATGACAATGTATCAAAGGCTTTATTGATGTCCAATGATAAGAACATGGTTTCCAGGGATCTATTATGGACTATGTGTTGTATTTGGAGAAGGCGTCTTATTGCGTCCCCTGCTTGCCTACGTGGGACAAATCCCACTTGATCTTTTTTGATTAGGCGTGGAAGGAACTAATTGAGGCGAGTGGCCAGGATTTTTGTTAAAATTTTCATGTCGATATTAATGAGTGATATGGGCCGGAAGTTTGCCCAAGATGAATGGTCCTTATCTGGTTTAGGTATCATGACTATATTGGCGGTCAATTGATTGGGTGTGAAGTGACAACCATCCTTGACTGAATTATACATCTTCGTTAAATGCGGAGCAATGACATCTGCCATTTTCCGGTAATAAAGTGCCGTGAAGCCATCTGGACCAGGTTTTTTGCCCACCTTTAATTCTTTAATACATTGGAGGACTTCTGAGATCTGTATATCTCGGTCCATCAGGGATGTATGAGTTTCAGACAAGGACGGTAATGATAGATTCTTAAGAAAGGCGTCTAGGCCTTGGATTGAAAGATGATCTGGTTCCGAATAAAGCTTAGTGAGGCGATGTCTGAATTCCTCCAGAATTTTTTGAGGGTTACCCGTTAGAGAATTGTGGCGGGTGCGAAGTGTAATAGGGGTAAATTTCGGGGCAAAGGTGCGTAATCTATTGGCTAGCATTGTATTAGGTTTATTCGCTTTAATATACCACCTTTGTCGGGCCCATCTTAGGGTTCGTTCTGCTTCGTCGGTCAGGCATAGGTCTAAGTCTGTGCGGGCTTTATCTAAGGATTTGCGATTAGTGGGAGTGGGTTTTAGTTTGAAGGTCTTGGTCGCGGTCTCTAGTTTTTGTTCGAGCTCTTGACGAGCCCTTGCTCTCTCTTTTTTACGTCTAGACTCTATGCGGATAACGTGACCTCTGAGGACAGCTTTATATGCTTCCCAGAGTGTAACTGGGGATGGTACTGATCCTGTGTTAATTTTAAAATATTCTGCTGAAGCGTCATGAATGTCAGCTAGAATCTCTTTGTGGGATAGAAGGGAGTCATTCATCACCCATGGGGAGAATTGTGAGTTACTCAATAAAGAGCTACAGACCGTCAGGATGGGGTCATGATCCGACCATGGGGCAGCCAGAATAGAAATCGATTCTATTAGGGGAAGGTGTTTGCGAAGGACAAACATATGGTCGATCCTAGAGTGAGAGTGGTGAGGATGGGAATAGTGGGTATAATCCCTACTTTGGGGATGGAGTTCCCGCCATATATCTATTAAGTCAGAGTTCTGAAGGGACTGCAAAAAGGATTTGGTGGCCACAGAAGGAGGTTTATGGTCCGGCGGGTACTTGTCAAGGGAGGGCTTCAACGTTACGTTGGAGTCTCCTGCCATCAATAGGGTTCCTTTTTGGTGAGATCGTAACAGGGAGCAGATATGGGTAAGAAAGGGCCCTGGGTTGGTGTTCGGAGCATAATATGACATGATTGTTATTTCATTATCCTGAATCGTGCCTTGCAAAATTAAATATCTACCATTTGGGTCTGCTATCTGCTTACTGCAAATAAATGGAACCGTTTTGCTTATGGCGATCAGAACACCTCTGTGTTTAGTGGATGCGTTAGCCAAGAATACCTGTGGATAGTGTCCTGCAAAGTATTTAGGGCAAGAGGTGGTAGAGAAATGCGTTTCTTGTAAACAAGCAATATCTATTTTTTGTTGTTTTAGGTATTTGAAGATTTTAACCCTTTTCTGGGGGGAATTCATTCCCTGAACATTCAGGGTAAGCCAATTAAGGGTCATGGGATCAGGGAATTTCTCCTATACAAATTTGTAGTCAGACATCCCGCGGATCTAGGAGAAAGGGAAAGAAGAAAAGGGACAAGCAAAGGGTAGAAGAGAGAGAGTGAAGCAGGTAAGGTAGAGGTAATAGGAAAATCTCGAAGTTGGATAGACAACAATACCTTAATTGCTTTGTTTTGTGGGCTGAAAGACCCACATTTGAGTAAGACAATGGCCACGACATCCGTCTCGGCCAAGTGCTGACTCATCGGGGGTAGCATTGGTCCGACGGGACCACCGGCCTATCATTAATCAATCGTGACTTGTAAATGTGCATTAAGAGCAGAATCTAGAAACCATTGAACTTTGATTTAGTGGAGATAACTTAAAACAACTGAACTAAACATTTGTTGATGAAACATTAGAAAACATAATGGTACAACCAAAACTTAGTCCCCGATGGCCTGGACCAAAGGGCCAGAAGGCCTTCAGTCCCCTGACCACCAGGGAGATTGATCTAACCCCACCGTGCCCCACCACCTCCCCAACAGAGTCGGCGGTACAGGGCACGGTCACGACTGCCCGCGCCGCATTGGAACATCAGAAAAGGTTGTTCCTGCAGCTACGGTTTCACCCTCCCCCCACCACGTCAAACCTTATAAGGAACTGAAATGTTAAAGTCACAATCATGTGTTAGATAGGAAATGTTATCATGTAGACTTAACCCCCCAAAAAAAAAAAAAATAATAAAGCATCTTTAAGCATGGGTAGTCTTCTTCCTGGAAACATGTTGATAGATGACTATATGCCAATCTGCCATGTCGCTTCTTACACCTCACACCGCCATCTCACAATTGGGGCGGGCCCTAGCGAGGTGACCTTTAAGCCCCATACACACTATCAGATTTTCTGCAGAGTTTTTCCTTCAGATTTACCAAAACCATGTAGTGCAAGGGCCTGCCTGATTGCTTACACATTGAAACTCCTAAGGTTTGACCTCGTATTATATGGTTTTGGTAAATCTGATGGAAAAACTCAGCAGAAAATCTGATAGTGTGTATGGGGCTTTAAAGTTATTAAGGCATAGGACCAGAGATTGGGTACTGGGGACTAGTAGCTCCTTGTCCAGCACACCTAAAAGTTCCAGGTGTAAAAGCAGTAAAAAGAGCAAACCGGAATGACCGTGGCCTGGGGTCGGGTAACAGAAGGGGGCTAGATGTCATCAAAAACAAATAAAGAAAAGAGTACCTTCAGCCATTAGTGGCTTTATGGAACTTCTGGGACTGTAAGTCTCGGAGAGCTTGGGATCCGGGTAGCGAACGTTGGGAGCCTTGTCGAGGGGGCCTGGATGGTCCTGGTCTGGAGGAGGAGGAGGACGCCGCCTCCGTCTGGGAGGAAGGAAGGTCCAGCTGCAGATCCTGGAAATGACGCCTTAACTCCGCCGGAGAAGTAGCCTGAAATTGACGACCCAAATGAGAGAAAGATATTTTGTAGGGGAATCCCCATCTGTATTTGATCGCCTGGGTTTGCAGTATTTGCAAGTACGGTTTGAGTCCCCGCCTTCTGGCAATCGTGACCGGCGAGAGATCAGCGAATAGCTGAAGGGAGTTCCCCTGAAAAGAGAGATTTTGTTGTTCTCTCGCCGCCTGCAATAGCTTTTCTTTAGTGCGGTAATAGTGGAACTTTATGATAACGTCTCTCGGGGGGCCATCCGTGGGCTTAGGGGCCAGAGATCTATGTATGCGATCGAACTCAAGCCGGTCTACAGGAATTTCCGGGGCCAGTTCCTGAAAGAATGCCGTCGCTGTGCCCTGCAGGTCATTTACCGTTTCTGGAATACCACGGATGCGTAGGTTATCCCTGCGGGCCCTATTTTCTGCGTCTTCCAACTTGTCTTTCAGGGACTCTATTTCTGTCGTCAATTTCTCAACTTCCTCTTCATGCCCCTCTAAGACTGTGGTTGCCAAATCCATGCGTTGCTCTAATTGATTAGTGCGGTGGCCTATCTCTTTAAGGCCCCGCACCAAATCTGATGATAGCTTGCGTGATGCCGCAGTGATTTCGTCCCTTACTATATTGCGAAATCTTGCTAAAAGGTTATCAGAGTCCAGGGGGAGAGGGCTTACCATGTCTGCAGGAAATTGTTGTAAGCTGTCTGTTGGAGATTCTGGATTATCATCTGATATGTGTGCAGCGTCTTCCCGTTCTGGAGGCTTCAGCGCCATATTGGATTTCCCCTTGCCTGGTACTGTGGAGAGCCTCTGGGGCTGCCTAGCTTTTGGCTTGTGTTTTCCGGATCGGAGCATCACCGGCAGAGTCCCGAGACGCTCCGGAGTCCGGAGCGGTATGTGAGCCTCGTCCCCGCTCGTTCTGCTCGGTGTCAGGCCGGGTTATTGTTCCCGTCGGCGCGGAGCGGAGGAATCACGCGGCCATTTCCTTCGCTCCCTCCTGTAATACCTTTCGATGGCATTCTGGCTACTGTACGCACCAGTCTGACCTCACCTTTGGGTGACAGAATTTGTTCCGCTCAGTCTCCTCTCGAGAAAACTGGTGACCACTGCTTTGTTCCTAAGAATCTCTGCAATGCTTTGCTCCAGATTTACCATTCTCCCAAGGTGGCTGGCCACCCAGGGAAGAATCCACTGATTTGGGCTATTTCTCAAAAATTCTGGTGGCCTAGTCTCTGCGTTGATGTAACCACTTGTTCCGTGTGTGCACAGTGTAAGACACCATAACACCACCTTCCAATGGGCCTCCTACAACCCATACCCAATGGGGAGAGGCCTTGGACCCACCTGTCTTTGGATTTTATTGTGGAGTTACCCAACTCCCAGGGCAACACAGTTATTCTTATGGTGGCTGACCGGTTCTCCAAAATGTCACATTGTATTCCACTAAAGAAGTTGCCAACATCCAAAGTACTGGCATCCATTTTTGCTCGGGCAATCTTTCGGTTGCATGGGCTACCCAAGGTTATCATCTCTGACAGGGGTAGTCAGTTTGTCTCCAGGTTTTGGCAAGCCTTTTGTGCACAGTTAGGAATTCAGCCAATGGGGCTGCAGAATGAGCCAACCAAGCCTTGGAGCAGTTTCTACGCTGCTATATTTCTGACCACCATAACAACTGGTCAGACCTCCTACCTTCGGCGGAGTTTGCTCACAATAGTGCCGTCAATACCGCTTCCCGATTGTCTCAGTTTATGGCAAATTATGGTTTCCAACCATCCATGTTGCCTGATTCATTTGTTCCTCAAAGAATTCCTGAATTAGAGGGGCATCTCCTCGATCTTCGTTCCACTTGGGTGCAGGTCCAGGAGTCCTTGCGACGTGCCAGTGAGAGCTACAGACTCCATGCTGACTGCTGCCGCCTACCTGCGCCTTAATACCAAGTTGGGAGGTTTGGTCTGGTTGTCATCTCGTAACCTCTGACTCCATATTCCCTCACTAAAACCACGTTTTATTGGGCCTTCCGTCTTCTACGTAGGATCAACCCAGTGACTTATGCATGAGACCTTCTGACATGCCTATTTTGAATGTTTTTCATGTTTCCTTATTAAAACCTTTGGTGTGCAACCGCTTCATCAGTACAGTACCACGTCCTCGTACAGGTCGAGAACCGTGAGGTGAATGAGATACAATTGGTCATTGACTCCTGTAGGTTTCTGTGGGCACATACAGTACCTGGTCCATTGGAAAGGGTACGGTCCAGAGGAACACTCTTGGGTCTCATCCTCGGACGTACATGCTCCTGTCCTCCTCCGTGCTTTCCATAGGCATTTTCCCCTCAGGTGGTCCTCTGAGGGGGAGGGGTCGTTGAGGAGGGGGTACTGTCAGGGCTGGGCTCTCAGCCCTTCCTTCTCTGTGCTCAAGTTGCTCAGTGCAGTTAATTGCCAGTACTCATCGTTCTACAGTGGCTCACCTGTTGATCATCTCCTGCTCATTAGTCAAGCCCACAGCCAGCCCCTTCTGGCTATTTAAACTGCCTGGTTCATTTCATTAATTGCCTATGCCTTGATCAACATATCTAGAGACTCTCTGCTTTGTTCCTGTTGAAGACTTGCCTGGCTGACGTCCTTTCTGGTTGCGGATCCTGTCTGCTGCCTCTGACAATGCTGATCTCTGGCTTTCTGATTTCCTGGCTTGTTCTGACTACCCGATTTGGCAACCGAACCCTGGCTATGTTTTAACTACGTGTACCAGTTGTACCATTTTTACCATTTCATGAAAAGGTGTGATTTTTACTGTATTTTCTGTCTCCATCTGTTTCATGGTTCCTGACACCATGATGTTGTCATGGAGGAGTGGAAGAGGACTCCAGTGGCAACCTATAAAGCTCTGGTGAACTCCATGCCCAAGAGGGTTAAAGTGGTTGTAAACCCTTACAGACCACTTTAACCTACAGGTAAGCCTAGATTAAGGCTTACCTGTAGGTCCAAGAAATATCTCCTAAACCTACACGGTTTAGGACATATTTGCAAAAAGACAGGCACCACTGTCTACGGCGCATGCGCCGTAGACAGTGGCGCGCAGGCGCACTGAGAATGCCGCTGGTAACGGCGATATACCGCTGGTAATGGCGATATGCCCATGCAATGCGCATGCGCGGGAGTACTTGTAGTCGGTCAGTTCCTTTCTTTAAAGTCTTTTTCTATATTGTAAGGGTCTAGTGAATACTTGTATAGACTATTGTCTCCCAGCCTGACATACCGTATTTACCGGCGTATAACACGCACCCCAATTTTAAGAGGGAAGTTTAAGGAAAAAATGTTTTCACAGCCCCCTTTACAGTACACAGTCCCCCTCCCCCTGCACAGTACACAGCCCCCTCCCCATGACACAGCCCCCCATCCAGTACACAGCCCCCCATCCAGTATACAGCCCCCCTCCCTAGTACACAGCCCCCCATCCAGTACACATTCCTCCTCCCCCTGTACATTACACAGTCCCCCATCCAGTATACAGCCCCCCTCCCCAGTACACAGCCCCCATACAGTACACAGCCCCCTCCCCCTGCACAGTACACATCCCCCATCCAGTACACAGCCCCCTCCCCCTGCACAGTACACAGTCCCCCATCCAGTACACAGCCCCCTCCCTGGTACACAGCCCCCATCCAGTATACAGCCCCCCTACCCCTACACAGCCCCCCATCCAGTACACAGCCCCCCTGCACTTCCAGGAGACCCCCAGTCTTCTGGGACAGCACTGCCAGCATACTCTACAGTTAAGAAAAAATCACTGCCAGCCTCTTCCACAATGCTCCTCCTGTGTCACTCATATTGTAAAATGAAGCTTTCATATACCTTAATAGCTCTGCTTTTTTCACTGACCTGGTCACATGACTGCTCTCCTATGACATTACATAGATGGTCATGTGACCGCTCGCCTCCTCCAATCTAAAGCTACACTCGGAGGAGGAGTGAGAGGAGGAAAGCAGCCAGAAAAAAATGAGCTATTGAGATATTTACAAGCTTCGTTTTTACAATGACACTGACACAGGAGGAGTGGTGTAGAAGAAGGGGCTGGCAAGTGATTTTTTCCTCAACTTTAGACTATGCAGGCAGCGCTGTCCCAGGGCCAGGAGAGGCGGGGCAGCCGGCCTGACACCCCCTCAATGGGTGGCTCCCGGGGTGGACCGCCTGATCCCCGCCCCCTATTGGTAAAACATATTATCGGCATATAACACGCAGGCACTATTTACCCTCTGTTTTCAGGGGAAAAAAGTGAGTGTTATACGCCGATAAATATGGTAAGTCCTGGTTGACACACCTGTGACCTTTTTCTTCTCCCCGACCGACTTTTGGTGTAAGTACTGTACATTAAACAGGACAGGACACTCCCACACATGCACATGGGAGTCACATCGCCGCAGCACAGATCGGGCCCGGTCTAGGCCGTAAATGTTCGCTGAACTGTGCATGCGTGGCTCAATGACAGCTGACAGGCAGAAGGTAGCATTTATGGCAGAAGAGACCAACAGGGTCTCTTCTGTCATAAATACCCTGCCTGTCAGCCACTTGTTTAAACAACAACTTTACTTCTACTTTAATCTAAACAAAAAAATGTAGTTTTAGTCATATTCATCCCCAGCCTTTAATACATACCTAAAAGCAGTATTAAAAAAAATTATGTAATCCTAAAAATGAATATTATTGAAAGTGTTTTGCTATATTTTTTGATAAGCACAAAAGTCCTCTCTTTGGACTACAGAACACATTCCCCTATGTTATGGAGATGAGGTAAGTGTAAGGTGCTCTGAAATCCTAAATCGCTTACTTTTCTAGGGTGACAACATTGATACAGTACAAGGAGTTAACTATATCATCTTAGAACAGGACCTGCCTTAAGGGCAGGATCACTAGCAGAAAGTAAAGAAATAAAAATGAAATGAAAATTCAGCAACCACATTTAAGGATCAGTAAGCTGCCATATATTACATTTTTATTCTTGGGTTCAAGCAAACTTTAAAGATTCTCAAATTAGGAGCTGGGTTACCAAATGTTATTTCTGTTAGGTGGCATTTCATAAGCAACGTACAGTGCCCTGAAAAAGTATTCATACCCCTTGAACTTTTCCCCATTTTGTCATGTTACAACCAAAAACGTAAATGGATTTTATTGCTATTTTATGTGGTAGACCAACACAAAGTGGCACATAATTGTGAAGTGGAAGGAAAATGATAAATGGTTTTCGACATTTAAAAAAAAAATATCTGAAAAGTGTGGCGTGCATTTGTATTCAGCCCCCTTTACTCTAATACCCCTAACTAAAATCTAGTGGAACCAATTGCCTTCAGAAGTCACCTAATTAGTAAATAGAGTCCACCTGAGTGTAATTTAATCTCAGTATAAATACAGCTGTTCTGTGAAGCCCTCAGAGGTTTGTTTGAGAACCTTAGTGAACAAGCAGCATCATGAAGGCCAAGGAAAACAGCAGACAGGTCAGGAATAAAGTTGCGGAGAAGTTTAAAGCAGGGTTAGGTTATAAAAAAATATCCCAGGCTTTGAACATCTCACGGAGCACTGTTCAATCCATCATCAGAAAATGGAGAGTATGGCACAACTGCAAACCCACCAAGACATGGCTGTCCACCTAAACTGACAGGCCGGGCAAGGAGAGCATTCATGAGAGAAGCAGCCAAGAGGCCCATGGTAACTCTGGAGGAGCTGCAGAGATTCAAAGCTCAGGTGGGAGAATCTGTCCACAGGACAACTATTAGTTGTACAAGCCACAAATCTGGCCTTTATGGAAGAGTGGCAAGAAGAAAGCAATTGCTGAAAGAAAGCCATAAGAAGTCCTGTTTGCAGTTTGGGAGAAGCCATGTGGGGGACACAGCAAACATGTGTAAGAAGGTGCTCTGATTAGATGAGACAAAAATAGAACTTTTTGGCCTAAAAGAAAAACGTTATGTGTGGCGGAAAACTAACACTGCACATCACCCTGAACACACCATCCCTGCCGTGAAACATGGTGGTGGCAGCATTATAATGTGGGGATGCTTTTCTTCAGCAGGGACAGGGAAGCTGGTCAGAGTTGATGGGAATATGGATGGAGCCAAATGCAGGGCACTCTTAGAAGAAAACCTGTAATGCCCCGTACACACGATCGGACATTGATCGGACATTCCGACAACAAAATCCTAGGATTTTTTCAGACGGATGTTGGCTCAAACTTGTTTTGCGTACACACGGTCGCACAAAGTTGTCGGAATTTCCGATCGCCAACCACGCGGTCACGTACACCACGTACGACGAGACTAGAAAAGGCCAGTTCAGAACCAAGCGCGGCACCCTTTGGGCTCCTTTTGCTAATCTCGTGTTAGTAAAAGTTTGGTGAGAGACGATTCGCGCTTTTTAAGACTCGTGGCTTTCAGATCGTTTTCACACGTGCATTTAGAAAAGGTTTTTAAAACAAACCAACATGTTTGTTGTATAACAATTTTTGGGGTAGCATTATAAAAAATAGAAATGTCCATTTAAGCTAAAACACGCATGTGTAAAACCAACAAGAAAGACACAAATCTTGAACGTACAAAGTTCACATTAGGTAGAACTTGAAGGCAATATCAGACATGACTATTTAGGAACTGTGTTTGATATTGCGTTCAGGTGGGGTGAAGTCACCCCAGGAAAAGCCAAATTTGGAAGATGCATACAAATTTACCAATGTCAACATGTGCGACCTGCCATCACGGGGGATCAAGGGACGTGTTTTGGGGGAGAAACCCCTTCCTCTCAGCTACCTTCCTCCTCCTTTGTCAAGCTTCAATACTTTACCTGTTTTGTTCAAGCTTCACAGATGGAGACCCCCCTATAGTATACACTGGAGCACCTGTGTGGGCCCCCTAATAAAAATGGTGTTCTGGTGTCTCACACTAGTGCTCCAGTGTCCAGATGTGAAAACAGCTGCTGAGTGTCCTCTCCTTACACAGAATCTAGTTTGTATTTCATTCTAGTAGCAAAGCCATCTACACAACCAAATTCGTTTCATACAAGTAGGGCGTAAAAATTGTGGCCAAATGCATATGGCCTAAACAATGGTGTTTTATAGGCCGAAAGAAAAATGTTTGATACGAACGAAAGTTGCCATTTAAAAATGTACACTTGTAAGAAAAGCACATGGAGCAGCACGAACGTAATAAACATAAAGAATAGGAACACAGGACAACTACTTACTTTTTTGCAGCACTCTCCGGATCTTTCTGTACTTTTAATGTTCTCATAATTTCAGGTCCGACCACCGCTTCCTGAGCTGATCTTTCGATCGTCGTACCCCGAAATTCCGGTGCAGACTCTTGACCACTTTCGCAATTATCTTGGCCTTTCTGACATTGGGGTTGGGGTAAGGTCCATACTTTCCATCATAGTCGGCCTTCTTCAGGACGTCCACCATCTCCAACATCTCCCCAAAGGACATATTTGAGGCCTTAAATCTCCTTCTGGATCGGGACGTTTTCGGCTCCGGGCTTTCCTCCTCCTCCTCCTCCTCCTCGTTGCTATAATTAGCACACACCTGCTGTGTATCCGGCATGTGCTCTTCCCCCACTGCACCGAATGAAAAGGGGCGAGGAATAGACTAGAAAGAACGTCAGGGGCGGGCGGAGTTACACGCATGCGCAGTGTTTATAAAGCGTAACACGCGTGCATATTACGTACGATCTGTGAGTGGAGAAAGGAGCATCAGAGGCGCCGATCATGATAATGAAGGTAAGATCTAAACTTGGGCCTATACTGCTTCGAAATGGAAGCCTATATTGTAACAAGATTAGGGGAGTTTGGCCTGACATTAGGGTTTGTCTTGTGTTGTGTCTTGCAGAGAAAATGGATGGCTTCAATGACCACAACTTCCTTCCCCTGTTTATAGACAAATACAGGGAGCTGCCCTGTCTGTGGCAGGTGAGACACCCCCATTACAATAATAAACAAAAGAGACAGGCAGTGCTGGAGAAACTGCTGGAGTTGGTGAAGCCGGTGGCCCCCACAGCAACCATCCCCTATTTAAAAAACAAAATTGGTGGCCTGAGGAGCACTTATCTTAGAGAGCCAAGAAGGTCACGGATTCCCAGAGGTCCAGAGCTGCAGCAGATGACGTTTATGTCCCCAGGCTGTGGTACTATGAGAGACTGCGATTTCTGCCAGACCACACTGAAGTCAGGGAATACCTCTCCACTCTTCCTTCCACTCTTCCTTCCATCCCAGCTAAGGCTTCCGATGTTCAACCTGGGCCTTCCAGCCAGGAAGAAGTGGAGGAGCCCAGCTGGAGTCAGGTATAGTATTCTTCTACAGATTTCTGGTCAATAAATAAATGATGTTTACTAGATGTTATTATTGATCAATAATTGCTGATTGAAAAAAGTGTTTTACATATCAATAGTAGCGGGCACCCAAAATTGGGACAAGAATGAAAAATCCTGGGCTCAGAAGGATAGTCTGTTATATTTGTTAACATTCAATTTGCAACAGTCAGGAGGTGAAAATTGTGTGTGAATGATGAATAAAAAACTCAAACTATGTCCCTTTTTCATACACAGGAAGACCTCAGCCAGGAGGAGGTTGTGGAATGTGGCAGTCAGGAGGAGGCAGGGGTTAGTGGCAGCCAGGAGGAGGCGGGGCTAAGTGTCAGCCAAGAGAAGCCTGGGACCAGTCGCAGCCTGACCGAATCGCAGGTTCCTCCCCTCCACCTTCCATACAAAAGGGCGAGGAAGGCGACTCCCATACAGGATTCAGCGCTCAGGCTCATTCAGAAGGCTTCTGCGTCCCTCCGAGCCTTACCAACTCCTGAAGAGGCCTTTGCCTGCATGGCTGCCACAAAACTGCAGGGCATGCAGGAGGGTCAACGCAAGCTATGTGAGGACCTGCTTTATAAAGTCCTAAGTAAGAGGGTGAGTGGGGAACTAACACCCAAGACCGACGTGATTGAGTTGGACCATCCTCCTCCTCCTCCTGCTGCCACAACTCCACCACCAGAGCCACCGCGTGGAAGGAAGCGTGGAAGGAAGACAAGAGAGTGATAGCCCTGGGTTCAGTCTGGTCTGACAAAAGATGCAGTCTCTTGTATGACCACAGCCTGGGGACACAGATGTCATCTGCTGTTTTCCGGATCTCTGGGACTGATGGACCAGACTGCACTCCCTTAGATAAGGACTCCTCAGGCCACCAATTTTGCTTGAAAATAGTTGATGTGTGCCCTGGGGGTCCAAAGCTTCACCCATTTCTGCTGTTTCTCCAGCGTTGCCTCCCTCTTTGTTTAGTTGTTAGCCCTTAATAAATGTTTTTTTTTGGAAAATTATACTCTCCTATGTGTGTTTTCATCCAAAAAGGACAGTTTGTTGGTGACGATTCAGGTACATTTCTAAAATACAATGTGACTTTAACAAGGGACAACAACACCAAACAATCTCCTACAGATTAAATATAACAACATATCAAATAAAGATCCAAAAAAAAAAAATCAGCCTTGAAAAAAATACAAACCAAAAATAACTAATCTCCCTTAAAACCAAAAAAAAAAAAAAAAAAAAACAACACCAAAATAATGTTGTCAGATGTGACAAATCAAAATATGTTGAGGGAATCCCGATAAATAGTAAAGAAATAAGTTTGTGAGAAGTGTGTGTGAATATGAGCAGCAAAACTACTTAATTCTTCTCACATTATAAAGAAGAAGAGAGTGCGCTGTATTAAACCATTTTTTACATTGCACCGTGACGAAAGTGCTGTATCCATTGCGAACGCTAAGTTTACCAGACCGAGCTGTTCCGTGTCGGAATTTCTTCTGAGCATGCGTGGCACTTTGTGCGTCGGAACAGGCCACACACGGTCGGAATTGACGCGATCGGCTTTTGTTGTCGGAAAATTTTATAGCCTGCTCTCAAACTTTGTGTGTCGGAAAATCTGATGGAAAATGTCCGTTGGAGCCCACACACGGTCGGAATTTCGGACAACACACTCCGATCGGACATTTTCCATCGGAAAGTCCGACCGTGTGTATGGGGCATTAGAGTCTGCAGAAGACTTCCAGCAGGACAATGACCCTAAACATACAGCCAGAACTACAATGGAATGGTTTAGATCAAATCATATTCATGAATGGCCCTGTCAAAATTCAGACCTAAATCCAATTGAGAATCTGTGGCAAGACTTGACAATTGCTGTTCACAGACGCTCTCCATCCAATCTGACAGAGCTTGAGCTATATTTCAAAGAAGAATGGGCAAAAATGTCACTCTCTAGATGTGCAAAGCTAGTAGAGACATCCCCAAAAAGACGAAAGGAGGTTCTACAAAGTATTAAATCGGGGGGGGCTGAATACACATACATGCCACACTTTTCACATATTTATTTGTAAAAAAAATTTGAAAACCATTTATCATTTTTCTTCTACTTCACAATTATGTGCCACTTTGTGTTGGTCTATCACATAAAATCCCAATAAAATACATTTACATTTTTGGTTGTAACTTGCCAAAATGTGGAAAATTTCAAGGGGTATGAATACTTTTCCAAGGCACTGTATCTTTGACATTTGCAAACATGTTTCAAATATGTGTGTATTTTGAAAAATAAATATGATTTTGAAGCAAAATGATTTCACTCATATGTTTCTATAGATAAAAATAAATACATATTAAAATGCAGCAATTAGGAATATTCATGGGGCAAAGGGTCAATTATCTTGAACAAAAGCCAGAAGAGCTGATTTCTAGCAACATAGATAACAGGCTTGTTGACCTCCAAGATGAATACCAGATAAAAGAAGAAGACCATATGGATTTTGAGCACAGAACCCAGAAAAACTAAATTATGCATTTAAATTATCTCTGATTTAGAAAAAAAATAACCTGTTTGAGTTGTTTATGCAACACTCTCCTAGTTCATAGTTAAATTAAAAACTGAGTGTACAGAGCCTTGCTCTCTAAGCCTGAAATGCCCACCCCCAGGAATGTAATAGGTTATATTACTACTGTTTGAGGATGCAGTTCTGGCAGCTACTAGAGAAGGCATTTGAATTTTAAGGAAATGACAAACCTTTGCAGATTTATTCTTGCTTTCTCTGCAGAAAGGGGTAAAGGATAAAATGAGAAGATGCAAAAGAGCTTTATCTTTCTGTCTTACAGTGACAGATCAGATACTCTGCTTTACAATGCTCAAGTTTTGGGGCATCAGCTCCTTTCAAGCATTCACATTCAGAATCATCAGTGCCTTTTTGAAGAATCATACATCTAAATTACAGTTCCAAATCTAAATTTACAATGGGAAGTTTTATTACTTGAACGGCCTACCCTGTGTCAGAGTTGTGTCAGATTACTGTTGTGTTAGTGACCTCTTAGAAGTTTATTCTTATTGGTCACTAAAGGGCATGCAATACAATGTTGGAAATGGGGGAAGAGTTACCAGAGGATTGAATTTTAGTTTAAAGTAACCTTATGATCTGGCTATTGACATTCAGTAATTTGTATATTCTTATCAAGAAGCAAATTAGCTTTAAATCAAGCCCTCAGTGACCTCCTTAGTTTCAGGCACTTTAGAGTAAATTCATTCTGCTCTATCTGTCCTGCTTACCAAAAAATCTACATTTTATGGTTGTCTCTGCAAAGGAAATATAAAATCTTGGAATGGGAGCATTCAGTGGCTCCTGCCCTATGAGTGATTTTTTTCCTAATTTTGTACAGATTTTTTCCCCACAACTTTAACTCTCTTTTAACTGACTAATATTATTTTTTACAGTTGTGGTTTATTTATATCTTTTTTAAGATCCTTGTAGTATTGTGAGGTCAGGGATGGAACAGGACTGGGAGGGAGAGATTGTTGACTTTTTTATCCTGTTCTTTTTATTTATGTTATGTTTTTTGAGGTTGTTCTTTTCTGTTGCTCAATATCTTTGTGGTTTTCTCTGTATAAAAATGTATAATGTCACTTGAATGCAAATGATTTATCATGTCATAGGGTTCAGATTTGATCTTTCATTTTTTAATTTCAGAAAGGGTTATCTAATATTCACAAGAGAGTGAGGAAATTTTCTACTACCATTAAATTAATTAATTTTACAGCTCACAAGTACAATGACTTTTAAGTCGTCAGCTGCGACATGAGCCAATTCCCCATTGCCGTCTAAGAAATTCAGATGCTTCATCTCCCTCAGCCCATCAACTATTCCTCTTTAATTTGAGAGATTCACAGAGGCCACGCTGAAGTCTCATATGGTCAATTAGACCTTCTCATAACAGCAAAACAGACTGGCTAATAGCCACTCATAAAAAAAGTACCAAACTCAGCACTTGTGAATTTCCTGTCCTTCTTTTCAACTTCAACGAAAGATGTAACATCAAAATCAAAAGTAGGTTCAAGTACCTGTCTGGTCATTTTCAAAATCACATTGCTAGAAACATTAATGCAAATACGAACATTAAAGTTGCAAATCAGTATTCTGAATATGGATTCTTGGTGAGCTTCTTGATGCCCCTGCTTCCTCCTGAGGAGTCTTTGACACCTAGGACAGCAAGAATGCATTGAGCCAAAGACTGTAACCTAAACAAGTGCTTTGTGATATTGACTTTGCATCATGCAACATCTTGTAAATGAACTGCAGCATGTGGCTACTGCAGTCCAATTTATTTGTTATCCCCACCCCTGTTTGTACTAATATTTCCTTGCAGCTTATTTGCATCAGTTGTGTAAACACTGGCTATAGACTTTATTTTTTATATATTAAAAATATATTCATTCATTTTATATGAATTCCTTAATAACTTTCACAGCATTGGTTTATAAAATGTAAATATCAACATCCAGTAAGTTGTCTGCTGCTAACCACTTCAGCCCCGGAAGGATTTACCCCCTTCCTGACCAGAGCACTTTTTACCCTTTTTGCACTGCATCGCTTTAACTGCTAATTGCACGGTCATGCAATGCTGTACCCAAACAAACTTTGCATCCCTTTCTTCCCACAAATAGAGCTTTCTTTTGATGGTATTTGATCACCTCTGCGGTTTTTATTTTTTGTGCTATAAAAGGAAAAAGACCGAAAATTTTGAAAAAAAATGATATTTTCTACTTTTTGTTATAAAACAATTCAATAAACTCAATTTAGTCATACATTTAGGCCAAAATGTATTCAGCCACATGTCTTTGGTAAAAAAAATGTCAATAAGCGTATATTTATTGGTTTGCGCAAAAGTTATAGCGTCTACAAACTAGGGTACATTTTCTGGAATTTACACAGCTTTTAGTATGACTGCCTATGTCATTTCTTGAGGTGCTAAAATGGCAGGGCAGTACAAAACCCCCCAAATGACCCCATTTTGGAAAGTAGACACCCCAAGGAAATTGCTGTGAGGCATGTTGAGCCCATTGAATATTTTTTTTTTTTGTCCCAAGTGATTGAATAATGACCAAAAAAAAATTACAAAAAATTGTCACTAAATGACATATTGCTCACACAGGCCATGGGCATATGTGGAATTGCACCCAAAAATACATTCAGCTGCTTCTCCTGAGTACGGGGATACCACATGTATGGGACTTTTTGGGAGCCCAGCGGCGTACGGGGCCCCGAAATCCAATCACTGCCTTCAGGATTTCTAAGGGCGTAAATTTTTGATTTCACTCCTCACTACCTATCACAGTTTTGAAGGCCATAAAATGCCCAGATGGCACAACCCCCCTCCCCAACTGACCCCATTTTGGAAAGTAGACACCCTAAGCTCTTTGCTGAGAGGCATGTTGAGTCCATGGAATATTTTATATTTTGACACAAGTTGCGGGAATGTGACATTTTTTTTTTTTTTTGCACAAAGTTGTCACTAAATGATATATTGCTCAAACATGCCATGGGCATATGTGGAATTACACCCCAAAATACATTCTGCTGCTTCTCCTGAGTACGGGAATACCACATGTGTGGCAGTTTTTGGGAGCCTAGCTTCATACAGGGCCCCGAAATCCAATCACCGCTTTCAGGATTTCTAAGGGCGTAAATTTTTGATATCACTCCTCACTAACTATCACAGTTTCGAAGGCCATAAAATGCCAAGATAGCACAAAACCCCCCAAAATGACACCATTTTGGAAAGTAGACACCCCAAGCTATTTGCTGAGAGGCATAGTGAGTATTTTGCAGCTCTCATTTGTTTTTTGAAAATGAAGAAAGACAAAAAAAAAGTATTTCTTTTTTCAATTTTCAAAAGTTTGTGACAAAAAGTGAGGTCTGCAAAATACTCACTATACCTCTCAGCAAATTACTTTGGGTGTCTATTTTCCAAAATGGGGTCATTTGGGGGGGTTTGTGCCATCTGGGCATTCCATGGCCTCCGAAACTGTGATAGGCAGTGAAGAGTGAAATCAAAACTTTACGCCCTTAGAAAGCCTGAAGGCGGTGCTTGGTTTTCGTGTCCCATACGCGGCTAGGCTCCCAAAAAGTCCCACACATGTGGTATCCCCGTACTCAGGAGAAGCAACAGAATTTATTTTGGGGTGTAATTTCACATATTTCCATGGCATGTTTGGGCAATATATCATTTAGTGACAACTTTATGCAAAAAAAAAATGGTCTTTTTCCCGCAACTTGTGTCACAATATAAAATATTCCATGGACTCGACATGCCTCTCAGCAAATAGCTTGGGGTGTCTACTTTCCAAAATGGGGTCATTTGGGGGGGTGTTTGAACTGTCCTGGCATTTTATGCACAACATTTAGAAGCTTATGTCACACATCACCCACTCTTCTAACCACTTGATGACAAAGCCCTTTCTGACACTTTTTGTTTACATGAAAAAATTATTTTTTTTGCAAGAAAATTACTTTGAACCCCCAAACAGTATATATGTTTTAAAGCAAATGCCCTACAGATTAAAATGGTGGGTGTTTCATTTTTTTTTTTCACACAATATTTGCGCAGCGATTTTTCAAACGCATTTTTTGGGGAAAAAACACAATTTTTAAAATTGTAATGCACTAAATACACACTATATTGCCCAAATGTTTGATGAAATAAAAAAGATGATCTTAGGCCAAGTACATGGATACCAAACATGACATGCTTTAAAATTGCGCACAAACGTGCAGTGGCGACAAACTAAATACATTTTTAAAAGCCTTTAAAAGCCTTTACAGGTTACCACTTTAGATTTACATAGGAGGTCTACTGCTAAAATTACTGCCCTCGATCTGACCTTCGCGGTGATACCTCACATGCATGGTGCAATTGCTGTTTACATTTGACGCCAGACCGACGCTTGCGTTCACCTTTGCGCGAGAGCAGGGGGGGGGGGCAGGGGTGCTTTTTTTTTTTTCTTTATTATTATTTTTTGCTTTTTTATCTTATTTTTAAACTGTTCCTTTAAATTTTTTTTAATCATTTTTATTGTTATCTCAGGGAATGTAAATATCCCCTATGATAGCAATAGGTAGTGACAGGTACTCTTTTTTGAAAAAATTGGGGTCTATTAGACCCTAGATCTCTCCTCTGCCCTCTAAGCATCTGACCACACCCAGATCGGTGTGATAAAATGCTTTCCCAATTTCCCAATGGCGCTGTTTACATCCGGCGAAATCTAAGTCATGAAATGCTCGTAGCTTCCGGTTTCTTAGGCCATAGAGATGTTTGGAGCCATTCTGGTCTCTGATAAGCTCTATGGTCAGCTGGCCGAATCACCGGCTGCATTTTCAGGTTCCCTGTTGGGACAGGAGAGCCAGAGAAAAACATGGAAGACGGTGGGGGGGCATTCCCTCCCACTGCTTGTAAAAGCAGTCTAGAGGCTAATTAGCCGCTAGGATTGCTTTTACAAGAAAGCCGACCGCTGGCTGAAAAGAATGATACCAAGATGATACCTAAACCTGCAGGCATCATTCTGGTATAACCACTCAAAGTCCAGCAACATACCAGTACGTTGCTGGTCCTTGTTGGGCATATATTGTAAACTTTTTTTTTATGCAGCCTGTGGGCTGAACGAAAAAATGATATTGATCGGTGGGTATGTCCACCATTAGAATACCTCCCTTCATCCACCCACTTCTAATGATGGGCATACATGCACTGTATATATATATGCCGAAGCATGGGGCCATCCTCCCGCAAAAGTTAGGAGCAAATTGCTCCTCCGCCCTCTGCTGCCCGCACGCTTCAGCATATATGCTGAAGTATGTAACTGTGGTGGTGAAATCACCTCCGACAGCGCTGGAGTCACGGCTTTATGTATCGTGGGAGCAAACGCTGTTGCTGTCAAGATAAATAAATCCGCGCTGCAACTGAATGGCGTACCTGCTAAGCAAATGATGGTTAACAAAAAAACAAAGTAACATTACACTATAACAGTAATACTTACCATACCTGCAAAGCAAATACAAAAAAAACATAGTAAAAAATAAAACATTTAACGCAACCTGTGCCTACCTAATATATATATGCCAAAGCATGGGGGCATCCTCCCGCAAAAGGCAGGAGCAAATCGCTCCTCCACCCACTGCTGCCCCCACGCTTCGGCATATATGCTGAAGTATGTAACTGTGGTGGTGAAATCACATCTGACAGTGCTGGAGTCACGGCTTTATGTATCGTGGGAGCAAACGCTGTTGCTGTCAAGATAAATAAATCCGCTCTGCAGCTGAATGGCGTACCTGAAAACAAAAAAGTGGTTAACAATAAAAAACAAAGTATAAAAAAATTGCATACCTATAAAGCAAACATGATAAAAACATAACAATAAAACATTGCAGTATAGAATACAATAAAAAAGAGCAGAACAATAGAGAGAGAATAGAGAGGGAACAATAAAACAACAACTATTTTTGTTTTTTTTTAATTCTTATATATTTTACTGTGTTTTTTTCTTTTTTTTACTTTCTTTTGTTTTTGTTTTTTTTTACACTTTTTTTTGTAACTTTAACTTTTTTAACTAGTACCAGGTTTGGGTCTCTCAAAATGCGATGGCATCTTGGGAGACCCTGTGAAAGTGTGTCCTAGTCTGTGCAGTGCTGTACCCTACGCTAATACTCAACTAGTGTATGGTAGCGTTCAAAACATTCACCAATGCAAAGACCAGGATTGGCAGGACAGAAGGGACAATAATACCGGGTGTCACGCCTAAATCCGCGCTTGCTGCAGACACAACATCTTTTTGGGGGGCTCGTTGGGTAGGGGTACTCGGGAGGACATATAGGAAATGCCTCTCATGCAGCCGGCTTACTGTATTTGGTTGGGGATGGTGAGGTGGAGCACCGTCTGGAAACAGAAGGGCTCTGACGATCTCTTCCTGGAATTTAAGGAAGGATCCAGTCCGTCCTGAAGCTCTGTATAGCACATAAGCATTCAGCAAAGCCAATTGAAATAAATAAACAGACACTTTTTTGTACCAGCGTCTGGCCTTACGGGCAACTAGGTACGGCGCCAACAACTGGTCGTTGAGGTCCACCCCTCCCATATTTTGGTTATATTCATGGACACAGAGGGGTTTCTCCACAACACCAGTCGCCGTAGTAATTTGGACCGTCGTGTCTGCATGAAGGGAGGTAAGAACGAAAACATTCTTATTGTCCCTCCACTTCATAGCGAGCAAGTTATTACACTGCAAGCAGGCTCTCTCCCTCAGCCTAAGACGGGAATCTACAAGCCGCTGGGGAAAGCCCCGGCGATTAGGTCGCACGGTGCCACATGCTCTAATCTGAGGATCAAAAAGGTGGCTAAAAAGTGGCACGCTCTTGTAAAAATTGTCCATGTACAAGTGGTACCCCTTTCCAAATAAGGGTGACACCAAGTCCCACACTATCTTGCCAGCGCTTCCTATGTAGTCAGGGCAGTTTGTCGGCTCTACATGACTATCTTTGCCCTCATAAACCATAAAACTACATGTATAGCCTGTGGCCCTGTCACAGAGCTTATACATCTTGACCCCGTATCTGGCACGCTTGCTGGGAAGGTACTGTTTGAATGACAAGCGGCCAGAAAATGTAATCAGGGACTCATCAACGCAGACAACTTGATGGGGAGTAAACAAGTCTGCAAAACGTTGGTTGAAGTGGTTTACGAGGGGCCGAATTTTGTAGAGCCGATCGTATCCAGGGTCTCCACGAGGACGACAGAGTTCATTGTCGTTGAAGTGCATGAACCACAAAATCTGCTCGTATCGTGCCCTGGCAGGGGCTTAAATTCGGAAACCGTAATTGGTTTCCAATCTCTGGCAAGGTAGGACTGGGGAATAGTGGCGATGTGTTGACCAGCGTACAAATTGCTTTGGTCCACAATAGATCTATAAAGATCTTCGGAGAAAAACAGCGAATACAAATCCAGTGGCGTAAAACCTGTTTCCACCTGAATTCCGAGTTGGCCAGTGAATAGGGGAAGTACGGGTGCTGCAGAAGTGGTGGGTTCCCAATTCGGATTGGCGAATGCAGCAGGAAGGGCACTATGGGCACCACGGGCCTGTGTTCGTCTTCTTGGTGGCAGCGGGACACTACTTGTGCTTGCCACCTCGCCAGCTTGAATTGCACTTATGGGACTCGCCACGTCACCACGTGTTACTGCAGTGCTGGATGTACGACCAGGGTGTACTAGGCCGCTGGTGCTTGCCAGTTCACCAGAAGGAATAGCGGCACTAGTACTTCTCTGCTCCATACGAGGGACCTGCGGTTCTTGCACTTCAAGGACAGGAGAAGAAGATTGGGGTCTGGTACGCCTGACCTTAGCAGAGACCACAACTCCGTCATCAGAGCTATCTGTCATGGAGCCGGTGTCCTCTACAGGATCGTATTCTGAGCCTGAATCTGACAGATGAGTGACTTCCTCTTTACTGTCATGCTCAGAAACGTGTAGGCCTCTTCACTAGTGTACCTTCGATTTGCCATTTTGGGCTCTAAATTTAGGGGTACACTAGTGAGACTCACAGGCAAAAAAGCTCCTGACTGTTAGCGACTGTATCAAAACGCTACCAAAAAACTCTTAGCGATCGCAGGGATCAGGCCTCACTCTGCGAATGCTGCAGTTATGTGTGCTTAGTGTTTTGTAAGTGACAGTTATCAATCGATACTGCACTTGAGTGGGCTGGGCTGGGCCGAGGGGCAAAATGCAGGTGCTAGCAGGTATCTGGGCTGATCCCGCTAACACTGCGTTTTTGGGAACCCTAAACTGCTGGGGACGCTAGTATAGATCTGATCGGATCAGATATCGATCCGTTCAGATACTATAGCACTAAGGGAGGTGTATGCTGCGTGCGTGGGTGTTAGCGGTACTGGCGCTAACCTGACGCTGCCTGGGGCGGCGCAGACTTTATCTGATCCTAAAAACGTAACTTTTATCACCGCCGGGCAATTAGGGGGTTAAACCTTTATAAGGTAATAAACGGCGGGTGCCCTAAAACTATAATAAACTTTAAAAAACAAACTAACTAACCAGCGTCCCCCGTAACACTTATACGGTGAAAGGGTTAACTAGGGGGCAATCAGGGGGTTAAAACCTTTAGTAGGTAGTATATGGGGGTCCCTGTCGCTATAAAACACTGACAGCGAACCTATATACTTACCTCCCTAACTAGCGTCACCTGTGTCACTAATACAGCGATCAGAAAAACGATCGCTTAGCGACACTGGCGACGGGGGGTGATCAAGGGGTTAACCTTTATTAAGGGGGGGTTAGGGAGGTACCCTAGACCTAAAGGGGGTACCCCAGACCTAAAGGGGGCTAACCCTAACTGCCCTAACACTTATAACTGTCACAAACTGACACCAATGCAAAAAAAAAACTGCTATTGGTGTCACTGTCAAAGGGGTACAGGGGGGTAATCGGGGGATGATCGGGGGGTGATCGGGGGGTGACTGGGGGGTGAAAAGTGTGCCTAGTGTGTTCTACTGAAAGTGTGTTGGTGCACTTACTTGATGTCTTCTCTCCTTCTCTCCTTTTCGCCAGAACGAAAAGACCGGCTCGAGGAGGGATGACATCACTTCCTCTCCCTCTGTTTACATTACAGAGGCAGAGGAAGGATTTTCATTCGCCGGGAGCGATCGGGAGGGAGTGGCCACGAATAGATGGCCTTCCCCTCACCTCTCATCGCCCGCGAACAAATGCTGACCGCCTCTGGCACCGGGGGGTCCGATCGGACCCCCCGCCCGCGGGAAGGCAATCACGTACCAGGTACGTGATTTTGCCTGCCCGTGTCATTCTGCCGCAGTATATCTGCGTGAGGCGGTCGGCAAGTGGTTAATAGGGCACATAAACAGTGTCTTGCAAAAATATTCACCCCCCTTGGCATTTTTCGTGCTTTGTTGCCTCACAACATGGAATTAACATGGATTGTTTGAGGATTTGCATCATTTAATTTACAGAACATGCCCACAACTTTGAAGATTTTTTTTTTTTTTTTTATTGTGAAGCAAACAACAAATAGGACAAAATAAAAGAAAGAAGTCAATGTGCATAGCTATTCACCCCCCTAAAGTCAATACTTTGTAGAGCCCCCTTTTGCAGCTATTACAGCTCCAAGTCACTTTGGATAAGTCCCTATGAGCTTGCTAAATCTTACCACTGGGATTTTTGCCTATTCCTCCTTGCAAAACTGCTCCAGCTTCTTCGAGTTGGATGGTTAGTGCTTGTGAACAGCAGTCTTTAAGTCTGACCACAGATTTTCTATTGGATTGAGGTCTGGGCTTTGACTAGGCCATTCCAACACATTTGCATGTTTCCCCTTAAACCACTCAAGTGTAGCCTCAAATCACACACAGAGTGGTACAGGTTTTGCTCAAGAATATCCCTGTATTTAGCACCATCCATCTTTCCCTTAACTCTGACCAGTTTCCCAGTCCCATCTGCTGAAAAACATCACAGCATGATACTGCTACCGTCCTGTTTCATTGTGGGGATGGTGTTCTTTGGGTGATTTGATGTGTTGGATTTGCGCCCAATATAGCGTTTTCTTTGATGTCCAAAAAGCACCTTCCTCCATACATTTTGGGAGTCTCCGACATGCCTTTTCGCAAACTCAAAATGTGCCATTTTGTTTTTTGCTGATGGCTTTCTTCTGGCCACTCTGCCATAAAGCCCAACTCTATGGAGCGTACAGCTTATTGTCGTCCTATGTACAGATACTCCAGTCTCTGCTCTGGAACTCTGCAGCTCCTCCAGGGTTACCTTGGGTCCCTGTGCTGCCTCTCTGATTAATGCCCTCCTTGCCCGATCCGTGAGTTTTGGTGTGCAGCCGTCTCTTGGCAGGTTTGCTGTTGTGCCATGTTCTTTCCATTTAGTCATAATATCAATTTGATGGTGCTCCTAGGGATCATCAAAGATTTGGATATTTTTTTATTACCTAACCCTGACTTGTACTTCTCAACAACATTGTCCCTTACTTCTTTGGAGAGTTCCTTGGCCTTCATGGCAGTGTTTGGTTAGTGGTGCCTTTTGCTTAGGTGTTGCAGGTTCTGGGGCCTTTCAAAAAGGTGTGTATATGTAATGACAGATCATGTGACACTTAGATTGCACACAGGTGGACATCATTTCACTAATTATGTGACTTCTGAAGGTAATTGGTTGCACCAGAGCTTTTTATGGACTTCATAACAAAGGGGATGAATACATATGCACATGCCAATTATCTGTTTTTTATTTCTGAAAAATAGTTTTATGTATATATTTTTCTAATTTTACTTCAGCAACTTAGACTATTGTGTTCTGATCTATCACATATAATTCAGATTAAAAAAAAACATTAAACTAAAGGCTGTAATGTAACAAAATAGGTAAAAAGCCAAGGGGGGTGAATACTTTTGCAAGGCACTGTACAAAATTTGATCAATACTGGGTACCGTTTGCAGAATGCTGATTCTTATTTCACCTAAAATGAAACTAAATTATTCTACGTACCTCTGAGAAATACACACCCTGAATTATGTCTATATGGCTAGACTTGGAAAGCTTACACATGGAACTGACTCTCTCAAGACCACCCTATGCTCACCTTTCCGGCCTGTTGGCCCTGAGGCACTGGCAGAACAATGTTCCCACTACGGATAGGCCGAACATATCCCTGTTCGCACCAGACTTTTTGAACCCTGCGAAAGTTCGGACTCAAATAACGAACCCCATTAAAGTCAACGTGACCCAAACGTCAAAAATCAAAAGTGCCCATTTTGAAGGCTTATATGCAAGTAATTGGGAATACAATGGTTATAGGGGCCCTGGGGGACATGTATCAATAAAAAAAAAAGTTTGTGAAAAACGTCATTTTTAAATGAACAGTGATTTTTTTATTTTTAAAGTGAAAGCATAAAAATGAAAAATTCCTTCCAATATAGTGCCTGGGGGGATCCCTTAGTCTACCTGTAAATTGGCAGATCTGTACCGTGTCTAGAATCTGCTGCAGCACTAAATGAATTTATAAAGCCAAATAAATTACATTTTCCCTGCAAGCTACCTTTATTTTGCTCAGCAACAGCTGGGGAGCCAGTGTGTATGATGAGGCCACAATGTAGTGCACTGGGAACGAGATTAGAGTTCTTTAGATACATTCTGGTGCCACTTTGACATTGGATAGAAGTAACAGGTGCGTAAAAATTGGTCTTCGGGTGTTCGTGGCCCCTTCCCACTGTAACCCTATAGAGGTACTCTTGATGAAAAAAAGAAATGGCCTTGCTGTAAAAAAATGCAATGATATGCACCTGTCAAACAGGTGCAGAAAAATTGGTTTTTGGGTGTCGGTGGCGCCTTCCCACTGTAACCCTATAGAGGTACTCTTGATGAAAGCAAGAATTGGCCTTGCTGTAAAAAATTGCAATGATATGCACCTGTCAAACAGGTGCAGAAAAATTGGTGTTTGGGTGTCGGTGGCGCCTTCTCACTGTAACCCTATAGAGGTACTCTTGATGAAAGCAAGAATTGGCCTTGCTGTAAAAAATTGCAATGATATGCACCTGTCAAACACGTGTTGAAAAATTGGTCTTTGGGTGTTAATTGTGCCCATGAAACCTATACCAAAAACATTCTTCCAGATGAAATGATTAAATACCCTCAAAGCTATACAGCCTTGAAGTCCTGCAGAGATTCCACATACCAAAAAGACTTAATCAGTGACATCGGCATCAGAGGCTTCATAGCTGGTAATCCAGGACCGATTCATTTTTATAAAAGTCAAACGGTCCACGGAGTCTGTGGACAGACGCGTTCTAGTAACGAAACCCCCTGCAGCACTGAATGCCCATTATAAAAGCACGCTGGATGCAGGGCAGCCCAACAACTCAATAGCATACTGGGCAAGTTTTGGCCAGTGGTCTATTCTCATGACCCAGTAAGTCAGTGGATCATCAGCTGGAAAGCTCTCCAGCTCTGTTTTGGCCCCGAGGTAATCCTCCACCATGTGATGCAGACACTGCCGATGGGATGTGGAAGCTGACAGCCCGGGGTGGTGAGGAATAAAAAAATCCTGAAATGCCTCACTTAGGTGGATGCTTTCTCCAACGCTCCTCTCTTGACCAACAGAAGACTCAAAACTACATTTTCCATGACACTGTAACCTACCTGAGTCAAGAAAAATGTTCAATAAAATCCTCTTTAACCTCTTTAGAGTTCTGAGACCTTCCCCTTATAACGGTGGTCAAGGAGGGTTGCTAACCAGTAATCATTCTTCTCCTTTATGCCACATATTCTTGGGTCCTTTTGCAGGCTTTGAAGCATGAGGTTGCCTATGTGCCTCAAATTTGCCAAGGCTTGAGAAGCAGACTCCTCTGGGTCACTCAGAATGACAGCATCTGGAACTTTCTCCTCCCAGCCACTCCCAAGGGTCCTGGGGTTGGAAAGTCATCGCTTACAGATTGATGCATGCCTTCCTCTTTTCTGAAGCCTATGAAAGTGCCAGAATCCTCCTCCTCATCCTCCTCCCCTCTCTCCTCCTGTGTGTTCTGTGACATAGGAATGATGGTGTTTGGATAAAGTGGGCCTTGAGAGGAAAGGAAGTGCTCCTCTTCCTCCTGCTGGTCTGCCTCCAGTGCCCTGTCCATAATGCCACGTAGAGTCTGCTCCAGCAGGAACACAACAGGGATTGTGTCACTGATGCATGCACTGTCATGGCGCACCATCCTTGAGGCCTCCTCAAATGGTGACAATACAGTGCATGCAGCCCTCTGCTGCATGTATAGTCGCTGCAGCATTGACAAAGTCGAGTTCCACCTGGTGGGCATGTCACAAATCAGGCGGTTTACGGGCAGGTGGATTTCCCGCTGAATTTCAGCTAACCGAGCACTGGCTGTGTATGACCACCTGAAATGGCTACAGACTCTTCTGGTCAGCTTTAGCACATCTTGTAACCCTGGGTATGTATTTAGGAAATGCTGCACAACCAAATTGAGGACAGGTGCCAGGCATGGCACATGTGTCAACTTTCTCTGTCTAAGGGCGGATACAAGGTTTGAGCCATTATCGCACACCACCATTCCTGGCTTCAGCTGGCGTGGTTTGAACCACCTCTGGGCCTGTCCCTGCAGAGCTGCAAGAATCTCTGCTCCGGTGTGGTTCCTGTCCCCTAAACACACCAGCTGAAGCACTGCATGGCACTCTTTAGCCTGACTCTGGGAATAGCCCTTTGAACGCTTAGTGGGTACCTGATGTTCATATTTAATTCTGCAGACAATCCTGCAGGGGAGGGCATGGAGGTGCCGCAGGACGAGGGGGAGAGCTCACAGGTCTGACATCATCACCACCAGCTGTATGGAGACGTGGGGGCACAACAAGCTGCAGCACTGAGCCTTGTCCTGCATCCTTTTGAGTTGCAAGCAACATTACCCAGTGTGCTGTGAACTAAATATATTGTCCCTGCCCATGCTTGTTGGACCATGTGTCAGCAGTAAGGTGGATTTTACGGCTGACTGCCTTGCCCAACAATGCCAGAAGATTCCTTTCCACGTGATGGTAGAGAGATGGAATGGCCTTACATGAAAAGTAGTAGCGACTGGGAACCTGCCATTGTGGTACAGCACATTGTGCAAATTCACGGAAGGGGGCAGAATTCACCAGGCTGAAAGGCAGAAGTTAGAGAGTGTCAGAAACCATGAAATAGGGCGAGATAGAAGTACAGTTAAATCACACTTGTTTAACAATAAAAGTAAAAAGAACAAACGTAGTCAAAACAAGTCAGAAGTCAGGGATCAATGTATTGGAACAGAAAGCAGGATCTGGAGCCAGAAGGGATGTCAGCACAGTATGTCTTGAACAGGGTCGCAGGAGATAGTTTCTGTGATGTTAACCAAGGAGAAGGCAGAGCTCCTCTAGACTGGACGGCTTAAGTAGGCAGTACTGACGGGCAGGAGATTATCAACAGCTGAGTAACTTTGTAGAGATAGGAGCTGGCAATTAGCCGACAGCTGAGTGACCAGCTCAGAGAAGCCCAGCCTTACAGAGAGCCAACAGCTTTGACAAGCTTGCATTTAGACTCTGGACATGTGGTTGGCAGGGACTGTATTTTTTTTTCGCTGCAGCAAATGAGACAGAGAAATTTGCCGGCTACAGTCTACAGCTGGTGGTGTGCTACTGGCAGATGTGCTGATAGGACCTGGGACACCTGTGCTATACCATCATCCCTGGCAGTGGAGGCTGCTGAAAGGTAATGACTCGGTATAGCAGGGGCAGACTGAAGTGGGTAAGGAGGAGGAGGGACAGATTTGTGCACCTTTTGTGTGGCTTTTAGGTACTCTTGCCAACGGGCTGAGTGGTTGGACGTTAAATGCCTTGTTAAGCATGTGGTACCCAAATGGCTGGTGTTTTTGCCACATTTGATGTGCCTGAGACACAGTTTGCAGATAGCAACAGTGCGATCTGCTGCAGATGTGCTGAAAAAGGCCCATAGCAGCTGCAGAATGTGAGGGAATAGGGTGGCTGCTCTCTACTCTTTCTTAATGTCGGCCTCCTTGGGGTTGTGACCCCTCACCTTCAGTTTCCTCCTCTGCTCTGTCTGGCATCCAAGTCGCATCAGTGACCTCATCATCATCATCATCATCTCAATCTCTTCCATCATCATCATTACCACTGGAAACAACTTGGCAATACGCTGTGGCTGGGGGTACATGAATGCCAATTTGTCTACCAGTGTTCTCCTCTCTCTCTAGGCTCATGTTCCTGTCATCCTTAACCTCAGAACCAACATCTGAATCCAGTAATGGCTGGACATCATCAAGGAGCAAGTGGTTGATGCTGTGGTCAAATAACTCAGCTGACTCCTATATGGCTGATGTTGGGGCTATGGCAGGAATAGATGTGGACAAGGAGGCAAGTTTATCCACTCTGGCAAATGCAGGGGACTGCACACTTGTCTCTGCTTGCATGACAGAGGATGAGGAGGATGAGGAAGGTTTAGTAAGCCAGTCCACCACCTCCTCTGCATGCTGTGGCTGGATAGCACGGCAAACTCACTAAACAGAGGAAATTATGCCCTGCCTGAGGACCACCATGTCCACCTTTGCCTGTGGACACATTTGTTGCTGGCCCCTTACAGTGCCAAGGGAATGTCTGCCTCTCCTTGTTGTCCTCCCAGACATTATTGGGAGGGAGGGGGTGGTGCTTATAAGCAAATGTAAAGAAGAAGTTGAAGTTTGTATAGTGGTATTTGATGCACTTTAATTAGAGTACACACGCTCCATGAATACACTATAATATACTGCAATATAATGCGCCAAACGTACAGTGACACACAGAACTATATGGCATTAAACTTGAAGAAACGCACACAGAAGTAAATGGCATTAAACTTGCAGTAACGCACACACAGAAGTAAATAGCGTTAAACCTACAGTAACACACAAAACTATATGGCATTAAACTGGCAGTAACGCACACAGAAGTAAATGGCATTAAACTTGCAGTAATGCACACAGAAGTAAATAGCGTTAAACTTGCAGTAACGCACACAGAACTATATGGCATTAAACTGGCAGTAACGCACACAGAAGTAAATAGCATTAAACTTGCAGTAACGCGCACAGAACTATATGGCGTTAAACTGGCAGTAACGCACACAGAACTATATGGCGTTAAACTGGCAGTAATACACACAAAACTATATGGCGTTAAACTGGCAGTAGCGCACACAAAACTATATGGTGTTAAACTGGCAGTAACACACACAGAACTATATGGCGTTAAACTGGCAGTAATGCACACAGAACTTTATGGTGTTAATGCACACAAAATTATATGGCGTTAAAATGGCAGTAACGCACACAGATTTATATGGCGTAAAACTCGCAGTAACGCACTCAAAACTGTATGGCGCTAAACTGGTAGTAACGCAAACAGAAGTAAATGGCATTAAACTGGCAGTAACACAATCAGATAGACGGAGTTCAACCGTCACTACACTGACGCTATCTGAACTGTCCCTACTCTAGCTATACACTAATGTAAAGATTACTGACACGGTCTCACTACACTGAAACTCTGAGCTGTCCCTACTTTACACTAATGTACAGTATCTCACAAAAGTGAGTACACCCCTCACATTTTTGTAAATATTTTATTATATCTTTTCAAGTGACAACACTGACAAAATTACACTTTGCTACAATGTAAAGTAGTGAGTGTACAGCTTGTATAATGGTGTAAAGTTGCTGTCCCTCAAAATAACTCAACATACAGCCATTAATGTCTAAACCGCTGGCAACAAAAATGATATACATAATACACCCCTAAGTGAAAATGTCCAAACTGGGCCCAATTAGCCACTTTCCCTCCCCTGTGTCATGTAACTCATTAGTGTTACAAGGTCTCAGGTGTGAATGGAGAGCAGGTGTGTTAAATTTGGTGTTATCACTCTCAATCTGTCATACTGGTCACTGGAAGTTCAACATGGCACCTCATGGCAAAGAACTCTCTAAGGATCTGAAAAAAAGAATTGTTGCTCTACATAAATATGGCCTAGGCTATAAGAATATTGCCATGACCCTGAAACTGAGCTGCAGCATGGTGGTCAAGAACATACAGTGGTTTAACAGGACAGGCTCCACTCAGAACAGGCCTTGCCATGGTCGACCAAAGAAGTTAAGTGCACATGCTCAGAGTCATATCCAGAGGTTGTCTTTGGGAAATAGACGTGACAATGCTGCCAGCATTGCTGCATAGGTTGAATGGGTAGGGGGTCAGCCTGTCAGTGCTCAGACCATAGTGCATCAAATTGGTCTGCATGGCTGTCATCTCAGAAGGAAGCATCTTCTAAAGATGATGCACAAGAAAGCCTGCAATCAGTTTGCTGACGACAAGCAGACTAAGGACATGGATTACTGGAACCATGTCCTGTGGTCTGATGAGACCAAGGTAAACTTATTTGGTTCAGATGGTGTCAAGCGTCTGTGGCGGCAACCAGGTGAGGAGTACAAAGACAAGTGTGTCTTGCCTACAGTCAAGCATGGAGGTGGGAGTGTCATGGTCTGGGGCTGCATGAGTGCTGCCGGCACAGGGGAGCTACAGTTCATTGAGGGAACCATGAATGCCAACATTTATTGTGACATACTGAAGCAGAGCATGATCCCCTCCCTTCAGAGACTGGGCCGCAGGACAGAATTCCAACATGATAACGACCCCAAACACACCTTTGAGATGACCACTGCCTTGCTTAAGAAGCTGAGGGTAAAGGTGATGGACTGGCCAAGCATGTCTCCAGACCTAAACCCTATTGAGCATCTGCGGGCATCCTCAAAAGTGAAGGAGCGCAAGGTCTCTAACATCCACCAGCTCCGTGATGTTGTCATGGAGGAGTGGAAGAGGACTCCAGTGGCAACCTGTGAAGCTCTGGTGAACTCCATGTCCAAGAGGGTTAAGGCAGTGCTGGAAAATAATGATGGCCACACAAAATATTGACACTTTGGGCCCAATTTGGACATTTTCACTTAGGGGTGTACTCACATTTGTTGCCTGTGTTTTAGACATTAATGGCTGAATATTATTTTGAGGGGACAGCAAATTATTTACATTGTTATACAAGCTATACACTCACTACCTTACATTGTAGAAAAGTGTCATTTCTTCAGTGTTGTCACATGAAAAGATATAATAAAATATTTACAAAAATGTGAGGGGCGTACTCACTTTTGTGAGATACTGTATGTATGAATGACACAGACTCACTACACTACACTGAAACTATATGAGCTGTCCCTACTCTAGCTGCACACTATGCAAAGCTGAATGATGGTCCTTCTCACTACACTCACACTATCCCTAGCCTAACACTAAAATAATATTCTACACTGACAATTGAGGCAAAATAGCACAGTATAGCACACTGACTAACTAATAGCACTGAACAGAGCTCTGTTCTATCTCTTTCCACGCTGAAATCACACTGAAAATGGCTGCCATTGAAAGAATACTTTTATACTGTGGGATGGGAATGAGTCATGATTGGATAAAGTCATGATGACAGTGTCCAATCATGACTCTGACAGTGCTCTGTGCCCTGATTGGCTGAAGCTTTCACTGCTTCAGCCAATCAGGGCTTGCAATGCACTGTTTAGTGCCACAATGCATTGTGGTCGGTTCGGGTGGACGAACAAGCGGTCGAATGACCCATTTGTTCGGCTGTTCGCCGAACGTCCCAACAAGGAAAGTTCGGCCCCCACATATGCTCTGGCCGAACTGTTCGCCCATCCCTAGTTCCCACACAAGAGATTTGGGTCCCTACATCTGACATTTATTGTCTGAGTCGTTTTCTTTTCCTTTGGTTGTTTATCTTTTTGTTCTAGACCCAGATCTCTCTCCCGTAAAGACGAGATCATATGCATCTTTTGATATCTAGGTACAGTTACTCTGTTCAAAACAGTCACGGTCTCGGTTACGTTCTTTGTACTTTATTGTATGATCATTGTTCATTCACATTGTATACTTTATTTTTTTCCAAACAAATCTTTTTGTGGACAAAAAAAAATAACTTGGTAACATTTGTATTCATAAGGGTGTAAAATAATTCTTTCATTTTCTTAAAGATGGGACTGGATTATAAGAAAAAACCTTGATGCCTAAAGTGGACCTATACTAAAAAAGTGAGTATTTGCTATCTTATAGGGAATATATAGGAGTGTTATTTTGCATAAAATGTACCCTAAACAAATCTTTTTGCCTGAAATTCTTCCTCAGAAATAGTGTATTTCCTGACATGTGCCATAGCATTCCTAAAATATAACCTTATAGCTGTATATCTGTAGTATAAGATTTAAGGAACTGGTGCCTGTGACTGCTAATCTCATGAGATTTGGGTTGAGATTTGGTGATGTCACTACCATGCAGCTTATTGTTCTCCTTAGACCCCTTTCACACTGGAGCGGTTTTCAACGGTATTGCGCTAAAAATACCGCCTGAAAACTGCCCCTAAACAGCCTCCGCTGTTTGTTCAGTGTGAAAGCCCGAGGGCTTTCACACTGAAGCGGTGCGCAGGCAGGGCGGTGAAAAAAGTCCTGCAAACCGCTTTTTTGGAGTGGGGAAGGAGCGGTGTATTCACCGCTCCTTCCCCAATCCTGAGCATTGAAATCAATGGGACAGCGCGGCTATACCGCGGCAATACCGCGGCTATAGCCGCGCTGTACGAGGGATTTTAACCCTTTTTCGGCCACCAGCGGGGGTAAAACCGCAAGGCTAGCGGCCGAATACCGCTGCAAGAACGACGGTACAGCAGCGCTAAAAATAGCGCTGTTGTACCGCCGACGCCCCCACCGCCCCAGTGTGAAAGGGGCCTAAGGATTTGCTTAAGAGAAACCTATGGACTCCTACAGAGGATATGCAGTGCAAGAAGTTCCATACTTCTGTTTTATTTACTCAGGTGATTGGTGCTTACTTCACCCTTCCTGCTATTTCTTAATCATTCCTCCCAGCAGTCCTCAGATCACCAGTTATCAGGGAAGCAGAACTCATTTGAGATAAAAAGCCTTGTGTTTTTATTTCAACCAGCGTGTTGAATGAAAAATTCTGACTCGATTCCCCTATCCACATACTCGTTGTGTATGGGAGAATCCTCCCTGTGTATTCATTGTATTCTGACAGTGGGGAGAATTCCCTGCTGTCAGAATATACTGATCAGTGTTGCAGGCTATAGCCTGCAGCCCTAATCAAGAGAGGAGAGGCCCACAAGGCAGTTGTATTGGTATATCTTCAATTCTGTACAACCTCCGTGTCCATACATGGATCAAAATTCATCTGGCCCCTGCTGACTCAGCCAAATTTCAATCCATGTATGGCCGGCTTTATTTAGTAATAGAAAAATGATCAGCTTCAGGGAGAAAACAGGAAATACTGACAACTATTCATTGGCTTACCGTATTTATTGGCGTATAACACGCACAGGCGTATAACACGCACATTCATTTTAAGAGGGAAGTTTCAGGGAGAAAAAATTAAATTTGAAATAAGGAACTTTGAAGCAAAATAATGGTTAGTGCCCATCTGCAGCCTCACCATTGCCATCAATGCTGCCTGATCAATGCCCATCTGCAGCCTCACAAGTGCCATCAATGCAGCCTCACAAGTGCCATCAATGCAGCCGCATCAGTCCATATCAATGCAGCCTCATCAGTCCACATCAATGCAGCCTCACAAGTGCCATCAGTGTAGCCTCATCTGTCCACATCAATGCAGCCTCATAAGTGCCATCAATGCAGCCTCATCAGTTCACATCAATGCAGCCTCACAAGTGCCATCAATGCAGCCTCATCAGTCCACATCAGTGCAGCCTCACAAGTGCCATCAATGCAGCAGCCTCACCATTGCCATCAGTGCAGTCTGATCAATGCCCATCTGCAGCCTAGAGGGGACAGGGAGGGCACGGGATGAGCGCCGACAGATTACATACAGTGAGAATCTCCTATGATAGTCAGAACAGTGGTCCAATGGCTTCCCAGGAGACGGGACTTCCTATTACAGAGGCCGCCAAGTAAACAGAAGATTCTCACTGTATGTAATCTGATGGCGCTCGTCCCGCCCCTCCCTGTCCCCTCCGAGGCAGCTAAAATTGAAGTATTGGCGTATAACATGCACATGCTATTTGCACTCGATTTTCAGGGTAAAAAAGTGCGAGTTATACACCAATAAATACAGTAATTCTTTTCTTTTTTTGCGCACAGTTTTCACAGCACAGATCCTCTTTAGAAGGACATTAGTTGAATGCTATTGCTAATATTTACTATGTTTGAAAATGTTTGACAACTTGATTTGCTGTGTCATCATTGTCATCATTGTAATCAAAGGGATAAAACTTATAGTTATTTTTCTAAACAGTAATGCCTCGTACACACAATCGGACTTTCCGACAACAAAACCGTGGTATTTTATTTGAAGGGTGTTGGCTCAAACTTGTCTTGCATACACACAGTCACACAAATGTTGGCCAACAATTACGAACGTAGTGATGTACTAGACGTACTACGTGGTTTTTCAGCTCTTTAGCGCCACCCTTTGGGCTCCTTCTGCTAATTTCGTGTTAGTAGAAGTTTGGTGAGCGTTGATTCACGCTTTTCTTTTCGCATTTTTCATTTAGCGCTTTTCATTTCGTGCTTTTCAGTACGTTTCTGAACGGCCGTTTTTCAACCAGACATGTTACGGAATCGGAGGAGATAACGTGTTATCACTGGCCTTGGAATTATTGCTTTGACATTTTATTTTTTAGTTGAATAATGATTTGATTTGATATATTTTCGATATTTTTGGATGCATAGAATGCACTTTTTGGTTAAGTTCTATTGGCAGATACCATGTCTAATTTTTTTTCTTTTAATGCACAATAAAAAAAATTGGGAATAATACTTTGCTATGTGTTTTACTTCAAATTACAGTTTGGGAGTAGGCAGTTACAACTTAAAAAATACAATGTAAAATTGACTAGACACCAACATGGTTGTATCCTTGATCTTAAAAAACTAGGGGATAATGGTGTTGTGGTAACTTGCACAAATGAAAAGAAAAACATAATAATATTATTCTTCATATCACTAGAAAAAAAAGCCTTTGAAAATTCGTTTGCAATAACTCCATCAGTATCACCAGCAAAGCAGCTTCATTATTATCCCATTAAAGAAGAAGAGAATGTGTACTGCATTTGTAGATTTCATAATTTGTATTGTCACAAATGTTAATTCTCCATTACAAACGCTAGTTTACAAGACTGACCGCTTCTGCTTCCGAGCATGCGTGTTTGTACTTTGGACTTTTGTCCGACAGACTTGTGTACACACGATCGGAAAATCCAACAACACACATTTGTTGACAGAAAATTTGAAGACATGCTAGCCAACATTTGTTGGTGGAAAGTCCGACAATAAATGTCAGATGGAGCATACACACGGCTGGATTTTCTGCCAACAGCCTGACATCCAACATTTCCCGGTGGAAAATCCGATCGTGTGTACAGGGCTTAAGTCATCTGGCTCATGGACAGGGGTCTGTATCCACTGAGAGAAGTTCAGTCCAGTCCAGGTGATTTCAGAAGTGTACCTGAGGGTTGAGAGGCAGCATGGAGTCATGGAGATGTACAGGGTGGACTCGGATCACACTGGATGCTCAGAGGTCACTGGTTGACACAGAGGAGTTGATTTACTAAAGACAAATAGACTGTGCATTTTGCAAAGTGCAGTTGCTACAAATCTTCGTAAATGAGGTAAAGCTTCACTTTGCAAACAATACCCAGTCATGTGCAAGGAAAATAAAAAAACAGCATATTTGCTTGCACATGATTGGATAATGGAAGTCAGCAGAGCTTCTGCTCTTTTACTAAGCTCTGGAGCAATTGCACTTGCAGAGTGCAGACTATTTGCCTTTAGTAATTCAACCCCAGACTGTTCAGAGGTCACTGGGTGACACAGGATGCTCAGAGGTCACTGAATGACACAGGATGTTTAGGGGTCACTGGATAACACATGATGCTCCTCAGCGGATCACTGGATGATACAGGATGCTCAAGACTCACTAGATAACAGGATATTCAAGGATCACTGAATGACACACATTGGTGAAATCCATGAAATTGGTGGCCAATGTGCCCCCATTACTTTAGTGGTCATTGTGCCCTCATTACGTTGGTGGTCATAGTGCCCCTATTACTTTAGTGGTCACTGTGCCCCTACTGCATTGGTGATCAGTGGGAACAGTGTTACACTTACCTAATCTCTGGAGAAGTGCATGCTAAGAAAGAAGGAAAAGGATCAGTGACAGAGGCGGAGGGGTGGGCTCTCAAATGTAAATGCACTTTGAGTGTGCCTTTACTTATGATGTCAGTGTAGTGCCACCTTATATTGTTGGACAGCGGGCACACATTACATTGATGGTCACTGTGCCCCATTACTTTGGTGGTCACTGTGCCCCTATAGCATTGGTGGTTGGTGGGAATAGTGTTAAACTTACCTGATCTCTGGAGAAGCACAGGTGAAGAAAGAAGGAAAAGCATAAGTGGCAGAGGAGGAAAGGGTGGGCTCTCAAATGTAAATGCACTTTCATTGTGCCTTCGCTTATGAAGTCAGTGTAGTGCCACCTTATATTGTTGGACAGTGGGAAGACATTACATTGATGGTCAGTATGCCTTATTACATTGGTGGTCAGTGCAGTACCCCATTACATTGATGGTTCACTGTACCTCATTACAGTAGTAGTCTACAGGAGGGGAAAATACCCGGAATTGGTGGTCAGTGTCTGTGCCCATACATTGGCGGTTAGTGTACCCCATTACATTAGTGTTCAGTGTAGTGCCCATTATATTGATAGTCAGCATAGTGCCCCCTTACATTGGTGGTCAGTGTACTCCCTTTACATTGGTGGTCAGTGCGCCTCCACTACATTGATGGTCAGTGTGACCTCAATACATTGTTGGCCATTGTGCCCCTAATAAATTGGTGATCATTCTGCCCTCCCTTTTTGGTTGCCAGTGTGCCACTGTTACATTAGTGGTCAGTGTACCCTTCTTTTATTGGTAGTAAGTGGGAACAATGTTACTATTACCTGACCTGCAGAGAAGCACGGGCAAAGGAAGAAAGGGGATCAGTGGCAAGGGAGGACGGGTTGGGCTCTCAAATGTACATTCAAGCTGTGTTTATATTTTTGATTGGCCATCACAAGGAACAGAACGACTCTGATTGGCTCTAAACTTTTCTTATAATCTGTGCTGTCTAATGTGATTTGTGCAGCATTATTCAAGCAGTTGGGACAGCAGGGGAACTCTGCAAGGGATGCAAGGCATTATCCCTGGTTGCCTGATGCTAGTTACACCATTAAGAGACATGGAAGAATTTTTCTTTTTTCTATCTCTGCAAGGACAAAGAAAGAGACAATGGGGGTTATTTACGAAAGGCAAATCTGCTATGCACTACAAGTGCACTTAGTAGTGCAGTCGCTGTAAATCCGAGGGGGACATGCAAGAGAAATAAAAAACAGCACTTTAGCTTGCACATGATTGAATGATAAAATCAGCAGAGCTTGCACTCATTTCATATCTACCCTTCAGATCATTGCATGCACCCCAGTCATTAGTAAACAGTAGTAAATTGTTAGTCTCATCCTGGTCACTGCTACATTTGCAGGACAGCTTGTTCTTTTGAAAAATAACAGAAATACTGGCCAGGTCATCAGGTGAAAATAAAGGAAATAAATCCTATTTGTTTTTTGTTTTTTTTAATGCCGCCATCACATCTAAGAACTGGTAAGAATTGGTAAGCTGTAATATAATAAATGTTTCTTTTTGGGGTTAATACTGCATTAAAGTACATTAGTGGAGACTAACGGCCATACATAACAAAAAAATAAATAAAGTGAATCTAGAAATGAAGTTCCACATCGTGACCTCACCTTGTAAAACAACCCATCCAATTTAAAATTGAAATATTAAGTGATCATATAATCTCTGCTTTCAGCTGCATAAGAGTTTGAGAATGTGGGGATGGACAATAAAGGGGGGTGTGCCTGCAGGAGGCAGAGAAACTGCAGAACACTAAACTTTCCAGTGAGGAGCTATCAGAAGAACTTTCCCATGAATATAAATAATAGGGAAGTAGCTACTTGTACAGGCGACAGTTTTAAGGCCCGTACACACAATACGAAAATTGGAAGAAAAATTTCGTCGATCTGCCAATTGTCGGATAGTTAGTACGGTGCTTTCGACAGCCGATTAAATTTTTTTGTCCGACAAAAGCTGGATGTGCACACTATAAAATTTTTGTTGTACATAAACTCTATGTCCGATTTTCGTTTAATCAGTATGGTTTTCGTACGAAAAAAAATCATAAGAGCAAGACTACGCATGCTCAGAAACTAAAGAATACATACAAAACTATTCAACATATTACGTCACTTCTGACGTTGTATTCTGTCTGTACGAGAATTTTCGTATGGTGAGTAACCTCTTAACTTTCGACATGAGACTAGCGTCCGAAAATCTGATTGCATGTACAAGGTTTTAGACCCATTCAGGTTGAAACACATCATTTGTATTTTACTCTGTGGGATCATCAACACATTTTTACATTTTTTGGCTCTATATACTGATCGTTGTATGCAGTTGTTATTGTCTACAATCATTGGCCACTTTAGTAGGTACACCAGATTAATTGCTTGGTAACACAAATTGCTAATCAGCCAATTACATGCCACCAACTCAATGCATGACGTGTATATGTCACAGCTTTAGGAAGGCAAAGCAAGGCAGAAATAGCGCTTGATAACTTGTCTCTGGATAAACACTGCTATACACTCCCAGCCAGGGGCAGGAAACATGTGTGTTATGACCTACATGTAATGCAACTCCTTGTCAGATTGATAGGAATGAGAACAATACAAAAAATGTCTGCATTGCTGAACTATGCAGTACAGGACACCAAACTTGGAACACAAATATTCAGAGGGGAAAGAGTTAGGCCCCTTTCATGCCCTGTACACACGGTCGGATTTTCCGACGGAAAAATTAGATGAGCAGTGTGCCACTCTGGGCATGAAGGAAGATGTCCCAACACTCGAAACCGTCCAGACTGAACTCCACGTGGGTCTCCGGGGGCCGCCAGGTAGGTCCCCACAATGGAACAACCAGGGTACGGATCAGCAAGGCAACGACATCTCCAATAGGACTGGAGTGGATACTTAGTCTCAATCCGATGTTATGTGGAAAGAACAAATATGACTCCACATAGTGCAGATAAAAATGGGGTATTTTTATTTCTAAAAAAACCTTATACAATAAAAACGTGATCACAATAAAAAGTAAAGGTGGGCAACATGGAGGATGGATAAATAATCCCGACGCGTTTCGATCTAGGGGTCTTCTACTGGGGCATGACCCTTAGGTTGAAACGCACTATTTTTATCTGCACTATGTGGAGGCATATTTTTTCTTTCCACATAACATCGGATTGAGACTAAGTATCCACTCCAGTCCTATTGGAGATGTCGTTGCCTTGCTGATCCGTACCCTGGTTGTTCCATTGCGGGGACCTACCTGGCGCCCCCCGGAGACCCACGCGGAGTTCTGTCTGGACGGTTTTGAGTGTTGGGACATCTTCCTTCATGCCCAGAGTGGCACACTGCTCATCTGATTCCCTGTCGCTGACAAGGGAATCCACAGGATCCGGTAAGAGTTTTCCACACACTACCTATGATTTCCTTATCTGGTTGATGAGTTTCTTCCTTTCAACCTTCTGTCAACTGTTTGAATACCATCTCCTTCAGGATCCCATCCATAACACATAGTGGGACTTTCCACAATATATATATTGACTTTATGTTTATCACTGGTTTTGGTTGGTTATTCACCAATATTTCGTTGGATTGAAGCATTATTGAGGACTACTCTTTGTACTTTGATCTCACGTATATTTATTAAGCGCTACATTGTTTTCACCTTATATGTATTGTTCTTGTCACATTGTATGTAGCTGCTCCCCCCTTTTTTGTTTATTGGGTTAGCACAGTGTTTTTTTCCCTACACCCTTTAACACACAGCACTGCAAGGGAAAAGTCAAAACCAGGAAGTGACGCAACATGTTTCGGGGTATGCGCAGGACACCAGGAAGTGCACTGATGGGTTCCTTTCTCAAGCTAATGGTCGGGAAGGACAGGGGCTAATTTATGATATAGACACTACAGAGGTTAACCCTTATATTGCCTATCACATATGCATAGCTCCCAACTGTCCCTGATTTCAAGGGACTGTCCCTGATTTGGAACAATGTCCCTCTGTCCCTCATTCCTCCTCATTTGTCCCTCATTTTGGTCTGATCTATATAGTTGTATATAAAATTGACTTTTTATGTAAAAAAAGTGTTTTCCAGTGCTAAACCTTTCATCTGATTTCTAAATTGATGCATTTGTAAATTCCAAAAGCCAATATAAAGGAATAGTAGTAGTAAAAAAAGCACTTGTGGATTTAACCAATCTTGTTTTTTGTACAATTCTCCTTTAAGGGGGCGTGGCAAGGGGTGTGTCCTATGCCTACATACTTTTGCTGATAGGTGTCCCTCATTCCCATCTCAAAAAGTTGGGAGGTATGTAAATGCAAGGAGCCACATATTATAATAACAATAGAGTGGTGGCAATAATACCAATAAACATGTTATAAAAAAGCCTAGAATTGCTTTAACTCTTGGACTGGCTACCTATATGAATGATCTCTTTTATTCATGAACTTCTAATGGACTTACACTATAAACTGTTTCAGATACACAACTTGCTCCACGTTACTTGCTGCAAAACTTTGTTTCTTTTTTGGTTATGTGCTGTAGTATGCTCAGTGTGAACATCACCATAATAAACCTCAATCTTCAATAAACAGGATTTTTTCAAACAACAAAAACATTCTTATAAACAAACAAAAAGGTTTGCACACTGGATGAACCAGAGTTGATTTACAAAGAAAATGTTCACTTTTTAAATTGGAGGTTTACTTACCTCAGGGAATAAACACAAAACTGTGTTCACTTCAATGATCCAATAAAATGCAAGGAAAAATATCTTTTTTAATTATGTGCTTGAATGGGTAATTAATGTTAACACTGAATTTCTTACTGTGCAAAGTGAAGAGTCTCTGGGGTTGATTTACTAAAGGACTGCAGTTGCCCTCTGTAAGAGCAGTTGCTCCAGTGCTTATTAAATGAGCTGAAGCTTTGCTGACTTTCATCATCCAATCATGCAAAAATGCTGTTTTTATTTTCCTTGCATGTGATTGGGCACTCTGTGAATAGTGAAACCTTATCTCATTTACTAAGCACTGGAGCAACTACACTTTGCAAAGTGCACAGTCTATTTACCTTTAACCACTTCAATACAGGGCCCTTTCACCCCCTTCCTGCCCAGGCCAATTTTCAGCTTTCAGCGCTATAACATTTTGAATGACTATTGCGCGGTCATAAGAAATATAAAAATATGCTGGAAAGATACTAGCAAAAAGCAGCAGTGTACAGTGTGATAACACAAGAAAGTCTATAGAATGGGGGAAGCTGCGCTAAAAGTTGAGTCCATAAAAGTTGACATCAAGACAAACAGAATGTCCATTGAAAGCATAAAGGGTCATGATAACACCACAGTATGCATACACAAAGTGCCCAACCACCATAGCTGTAGATTGAGCTTACCAGACAGCAAGCTTAAAAGACAGGTGGCTATAGCCCAGCCAAGGCCTTTAACTTGCTGATGACCACAGTGTTCGGATGGTGGAGATCGCTTACTAGGACCCACTTCCGGTATCCACATATTATCCAAACAACAACTGCGATATTTGCGCGGTCATGCAACACTGTACCCAAATGAAATTTTGATCATTTGTTTCCACACAAATAGAGCTTTCTTCCGGTGGTATTTGATCACCTCTGTGTTTTTTATTTTTTGCGCTATAAACAAAAAAAGAGCAACAGTTTTGAAGAAACACAATAGTTTTTACTTTTTGCTATAATAAATATCCCAAATTTATTTAAAAAAATACATTTTTCCTCAGTTTAGGCCGATATGTATTCTTCTACCTATTTTTGTTTTAAAAAAATGCAATAAGCGTATATTGATTGGTTTGCGCAAAAGTTATAGCATCTACAAAATAGTATATTGATTATTTTTTTACTAGTAATGGCGGTGATCTGCAATTTTTATCATGACTGCGACATTGCGGCAGACAGATCGGACACTTTGACTTTTTTTTTAAACCATTGACATTTATAAAGTGATCAATGCTATAAATATCAATCAAATTTCAATAAAAACAAAACATTTGCTACAAAAGTCATTTTGTTTTATGTTATTAAATTATTACTTTTTTAAGCTGCATCCATCTGATCATCTAAAAAAAAATAGTATGTTGCATACTTGAAACCATGACCACCTTGATCAGTGCTTTTTCCTGGTAAGTTTATCTTGCTGTAACAATAGAACTGAACAAATGATTCTACAAAATGACTGATATATTTGTGTCAGTTTAAACACAACAAGGTAAGCTCCACAGGAAAGTTTGTTAAATCAATATATATAGTATATACAGTACTTTATTTTTAAAAAAAGATTGTTTTTTTTGGAGTTAAAAATCCAATGATATATAGTTTATACACATAATGAAAACATACTATACTATTAAATACTAAACTATATTAATACTAAACTATTAAACATAAAACAATACAAAACAATATGTTGTTTACCTTTATTGGCTAAATGTATTGATAAAATAATTTACAAATTGATTGCAAACTGGACACCTTTGATTACATAAGGATAATTATGCCAAACACCAAAAAAAAAAAAAAAAAAAAAAGCTTGCTCAAGTTTAACTCTTATTCATCTTATTTAGTTTATCCTAATCGGTAAAGAAAAAACAAAGGGGTTCATCTATAGGGGTTAGCCTATAGTGAGGCTTTAAAGGCATGCTAGTTAAATATTCGTGCCAGAAAACGAATGTGGATGGAGGAGGGAATTGGAAGCCTGAAAAGAATTCCGCTATAGCGGGTATTTAAGAAAATATCTTAACATAACATGGTTTGTCAAAAGTGAAATTCACAGACACGTTCAGTGAGGACTGAAGAATAAAGTGTAATAGCCAGCAACGTGATGTAACAATTTAAAGTGAATGGGAAGAAATAACCAAAATAATCACCTGCAGGATATTAAATTAACTATACAAATTATTGTATTAATATGTACATTATGAGAATTATATAGATTAAAAAAAATATCTAGAAGTCATTTCTGATGACTGCATTCTTTGATAAAATAATTACATTAAATTGGAACTCTAGGCAAACAACTAAAACACAGCTGACATGCAAGTTTCACAGGAAAAATTGATTTGCAGTTCTGGTAAGCAATTATTGTGATTTACACTTCTCTCACTGAATAGTCAGGAATTTCAATTTAAAGTTATCTGGTTCAGCCTTTGCAGCTTCCTCAGTCAGCTTGCTGTTGTTGAGGGCACGTGGCCTTCTATGGTGCAGGGCATCAGGACAAGGGGCCAATTGCACACTTCTATTCCCCCCCCCCCCCCCCACACCCACACACACATACCTTTCCTGCATGCTCAAATTGCTCAGCGTCTAGTATACACTTTTTGGGGGACTCCACATTTTTCTTTATTTTTTCGCATATCTCCTTAAGATCCATACCAAACACCTATCTAGGATTACGATAACAAAAAAAATGAATTTTGTCCTGGGACTTTAAATGAGGTGAGCGCAATTTGGCCAATGAATATAACAAAAGTAAACATAGTCTTGAGATTTATTACAGAGATATAATAATTGTCATACATAAAATACATGGACCTGAATGCCAAGCTGATTTGGTAATAAACATAGTGCATAGATATTTAAAAATAGACATATATGGGGCGTGGCCTGGACAGCGATGTGAGCGGACGTGTGTGAGTGAAGCTCCGCTCGTGGCAGATCCTTCTATACACATCCTGCAGCCTAAAACCTTGCCTTTTTCCCCCTGACCTGGCTGGACCTGATGCTGAGACCGGGACCGATATGTCTCCGCCGAAAAGGAACACAGCCTCCTCGTCTCTCGACCGATACACACGGACTGAGCGGGACATGGAGAGCCAAGATGGCGCCTCGTGCACACCTCATGTATCCTCTCATGTAGAGAAGGAACCGGACGGCACAGCAAAGGTACTGGAGGCAATCTCCCTTTGTCAATCCACACTTACATCAAAGATAGAGGAGGTGAAGGTGGACATATCACTTATTAGACACGACATGCCCAAGCTCCGGGAACGGGTTACCGAGGCTGAGACTCGGATTGGGCAGGCGGAGGACATATTACACCCCATGCAGCATACACAAGACGAGCTGCAACATCAGATACAACAACTAGCGCAGAAACAAGATGATCTTGAGAACCGTACCCGCCGGTCCAACCTCCGGTTCATTGGGTTACCGGAGGGTTCAGAGGGCACAGATCCGGCCACTTTCCTGGAGCAGCTCCTCATTAAAACATACGGCAGAGACTCTTTCTCGGCTACATTCGTGGTGGAGCGTGCCCATCGAATGCCGGCTCGCCGCCCGCCTGAAGGTGCACCCCCACGCACTTTCATCGCATAACTGTTAAGTTTCAGAGACCGAGATGCGGTCCTGCGACTGGCCAGAATAAAAGGAAACATCCCATATCAAACCGGCTTCATCTCAGCATTCCCGGACTTCTCAGCAGAGGTCCAGAAGCAAAGGGCGCAATTCTCTGACACTAAGCGTCGCCTAAGACCACTACACATCAAATATTCCATGCTGTTCCCGGCTCGGCTTCGCATAGTTGGTGAAGACCGGGTGCATTTCTTTGAGGACCCTAGCCAAGCCTCGGCATGGGTGGATCGTCTGGATGCACAGAGGAACCGACCTGCCTAGAACACAGTCTGGCCCACCAAAGAAGTAAGCTCCAATCTATAGCTTCCCACATACACTGTGTTTCAAGACTTATACCGCTTATGATTGCCAAGGAAAGACGTACTGACCTCAAGCAAACCACCACTGTGCAATTGGGGTGAGTGACTGTGTGCCATTAAGGCCCCGATCGCGGACCGATATTCTACACCGATGATAATATGGAGATCTTTGTGCCCCCCTGTTTTGGGCCCACCATACCATGGATCCCTCCCGGAAACTGGTCCCCATGCTTTGTGCCTCCACTTGGAGGAGATACGTACCCGGACGCACTGCACTAACATCTCCTTCCTTTCTACTTTTCCTGACCCGGGCCGGCCTTGAACTATGCTACGTGAGGACACCGAGGAAGGCAAGTTCTCCCACAACCGCACCAGATCCAAGCTGCTCGAATTGGACCTAGCTAACCTCTCCTTCTTAATTGCCACAGCGGCGCATGAACTCAGGTTCCATTAGTTTATTAGTTCTGTTAACTGATTATTACCGCGTGTACTCCATCGCTGGATTTTCTTATCCAGAATTTGTTCGCCTCCGGCGGGAGACCGCCACATCAATACTGGTGCTGCCCTATAGGCTACCACCAGGATTGATAAGGTTACTGTGCACCTAAGGGGGGGGGTTTCCCCTCCATTATAAGCATTATGCTAGCAGTACTTTCTCATGCACATTGCACATGTTTTGGGAAACAAGCCCCAGTCAAGTTTGGGCGACTGAGGGCAGGGAGGGAGGGTAAGGGAATTGTTATAGTTAATGACGAGATAAAGGACATGTGTTGTAACCTGAGATACAGAGATATGTATGTACATTTATGTTGTCTATTAGAAAGCGGAGGGAGACATGAGGCGCCTCTAGTGTGGAGAGTGACATTACAAGCCCCATATCTACCCGCCCAAACAAAATTAAACTCTAAACCACTATGACCACCCTAAAATTTCTTACTTGGAACATCCGAGGGGTCCGCGACAAAATTAAACGCACTGCTGTTTTTACCTGCCTAAAAGCCTACCGAGCAGATATAACCGTCTTAGTCGAAACGCACGTCACTGGCCAGCTTCAGCTTGCACTAAAACGACCATGGATAGGATGGGCATTCCACGCTACTCACTCTCCGCACTCGAGGGGGGTCTCTATCCTTATAGCCAAAACGAATCCCTTTGCACTCATTACTATACGCACAGACCCCCAAGGTAGATATATTTTCCTGCACTGTACCATAAATGACTTGCAATATCTGATAATGGCTTTCTACATACCCCCACCGTATAACTCTAGCCTAGTCACTGAAGGCCTACTGTATATGGCGCAATATCCCAACATACCCGCCATCTGGCTGGGCGATTTCAATATGGTTCTGAACCCTCAAAAAGACAGACCACAGACAAACCTAAACACACCCCCCCCAGACACGACCCGGTTCGGACGGATGCTACAAGAATTTTCATTAACCGATAGATGGCGTTACAATCACCCTACTACTTGCGCATACTCATGCTTCTCGACAACCCACTCCACTATGTCCCGAATTGACCTCATTATGATATCCAACTCACTGCTTCCCCGCCTTTCGGACTCGGGCTATCATACCAGAACTCTATCTGACCATGCCCCGTGTTGGGCGACCCTGCATCTCAATTCGAGGTCGGGGCCCCCCTCGTGGCGTCTTCACCCCTTCTGGTTTTTAATGCTGAAAGACCAGGAGGATACCTACAGGGAATGGCAGTTCTATTTTAAGACCAACAGTGGGACGGCCCCGGTGGGACAGGTCTGGGAAGCATTCAAAATTCATGTCCGCACTATTCTATCCTCCAGAATACGCAGAATTAAAACCTCCTCTAACCTAATTCTCCACCAAGCCTCCGCTAAAGCAGACTTACTGGCAAGGGAGTTTCAGCAGGACCCCTCCCCTGACAAAGCAGCTGCAATCAAGCTTCACACCCGTCTATTAGACCAACTTCATTATGAGAAAGCTAAACAGAAACTTTTCTTCATGAAACAACATCTGTTTGAGCAAGGGGAGCGAGCAGGGAAATTATTAGCATACCTAGCCCGCCAAGAATCCAACCCCCCAATAACAGTAACTCTTGTTGACCCACACGATAATGAAACCTTCTCAGACCCCCAGGCGGTCGCAGACGCATTCCAGAAATATTACACTGATTTATACTCCTCCAAGGTTGAGGTCACCTCACAAGACACTAGAGCCTTCCTCCAAAACATCCCCTTCCCACAACTTTCAGAATCCCAAGTGCAAGATTTAGAAGCTCCTCTCACGGCAGACGAAGTTGCCCTTGCCATAGCATCCCTTGCGCCAGCTAAAGCGCCGGGCGGTGACGGCATCCCCCTAGATTTCTACGCAGCTTACTCAGAAATTCTGACCCCCGAACTGTTGAAATTATATAAACATATATTCGAAACCGAGACCCTCCCTGAAACCCTCCGCCAAGCAGTAATCATAGTAATCCCTAAGTCAGGCAAAGATCCCCGATTGCCTGAATCCTATCGCCCAATCTCGCTCCTCCAAGCTGACATTAAAATATTGGCCAAAATATTAGCTATGCGCCTCAATAACAGCATCCTCTCCCTCATCCACTCTGACCAGACAGGATTCATGCCTGGGAAGAATACAGCCATGAATCTAAGACGCCTTCACATGAACATTCAGGCGGACCACGAACACATGGGAGATAGAGCAATAGTAACCCTAGACGCCGCAAAGGCGTTCGATTCGGTTGAATGGAGCTACCTCTGGGAGTGCCTACGAGGCTTTGGATTCGGCCCAAACTTCTTAAAATGGGTACAACTACTGTATTATTCCCCAATGGCCAGAGTGGTGGTAAACGGGTGGATGTCTGACCCATTTCCATTGAAACGGGGAACTCGCCAGGGGTGTCCATTGTCCCCATTACTATATGCCCTGGTGGTGGAGCCCCTTGTCATCTCCCTTAGGATGAACCCGGACATACGCGGACTACGTATAGGATCCCTGACCGAGACGTTAAGTTTATATGCTGACGACATGCTTCTCTATCTGGAGGACACGGGCCTTTCCCTCCAAACAGCCCTAACGACCATTGAAGAATTCGGGAAACACTCGGGCCTTAGCATGAACTGGTCCAAATCACAGATCCTCCCTCTAGATCTGTCACCCCCATCACAAATTGCAGCCTCACTCCCCCTACAACGAGTTGCCCGCATTAAGTACTTAGGAGTAGAGATTACCAAAGACCCGTTAGATTACATCAGTAACAACATTGAACCACTCTTCATACACTTAAAATCCCGCACACAAACCTGGGCAAGACTCCCCTTGGGAATATCGGGCAGAATCAACCTATTTAATATGATACTACTTCCCAAATTCCTTTATATATTTTGGAACTCTCCTGTACGTATACCCCTTAACATATTTAAAACACTTGACAAAATAATCAACTCCTTCATATGGGGGCCCAACAGACATAAACTAGCCTGGAACACGCTCAAAAACCCAACCTCCTCGGGAGGAATGGCCCTACCAGATCTATACGCATACTACATTGCGGCACAACTTTCGCATTTATACTATATCCACAAAACAGATGAGACCAGATACCAAACTCTAGTATGCAAAAAACCAAATAGTGACACGCACTCCCCACTACAGGTTATATTCCGGAAAAGCAGCAAACAAGACAAGCACAAGGACCGAGACTTACTACTCTCCCAACACAGGTATGTGTGGGCAAAGGCGATCCAGTTGATCGAAACCGACTCCTTTCACTCACACACACCCTTATGGCACAACCCTCAGTTGACGGAACTAGCCTCTCTTCCAGGAGCCACTAGATGGGCAGCCAAGAAAATAGTATTCCTATTCCAGGTCACCACCATATTCGGAATTAGAAGCTTCCAGACACTCTGCGAGAAGTTTGATCTCCCCCCACAAATGCAATTTAGTTACATGCAGTTAAAGCATGCACTCCAAACCCAATTTGGGTGCGGACTCCCTAACCCACAAATACTGCCACTGGTAGATATAATTACAGGGTCAAACCCAGAAAAACTTATATCCACCCTTTACACTACACTACGCACCAAACCGGTGGCAAGGGTCGTGGACACGGCTAGAGTTAGATGGGAGGACGATGTGGGACCCATAGACCACTCTGACTGGGAAGACATACTGACAAATGTTAAAACCACATCACCTAAAATCTCCGAGCGCTTAACCCAACTGTATATCATACACAAGTCTTACCTCACACCATCCAGAATAGCAAAATTCTCTCCACATCAGAACCTAAACTGTCCAAGATGCTCTGGTGGCCCATGCACGTTCTTTCACCTGCTCTGGTCATGCCCAGTGATACAGAGTTACTGGGCACAAATTATAAAGTTCCTCCATGACCACATGGGATCACCAGTGCAACTCGACCCCAAGCCATGCCTTCTTGGGTTACTCCCAGATGCTGACAAAGATAGACCCCTGACTACACTCCTCAGTGAATCACTCTTTAGTGCCAGGAAATTAATAGCCAAACACTGGTTAAGAACAGAACCTCCCACAATACAAGCCTGGATTAGGGAAGTAAACTCGGTACTACCATATAAAAAAGTAATGTACAAACACAGGGGCTGTCCCAATAAGTATCACAAAATATGGGATAAATGGTTGGAGAAGACTAGCACTTGTGCGGACTAACTAACTATACGCGATAGACACACGAATTGTAGTGGTAGGGGTGGCCAACTCACCTGATGGAACCTATAACAAATGCTGTTGATGTCACATATAGCTATCTGTATCGCTGTATTTTCCATGACAACACACACATTCATATGTAATGCATGTATCCTTACTCTTTTGTCTACTTTTCGGTAAGATGCTATGCAATGTATCTGTATACTATCCACATGTCGTCAATAAACATGTTCTTTCTTTTTCAAAAAAAAAAAATAGACATATATGTTACAACAATCCTGCTGCTGAGGGGAGCAGCATAATGAAAACAGGCTGGAATATAAACCTAAAGCAAGGATATAGCCTATACATTAAGGCAGGGCTGGCCCAAGAAATTGTGCTGCCTGGGTCCAAGAATGAAAAATGCTGCCCCCTCAAAAAAAAAGCACGCCCGGGGGAGGGCTGAGAGAGACCACATAACCCTGTTCCTATCTGCGGTCCCTCCTCTGCCCCCCCCACTACGCAGGTTCTGTGTGCGGGTAGGTATGTAAAGGATGCCCGGTATCTGATGGCCAATCATGTGCGAGGAAAATAAAAAAACAGCATTGTTGCTGGCACATGATTGGATGATGGAAGTCAGCAGAGCTTCTGCTCATTTACTAAGCTCTGGAGCAACTCTTCTTGCAGAATGCAACTGCACTTTGAAAAGTGCAGTCTTTTTGCCTTTAGTAAATTAACCACTCAATGTCTCTTGCAGAGGCAACCCTGTTCTTTGTTGAGAAAAAGGACTCCACCTTGTGCCCATGCGTTGACTACAGAGATTTGAATAACATCACTATTAAAAAGCGTTATCCACTTCCCTTGATCTCTGAAGTGTTGGAAAGACTATATTCTGCCAGTCTATGCAAAACTAGACTTATGGGGGGCCTATAGTCTTGTCCACATTCGTCAAGGAGACCATAGGAAAACCACCCTTAGAACCAGATATGGGCATCTTGAGTCCTTGATTATACCTTTAGGCCTTTGCAACAATCCCGCAACTTTTCAAAACTCCATCAATGATGTTTTTCGAGATCTGTTGGACCAATTTGTGATTGCTTATCTGGATGATATTCTCATCTTTTCTGATAACCTGGAGGAGTATTGCAAGAATGTTTGCACTGTCTTTGAAAGATTAAGGAAGAATCAACTCTTTATCAAACTGAAGAAATGTCAGTTTGAACAAACCCAGATCCAGTTCTTGTGGTATATTATTTCTCCAGAAGGAGTGAGCATGGATCCCAAGAAGATCAAAGCTGTGTCCAACATGGGCTGGGGAAAAAATTGATTTAAATCTTGAATCGAGTTGAGAGGTCAAATCGATTCAAAATTTAAGCAAATCGATTTTTTTTTAGATTTTTTTTTCACCGCGCTGGTCCTGAGGAGCTGTGGGCAGGAGTTTTTAGGCGAGGCCTAATCCGCAGCTTCGGCCTAGTCTGTGAGGCCAGACGCCGCGGACTAGGCCGAAGCCGCGGCCTAGCCTAAAAACTCCTGCCTGCAGCTCCTCAGGAACGGCGCGGTGTCCAAAAAAAAAACAAACTCGATTTGAATCGTGAATCAAGTTTTTTTTAAAGAAAATCGCAGATTTTTTTTTTTTAGAAAATCTCCCAGCCCTAGTCCGACATGGATCACCCCCTGCTGCAGCATTTTACCTTGTGACGTCATACAAAGTTACAATGCTGTAGTCTGACCACTAGAAATGCTTACTCCTGCAGCAGACCTGTGATGTCATCTCAGCCCAAGCAAAGTCACTTGGTCTGAGCTCAAGGACTGCTATTAAATTGTAAAAATATAATTTTTTTTTATGCCGTTGCAGTATACTGTATTATGACATATACACTAAGGGTTGTGTTTATGAAAACCTTTAAAGCTACTGAAAGGTAAATGTTGGCTGCCGTGCATTCAAAATCAAAGGCGCTTTTTGTGGCAGTCTGGAACAAATTGTAAGAAGGATAACCCTTAAAGGAAATAAATTCACTAAGAAACTAATTTTTTTAAATATTATTTTCCATTCTTAAGTAATCAGCTAGTTAAAAATCAAACAACACCTTTATGATACAAGTGTTTTCTCTTTCTGACTGAAACACTGCTCATTTCCGAGTGAGCTTAAATCTCCTGAATAAAATTAATTTTTTGGTCAATTACTTGCAAAATAAATGCTTCCGAGCAAAATCCCACACACCAAATTACCCCTGTGGTCAGAGTCCATGATAGATCCAATCAAGCAGAAAAACAGAATTGCTGTTGACTGTAGTTTTGCTGTGAGCTGTGTCTAGAGAGCAGCTTAAATGGGTCCTCTCCCCACACACATACATCACAAATCCTTTAGGGGCTAACACATCATGCTGCCTCAGCAAACCTTACATGTTGACCTCTTCCATATTACATTAATATGCAGATCACTTAAACTCGCCACTTGCTGCTTCTGTATCAGATGCTTTACTGTCTAATGCTCCAACCACACAGTTAGTGATCTTAATAACATAGCGAAACTGCTAAATAAAGGTGGCATGAATCTAATTTTGTATTCAGTGTATTTTCAGTGAGAAAAAAAGGCATTTATAATATCAGTTTTATGTAAAAATGCAAAGTATATGATATAAAATTATAAATTTACGTGCACCCATTCTATCAATTGAGTACTGTATTCTACATTAGGGCAAGCGTACCCTGTAATTTTTTTTTTATATTCTCCATTTCTATTATTGTTAACATATGGTAACTTTTACTTTGTGATGCTAGACCTTATTTAAAACTAGGGACACTTCATTTTTTTCAATAAGTACACTTTTGAAGTAAAGCATATCTAAACCTAAAAACAAAAGATATTGCAGCTATCTTTTGAGAAGAGACAATTAAGAGACAAATTATGTTCACCATAAGAAGATACTTCAAAAAAGATTCTGCACTTTTTTTAACTCTATTATACTATAAAAGTCTGACATTTTTTGAAGACCCCTCGTACATAGGGCTCCATATAGTGGACTTGATCAAGAATGTTGCACGTTAAGGTCAATACAAAAGACAAGGGGCACTCTAAGGGGTTGATTTACTAAAGGCAAATAAACTGTGCACTTTACAAAGTGCAGTAGCACTCTGCAAGTGCAGTTGCTCCAGAGCTTAGTAAATTAGGTAAATCTTCACTTTGCAAAGAATACCCAATCACATGCAAGGAAAATTTTAAAAAAAGCATTTTTGCTTGCACATAATTGGATGATGGAAGTCAGCGGAGCTTACGCTCATTTACTAAGCTCTGGAGCAACTGCACTTGCAGAGTGCAACTGCACTTTGCAAAGTGCACAATCTATTTGCCTATAGTAAACCAACCCCTTTCTGAAGGAAAAGTAATTTAACCTCTAAATAAATAAAGGCTTCTGAACAGTAAAACCCCTTTCACACTGGGACGTTTTTCAGATGCTTTTGGGCTAAAAATAGCGCCTGTAAAGTGCCTGAAAAATGGCCCCCCTGCGGTCTCAGTGTGAAAGCCCTCGGTCTTTCACACTGAGGCGATGCGCTGGCAGAACGTTAAAAAAAACTCCAAGCAGCTTCTTTGGAGCGGTGAAGGAGCGGTGTAGCAGGGCCGCCGAACCATCGGCAAAGTACCACTGCAGCGGCGCTTTGCGGGTCGTTTTAACCCTTATTCAGCCACCAGCGGGGTTTAAAAGCATCTCGCTAGCGGCCGAAAACCTCAGCAAAAACGACGGTAAAGCGCCCCTAAAAATAGCAGCATTTTACCGCCAACACCTCAGCCCGCTCCAGTGTGAAAGCAGCTTTGGAGCTGTGAAAGAACTGGTTCTGGCCATCTCCGTTGATTATTTAAAAAAAATACCTGGATGCGTTCTTAAAGTGGAGTTCCATCTAAAAAAAAAAATTTAAGTCAGCAGCTACAAATACTGCAGCTGCTGACTTTTACCTGTCCAGGGCACCCACGATGTCCTCCTAAAGCCGACCTGTCCCTTGGCTTCGGGTGCAGGTGTCGCCATCTTAAGTAAGGGAATCGGGAAGTGACGGTTTGCGCTTTCACAGCCCGGTTCCCTACTGTGCATGTGCGAGTCATGCTGCACGTTCTGAGTGGTCCCTGCTGTCTTCTGGGACCTGTGTGTCTCCCAGAAGATAGCAGGGGGGCAGAGGAGGGGCCGGACATGGCGTAGATCATCGCGGATACTGTGGCGATCTTTTACCAGAAGTGGGAGCAAATACCTGTATTAGACAGGTATTTGCTCCCCCCTGAAAGGTACCAAATGTGACACCGGAGGGGGGGAGGAATCTGGACAGCACAAGTTCAATTTTTGGGTGGGTTCACATCCAAGCCGCATGCAGCTCTCAGCAGTGGTCCAGTGCAGACTTGTGTCTTCTTTCAACTTGATTAACTATGTAACAAGTCCTTAGATGTGAAGGCTGCAATGGTTGTTTTTTTTATTTTTTAAGGATAGCACAGGAATTTATCAGCTTACAAGATTTCTGACAAGATCAAAAGATATATTTTGAACTTTAGCAAACAGATATAGCAAAATGTAAATTTAACCAAACAAGTTAAAGTGTCACGAAACCCTCATCATAAAAAACTCAATAATTTCTGTATTACATGCTGTTCATACTCACTCAGTCACTATTAGATTTGTTTTCTGTATTCTAAAAAAATCTGGTTGATCCTGCTGCTCTCTATCTCCACTTCTGTTCATGTCCCCAATATAGTTGGGGATTTTCCAGAGCAGTGTTGGCAGCTCTGTACATGTTGGAGCATGTTTTCAGAGTTTTCAGAGTTTCAGAGTTTCATACTTGCCAACTGTCCCGAATTACCCAGGACATTCCCGGGATTAATACCCTTTTCCTCCCCCTTTCTTTCTCCCTCCATCCCTCATTCATCTCAGGCTCTAAAAACACCCTTTTGAGCAACGCCCATTTAAGCCACACCCACTATTTCATGTAAACCATGCCCATTTTTAGCTGCGGCACACCTCATTTTTATTTTTTCTATACCACTCCTACAAACGCATGCCCCGCCGCTAATTATATTAAGACTCCTATATGCATGAGGAGAGTGTTAATAATAAAAGGTGACACTGCAATGAATAAGGATACACTTTACATTTCAAACAGAAACAGTGTAAAAAAGTCCAGTAATAATTATAGTGAATAGGGAGTGATGGGGTTCTGTGATTGTAGAAACAGGTGCAAATGGTGATTCCCAATATTCCTGTTGTGGCTCCCTTGACAATCTGGTCTCCCAGGACTCTTACCTCACTGTTAACAATAATATGCAGTCACCACTAGGGGGATCCACTGACTTCTCTGGATGGTCAATGTGGTATCTCTGGATGGTATATTGAGCAGTATTCCTTCCCAGGGTGCAGCAAAGTGTTGTCCAATCATATAGTGCAGGAGGTACCTCAGTAAAGGAGAGGGGACAAGGAGGAGAAAAGGAGCCTCCAATAGTGCAGTATGTCAGGTCTAAAACGTGTTTATTAAGACAAGGTAGCATAAACTCTTACACAAAGAAGGTTAAAATAACACAGGGAACAAATTAGGCGTTGTTCCTCGCATTCTCACGTCACTTCCGGTCGCAGCTCTTCCCGGCCAATCCCTACGCGTTACGTTGCTTCTCACAACTTCATCGGGAGAGGAGCCTAAGGCTCCCACTGCTGCATCTGTGTCCTGTGAATGTAGGTAGAGAGCAGAGCAGAGCTGCTGGTGGGACAGACCTAGATCGAGGGTGGTGACAGATACTGTAATGCCGCGTACACACGTTCGGACATTCTGACATCAAAACAGTGCTCAAACTTGTCTTGCATACACACGGTCACACAAATGTTGTCAGTAAGTCTGAACGTGTATACGCAGCGAAAGTGTTTGGGGGCACAGACATGGAAAGGTTTTTTCTGTTATTGCAGAGAAGGTTATAAGGTAAAAAAACTTTTAGACTTTAGGACCACTTTAAATAATATGACATGACTTCCATATTTTACTTGCTTAATGGTCCCTATTTTGATGACTGCATTTTTATATTTGTAAATGTCTTCTCTAGTGGTCATTTGTTTATCAAGGAACTGTAATTATTTCTGTAAAGTTGACCAATACTAAAATTTTGAATTCAAGTTAAACTCTAGGCTCAGTCCCTTAGAGCTCCCACCTCTTCCCCTAAACTCTTGCATTTTTTACATTTTCTTTTTTAACCACTTCAGCCCCAAAAGATTTGGCTGCTCAATGACCAGGCCATTTTTTGCGATACGGCACTGCATCACTTTAACTAACAATCGTGCGATGTTGTACCCAAACAAAATTGATGTCTTTTTTCCCACAAATAGAGCTTTCTTTTGGTGGTATTTGATCATCTCTGCTGTTTTTATTTTTTGCCCTATGAACAAAAATAGAGCCCCAATTTTGAAAAAAAAAACACAATATTTTGTACTTTTTGCTATAATAAATACCCCCATTTTTTTTAAAAAAAGCAAATTTTTTCCTCAGTTTAGGCTGTATTCTTCTACATATTTTTGGTAATAAAAATTGCAATAAGCGTATATTGACTGGTTTATGCAAAAGTTATAGCATCTACAAAATAGGGGAAAGATTTATGGCATTTTTATTATTATTTATTTTTTTACTAATAATGGCGGTGATCAACGATTTTTTGCTATAATAAATACCCCCATTTTTTTTAAAAAAAGCAAATTTTTTCCTCAGTTTAGGCTGTATTCTTCTACATATTTTTGGTAATAAAAATTGCAATAAGCGTATATTGACTGGTTTATGCAAAAGTTATAGCATCTACAAAATAGGGGAAAGATTTATGGCATTTTTATTATTATTTATTTTTTTACTAATAATGGCGGTGATCAACGATTTTTATCAGGACTGCGACATTATGGCCGACAGATAGGACACTTTTGACACATTTTAGGGACCATTGGCATTTATATAGCAATCAGTGCTATACAAATGCACTGATTACTGTGTAAATGTCACTGGCAGGGAAGGGATTAATACTAGGGGGTGACCAAGGGGTTAACTGTGTTCCCTAGGGAGTGATTCTAACTGTGGGGGGGAGGGAACTGACTAGGTGAGGAGAGCGATCTGTTGTTCATACTTAGTATGAACAACAGATCGCTCTCCTCCCCCCTGACAACACAGAGATCTGTCTGCTTAGATTGACAGATCTTCGTTCTGTCTCTGTGTGGAGCGATCGCGGTTGCCAGAAGGCGCGCACACGCCCCCTAGTGGTCAGGAGGCGAACCGACGTACGGTTACGTTGGTTCGCCCAGGGGAGCCAACCTGCCGCAGTGCAACTGTGGCTGCTGGTTGGGAAGGAGTTAAATACTTATGTTTTTCTGAGGTCTTCTGGCATTGGATGCTACATGTCCTCTTCACTGTTTAGTGATGCAGTTTTACTAAAGAAATAGAGAATGTCCAATTTTGCAATGTGTGTTCTCTTCTAGATTGTAAGCTCTAACGAGCAGAGCCCTCTGATCCCTCCTGTATTCATTTGTATTGTAAGTGTACTGTCTGCCCCATGTTGTAAAGCACTGCGCAGTCCTGTATAATAATAACTGCAAAATGAATGTTTACTTACTTTGGTAAACCAAATGAAGCTGTGTTGACTCTGAAAACCCAACCAATCGTTTGTAAAGAAAATGAGAAAAACATTATTTTTGCCTTCATTTGATTGGATGATTAAAGTGAACAATCCTTTGCTTTGCTGAGAGAACAGTTTTTATTCCTGCAGTAGATCAGCTACATATTTTCCTGCCTGGAAATCGTAAACGTAAAACGTAAATCGTTTTCTATAGTGGAGCTTAGCTAAGGCTTTTCTAATTTCCTACAATGCAGTACATAACGGCTTCTCTGCAGGCCCTTCACATCTTTTGGGAGGGCTCTGGGCTGCACTTGAGTACCTCAGAATCCTCTGTTTGCTATATCTGCTGGCTTACTTAGGTGGTACAATAACTTTATTACACTAATAGAGCTGTTACAATGTAAGTGCTCCCCTAAAGACATTGTACTTTAACTCCTTCAGATCCGCGCTATAGCCGAATAATGGCTACAGTGTGGATCTTTTTTGCCGGGAGTACGTCTATTGTTGTCCTTCCCTTTGCAGCCTCGCCACACCCCCTGAAGGGGGCGCACAGCATGCGCTGTGATCACCCGAGTCAATGAGACTCGGGTGATCACAGATCCGAGTAAGGGGTCGAACCCGGCCCCTTACCACGTGATCAGCTGTCAGCCAATGACAGCTGATCATGTGATGTGAACAGAGGATGGGTAATCGTTTTTTGTTTCTTCTCACACTGTCAGCGTGAGAAGAAAAAAAGCCGATCACCGGCTTCAGTTTGCAGGGACATCGGTCCCGAAGAGGAGCAGCTTGTTATGTGCCCACCAGTACCGCCTGCAAGTGCCACAAATCAGTGCCAAAAATCGGTGCCCACAGTGCCCACCAATCAGTGCCCACAGTGCCCACATTACTTAAGTGCCAGCAATCAGTGCCACCTATCAGTGCCCACAAGTGCCACCTATCAATGCCCACCAGTGGTGCCAATCAGTGCCTCATCAGTGCCACCTAGCAGTGCTGCCTATCAGTGTCACCTACCAGTGCCGATCAGTGCCCATCACTGCCACCCATCAGTGCCCATCACTGCCACCCGTCAGTGCCCATCAGTGGCACCTATCAGTGCCACCTATTAGTGCCCTTCAGAGCCACCTATCAATGCCCTTCAGTGCTGCCCATCAGTGCCACCCATCAGTCCCGTCCATCAGTGCTACCTCTCAGTGCCCACCAATGTCGCCTATCAGTGCCCACCAGTGCCGCCTATTAGTGCCCATCAGTGTCGCCTTATCAGTGCCCATCAGTGCAGCCTATCAGCGTACATCAATGAAGGAGAAAAAATACCTGTTTGCAAAATTTATTAACAAAATATAAAACAGTTTTGTATTTTTTTTAACAAAAAATAAAAAACCCAGAGGTGATCAAATACCACCAAAGAAAGCTCTATTTGTGGGGAAAAAAATATAAAAATTTCATTTGGGTATAGTGTTGTATGACCTCGCAATTGTCATTCAAAAAGTGAGAGCGCTAAAAGCTGAAAATTGGTTTGGGCAGGAGGGGGGTTTAGGTGCCCAGTAAGCAAGTGGTTAAATCCATGGTTGTCCATTGTTTTCTGTGGTTCTCTGTTAAGGCTTTGACAACTCAGGTACAAGCGTTAGCTCTACAACCCTGATACTGGAACTGGAACTGTGATATTGTGGTTTTGTTGCCTTTTTAAATTTTCTCTCTGGGTTGTATCCATTGTCTTTTTGGCTAATCATCTAGTGCCTTGGATTTCCAGCCAAATTTCTTCCTTCAGTCCTGCAGAAGGACAACCGGAAAACTGCTGGGAGAAAGCAAGAGTTGGGAGTGAGGAGGTTATCCTTTTTCCTTCTTCACAGAGCAGGAAAGAACGTAGTAAAAGGGTTATTGCTATTCTGGTAAAGAGAAGGCTGAGGAGAAGGAGGGTGGCTTGAACATTCACCTACTTTTAGCTTTTTGATGTTAAACCATTGTTGATGAAAGAGGCATTAACTCCCTGCCCCCCCCCCCCCCCCTAAAAAGCAATATATTGCAGCTTACTAATACTAATGACTGGTACACACAATGAGAATATCAGAGAATTGATTGTCCATTTTTTGCATGCTAGCGTCATATTGAAAACAAATAGGTTACTAGAATTGCAAAAATTCTCGTGAAACAGAAAACAACTTCCTGCGATCATGCAATGTATTGAATTGTATTGTAATGTATGCTTTAGTTTTTGAGCATGCGCGGTCTTGGTCACTTGATTTTTTTAACCGGTTCCCAACTGGTTCGCGTACATATAAGGGGGCAGAATGGCTCCCCTGCGCGAAACCCCATACAAGTATGGGGTTCCTTTAAGAGCCACCAGAGAGGCGCGCTGCATGGCGGGGGACCCGATGCCTGTGGCTGGCGGTCACGATCGCGTGCATGAGCACCAGCATGGGGATTTGTGTGTGTAAACACATAAATCCCTGTGCTGTCAGAGGAGGAGACATGTTGTTTGTTCCTACTATGTAGGAACAGAGAAATGTCTCCTCTCCTACTTCGTCCTATCCCCATACAGTTAGAAACACTCATGAGGGAACACATTTAACCCCTTGATCACCCCCTAGTGTTAACCCCTTCCCTACCAGTGTCATTTATCAGGTACTCAGTGTATTTTTAGCACTGATCGCTGTATAAATGTCAATGGTCCCAAAAATGTGTCAAAAGTGTCCAATCTTTCCGCCGCAATGTCGCAATACTGCTAAAAATCGCAGATCACCGCCATTACTACTAAAAAAAAATAAAATAATAAAAATGCCATAAAAATGCCATAAATCTTTCCCATAGTTTGTAGACGCTATAACTTTTGTGCAAACCAATCAATATACGCATACTACAATATTTTTTAACCAAAAATATATAGAAGAATATATATCGGCCTAAACTGATTAATAAATTATTTTTTTTTATTTTTTGGGGGGCTATGTATTATAGCAAACAGTAAAAAAAGGGGTTTTTTTTCAAAATTGTCGCTCTTTGTTTGCTTATAACACAAAAAATAATAACCACAGAGGTGATTAAATACCACCAAAAGAAAGCTCTATTTGTGGGGAAAAAAGACTTCAATTTTGTTTGGGCACAACGTCGCACGCCCACGCATTTGTCAGTTGAAACGACGCAGTGCCAAATCGCAAAAAATGGCCTGGTCATTAAGGGGCCAAATCCTTCCAGGGCTGAAGTGGTTAATGTACAAACAGATATTATCAGCAAAGGATCCAACAGGAGTCCTGGTGGAATTGTGCACATATACCCAGGTATGTATAGTTATTTATAGAGATACCTTGAGATGAAAGTTGTAGCAAAGGCCTGCAGAGGTTCCTGAGTAGGGATGAGCCGAACACCCCCCTGTTCGGTTCGCACCAGAACATGCGAACAGGAAAAAAATTCGTTCGAACACGCGAACGCCGTTAAAGTCTATGGGACACGAACATGAATAATCAAAAGTGCTAATTTTAAAGGCTAATATGCAAGTTATTGTCATAAAAAGTGTTTGGGGACCCGGGTCCTCCCCCAGGGGACATGAATCAATGCAAAAAAAAGTTTTAAAAACGGCCGTTTTTTCAGGAGCAGTGATTTTAATAATGCTTAAAGTCAAACAATAAAAGTGTAATATCCCTTTAAATTTCATACCTGGGGGGTGTCTATAGTATGCCTGTAAAGGGGCGCATGTTTCCCGTGTTTAGAACAGTCTGACAGCAAAGTGACATTTTGAAGGAAAAAACACATTTAAAACTACCGCGGCTATTGCATTGCCGACAATACACATAGAAGTTCATTGATAAAAACGGCATGGGAATTCCCCACAGGGCAACCCCGAACCAAAATTAAAAAAAAAAAATGATGTGGGAGTCCCCCTAAATTCCATACAAGGCCCTTCAGGTCTGGTATGGATATTAAGGGGAACCCTAGCCAAAATTAAAAAAAAAAATTGACGTGGGGTTCCCCCTAAATTCCATACCAGACCCTTCAGGTCTGGTATGGATTTTAAGGGGAACCCCGCGCCAAAAAAAAAAAAAAAAACGGCGTGGGGTCCCCCTAACAATCCATACCAGACCCTTATCCAAGCACGCAACCTGGCAGGCCGCAGGAAAAGAGGGGGGGACGAGAGTGCGGCCCCCCCCCCTCCTGAACCGTACCAGGCCACATGCCCTCAACATTGGGAGGGTGCTTTGGGGTAGCCCCCCAAAACACCTTGTCCCCATGTTGATGAGGACAAGGGCCTCATCCTCACAACCGTGGCCGGTGGTTGTGAGGGTCTGCGGGCGGGGGGCTTATCGGAATCTGGAAGCCCCCTTTAACAAGGGGACCCCCAGATCCCGGCCCCCCCCCCTGTGTGAAATGGTAAGGGGGTACTTACCCCTACCATTTCACTAAAAAACTGTCAAAAATGTTAAAAATGACAAGAGACAGTTTTTGACAATTCCTTTATTTAAATGCTTCTTCTTTCTTCTTTCTTCCTTCATCTTCTTCTTCTTCTGGTTCTTCTGGCTCTTCTGGTTCTTCCTCCGGCGTTCTCGTCCAGCATCTTCTCCGCGGCGTCTTCTATCTTCTTCTCCTCGGGCCGCTCCGCACCCATGGCATGAGGGGGGAGGCTCCCGCTCTTCTCTTCATCTTCTTCTCTTCTTCATCTTCTTCTTCTTCTTTTTCTTCTTCTTCCTTCTTCTCTTCTTCTCTTCTTCCTGTCTTCTCCGGGCCGCTCCGCAATCCATGCTGTGGCATGGAGGGAGGCTCCCGCTGTGTGACGGCGTTTCTTCGTCTGACGGTTCTTAAATAACGGGGGGCGGGGCCACCCGGTGACCCCGCCCCCCTCTGACGCACGGTGACATGACGGGACTTTCCTGTGGCATTCCCCGTGACGTCACAGGGAAGTCCCTCAAGTCACCGTGCGTCAGAGGGGGGCGGGGTCACCGGATGGCCCCGCCCCCCGTTATTTAAGAACCGTCAGACGAAGAGACGCCGTCACACAGCGGGAGCCTCCCACCATGCCAGCATGGCTGCGGAGCGGCCCGGAGAAGACAGGAAGAAGAGAAGAAGGAAGAAGAAGAAGAAGAAGAAGATGAAGAAGAAGATGAAGAAGAGAAGAAGATGAAGAGAAGAGCGGGAGCCTCCCCCCTCATGCCATGGGTGCGGAGCGGCCCGAGGAGAAGAAGATAGAAGACGCCGCGGAGAAGATGCTGGACGAGAACGCCGGAGGAAGAACCAGAAGAGCCAGAAGAACCAGAAGAAGAAGAAGATGAAGGAAGAAAGAAGAAAGAAGAAGCATTTAATTAAAGGAATTGTCAAAAACTGTCTCTTGTCATTTTTAACATTTTTGACAGTTTTTTAGTGAAATGGTAGGGGTAAGTACCCCCTTACCATTTCACACAGGGGGGGGGCCGGGATCTGGGGGTCCCGTTGTTAAAGGGGGCTTCCAGATTCCGATAAGCCCCCCGCCCGCAGACCCTCACAACCACCGGCCACGGTTGTGAGGATGAGGCCCTTGTCCTCATCAACATGGGGACAAGGTGTTTTGGGGGGCTACCCCAAAGCACCCTCCCAATGTTGAGGGCATGTGGCCTGGTACGGTTCAGGAGGGGGGGGGGGCCGCACTCTCGTCCCCCCCTCTTTTCCTGCGGCCTGCCAGGTTGCGTGCTCGGATAAGGGTCTGGTATGGATTTTTAGGGGGACCCCACGCCTTTTTTTTTTTTTTTTTTTGGCGCGGGGTTCCCCTTAAAATCCATACCAGACCTGAAGGGTCTGGTATGGAATTTAGGGGGAACCCCACGTCAATTTTTTTTTTTAAATTTTGGCTGGGGTTCCCCTTAATATCCATACCAGACCTGAAGGGCCTTGTATGGAATTTAGGGGGACCCCCACATCATTTTTTTTTTTTTTTTTTTGGTTCGGGGTTCCCCTGTGGGGAATTCCCATGCCGTTTTTATCAATGAACTTCTATGTGTATTGTCGGCAATGCAATAGCCGCGGGTAGTTTTAAATGAGTTTTTTCCTTCCAAATGTCATTTTGCTGTCAGACTGTTCTAAACACAGGAAACATGCGCCCCTTTACAGGCATACTATAGACACCCCCCAGGTACGAAATTTAAAGGGATATTACACTTTTATTGTTTGACTTTAAGCATTAATAAAATCACTGCTCCTGAAAAAACGGCCGTTTTTAAAACTTTTTTTTGCATTGATCCATGTCCCCTGGGGCAGGACCCGGGTCCCCAAACACTTTTTATGACAATAACTTGCATATAAGCCTTTAAAATTAGCACTTTTGATTTCTCCCATAGACTTTTAAAGGGTGTTCCGCGGCATTCGAATTTGCCGCGAACACCCCAAATTGTTCGCTGTTCGGCGAACTTGCGAACAGCCAATGTTCGAGTAGAACATGAGTTCGACTCGAACTCGAAGCTCATCCCTATTCCTGAGGATAACGCAGCTTCTGTCTTTGTGACAGAGACCTGAAGACAACATCTGGAGTGATGAGGAGACCCTCTATCCGTTACTCAACCAGTCTGGAACCCAGTCCTAGTTATCTGGCACTGAGCATGTTAGATAGTAATAGAAAAGAGATACTCTGTCGTGGCAGCTGCAGTTAAACTATTAGAACATATAAATACTTGCAATCTTGGCTCTTTTGATCTAATATTAGTAGCATGGACAGAACATGTGGCTCAGACCATCTCTCTCCACTTCCTCCTTTCAAGATTTTTTCCCAACAAACCCCAAGTCAGGAAGTGACATACATAATCTTACCTTATACTGTGATACTAGCAGCTGACAGTAGAGGACAGAGGGCCTTTACATAGGCCAGAAATACAGTAGTTGAAATTCAATTTTGAATTGAATGTAACTATTTTAAATGTTGACCATAGATATGGTTTAAGTTTACTGTGTTTTTTGAGAGGTGGAATTATATTTAGAATTGCTCAGCAGGTTTGGGTTGGAAAAAAGTACTATGAAACACCTACTACAATTATGCTACTATTTGTTATTAAAATGGTTGCATAGTGTGACAGACATGTGAGGTTCGTTTTGTTCCGAACTGAAATTCAGATATGAATTTTTCATTATTCGAAAATGTGGATGTATCCGACTTTCCGAATACCAATAGTAGCGAATTTAAACAAATCTGAAATAAGGAAACAAAATTTTGGACAAAATTCGAACTTGAATAGTTTTCCAATCAAATTCAAATGTTTTTGGAATCAAATTCAAATCATTTTCGAATCAAATTCGAATTTGAATAGTTTTTGAATCAAATTCAAATTTGAATAGTTTTTTAAATCTAATTCGAATAGTTTTCGAATCTAATTTGAATTTTCAAAGACAATAAAATAGAATAGAAAAAAAGAGAATAGAATAAAAAAGAATAAAATAGAAAATAAAAGAATAGAATATATTACAGTAGAATAGAAAAATAAAGGAATAGAATAGAATAGAAGAATAGAATAGAATAGAATGGAAGCTTCTTCTGAAATTAGAATTTTGAATAGAATAAATTCAAACAGAATAGAAAAGAATAGAATAGAATAGAAAAGAATAGAATAAAAAAACAATAGAATAGAATAGAAAGAATAGAAATATTTCCCAAAATTTGAATAGAATAAATTCAAATTCGAATAGAATAGAAAAGTTAGAATAGCTTAGAAGAGAATAGAAAATAAAAGAATAAAGTTGACAAGAAAAGAAAAGAAAATAATAGAAAAGAATAGCATAGAAAATAAAAAACAATAGAATAGAATTGAAAGAATATACCCATCTTCCCGAAATTCGAATTTTGAATAGAATAAATTTGATTTTGAATGGAATTTGATCCAAATGCAATTCAAATGGATTTGGACTGGAATTTGATTCAAATTCAAATACAATTTGAATGGAATTTTAATTTGAATCGATTTGGATCTTTCAAATTTGAATAGATTCAAATTCAAATAAACAAAACAAATTCCAATAAGGAGTTAATATAATTAAACTAATTTAACTAAACTAATTCATGTAAATAACGAATCAAAACAAAACATTTTTTTTTGTTCTGCACATGTCTAGTGTGACATAGTAAATGATACTTGACGTGTTCTGGATTGCAATGGTTATAGTGCTGGATAGGGATGAGCCGAACACCCCCCCGGTTCGGTTCGCATCCAGAACATGCGAACAGGCAAAAAATTTGTTCGAACACGCGAACACCATTAAAGTCTATGGGACACGAACATGCATAATCAAAAGTGCTCATTTTAAAGGCTTATATGCAAGTTATTGTCATAAAAGTGTTTGGGTACCTGGGTCCTGCCCCAGGGGACATGTATCAATGCAAAAAGAAGTTTTAAAAACGGACGTTTTTAGGGAGCAGTGATTTTAATAATGCTTTAAGTAAAACAATAAAAGTGTAATATTCCTTTAAATTTCGTACCTGGGGGGTTTCTATAGTATGCCTGTAAAGGGGTGCATGTTTTCCGTGTTTAGTACAGTCTGAAAGCAAAATTACATTTCTAAAGGAAAAAAGTCATGTAAAACTACTATCAATACTATCACTACTAACTAGTGTAAAACTACTATCGCTAGCACAGGCTATAATGCAGGGCTCGACAAAACACGGGCGCCAGGTCGCATTTGCGACTAGAATTAGCGACCTGGCGCCTGGGGCGGCACAGCTGGGGTATCCTGTGTCCGTTCGACACCCCCCCCCCCTCCCGCCGCGATCGCGCTGGGCCGCGCCGGTAATTGAGGCCCCGGCTTTGCGGCCTACTGCAGTCCTATGTTTCCTGGTTCCTTCTGCAATCGGGCGCCCTCTGGTGGTGGCCGTTGGTATGACAAGACATCCACCAATGCTAATGGAGCTTTCCCTACCTGTTTTCACTGTCTGCTCATCTCCTTCCCTTTACTTAGAACCCCCAAACATTATATATATTTTTTATTCTAACACCCTAGAGAATAAAATGGCGGTCATTGCAATACTTTCTGTCACACCGTATTTGCGCAGCGGACTTTTTTGGGAAAAAATACTTTTTTTAATTAAAAAATAAGAAAACAGTAAAGTTAGCCCAATCTTTTTTATATTGTGAAAGATAATGTTACGCCGAGTAAATTGATTCCCAACATGTCACGCTTCAAAATTTCATCCGCTCGTGGAATGGCGACAAACTTTTACCCTTTAAAATCTCCATAGGCGTCGTTTAAAAAATTCTACAGGTTACATGTTTTGAGTTACAGAGGAGGTCTAGGACTAGAATTATTGCTCTCGCTCTAACGATCGTGGCGATAGGGGGGGCCCTCTCCTGCCACCGATAAAAGTGATCTCGCTGCTAATCTGCTGCAGAGACCACTTTTATCTGAAAGAGAACCGCCGGCCCTTGAAGAAGATACCGGGGTTATGGTAGCTAGCTGCTACCATAACTACGGTATTTTTCTTCAAAGACAGGCCGTATATAGTCGTCCTGCGGGAAGGAAGTGGTTCATTAAAATGAATTTATTATTTGTCATCTCCCTGCTTGGCCCCTTTCACTCGGGCTGTCTGATCAGGTTCGCCTGTCAGTTTTTCAGGCGGACCTGATTGGATCCTTAGCGAGAATATGGTGGTCTTGTGTCCCTGCATGGCAGGAAATAAAAGCAGTCACATTAGTTCTAGTCGTCTCTGTGTAAATTTAAGATTGGTTAATTTTTATATTGAAAATAAAGCTTTGTCGGTCGTTTAAAAAAAAAAAAAAACCTGGCTCCTAACTTTTTTAGCTGGCTCCTAGATTCCAAGCAAATTTGTCAAGCCCTGCTATAATGAATTGTCGGTCGGGCAATACACATGAAGGTTCATTGATAAAAATGACATTGGATTCCCCCACAGGGGAACCCCGAACCAAAATTTTTTTAAAAAAATGCATGGGAGCCCCCCTAAATTCCATACCAGGCCCTTCAGGTTTGGTATGGATATTAAGGGGAACCCCGCGCCAAAATTTTAAAAAAAATGGCGTGGAGGTCCCCCTCAAAATACATACCTGACCCTTCAGGTGACCCCGCCCTCCTCTGACGCACAGGGACTTCCCTGTGGCTTTCCCCATGTTGTCAGAGGGGGCGGGGTCACCTGTTTACGTAAACAGTTTTACATTACTTTTTTTCCTTTAGAAATGTCATTTTGCTGTTAGACTGTTCTAAACACGGGAAACATGCGCCCCTTTACAGGCATACTATAGACACCCCCCAGGTACGAAATTTAAAGGAATATTACACTTTTATTGTTTCACTTTAAGCGTTATTAAAATCACGACTCCTGAAAAAACTGCCGTTTTTAAAACTTTTTTTTGCATTGATACATGTCCCCTGGGGCAGGACCCAGGTCCCCAAAAACTTTTTATGACAATACCATGCATATAAGCCTTTAAAATTAGCACTTTTGATTTTGCCCCTAGACTTTTAAAGGGTGTTCCTGCAGCTTTCAAATTTGCCGCAAACACCCCAAATTGTTCACTGTTCGGCGAACGGGTGAACAGCCAATGTTCGAGTCAAACTCATGTTCGACCCGAACATAAAGCCCATCTCTAGTGCTGGAGGTAAGGTAGATGTATCTGGATCTGGTGATAAACTCAACGAGGGTGATGGAATGGGTATGTGAAGACCAGCTGAAAACACCTTTAAATAGCATTAAAGTGTAGGTAATGTGATGTAGATTTGGTTAGGGGGGGGCGCTCTCTCGTCCCCCCCTCTTTTCCTGCGGCCTGCCAGGTTGCGTGCTCGGATAAGGGTCTGGTATGGGACCCCACGCCATTTTTCTTTTAAATTTTAAGGGTTCCCCTTAAAATCCATACCAGACCTGAAGGGACTGTGCTCCTTCTTTAGAAAACTGATGTTGCCTGTTGAATAAATGTTTATTTGAAAAACAAAGATTTTACATGAAAAAAAATGATAAATAAAAAATACATTAAAATTAAAATGGTTCAAAAGCACAAAGGTTTCACTTTAAATCAAGAAATAATCTCTTGTAGCATTGTATAAGGAGTCCCTGTGCAGGAGACGAAATTATATAATACTTCATTGGGAAGAGTAAAAAATAGTGCTCATTTTGGTTATCTAGAAAGAATGAATTTTAACAAAACTAGGTAATGGGGTAATTTGTTCATGGGACACTGGAACTGTTTGAATGGGTATCATAAAATTAAAAACCCATAAGAGAATTCCTAAGATTTTCTTTCTTTCTTTTCTTTTCCAAGGATTTTATTAGGTTTTTATATTGATCCTACCATTTTCATTATGAATCCCAAAGCAAAGCCAGCACATATTCAGAAAGAAAAAGAAAAAAATCTGTGACTTTTCAGGTGCTAATGACCTAGGATATAAAGTACAGTCAATCAGATAACAATGTTGTATCCTTTATTTCATATAGAGTATTTCAAAATCATTTAAAATCAATAAAGCAAGCACTGGATTGTGCATAAGAGTCCATACCCCAGTTGCATTGAAAATACATTGAGTATCCCACCCATGAAACAAATGCCTCAATATAAAACAGTAGATATACAAAAAACACAGTCACTTCCAGCGCTAATAGGTCTTCCAAGGTGTGGAATAACAGAAGTCAGATAAAATGGTGGTGTGAAAAGTATATATGGTATCCCAAAACTAGGTGGATGCTGCCTTCCTCAGATGGGGTAATCCGAAAGGAACTACAAGAAAAACAGAAATGGAAGGCGCGCACACCTAGTGCATTACCAAAGATAATTTAATAATAAAAATGTTTTATAAAAAGTGGGTACTCAAAAAATGCAACTGACATAAGGCCATAAAAACAATGCATGGACATGCACAGAACACGTGGTACAGCTAGCGCGTTTTGGGGGCGAACCCCCTTCCTCAGAGCTAGGCTAGTCTAGTACACCATGGGCAAGCGCTTTTATAGGGAATGGGGGAATTGAAAATTGTGTGTCAAAAAGAGCCACACCCTCAAAGGTGCGGGAAAGAAAAAGAAATTAAAAAATGAAATATATATATATATATATATATATATATATATATATATATATATATATATATATATATATATAAAGTTGCACTAATGAAAAAACTAGAGAACCAAAACCAAGCGAACTCCATCATAAATACATAAATAAATAAATAATGATAATTCATTTGAATCAATAATATATTTCACATTCATTTATATTTAGTCAGATGAATACAGCTGTAGGAACACATAAGCAAAAAAGCATGTAGGATTGGTAAATGGGTCAATCAATGTCTAACCTCTACATGCCTGAAGTGGCTGCGGGGGGAGGGGGATTGGGCACTCAGAAGTGTCTAAAAACTACACACTAGGATCACCCAACGGGAAGCTTCAGAATTACCAGGAGCGGGGGAAAAACCCCCAACAGATGCCAGCAGGATCATCCCCACTGTAGTGTGCCGATAAGTGAACACTTGGTGACACACAGGAACCTTACCAGACCCCAGGGAACCATCTCAGTGCCAAGGGAATTCACTTCCTGGAAACTCAGGAAGACGTCTGATGACACATGGCATAACTTCCGGGGTGGGAGCAGTACAACGGTGTCCCCATGGATATGAATGGGCAAAGATAGATGGAAGAAAAAAAAATGTTTTCAAAAATGTAATTAAACAATTTAAAAAATAACAAATTCTCTAATGCCCCGTACACATGATCGGACATTGATCGGATATTCCGACAACAAAATCCAGAGATTTTTTCCAACGGATTTTGGCTCAAACTTGTCTTGCATATACACGGTCACACAAAGTTGTCAGAATTTCTGAACGTCAAGAACGCGGTGACGTACAACACGTACGACGAGCCGAGAAAAAGAAGTTCAATAGCCAGTGTGGCTCTTCTGCTTGATTCCGAAAATGCGTGGCACTTTGTACGTCGGAATTGTGTACACACGATCGGAATTTGCGTGAACGGATTTTGTTGTTGGAAAATTTGAGAACCAGATCTCAAATTTTGTGCAACAGAAATTCCAATGCAAACTGTCCGATGGAGCCTTTACACGGTCAGAATTTCCGACAACAAGCTCCAATCGCACATTTTACGTCGTAAAGTCCGACCATGTGTACGGGGCAAAACAAAACTGGACCACTAGGATAATACATATAAATATAAATGAATGTGCAATATATAATGAATTCAAATGAATTATCATTATTTATTTATTTGTGTATTTGTGATGGAGTTTTTGGTTTTGGTTATAGGTTTTAGATATGGATTCTGTCGTTTTTTCAATTGTGCAAATATATATATATATATATATATATATATATATATATATATATATATATATATATATATTTTTTTTTTCCGCCCCTTTGAGGGCATGTTTTTTTTTGACACACAATTTTCAATTCCACCATTCCCTATAAAAGCATGGTATACGAGACTAGCCTAGCTCTGAGGAAGGGGGTGCGCCCCCGAGACGCGTTAGGTGTACCCCGTGCTCTGTGCATGTCCATGCATTGTTTTTATGGCCTTTTGTCAGTTGCATTTTGTGAGTGCACACTTTTATATAAAACATTTTTATTATTAAATTATCATTGGAAATGTACTAGGTGTGCGCACCTTACATTTCTGTTTTTCTCAATATAAAACAGTTAATAGATGACTTGATATTACAGATGATGGTTGACCATAACAATGTGGATAACAATTCTCAACACAATTCATGGGTTTAGATTCCTCAGCAGAACATTAAGGTAAAGTAACTAGAGAAGATGAAGGTAGATGGCACTACAAAGAACAAAGAAGGAGTATTAATTAGCCCAGACCCTGGCTGCTGGACAAAAGGAGCATAAATCGGGGTAGGTTTGTAGACCAGATGGAGTACTGTATTTAAACCACTCAGGGTTCTCTGCTTTGTGTCTTAACTACCCTTACAAAGAAACAAGTGGAGCAGTGATGCAGAAAAGGGGGAATGCTGATGTGGGCATAGTGAGCACAATTCTCCCCCGAGAGAGCTTTTCCTGACAGCATGCTGAAATATATTATAGAGATAAATACCCTAACTGTTGTTTCCTTATGCTGGAAACATAATGGGTATTACATCCTCCAATACTTCAATGTGATTGACTGTTTAAACATTCCAATGATTGCAATGACCAGCAGTTCAACCATGTTTGGTGCGCAAGTCTCTACTGGTGTGCTGTAAGACAGTAGCCAGACTGGAATAGCAATTAAGTGAAAATTAAGCAATTAAGTAGGAATGATTACAGTTTTGCAAGTCCAGATCGTCATTCAGTATTAACATACTCAAATGTAAATCAGTTTGGCATGAATTTTACACCCACACAGATTGCTTTTTGGAGTCAGGTATTAAAACAGTGTAACTAGCTGTCATACTGCAGCAAATATGGCCACCTTAAATGTATATGAGAACCCTTAGGAGATATATACAATACAGCAGAAGGAAATGGCTTTTTTTTTTACTAAACCTGTTCTCAAATTTAAAGAAAAATATATAATTATAAAGTAAAATATTATACATAAGAATTTTTTTAAAAATTGTAACATATTTTCTTTGCATTCTGTCAAACCATTTTAATAACATTACAAGTTATTCTGCCTTCTGTAGCTGACATTGTACCACTTTTGTTTACTAATGACGGAGAAGTGACATTCTGCTGTTGAGGTGGCAACCATCTGCTGATGGAATCCTGGGAGTTGACACTTCATGTCCCCAAGGCTTTGCAGGTCATATAGGTGTTATGTGAGCATTTCACAGCCAAGGTGGGTGTTGGGGTGCGGCCAACAGTCCCAAGGGCTGCGAATATTCAGAAAAAGTAAACCTCATTTATAATGGGATTCTATGATAGACGCTTTTACAGAGGCATGGTAAACAGTCATTTACAAATTCCTGGATAAAAAACTACTACCACAAATAAAAATAAAAAACAGACGTGTACACACTGGGGTTGATTTACTGAAGGCAAATGCAGTTGCCCCCTGCAAGTGCAATTGCTCCAGAGCTTAGCAAATGAGGTAAGGCTTAACTTTGCAAAGAGTACCCAATCCTGTGCAAGGAAAAGTAAAATAACAGCATTTTTGCTTGCACATGATTGGGTGATGGAAGTCAGCAGAGCTTCTGCTCATTTACTAAGCTCTGGAGCAACTGCTCTTGCAGGGGGCAACTGCACTTTGCAAAGTGCACAGTCTATTTGCCTTTAGTAAATCAACCCCACTGTTTCCTGCAAGCTGTTTTTACACTAAAAGAAGGAATGGCTAAGCTTATTGTCAAAGTGTATCCAAACCCAAGAAAAAAGATGTAATATAATAAAACTTAACAGACATTAGATGTAGCAGTTTCACCTTTTTTAGTCTTTGTTCCCTTATTTTCTGATGAATCTGCCAGTAAGATTCTTCCTGTCCTAGGGTCATAATGCACTCTTGCTGTACTTTATCCATGGTGTAGTTGGGTTGCCCCTCTAGGCAGGAAATGTGTCAGTATTTTTACATTGAGCCATTTGTTTGATTGGTGGGAAACTCAATGTATTTTCATGATGACATGTGTACAGACTCTTATGCACGATCTGGTGCTTTATTGATTTAAGGGCAGTGCCCCTTTACAGTGCAGTCCCATTTATATCACAGTGCCCCTTTACATTACAGTGTCCCTAGCAATTACAGCCCCACATCATAGTGCCCCTTGCAGTCATGCCCCCCCTTTTCTCTCTAGTCACAGTGCCCCCTTTCACTCTCTGCCTCCCCTGCACAGTCCTACCTTTGGCAGAGTAGAGATAGGATTCAGCCTGTGTGTCCTCTCCAGAGTCTCCCGCCACACTGAAAATGTCATCCTTCCAGCAGGGCAGGGGGTGGGAAGAGCTACAGATGTTGATCATATTAAAAAGCGGGTGATTACCTGCTTGTTAACATGAAAGGAGGCCCGCTCACTGTGCAGATCTCCAGCTCCCCCCGCTCTGCTGATGGGATGATATCATTGGTGGGGCGGGAGATCTGGGAGAGGAGACACAGGGATGGCATGGCAGGAGGTAAGCGGCGACCGCGGTCTGTGTTTGAAGAAGCACTATTATTAACAGTGTGAAACGCGTCACTTGTCCTGGTTCCTGTGTCTTTGTTTTGATGGCTGTCATGTGACTGTTGTTTGAAAAATAAAACTATGTTGAAATGGCTTTCTTGGTGTGCAGCAAATTTTCCTTTTTTCCCACGGTCTGTGTTAGCCCTGTCCGGACCCCAGTCACCACTTACCTCCCTCTGTGCAGCCCATTATTAACAGGCCATGGACCAGTATTGGGGGTTGGGGATCCCTGCATTAGCCGGATCTTGTTAGGACTTTCAGCATTGTGTGCCCTATGGCCAGTCTAAGCTTGAGTGGGGCCATGGAAAAGGAACATAGCCATCCTCTAACAGGAAGTTAGATCACAACAACAAAAGAAAGGGATTTGAAGATTAGGAGGAGGCTGAGAGCAATGAAGGGGAATTTTTTAGTTAAGAATACGTACTTAAATAGGTCTTATTTATTTTAAACCAGAGTTTAGTGTCACTTTAATCAGCCATGCTCTACCACTGTGCTTATACTCACCTTTCCTTCATGTGGGGGTTAGAAGAGAGTCCTTAGCCTGCAGAAACTCTTGTCATGACCTGCAGCTTGCGCAACATTTTTTCACATCGCTGTGGCAAGTAGATGGTTTGGTGGGGGGCCCCAAGCTGTGCATAACATGACCCATTACTCCTTTCGAACTTCTCTTTTACACATACTGCTTGAAGTCATACCATTCACACTACTCTCCTGTGTAAACGTTTTTTATGATGTACATTTCTTTTTCTCAATTGAGAACTTTTTTTCTTTTTACACAAATATGTTTAATTGTAGTATAATAGTTGCATAAAAACTAGGTTCCAGGGTTTTTTTTTTGTCAAAGCTTAATTGAACAAGCCCGTAGACGTGATGTATCTGGATTTTGCAAAAGCATTTGACACAGTTCCCCATAAACGTTTACTGTACAAAGTAAGGTCTGTTGGCATGGACTATAGGGTGAGTACATGGATTGAAAACTGGCTACAGGGGCAAGTTCAGAGGGTGGTGATAAATGAGGACTACTCGGAATGGTCAGAGGTGGGAAGTCGGGTCCCCCAGGGTTCTGTGCTGTGACCAATCCTTTTTAGTTTGTTCTTAAACGACCTGGAGGATGGGGTAAACAGCTCAAGCTCTGTATTTGCAGATGACAGTAAGCTAAGCAGGGCAATAACTTCTCCGTTGGATGTGGAAACTTTGCAAGAAGATCTGAACAAATTAATGGGGTGGGCAACTACATGGCAAATGAGGTTTAATGAAAAAAAAAAAAGTAAAATAATGCATTTGGGTGGCAAAAATATGAATGCAATCTACTCACTAGGCGGTGAACCTCTGGGGGAATCTAGGATGAAAAAGGACCTGGGTGTCCTAGAAGATGATAGGCTCAGCAATGGCATGCAATGCCAAGCTGCTGCTAACAAAGCAAACAGAATATTGGCATGCATTCAAAAGGGGATAAACTCCAGGGATAAAGCAATAATTCTCCCACTCTACGATACTTTGGTCTGGCCTCACCTGGAGTATGAAGTTCTGGGCACCAGTTCCCAGGAAGCATGTACTGGAAATGGGAAATCGCCCACTTTAAATAAGGTGAATGCATTTAGCCAACAATTGACAAAGTAAATTCAGTCTCAAAATTTTTTTAAATAGTCACGCAAACATAAACATGAATCATAGCCAAGCCACTGAAATGATACATACAGTAGAAAATGTCATTACATGTATCAAGGTATAAAATGTAAATTGCAGAGTACACATGCATAAAAAGTATCCAAAACGTGTTTCGCAAGACCATGCTCCCTTCATCAGGGGTAGATGCATGTGTAGTACATCAAAGGCTGGATCAGACTACCAATTGCTTGATACTCAGAGGCAGCAGTAATGAGCGTCCAGCTCGGGAGCTGAGGAGGCAGAGGGAAAACCAACCCAACAGAGCACAAACGGGGGGCAGACATGGCCGGGATGGGGGAATGTGTCACCAAAGATCTCCCAGTATCCATTAATAATGTCAACTTGAATTAAGTAAACTGCTGCATGTGAGTGAAACAGGAAACAGGAAGTTCCTTTTTTTTCACTTCCTGTTTCACTCACATGCAGCAGTTTACTTCTATGTCTGACCCTCGTTTGCGCTCTGTTGGGTTGGTTTTCAATTGGTAGTCTGATGGTAGTCTGATCCAGCCTTTGATGTACTACACACGCATCTACCCCTGATGAAGTAAGAATGGTCTTGCGAAACGCGTTGGGATACTTTTTAGGCATGTGTACTCTGCAATTTACATTTTATACCTTGATACGTGTAATGACATTTTCTACTGTATGTGTCATTTCAGTGGCTTGGCTATGATTCATGTTTATGTTTGCGTGACTATTTTAATAAATTTTTAGACTGCATTCACTCTGTCAATTGTTGGCTAAACGCATTCACCTCATTTAAAGTCCCGGGGCGATTTCCTGTTTTGTGTTGCATATATTGGGATGGAGGTGGTTTGCAGGTGACACCAGACCTTTTCCTTTTTTGTTTCATGTACTGGAAATGGAGCAAGTACAAAGAAGAGAAACAAAGCTAATAAAGGGTCTGGTGGATATTAGTTATGAAGAAAGGTTGCGAGCACTGAACTTATTCTCTCTGGAGAAGAGACGCTTGAGAGGGGATTTCAATTTACAAATATCATACTGGTGACCCCACAATAGGGACAAAACTTTTTTGCGGAAGGGAGTTTAATAAGACACGTGGCCACTCACTAAAATTAGAAGAAAAGAGGTTTAACCTTAAACTGTATAGAGGGTTCTTTTTTTTAAAGGTAAATTTTTATTTGGTTTTTTGGCACAGAACAAACAAAAAAACATAAATACACATACTCTGAGCGAACATCGCTCAATCCAGTACAGAGTACAAGACACTGGCATACATTTGGCATACATGTTATCATATTGTACAGTTGTATACGTCTGTTCAGTTGCTATTAAACTTTGTAGCATTAACTGGAATGTCTTTATAAACTTTATATGACAGGTGTAATGGTATTTTCAGAACTAGTCCACAAACCCCATATTTTGTGAAATTTTTTTGGGCATCCTCTGGCTTCATATGTTAGTTTGTACAATGGTATAGCCTGATTAACAATGTTCAGCCAGAATGCTATCGTAGATGGGGATTGTGATTTCCAATGAATAGTGATCGATTTTTTTAGTATAAAACAGTACAATTCTCAAGAATGTTTGCTTATTTTGAGATATACTTTCATCGTCCACATATCCTAGTAAACATCTCAGGGGGTTGCAGATATTAGGCAATTGAGTCAAGGAACTGATAAAAGCAGTGACCCCTGACCAGAACCGCCTGATCTCAGTGCACTCCCACATCAGATGGAAAAAGGTAGCATCCGCAATGCTGCCTCTGGAGCACACTGCCGATGGAAGTTTGTTGAGTTTGAATAATAAAGATGGCGTGAAATATGCTCTATATATTAGTTTGGTCTGTATGACCCTGTCCCTGGAGGAGATGACAGAGGGGACCTGGAGGGGAAGCATGTCCTGCCAGATGTCCTCCGTCAGCTCGGGGACATCAGCTTTCCACCTATTAAACGTGTTGCTGAGTCTGAGCGTTGTGGAGTGCAATAAAGTTTTATAATATGTGGAGACCAGTTTGTCATGAGAAGGATCTATTAGTAAGTGTTCTAGCTGAGATAATTGAACAGTTATATTGCGCAACCCAAACTGCATGGTCGCTGTGTGGCGTCTTTGTAAGTAAAGAAAGTAGGCTGTGCGTGGCAGCTGACAGTCCTGGCGAAATTCCTCAAATGACCTAAACGTATTGTTTGAGAACAAATGCATTATTGTTTTTACCCCTTTTTTCGACCAGAATTCCCCATCTGTCCTACGGCGAATTCCTGTAGATTTGGGTTCCCCCATAATGGAGTATTTGGAGAGTAGGTACGATGTTCTGTAGCTGGCAGCATTTTAGTCAGTTTAAAAATTCGTAAAGTAATTTCAAGGATTTTGGTGCTGTCCCTCCCTCTAAGAGATAGACGGTGGACCAGGTACTGTAGGGATTCGTAAGAGGTGAGTATGGCTGCTTCTAGGGCCGTAGCCGCATTGTTGGTTTCAGGGAAAAACCACCAATGCGCATGAGCCAGTTGTGTGGCAATGTAGTATGTCTGGAGGCATGGTAATGCCAGCCCCCCCTCCAACACCGGCAGTTGAAGAGTATTTTTTGCAATTCTCACTGCTCCCCCCTTCCAAATGAAGGCGATAAGGATCGAATCAATCTCTTTAAATTTGATTTTTGTAACATATACTGGTGAGTTGCACAGGAGATACAGGAAGCGTGGGAGGAATATCATTTTGAAAATGTTTATCCTGCCTAAGATCGTTAAGGGGAGATTGGTCCATGTCTTTAATGTGGTCTTCATTCTGTTAATAAGTGGGTCTAGATTATATTTGATATAGGAGGAAAGAGGATGTTGGATCATGACCCCCAAGTATCTAAAAGAGTCAACTATCTGTAATGGGCAGGAGGGAGGGAGTGTAAATGCCGCCTCCTTATCTATCTTAAACAAAAGGGATTTATTCCAATTAACTTGAAACCCTGAAAAGAGGCCAAACTGTCGGATAATTTCCAGCAGGGTTGGGAGAGACTATTGGGGGTCCGCCAAATAAATTAGCATGTCATCAGCGTATAAAGACACTTTCTCTTCTAGGCCCCAAATCGTCAGTCCCTTTATTTCCCCGCTGGATCTTATCAGTGCCGCCAGAGGTTCTATCGCAATTGCAAATAGCAACGGCGATAGGGGTGCCCCTTTTAATCAGGAACGGATCGGTTATTGATGTATTTATCCTCAGTCTAGCTGTAGGTTTGGAATATAACAGTTGAACCCACTTGATGAAGGTACTTCCAAACCCGAATTTCGCCAGGACTTCCAGCAAATAAGGCCATTCGACCGAATTGAATGCCTTATGCGCATCTAAGGCCAGCACAGCTCTGGTCCCCACAGCATCATGGGTGGCTTGCAAATTTGTGAACAGCCTTCGTAAATTTATGGACGTTGATCATCCTGGAATGAACCCAGTCTGATCCGCCCCAATAATGGTGGTAATGACTGAGTTCAATCTCCGGGCGAGCACCTTGGCTAAAATTTTGATGTCTGAGTTAATCAGTGTTATTGGTCTATTGGTCTCACAGAGTAGATGGTCTTTATGAGGTTTGGGGATGAGGACAATCAGTGCCTCTGACATAGAGGGCGGTAACTGTCCTGTTTTTATAGCAAAATTATAAACTTTTAGTAAATGGGGTATTAAAAGTTCCTTAAACTGTATATACCATTCTATGGGAAAGCCATCCAGTCCCGGTGTTTTATTTCTAGTAAAGGACTGTATGGCTTCCCCAATCTCCTCCTCTGTTAGAGGATTGTCAAGGAGTGAGGCCTGTTCTTCTTGGAGCCTTGGTAGCGATATGTCAGCCAGGTAATCATCTAACTCTACAATAGTATAATGGGCTTTGGTAGCATATAACGAAGAGTAGAATTTCACAAAAGCATCTACTATCTCCCCACTCTGTTCCACCACTATACCTACTATATTCTTAATTTTTGGAATACTGCACGGTTGATAATCAGGCCTACATAAATAAGCTAGTAGTCGGCTATTTTTGTCTCCAAACTCGAAGATTCGCTGGTTTTGATACAGCAATTTCTTCTGAGTGCGCTCTAAAAGGACTAAATCCAGGTCTCTAGATCTATGTTTCCAAGTATTATGTGTCGCTGGGGTAGGGGCTGTGGAATATGCGGCCTCTGCTGCCCTGAGATCCTTCTCCACGTCTTTTAATTTGGACTGGGATGCCTTGCGGGCCTGCCCAATTGCCGTTGCAAAGATGCCACGTGTGGTGGCCTTGAAGGCATCCCAGGTCAATGGGACAGAGACATTCTGACGCTTACTCAACCAATATGCTTTCATTTCCGCTGTGCTTTGATCTACCACCATTTGATCTGCTAGCCACAATGGGCTCAGTCGCCACATGCGGTATGAGGTGGGGGGGCCCAAGGCAAGGTCCACCACTAAAGGGGAATGATCAGACACCGCCCTAGGGAGATATTTGGCCTCAACCACCCTGTTCAACAACTCAGATGAAACCAGACACAAATCTATCCGGGACAGAGTACCGTGCGTTTCAGACTGACACAAGTACTCCCTCCCGTCCGCATGCTTCCACCTCCAGGTCTCCACCAGGTCAAATTGGGTTAAAAAAGAGCACAGGGGTGTGGGGGGCAATGTGGAACACTTGAATCTGTCTATAGAATTATCGAGTACTGTGTTAAAGTCTCCTGCTATCAGCAGAGGGCCTTCTGCTATTGCCAAGAGGGAACTCATTACCCGTTCGAAAAACAATTTAGTGAAGGGTGGCGGGACATACAGACTTGTAACCGTATAGGGCTTACCCCATGATTCAAGTACCACAATAACAAAACACCCGTTAGGGTCAGTTTTAATATGTTTTATAGTGACAGGTGCTGATTTCGCTATAAGGATAGACATGCCTCTGGCATACGTGGAGTAAGTAGAGTGTATAGCATAGGCAATTTTTGCTCTCTTTAGAGCCATTACCCTTGACCCCTGAAGGTGGGTTTCCTGGAGGAGGATCACGTGTGGATTGTGTCTTGCCAAGTATTCAAACATCAATGACCTTTTGACCTTGGAGTTAAGCCCCCTAACATTCCATGAAACTACACGGAGTTTAGACATGCGTATAAACAATTTATGACTGTTTGAGCCCATTTCCCACGCTCGCCAGAACCCAGCCCCGGACGAGGTCCAGCGAGCCCTGAGAAATAGACCAAAATATAAACATCTCTGATATTTGAATCATCAATTCATGAATCTCAGTTTTGGATTGCAAAAACTGTAGGACCAAAAAAGCGTTATTAAAGTATGCATACATAATTGAATACCAGTGTCGTTTGTAGATAACCATGGCGTTAAAGCAAAACCCCTCAAAAGATTCCCCAACAAATTTTCCCTCCCTAACCCTCCCGGCTCCCATCCCCCAACATATGAGAGCTTTATTCCCGTAACCAAACCTATTTGGCAGGAGGGCCATGGCTCAGACCCCTAACCAACTAGTCTCAGGAGACGTGTAAAAGTCCACAACTCTGGGTCTCTATCCGCATTTGTCTGCACAAATTAAAAAATGTGTGGTATCTCTTGGCCTTAAAAAATCATGGTGACAAAAAATAATAATAATAATAATAATAATAAAAGAAAAAAGGGGAGAATCAGAGAGGATGACAAGCTTCTGATTGGCATCCAAGGATAGCACGGGAGATGTCTTCTACTTCAGAGAGATTCAGGATGTAAAGTCTCGTATCGGCTGTATGTAGTTGGGGGTGTATCTTCTACTCCTGGGGATGCAGGATACAAAGTCCCATGGCAGCTGCGTGTAGGTGGGAATAAATGAAGTAGAGGGGGCAAAATGAACAAAACAAAAACAAGGCCCCTCCAGATCTCCTCATTACCATGCTTTGTATCTCTTGGCCTAAAAAATCATGGTGACAAAAAATAATAATAATAATAAAAGAAAAAAGGGGGGGGGATCAGAGAGGATGACAAGCTTCTGATTGGCATCCAAGGATAGCACGGGAGATGTCTTCTACTTCAGAGAGATTCAGGATGTAAAGTCCCATATCGGCTGTATGTAGATGGGGGTGTATCTTCTACTTCTGGGGATGCAGGATACAAAGTCCCATAGCAGCTGCGTGTAGGTGGGAATAGATGAAGTAGGGGGGGCAAAATGAACAAAACAGAAACAAGGCCCCTCCAGGTCTCCTCATTGCCATGCTTCTTCCATCCACCGGCAATGGGGTATAGTGAAGGTGGCTTGGTGGGCTTCATGCAGGGTGAGGCACTACCGGGGAGGAGATCTCCTGTCCTGGTTTCTGCGATTCGGATGTCCTAAGGTGTCCACCCATTGTGATACCTCCCTAGGATCCGTAAAAAAGTAGGCCTTGCCCTGGTAAATGATTCGCAAATGTGCAGGATATAACATGCCATATGGAAGGTGAAGCTCCCGTAACCTGCGTTTAATTGCCAGGAAAGTGGCTCTCTGCTTCTGCGTAGCTACGGAGAAATCTGGGAAAATGGTGATGCCATTGCCATTAAAGGAAACTTTAAGTAGTAGTAGGGGAGGCTGCAAGCCTTCAGGTCCGTGAGCGCGGAAACCCTTTCCTTAGTTTACTTAATTAAAGGAAACTTTGCCCCTCTCTCTAGCCACCCTAAGAATAGCCTCTCTGTCTCGAAAGTGTAGCAGCTTTATGATCATGGCACGTGGTGGGGACCCAGGTGGTAGAGGGCGCATGGGGATTCTGTGTGCCCTTTCTATGGCGAACATTGGTAAAAAGGTGTTGGCCCCAAACTCATTCAACAGCCATCTTTCCATGAATGTTTCTGGTGTTTTACCCTCAGCACCCTCTGGGAACCCCAAAAAGCGCAGGTTGTTTCTTCTTAAGCGGTCTTCCATATCAGTGATCTTATCTGTAGTGTACTCATGAGCCTGCCGCAGTTCCCTCATAGAGCTCTGCAAGGGACGTGTTTCATCCTCCATGTCACTAATACGTTGCTCAGCATTAATCACTCTATGGCGGATATTGTGGACATCTTGTTTCAAAAAGGATAATTCTGTCTTGATAGTGTCCATTTGTGTGGTGAGAGATGCATGGCTGTGCTGGATGGCTGCCATAATCTGGGCTAGGGATGGCTCTGCAGGGCCTGCATCATCCCTGTCTGTTCTGGGGGATTGAGGATCGTGTCCCTCCGCAGGGGAGAACAAGAGAGGGTCTTCTGGGCTTAAGGTAGGGGGGATCTCTGTGACTCACCCTTCCCCTTGAGCTGCTTTCAGGGTGTGGATGTGGAGGCTGCTGGTCGCTGTGTGATCCCCTCATGCTGATCGGCGCCATTTTGCTGCGGCCTGCATGGCGGTAACGGTGGCTCGATTCCCGGGGCCTCCTCCATCGGTGGTCCGTATTTGACCATCCCCCGATGGTCACAGTGCTCTCTGGGTTATGTGGGGGTATATGAGACCCTCAGATGCCGGCCTGGATAGCAGGATCTGGGCAGGATGTGTGCGGTGCGGACGGAGCTCAGGCTGAGCACGTCCTCACATCCCAGGTGCTGGCCACGCCCCTAGAGGGTTCTTTACTGTAAGAGCGGCAAGGATGTGGAATTCCCTTCCACAGGAGGTGATTTCAGCGGTGGGGGCATCCATAGTTTCAAAAAACTATTAGATAAGTACCTGAACGAACGCAACATACAGAGATATACAATGTAATACTGACATATAATCACACACATAGGTTGAACTTGATGGACTTGTGTCTTTTTTCAACCTCACCTACTATGTAATTATGTAAACTAAACTAACTAAACAAATTTTGCCCTTTCACATGGGCTGTCCGATTAGGTCCACCTGTCACTTTTTCAGACGGACCTGATCGGACCATCCATTCACCCCTATGGAGTGGTGGCTGACACCTGCTGCTATCTGATCCGATCCTGTCTGCCAAATCCAGACATATGGTGGTCCTATGGCGGATTGAATGGGAGCGGATGAAAATGGCCATACAGCAGCTAAGTCTGGCACTGATTTGTACAGGCTTAAGGGCCCTTAAAGTGGAAGTAAACTTCCATCACTTGCTTTTACCTATAGGTAATAATATAGGTAGTGTACATATCTCCTAAACATGCACCGTTTTGGAGATATTTACTGTACATGCAGCCAGTGACATCACTGGTGCAAGTGCTCTGAAGTAACGGTCACCCGTGCCGTTTCTTCAGAGCCCTGTGCCATAAATGGCGGGGCATGTGTGGGAGTGACGTCATCTCTGCTCTGGTCAGTCACAGAGCTGGAGTCTGCAGACCCAGAAGCAAGACAGGTGAAGATGAGAGCGCCTGCAGCACTGTCATCTGGCGCTGGAAGAGCTTAGCTTTAGGGTAAGTTTAACATAATGTGCTAATATGCGATGCATACTTGCACATGATGACATTATCTTGCAGGTACAAAAAAAATGTCCAGTCGTTTACAACAGATTTAACCCTCCCACAGCTTAAAAGCTTGACACTTTACCTAAACCCTTGAACAATGTCATAACTTTCAACATTTCAGCATTTAACCATAAAACGTATCCTGCCTCTAATACTTAGAGTGCATTTCCAAAAGTGAAAATGCATTTTAAGGCTCATCTGGACCATTAACCTAACTCCAAAAGTGAGTCCTAAAGTAAGAGTTTGTAATTATTTACCTGTAAGCCTTGAGAGCTTCACAGCCCTATCAGGTATCGCAGCCAGGTTAGGCACCTTAGTTTTCTCTACTGCATTATATCTTAAGCTGCCCCAAACCCTATTATCTTTTAAGTTGTTTAAAGAAATCACAGTTAAAGTGTATGGAGATTTTTTAGACTATTAGCCTTTGACAAAACTGCAAATCAGATTCGCAGTCAATGTCATTGCCCAAATATGGCTGGGTGACCAAATTTGGTCAGTGAGATCATGCTATCCTTGCCCCTTTGTTTTAATGCCTGAAGATTAGATGCCTGTAAATGAAATGACCATTGACAGGAAGGAAGCTGTTATATACAGTATAATAGCAGTATAGACATAGTACTACTACTATATAACTCCTGGCTCCTTCCCACAGGTGATGAGCGGGTGCTGCTGGTTTTTATAGGTTCTTGTCATGGTACATGTAAAAGCAAGGACACAGGTAAACGATAGGGAGGAGCCAATAATTTGGTCTGCATCTAGACTTTGTTTTAGCCTGTTCAACGGAAGCTAAAAATCATATAAAAGTAGTATTTTAACTCCTTCTACTGTACTGTATATATGACAGCTTCCTGCTGTCACTGGTTCCCAAGGAAGCCACAGGTGCTAGCACCCTTAGGAACCAATGACATTACTCAGAGCTTGACAGCTTGGGGAGCTGTCATTTGGCTGCATGACTGTCAAAATTAGTCATGTGTGCTAAGTTGTCTTTTTTTTCAGCAAGTCATCAAATGGCGGGCATAGTGACTTATGATTTATTTACAATGAACAACACTTTTTGGGGGGCCTTTTTTAAAAAGTGACGTGTCAAACATTTGGGGTTTTTGTTTCTAGGGTAAAACTTTTATTTCCTTTTTTTTCCAATTGAGTAGGAGTAATATGTACCCCTTCTCATTCACATAACGGGAAAGTTGTATTTGGGGGCTCCTTTAATATTAAACTGGCTTTCAGATTCTAATAAGCCCCCAGACTGCAGACCCCCACAGCCACCGGCTAGGGATGTGGGGATGAGGCCCTTGTCCTCATTAACATGGGGCAATGTGCTTTGCCAGCAGTGTTAGTTTTGACGTCAAATTTCTATTTAGTTTTAGCCATAGTCTTTTGAATAAAATGCCATTTTAGTTCTAGTAGTATTTTAGTCTTTTAAATAAAATGCCATTTTAGTTTTAGTCATATTTTAGTCATCCAAATTGTTTTAGTTTTAGTCTCATTTTAGTCAACTAAAATCTCCAGTACATTTTAGTTGACTAAAATTGAGTGGGTTTAGTTAAGTTGCAATGCATTATTTAAGCATTTCTCTAGAATTGGCAAACTCATATACTCCTGGAGTAAAAATTTAATAACATTATATTTTATGGTATTACGTTTTAAACATGCACTACAGACACAGATTTAGCCATTGTGATATATAACATCTTTATAAATAAAACCAAGTTTAAAAAAAAAAAATATATATTGTTTTTTGACAAACAGAAATGCAACGTTAAAATAAAATAAAACACCATAAAACTTTAAACTCTATTGGTTGTAATGCCATTGCACAAATTACCTGAATATATTAATGACATTAAATATTAATAAAAAAATAAGAAAAGCCTTCAGTCACAGTCGGCCACAATGCCATTTTAACTTTAGTCATATTTTAGTCATCTGAATTGTTTTAGCTTTAGTCATATTTTAGTCGTATTTTAGTAGACTAAAATAGTGTTAGTTTGGCAAAAAATATATTTTAGTCGACATAATAAACAATGTTTGCTAGGGGAGGTCCTCCCTGGCAAGGGACCTTTTCTTATTTTTTGTGAAGTCCCCCTTAAACTACAATGCAGACTCAAAGGGTCTGATATGAATTTTAGGGAGGGCTCTTTGCAATTTTTTTTTCTTTTTTTTTCTTCTTCTCTACTGTGGGAGGTGCTATAACAAAGATGAAAATTACAAGGAAAAATTATACAAAGAATGACAAACTGCCACCAAATGACATTTATTGCCAGCTTCTTAAAAAAAAAAAAAAAAAAGCGCACACAGATCCCTCTAAAAGCCCTCCAAAATGCACAGCAGACCAATTGAGGGGTCTGTGAGCTATCCTTTGTTATAAAACAAAGAAGCTTTGAATGAAATGTCATTTGCTGGCAATTTTACCCACCAGGCAGAATTAGGACACCCACAAGCATGTTATTTAAAAGAGTTATGCCTGTACACACGGTCGGATTTTCCGATGAAAAATGTGTGATAGGACCTTTTTGTCGGAAATTCCGACCGTGTGTAGGCTCCATCACACATTTTCCATCGGAATTTCTGACACACAAAGTTTGAGAGCAGGCTATAAAATTTTCCGACAACAAGATTAGTTGTTGGAAATTCCGATCGTGTGTACACAAATCCAACGCACAAAGTGCCAAGCATGCTCAGAATAAATTAAGAGATGAAAGTTATTGGCTACTGCCCCGTTTATGTCCTGACGTACATGTTTTACGTCACCACGTTCAGAATGATCGTATTTTCCGACAACTTTGTGTGACCGTGTGTATGCAAGACAAGTTTGAGCCAACATCCGTCGGAAAAAATCCTAGGATTTTGTTGTCGGAATGTCCAATCAATGTCCGACCGTGTGTACGGGGTACAAGACTTTTTTAATATTTCACTTTAACCACTTGACTACTGGGCACTTTAACCCCCTTCCTAACCAGACCAATTTTCAGTTTTCAGTACTCTCACATTTTGAATGACACTCAGTCATGCAACACTGTACCTATATGAAAGTTTTGTCCTTTTTTCACACAAACAGAGCTTTATTTTGGTGATATTTAATCACCGCTGGTTTTTTTTATTTTTTGCGCTATTAAAGAAAAAAGACTAAACATTCTGTAAAAAAATGCATTTTTCTTTGTTTCGGTTAAAAAAATTTTGCAAATTAGTCATTTTTCTTCATAAATTTTGGCCAAAATGTATACTGCTACATATCTTTGGTAAAAAATAACCCAAATTGATGTATATTTTTTGGACTTTGTTAAAGTTCTAGGTCTTAAAAGCTATGGTGCCAATCTCTAAAAATTAATCACACCTTAAGTACTGATGGCCTATCTCATTTCTGCAGACCGTAACAAGCCAGGAAAGTACAAATACCCCCCAAATTACCCCTTTTTTGGAAAGTAGACATTCCAATGTATTTAGTAAGAGGCATGGTGAGTTTTTTGAAGTTGTAATTTTTCCTCACAATTCTTTGCAAAATAAAGATTTTTTTCTTCCACAAAAATGTCATATTAGCAGGTTATTTCTCACACACAGCATATGCATACCACAAATTACACCCCAAAACACATTCTGCTACTCCTCCTGAGTATGGTGATACCACGTGTGAGACTTTTACACAGCATGGCCACATAGAGAGGTCCAACATGCAGGGAGCACCATCAGGCGTTCTAGGAGCATAAATTATACATCTAATTTCTAATTTTGTATTGCTGAGTATGGCTGGATATTGCTGAGTATGGCAGGGTATTGCTGAGTATGGCAGGGTATTGCTGAGTATGGCTGAGTATGGCTGGGTATGGCTGGGTACAGCTGGGTATGGTTGGGTACGGCTGGGTATTGCTGAGTATGGCTGGGTATTGCTGAGTATGGCTGACTATTGCTGGGTGCGGCTGAGTACGGCTGGGTATGGCTGAGTATGGCTGGACATGGCTTAGTATGGCTGGGTACGGCTGAGTATGGCTGGGTATGGCTGAGTATGGCTAAGTTAAGTGGTTTAAGTGTAAGTTCACCTTTACAGAAAAATCTGTAAGGTGAAATTACACAGGTCCCCCTCCTCGCCCCCCCCCCCGGTCCCGCTGACCTGGACTGCCGCAATCTCCGGTTCCAAGCCCCGGTATATCAACGTTAGGAGCCCGGGGCTTGGAAATCCTCTCTGCTTCCACGAGGCATCTTCATAGCTGACAGGTTGGGCTATGCGGCTGCTGATTGGTCGGCGCCGCCCATGTGACGGGGCTGACCAATTAGAATGCTTCAAAACATCTCCCTGACGAGGAACATCTTGGACATTCAACTGAGAGAATTTCTAAGCCCCGGACACCTGGCACGGATATATCGCGGCTTAAAACCAGAGATTACCATGGTACAGGTCAGCAGGACCAGGGGGGCGAGGAGGGGGACCTGTGTAAGTTCACCTTACAGAGTTTTCTGTAAAAGTTAACCCTATAAGCATTAAAAATAAATATAAATTACTGCCCCAACAAATTGTTTTTTTTTTAATGTTTTTGCATTAGTACATGTTCCCCAGAGCAGTGCCCAGACGCCCCCTTGCCTGCATTGGCATTTTTAATTTAACAGATTTGGCTTCCATTGATTTCAATAGGGTTTGTGTTCCCAATTCAATCTTATTTGAAGTTCACATAACCCTCCTTGAACTGAAGCCAGGGCAGTTCCGCTCATCACTAGTAAATCAGATTAACAACTAAACTAACAAAAAAATAAATAAAAAATGACCTGTCCGGATAATATAATACTTTTATAAATATCATAATTAGGCCAGATTTAATTTATGACCTTTTTTAATCTTTTCCTTTTTATGTTTTATTCATTACTATTTTTATGTTCATCATGCTCATTATCCTGTACCTCAACCTTCCCATTCATTGGTACAATGTAAAAACAATTTTTCCTTACGCAGAATAAGATAACATGTGCCTTTAACCCTTTCTATTGTAAACAAACGTATAAGATTATTTTCTGTAAAATGACATAAGATTATAATATGTCTTTGATATATGTAATTTCTGTCACACTGTTATACTTGTTAATTCTCAATAAAATTCTGATTGTGAAAAAAAAAGATGCAGAGTGATAAGGTAGTCTTAACAGATAAATGCAAAATCAAAACAAAGAATTACAGGTTTGAGCAACAAAACATTTCCTCCAATTGGTTTGAATGCCTTTGTTCAAAATTTCTCCTAAGGAAAAAATTTAGTTTCCCTCATCTTTCTAGGAAGCCATTTTGTACCTCTAAGGCAGCATCTAGGTCGGTTGTGGCAGTTCAGTATCCCATGATCAATGTCAACTGGCTTGAGGGACCTTTGATTAAATGGATTTTGTGAGATATGTGTTTACATAAAGTAAGTGCAAGACAATTTGTTTGAATAAAATGTATCAAGGTTTTTTTTTCTATGCTGGTGTTTCTCTCTCTTCATTTTTCAGGGTCTTTGAGGATTTCCCAGTCTGGGGGAAGCTACAAGGTTGAACCCACTTTTTATTCAGCCTATTTCTACACATGAACACATGCATTTGTTGAGAAGAGTGTTGGAACAATTTTGGTTTCTATAAATTTTAAACCTTGAATCCTTTCACATCTGAGTGCTGACATTTTTTTTGTTTCACATTAATTTGCCTCTCATCCCAAGAAAGCAAAAAAACAAAAATGCCCCAAGCATTAGTTTTCTTTCAATATAGGTGAAATTGATACTGTTGGCTGGATACAAGACTACATAATATTATTATGCAATATTTCATACTTACCCAACATATTTTTTATTAGAATAAATACAAATAAGAATTCAAAATGCAAAAAAGAAAACATGAACAAAACTCCTATGCATTCTCTTTAAGAAAAAAAATCTGACTAGCAAAATTTACGTATAATAACATTGTGTAGGATTTTGAGATTAATCTATTTACAATCTTCCCATGACTCGAATGCCAGCTTACACTATGTAGTAAACTGCTTGCATGCTTATCAGAGTGTGTTGTTTAACCACTTCTGTCCTCAAGGCACTCTTCAAAAATATGACAAGGGAATACCAACAAAAATGTACATCGTGTAAGCAAACACTCAAGAAATAATGAAACATATTGATGAAGACAAAGGTTTGTATGTAAGAGGAGGTAAAGTATTGACCCATGTACCTATTTATAACAGAAAAATATCAATATTCATCTGGTTCAGGCCACGGAGATCGAATATCATTTCTTTGCTACCCAGTACATATATCCCAGATCTCCATATGAACGGAATTTGTAATCAAATATGAAGTGAAGTATGCCAATTAGATTGTCAGGAGGAGATAGGCAAGGTTATGGTGAGAATCTCTACATTAGTCCTTGAATTTCCATTGGTACAATAGAATAATTACTGTACTTGAAACTTATTTGACAACTTCTGCACTGTGCATGCTGAGGTTGAAGTCAAATTATATTACCCATTTAAAGGATCAGAAATAAACATTAGAAACTGCATTTTTCTCGTAATGTGCATTAGTCTGTCTGCCATTTTCTAATACTTTTTGTAAACTACTTAAAATGTGAATGTAACAATGTTGCTGATTAATTAAAAACGATTTGTTTATATATAGGTTTATACTTTATATCTGTATATTATTAACATGATGTCAGTATATGTAAAACATATTCTGATCAGATGTAGCGCCCCTGCCATGAGGTGGATACATTTATTATATAGCTCTGCTGTAACCAGCTGAGCTGCAATTTACTTTTTTTGTTTGATTAGGATTATCACTAAACCTAGTGGCTGATTGCTTCTGTCTGCTCTGGAAGAACATTATGAATCATTATCTGACCCTAGCCAATCCCTAGGAGGCTAACCCAAAAGGAATGGCTGGGGAGAAGATAAATATTTTAGGAGGATCTGATCAGAGCTCTCTCCCCCTGAGGCCTTTCCCCTGGGAGGGGGTCTGGGTGTGTGTGTGTTCCAGATATGTTACTGTTACTAAGCTTCAGCAAGTGTTAAAGCTGAGGGACTGAAGGAAGCTAGTCTTAGGAAAGCTTGCTGGAAAAACTTGCCTGTGAAATCTCAGCTGGAGATATAGGTGCCTTTCACCTGAAGCTCCAGGTACAGTAGGGTAGCTGTACAGCCAGGCAGCTATCATCATTAAAAAAGGTTGTCATTCCATGCCTTACTTTTCTTATTTAAACAATCAAGAAAACACCACAAACAAGTCCTCCAGATAATTAAGGGGCCATTTACACTGAATGGACAGCTACCACAGAGTAAACCACAGCGCTTTAGCTGTCTGACAGCTATTTGTTCCAACAGTAATAAAAGTGTGATACGCATTTAGGCACATCACATAACAACTTTTTTTTTTTTACACTGAACTTTATTTGATGTGTACAAAAGTGACACTTCATTCATGCCACTGTAAAGCAACGCACTGCACTGCTGTACAGTTGCATGTGCTTCTGTACAGTGTGCTGCATTAAAATGCAGCATGTCTGCATTATATGCAACTTGCTAAGGCATAGCTTCAAGCTGTGTTGCAGTCTTACTAGGACAAACAGAACACAAATGTTTTCTGTGTGTCCTACCTTTGATTGGCATTTTACATTGCAGTAAAATGCCGGTCACCACACATAGTGTGAATTGGCCCTAAATGGAGATTGCAGGGTGCATTTGCAGACTCGACTGAAAGGATTTATGCAAGATACTGTGTATCAGGTGAAGCCACACAGCCAAGATCTCACTAGATTCAGGATAGGTAAGTATAAGATTATCAAAGGAGGCTGGAAGGAAAGGAAGCGTTAAAACAGGCCCACCAGTGGTTACAATTAATTGTATCAACCTTCATTGACAATAAACAGTAGGTGCCTCAAGGTGTATAATAGTTCTGACAGCCTGTAGAGCCCTACATGTGTCCTATAAACCATGGCCCTCTGATATGCACATAGCAACCATCTTCTATGGCTGTCAGCTGTTCCATACAGCTTCAGCTTTCTCTGAATTACTAACATTGTGATGGTTGTGTTCACAAACCCGGGGAAGAAACTAGAGCAGGGGACCACAGTAGCTGCTAGCTATTTGCATATTGGTGCTTCTAGGTTTACTTTACCAGTAAAAACATCCTAACCAAAAGAATTGACTATATGGGTGGTAAATTCAATTTTTCCTGTAGACAGACACATGTACAAGGCTGGGCAAACTGTTTAGAAAACTTGTTTCAAAATAATGGAAGATAGCACTTATGCCATAGAAAAGCAAATTTAAAAGTATTTGAGGTTTGCAGATTCTTACGGAATAGATGTAATTGTAGTTGTCTCCAGTTTTAATTCATCTGTGACTGATGCTCATCTTTATTATGGAGAAAAAGGCTGACAGGTGGTCCCAGGAGAAAATGTTTCAAAACAAGAAAATTGGGTAAAAATAAATTTCTGGCATAATGTATCAAGCCGTGTGAATATTCAATATTCAGTTGAAACGGTGAATATAGAAATATGGTAACTGAAAGCTTTAACATTTTCCAATAGTTTTAAATACAAGCAATTAAAGCTTTATTTGTGTAATTAATTCTGCAAGGCTACATATACATAAATGGCACCAAGAGAAATAGAATAAAACGACTAAACTGGCCAAGGTTGTTCTAAATATGCTTGAGAAAATTCATTTAGTCATTTCATTAATATGAATTTTGAAAAATTGGAAATAGAAAGAGCAGTAATCCAAGGCCATTGGCAACCAATCAGGTTTAATATACTGCTCTCATGTATGTTAAGTACATAATTGCTTATTGGCTACCATACATTTTACATACCATCTGTTATCTTTTGAACCCAGCAGAACCCCAAACAAATTGCTGAACCCTACTGAATCCGATGCAAGCTATTTTTTAGTGCCTTTAGTGCCAAATTTGCAAGCTATTACAAGATTGCATTGCTAGCTGGGCACTGCAATAATATATATATATATATATTTGTTTTCGTCCGAATGCATTTTCATCCGAATTTCAGGTATTTTCGTTATCGTTTTATCAAACGATAACCAAAGTGCAGAATCCGAAAGACGAAAGATCCGACATAAACAAATGCTTTATTTTCGTTTTCATTGCTACAACAGTTCGATATAGATAGGAGATTCGACATGATGCTGACAATAACAATCTGTGTCCATCAAACCTGTGGTCGAATGTGCCTAACCTTAACTCTATTAGTCCAAGATTATTCTACATAGAGAGAAAAGATTCGACATAGAGAAAAAAGATTCGACGTAGGGGAGAAAGATTTGACGTAGGGGAGAAAAGATTTGACGTAGGGGAGAAAAGATTCGACGTAGGGGAGAAAAGATGAATAAAAATAATGATGATGATGAAAGTTATTGGCTGATTGTAACCAAAGAGGAGGAGCAGTAAAATAGCTAGAACTAAGTACACACGTACTTTGGCTTATGGTGTCTGTTGAAAGTTCTAAGAAGATTCGACGGAGCAGGTAAACTATACGGCGTCGTACAGTTTAGCTGCTCCGTCAAATCTTCTTTGAACATTCAACAGACACCATAAGCCTTCAATGACAGATTCAACCTTAATTTGGATTTTCGGACGAATGTAATTTTTAACGAGAAAAATAAAAACGAATTTCGTGAGTAACTAAATAAATTTATTTTTCGGACGAAAACGAAATTCCGAAACAAAATATTTCAGTGTGCACATGTCTAATATATATATACACACATACACACACACAGTGCAGCTGTAGTACAGTTGCTACTACTTTTCTGGTGGTGTACACAATACACAATACAGTGCAGCCGTAGTACAGTTGCTACTACTTTTCTGGTGGTGTAACAGTACACAAAACAGTGCAGCCATAGTACAGTTGCTACTATACTTCTGGTGGTGTACACAGTACACAATACAGTGCAGCCATAGTACAGTTGCTACTACTTTTCTCATGGTGTACACAGTACACAATACAGTGCAGCCGTAGTACAGTTGCTACTACACTTCTGGTGGTGTACACAGTACACAATACAGTGCAGCTGTAGTACAGTTGCTACTACTTTTCTGGTGGTGTGCACAGTACACAATACAGTGCAGCCGTAGTACAGTTGCTACTACTTTTCTGGTGGTGTACACAGTACACAAAACAGTGCAGCCATAGTACAGTTGCTACTACACTTCTGGTGGTGTACACAGTACACAAAACAGTGCAGTCATAGTACAGTTGCCACTACACTTCTGGTGGTGTACACAGTACACAATACAGTGCAGCCATAGTACAGTTGCTACTACTTTTCTCATGGTGTACACAGTACACAATACAGTGCAGCCGTAGTACAGTTGCTACTACACTTCTGGTGGTGTACACAGTACACAATACAGTGCAGCCATAGTACAGTGTTGCTACTACACTTCTGCTGGTGTTTACAGTATCTAATACAGAGTAGTGTGGTGTTGCAAAATAAAATATACATCTTATCCAGAAGGCCACCAAGGAGAGGCAGACGCTCACAGGTCACTAAAAGAGGGCAAGCAGGCTCTGTGTCTACAGTCAACAGTGCTGGTTGTGGATATGGTGCATCCTCTGCAGGTGGCCGTGGGGCACACTTGTCCTTTTTTTTTTGCTGCTGGCCGTGTTATTGAGCCAGAACATGCAGAAGAGTTGGTGGAGTGGATAACGAAGCCGTCCTCATCCTCCTCATCCTCTGTCACCTAGGCTCAGAGTAGTTTGCCTTCCAATGCAGCTGCCAAAGTGGCCTATTCCACAGGCTCCTTGTCCACAGTCACTCCTTCCATAGCCCCACTATCATGCACAGAGGAGTCTCCAGAACTATAGTGTTGGGTACATGTTGCTGGAGGATGGGCAGAGATTTGAAGGCCCTGATGTTGGTTCCCAGGTTGAGGAAGGGATTAACGTGAGCCCAGAGAGACAAGAAACTGGCAGTCATGTTCTCCCAGCTGCAACATACTGCCAAGTTTGCTCCAGTGACGAGGAGGGAGGGGATGATGAGGTCACTGACTCTACATGGGTACCTGATAGAAGAGAGGAGGAGGAGGCACAACACCAACAATGCAGGATTTCCTCTAGGGGCAGCTTAAGGGCAGCCACCCTATTGCATCACACCACAGAGCTCTGCAGGTACAGGGTGCTGCTGACTCCCCACTGACTTTGAAAAGTCCTTGGTGTGGGCCTTTTTTTGACATTTGTGCAGCAGATCGCACTGTTGCTGTTTGCAAGGTATGTCTGAAGCGGATCAAGCGTGGCCAGAACAGCAGCCGCTTGGGCACCACATGCTTGACCAGACATATGACTACCTCCCATGCAGTCCATTGGCAACAGCACTTGAAAGACCCACATCAAAGAAAAAGGCGGACTTCTCCTTGCTCCTCATCTGGGATCTCCAATCCCACTATACCTCCAGTCCTCTCAAAAACCTGCACTGAGAGAAGTGAAGGTATAGCAACAGGTGTCCCAAGTAATTGCAGCCAATCTGCTAGCAGTACACCACCGTCTGACTTTAGAAGGCAAATTTTCCTACCCCAGTTGCTGAACCATAAAAAGAAATTCTGTCCCAGCCATCCACATGCTCAGCGCCTGAATGCTAGCTTGGCCAAGTTGCTAGAACCGCAACTGCTCCCTTTTCAGCTGGTAGACTCTGCCCCCTTTTGTGAATTTGCAGAATGTGCTGTACCTCAGTGGCAGGTTCCAAAACGCTATTTCTTTTCACGGAAGGCCATTCCGGCTCTCTACTGGCATGTGGAAGGCAATGTTTTGGCCTCGTTGGACAGGGCGGTCAGCAGTAAGGTTTATATTACTGCTGACTCAAGGTCCAGAAGGCATGGTCAGGGACGTTACCTTTCCTTCATGCAGGATTGGGTAACTCTGCTGGCAGCTGGAAAGGATGAAGGACAGGGTTCAGTATTGTTGGAGCTTGTTGCGCCACCATGCCTCCAAAATGCTAGTGGTGATTCTGCCACAGCTCTCTCCTCCACCCCCTCCTCTTCTTCTTCCTCTCTGGCCTCTTCTACAGATTTGTCCTCTGAACCAGCAGTGCTGTTCAAGGGGCTACGCAAGCAGTCACACAAAAAGATGCTATGCGGTGCTTGAATTGGGTCTGCTTAGAGGACAGGAGCCACATTGGGGCAGAGATTCTGTCAGCTCTGCAGGGGCAGGCACAGAGGTGGTTGACACCATGCCAACTTCAACCAGGAATGGTTGTATGCGACAATGGCACCAACATTCTCTCCGCCCTCCGACAGGGGAACTTGACCCATGTTCCATGTTTGGCACACGTCCTGAATTTGGTGGTGCAGTGGTTCTTGAGCAGGTACCCAGGCTTACAGGATCTCCTGAGGCAGGCCAAAAAAGTCTGTGGTCATTTTTGCCGGTCGTACAATGCCAGTGCTCGGCTAGCTGACATTCAAAGGGAATGCAACCTGCCCAACAACCGCCTCATTTGTGACATGCCCACCAGGTGGAACTCAACATTGGCAATGCTGCAGCGGCTGCACATGCAGCAGATGGTCATCAATGAGTACCTGTGTGAGTATGGCAGGACAGGGTCAGGGGAGCTTGGCTTCTTTTTGCCACACCAGTGGATACTGATCAAGGATGCATGCACTGTCCTTTCACCATTTGAGTAGGCCACATGGATGGTGAGCAGCGACAATGCATGCATCAGTGACACTGACCCTCTTGTCTTCCTGTTGGAGCACATGATTGGTTGAATAATGGACAGGGCACTCGAGGCAGAACAGAGGGAGGAAGAGGAGGACTTCCTTATCTCTCAAGGCCCCCTTTATCCAGATAGTATTCCTGTCGGCCCGCCAAATACACAGGAAGAATAGGAGGAGGATTGTGTCAGCTTGGACATGGTGGATAACACTCAGTAGCAGTCTTCAAGGAATGGTTTTCAGTCCTCAGAAACCCAAGGAGTTGTACGTGGCTGGGAGGAGGTTGTTACGGATCATGTGATCCTTAGTGATCCAGAGGACTCAGAATCGAATGCCTCTGCAAACTTACGCTGCATGGCCTCCCTGATTCTGCAAAGCCTGCAAAAGGACCCTAGGATTTGTGGCATCAAGGAGAGGGATCATTACTAGCTGGCAACCCTTCTTGATCCACGTTACAAGGGTAAGGTTGCAGAACTCATCCTGCCTTCGCAGAGGGAGCAGAGGATGAAACATATTCAGGAGGCCTTGAAGAAAGGTTTGTGCAATGCATTTCCAGACCCTGGGAGGTTACAATTTCCTGGTGCTGGACAACATGTTGCTGAGGCTTCATTCAGTCAGAGGAAGAGTGGTGGCTGACTGATGCCTTTAGACAATTTTTCAGTCCTCAGCGCCAAGGTCTGATCAGTTCAAGCAACCATTGCCAGAGTCTGCATTACATGGTGCATGAATATCTTCCAACAGACCATTCACTGGGTAACTGGGTCTTGAGGATGGACCACTGGCCAGAACTTGCTCAATATTCAATTGAGCTACTGGCCTGTCCTGCATCCAGCGTTCTTTCTGATCGCACATTCAGTGCTGCTGGAGGGTTTGTAAGGGATCATAGAGTGCGCCTATCCACAGACTCCATTGATAGGCTCACATTTAAAAAAATGAATCGGTCTTGGATCAGCAGCTATCAAGCACCCGATGCTGATGTAACTGATTTAATTTTCTATGGATGTGGGATCCCTTGAAGACTTATGCTGAGTAACTATCCTATTCCTCCTCAATCTTGATGATGCTAGCTTCCAACAGTATTTTTGGTTTAGGGCACCACCACCGCCTAAGGCCCAATTTTTCTGCCATTGTTTAACAGGGGCATGTTATTACAATTTTTTATCTAATATTTCACAGCAGGGCCCGTTCCTGCTCCCATCAAGAGTAACTATGAGGGACTAGAGTGTTGTGGCACCACCACCACCACCAAAGGCCCAATTTTACTGCCCCTGTTTAACAGGGGCATGTAATTATAATTCTTTTACAAGTTATGTGCTGCGCTTGGGTGACCCCAAAAACAAAATTAATTATAACCAACTCTGTGCTTACTAGTGTGATAATATTAAATACAAATAATATGAATGTTGAATAAATAAACAGGGTGTGAAAAAACAAGTGCTTGTTACACCATAAATTAGTGCTTATTTGTGCTTTTTACACCATACATAGTGTCTTAATCAACATAAAAAGTGTGCTTAGTGCTCAATACACAGTAACCTGCTTTTCTTAAATGAAAAAAAAAAAAAAAAAAAGTTCTCTTTGGCACTCTCAATAGTGTGTGCAAATGATGTCCAGCAGTGATAATTAAACAATGCGTGCAGGTGGTGTCCAGCTGTGACAACAATCCAACATCATGCCGAAGATATCCTGAGTGCTGCAAAACATGCTCCTGTGCTCCTTCGTGACCCCCTTAAGCTAATGTGCTCACCTCAGAGTGTGTGACTCAGCTTCTACCCTGAGTCCAAAATTGCTTTGGAGCCACCCCTGGGCTCAGTCTCAGTGTCTGCTCCACTCCTCCAGCTGGAAACAATGTGGCTCCATACATAGAATGAAAAGGAAACTATATAGTGTAATATAGTCAAAATACTTTTATTAAAAGAAAACGCTCCCCACACCGGGGTACTCACATGGCACTGGTGCGTCAGTGCACCATACTATAACGGCTTTCTATGCAAAATCAGTGGAAGTTTGGTGCGGTATGCTGTGCTGAGACAGCGCTGGTGTAAAGTCTGTGTCAGTCTCTCCGTCCTGGCCCCTCCCCTACGCGTCTTCGACACAGGGATCACGTGTCATCATCAGGGGGATATGATTAGACGGATGCTCTACAGGATTATATAAGGCGATCGCGGCCATTTTGCCATAGATCGCAGACACTCTAATTCTAGGCTACAACTTCTGTTACGACTAATGAGCCTATCCCATCACATTAACCCTAACTGCTGCTGAAAATAGTAAGTGGGGAAAATTTGCCTAGTGTTATTTTACGACCTGTCAATAACAGCCGAATGAGACTCATTTGTAAGTGTAATTCCAGGACAGAGCTCTGGTACCCCGCACAGCGCATACCACAGCATACCTCAAAAATTACAGATAAATGCATATCTACATATAAAATATAATAAATAACAGTAATCTAGGATTAAAATCAAAACTAAAATTATTGTACCGCAAATTCCCTGTCCATGCGATTTTAAAATGCATCTCATCAGAGTGATCTGAATATGTGTGTGGGGTAAACAGATATCCCCATTATGAGTCAATATTTTTATACAATAAAATTATTATACCACGAATCCCCTGTCCATGTGATTTTAAAATGCGTCTCATCAGAGTGATCTGAATAAACGTGTGGGGTAAATAGATATCCCCATTATGAGTCAATATTTTAATACAGTATGATGTACAATGAATAAAATATGAAAATATTATTAAATAACAAATAGATAAAATAGATAAAATTAGGAAATAAAAAGATAACCAATGAAGACCATTAAAAGGCTATCGCTCAATCCTCATGTACGTACCAACCATCGCTCAAATCCTATATATTAATATAATCCTTAACCCTAGAAATACGTGATTGATACGCATCAATCAAACATTCAAGCTGGGAAATGAATAGGCCTGAAAAACCACCAGGAATGCTCAATCTGAGGGTTAAAAATTGCTAAGGAAGCACCTAAGGTCAAATTCTTTTTTCAACCCCCCCCCCCCCGGGAAGAGGGAGCCTAACTGGTGTATCCACCATGACTCACGCTTGCTAATCTCCCTAGTATAATTTGAACCTCTCCAATGTTTCTTAGGTGCCTCTATTCCCCAAAATCGCATCCCGACTGTACTTTTGTTATGCACCTCTTTAAAATGTATCGAAAGGTAGTGCTTATCGAAACCTTTCCGTATGTTCCTCACATGTTCCTCCATACGATCTTTTAAAGCTCTTGTGGTGCGCCCAATATAAAGAAAATCGCATGGGCATTTGACCGCATATACCACTCCCACTGTATTGCAGGATATAAAATCCCTTATCGCGTATATGTGGTTAGTGTGGGGATGCTGAAATTCCTTAACCCTTTTAGTATTAGTAGGAACCCTGATGCAACTGTAACATCTTCCACAACCATAAAATCCTTTTAGATCCCAGAACATCTTGGGTCTGGAAAGGGGCGGTTCTACAACATTATGTACCAATTTGTCACATAGACTTGGCGCCTTTTTATACACAATTTTAGGTTTATTGGGGAGTGAATCCCTAAGATGTACATCTTGTTTTAATACATCCCAATATTCATTTATGATTTTTTCCACTTCCTTACTCTGTAGATTGTAGTCCAAAATGACAGATGTGCTCCCATTATCGTCATCATCCCTTGTTCCAATTCTATCCCTCAAAAGATCTTCCCTATTCAGATGCCTGACTTTATCTCTCTCTTTTTTCAGAAATTCATTACCATAACCTTTATCAGAGAACATTGCGCTCAACCTGTCCGATTGGGTCTCAAAATCCACATCCCGCGTACAATTTCTCCGCATTCTCATATATTGGCCTCTGGGAATGTTGTCAAGCCATGGCCTATGGTGACAACTTGATGCGGGAATATATGAGTTACGATCCGTAACCTTAAAAAAGGACTTGGTTTCAATACCACTAACAGTTTTAAATATCTCTAGATCAAGGAAGTGTATCCGATCCCTACTAATATCCCAGGTTAACGTGATACTCCGGTCATTATTGTTCATTGATTCCAGTAACCTCATCATTGATTCCATATTTCCACTCCAGATAATCAGGAGATCATCAATAAATCTTTTGTACAACCGGATATCTCCAAATCCATCACCCAGACCTTGTTCAGCCTCCCACTTGGCCATATAGAGGTTCACTACGCTCGGGGCGAACTTGGCGCCCATAGCTACTCCTCGTACTTGCAGATAAAATTTATTATCATACCAGAAGAAGTTGTGATGTAGACAAAAGTCCAAGCACTTCAAAATAAATTTGTGTAGGTCCTCTCGCGTTAAATCGTCCTCTTTTTCCAGAGCCCACTTGACTGCATCCAGGGCCCCTTCATGATCGATATTAGTGTACAGCAAGGCTACATCTCCTGTGGCCATGATAAGATCTTCATTGGTGTTAAATCTCTTTAATAATTGTAAAGTGTGCTTGGTATCTTTGAGGTAGGCATCCATTTTCCTTACTAGTGGTTGTAAGTGGAGATCGATATATTCTCCCAATCTCGAGGTTAAAGACTCCATCCCACTTACTATAGGTTTTCCGGGAGGTTCAACGCTATTTTTGTGAATTTTAGGAAGGTAATATATTACCGGGATTTTACTGACCATGGGAACCAGATATTTTGCTTCCCGTTTACTGAGAAGTTTGTTCTCCATACCCTGTTGCACGATAAGTTCTAATCTTTCTTTGTATAATTTAGAGGGATCAGCATTTAGAGGCTGGTAAGTGTCCTCATCATTTAATATTCTGTTCATCTCTGCTTTATATTGTTCAAGGGATAGGACAACAATCCCCCCCCCCCCTTTATCCGCAGGCCTGATCACTTTCGATACATTTTAAAGAGGTGCATAACAAAAGTACAGTCGGGATGCGATTTTGGGGAATAGAGGCACCTAAGAAACATTGGAGAGGTTCAAATTATACTAGGGAGATTAGCAAGCGTGAGTCATGGTGGATACACCAGTTAGGCTCCCTCTTCCCGGGGGGGGGGGGGTTGAATAAAGAATTTGACCTTAGGTGCTTCCTTAGCAATTTTTAACCCTAAGATTGAGCATTCCTGGTGGTTTTTCATGCGTATCAATCACATATTTCTAGGGTTAAGGATTATATTAATATATAGGATTTGAGCGATGGTTGGTACGTACATGAGGATTGAGCGATAGCCTTTTAATGGTCTTCTATGGTTATCTTTTTATTTCCTAATTTTATCTATTTTATCTATTTGTTATTTAATAATATTTTCATATTTTATTCATTGTACATCATACTGTATTAAAATATTGACTCATAATGGGGATATCTATTTACCCCACACGTTTATTCAGATCACTCTGATGAGACGCATTTTAAAATCACATGGACAGGGGATTCGTGGTATAATAATTTTATTGTATAAAAATATTGACTCATAATGGGGATATCTGTTTACCCCACACACATATTCAGATCACTCTGATGAGATGCATTTTAAAATCGCATGGACAGGGAATTTGCGGTACAATAATTTTAGTTTTGATTTTAATACTAGATTACTGTTTTCTTATTATATTTTATATGTAGATATGCATTTATCTGTAATTTTTGAGGTATGCTGTGGTATGCGCTGTGCGGGGTACCAGAGCTCTGTCCTGGAATTACACTTACAAATGAGTCTCATTCGGCTGTTATTGACAGGTCGTAAAATAACACTAGGCAAATTTTCCCCACTTACTATTTTCAGCAGCAGTTAGAGTTAATGTGATGGGATAGGCTCATTAGTCATAACAGAAGTTGTAGCCTAGAATTAGAGTGTCTGCGATCTATGGCAAAATGGCCGCGATTGCCTTATATAATCCTGTAGAGCATCCGTCTAATCATATCCCCCTGATGATGACACGTGATCCCTGTGTCGAAGACGCGTAGGGGAGGGGCCAGGACGGAGAGACTGACACAGACTTTACACCAGCGCTGTCTCAGCACAGCATACCGCACCAAACTTCCACTGATTTTGCATAGAAAGCCGTTATAGTATGGTGCACTGACGCACCAGTGCCAAGTGAGTACCCCGGTGTGGGGAGCGTTTTCTTTTAATAAAAGTATTTTGACTATATTACACTATATAGTTTCCTTTTCATTCTATGTATGGAGCCACATTGTTTCCAGCTGGAGGAGTGGAGCAGACACTGAGACTGAGCCCAGGGGTGGCTCCAAAGCAATTTTGGACTCAGGGTAGAAGCTGAGCCACACGCTCTGAGGTGAGCACATTAGCTTAAGGGGGTCACAAAGGAGCACAGAAGCATGTTTTGTAGCACTCAGGATATCTTCGGCATGATGCTGGATTGTTGTCACAGCTGAACACCACCTGCACGCATTGTTTTATTATCACTGCTGGACATTATTTGCACACACTATTGAGATTGCCAAAGAGAACTTTTTTTTTTTTTTTTTTTTCATTTAAGAAAAGCAGGTTACTGTGTATTGAGCACTAAGCACACTTTTTATGTTGATTAAGACACTATGTATGGTGTAAAAAGCACAAATAAGCACTAATTTATGGTGTAACAAGCACTTGTTTTTTCACACCTTGTTTATTTATTCAACATTCATATTATTTGTATTTAATATTATCGCACTACTAAGCACAGAGTTGGTTATTATTAATTTTGTTTTTGGGGTCACCCAAGCGCAGCGCATAACTTGTAAATTTATCCTATGCACGTTATATGAAGCGTGATTAGCGCATGCAGCTGGAGATAGCACAAGCAAGGCATAAGATCATTGTGGCTCACAGAATTTTTCCAATTTGATTTGTAATTATAATTCTTGATGTAATATTTCACAGCAGGGCCCGTTACTGCACACAACAAGATTAACTGTGAGGGCTTACAGTGTTCTGGTACCACCAACACCTAAGGCCCATTTTCTGCATAGTATATAGAGCAGGCCGTATAGTATATATACTGATGTTCAGAGTATATAGTGCCTGGGGGACCCGCACAATTTTTAATTTGGGTGCGGGGTTCCCCTTAATCGCCATACCAGAGGGCCTGGTAATGGACTGGGGGGGGGACCAATGCCGTTTTTTTCAATGATTTCCATGTGAGGGGTGTACTCACTTTTGTGAGATATGGTATATACCGTATCTCACAAAAGTGAGTACACCCCTCACATTTTTGTAAATATTTTATTATATCGTATCACGTGACAACACTGAAGAAATGACACACCCCTCACATTTTTGTAAATATTTTATTATATTGTATCATGTGACAACACTGAAGAAATGATACTTTGCTATAATGTAAAGTAGTAAGTGTACAGCTTGTATAACAATGTAAATTTGCTGTCCACTCAAAATAACTCAACACACAGCCATTAATGTCTAAATCACTGCAACAAAAGTGAGTACACCTCTAAGTGAAAATGTCCAAATTGGGCCCAACGTGCCATTATTTTGTGTGGGCGCCATTATTTTCCAGCACTGCCTTAAACCCTTGGGTATGGAGTTCACTAGAGCTTCACAGGTTGCCACTGGAGTCCTCTTCCACTCCTCCATGACAACATCATGGAGCTGGTGGATGTTAGAGACCTTGCGCTCCTCCACCTTCCATTTGAGGATGCCCCACAGATGCTCAATAGGGTTCAGGTCTGGAGGCATGCTTGGCCAGTCCATTACCTTTACCTTCAGCTTCTTTAACAAGACAGTGGTCGTCTCGGAGGTGTGTTTGGGGTCGTTATCATGTTGGAATATTGCCCTGTGACCCAGTCTCCGAAGGGAGGGGATCACACTCTGCTTTAGTATGTCACAGTACATGTTGGCATTCATGGTTCCCTCTATGATCTGTAGCTCCCCAGTGCCGGCAGCACTCATGCAGCCCCAGACCATGACACTCCCACCACCATGCTTGACTGTAGGCAAGACACTTTTTTCGGACCCTCAGAGAGTTCTTTGCCATGTTGAACTTCCAGTGACCAGTATGAGAGAGTGAGAGCGATAACACAGAATTTAACACACCTGTTCCCCATTCATACCTGAGACCTTGTAACACTAATCAGTCACATGACACCAGGGAGGGAAAATTGCTAATCGGGCCCAATTTGGACATTTTCACTTTGGGGTGTACTCACTTCCGTTGCCAGCAGTTTAGACATTATTGGTTGTGTGTTGAGTTATTTTGAGGGGACAGCAAATTTACACTGTTATACAAGCTGTACACTCACTGCTTTATATTGTAGCAAAGTGTCATTTCTTCAGTGTTGTCACATAAAAAGATATAATAGCATGAAAAGATATCATTAATTATTTACAAACATGTGAGGTATGTACTCACTTGTGTGTGATACTGTATATATATATCTTCTAGTAGAGAGTCTTTTAATGCTAAATAAAAGAGAATTACGGGTTTCTGGCACCTACCTGCCGCGTACAGACGATCGGAATATCCAACAACAAATGTTCGGTGTGAGCTTGTTGTAAATTCCGACCGTGTGTAGGCTCCATCGGACATTTGTTGTCGGAATTTCCGACAGCAAAAATTTGAGAGCTGGTTCTCAAATTTTCCACCAATAAAATCCGTTGTCGGAAATTCCAATTTTGTGTACACAATTCGGACGCACAAAATTCCACGCATGCTCGGAATCAAGCAGAAGAGCCACACTGGGTATTGAACTTCATTTTTCTCTGCTTGTCATATGTGTTGTACGCCACCGCGTTCTTGACGTTCTAAATTTCCAACAACATTTGTGCGACCGTGTGTATGCAAGGCAAGTTTCAGCCAACATCCATCGGAAATAAATCCACGGTTTTGTTGTCAGAAAATCCTATCGTGTGTACATAGCATAGATCATTAGTTTGGGCCATCTTGGACCAAACAAATTATTTGCATGCCAGAGCGGACTGGTCGCTGCTCGGGCTGTAATATACTGTAAGTGTCATTGTGTTGCAGCAGCGAGAGAGTCTACACTCTTTGCCACTTGTATTTTTTCAAGGCTTCCTCTGATTGTTCGAGGTGGAGATAGTCATCCTCTAAACCTCAACCAGGGGAAGCTTTGTATTCACTGAAAAAAGGTCAGGCTTCTCTTAAATGGTGCAGATGTAGTGTAACTAACTCTCTCTGTATTCGACAGTAGAGGGCCAGTCTGGTACCGCTGTCGGAACACAGCGCTACTTACTGTACACAGCACAAACTACTACAGCATATACCAGCCTATGCAGCAGTCAGTCTATTCTGGCATGAAAATAATGTTTGGTCCAAGCTGGCCAAGTGCCAGCAAATCTATAATTTTGTTTTAAAGGCAACATTGAAAATACACAAATCCTTCAAATAACATGTATGGGGAAGGCCTTAATGCTGGAGGTAAAGTTACAGAACAGTAAAGGACAAGTTAACCCTTTAAAAGTTACAGTAAAACATTACTGACACAGATCCTTAGCTATCTTCTGTTTGCAAATAAGTTGATCTGTTATTTAAAGGAGAAGTATGGGTTTGTTTGTTTTTCCCCATTATACTTACCTAGGTGGATGCAGCATCGGTCCGATGCTGCATCTGTCCCCCGGTGTCTCTACACTGAGAACCGAGCCCTCGAACATTGCCGATGGCTTGGTGTCCCCCATCAGAGAGCTGCTGTCAATCAGCAGTTCTCCTGCTCTGCTCCTTCATGCTCACTGGAGGGCTGAGCTGTGGAAGGGCAGGGAGGGGCCATCTCAACGTCTCAGTGGTTCGCTGAGAGGCTGAGACAGCCATCAGTCCAGGCACGTGGTGGATCCAGACTTCAAGAGTTGAGATGATGCAGTGCCTGGACTGATCTGTGTGACGACAGCACAGAGCGGACTTCAGGCCACTTTCTGCTGAAAACGGGTCACAGGAGTGCAAAATGAATTGCACTCCTGTGACCCATAGGAGAAGCCCAGCCAAATGAGCTCAGGCTGGACTTCTCCTTTAACAGCAGTAGCACTACTACTAAATTAGAGATCCCAGATGGCTTCTGTTTGTAAACAAACCAGCCAGGGTGTCATGGATGACATCATTGACCACATATGGTCATGGTGAGTATAGTTGGTCAATGACATTGCCCATGATCACTGAATAGTTTGTTTAAAAACATAAGACAGGAGTTTGGATGGACTGGTCTAAACCAAAGCTCATTCCTACTATTTATATCAAACTTAGAATAAGACAATGAGAGCAATTCCCACACAGACACATTTTACACCTCTGAGTTAGATGAGGCTTCTCTTAGAGTGTCAACACTCTTATTTCTGGTGACAAGAACCATGTCTGACAGTAAACCCTACTTACTGTTAAGTGTGGCCTGTTTTCTGAGAATTAACAATAATAAAATGGTAAGGCACAGATTTCCCTGTTTCAATTTTAGCTAAAAACTGGTTAAAGTTAGAAGGTGGTACTTGAAAAAAAAGTTCTCACCTTATCTCTTGATAAGAATGCCCCGGTCAATTAATAGAACAAACACACCCGCTGTGGTCAAGTTAAACATGTGATTTATGTGGTTACTGCAACACTAAAGGCCAAACTAGAGCAATCTGCAGAAGTAATTTGTGCAGGTTTTTATAAAATATTATTGTCAGCTACCAGTTTCACAACAAACAATAAATAGGTTATAAAACAAGCCCTCGCTACTTAAAAACATGAGTCTAAACTAAGTGCATTATATATTAACATACTAAACTCTCACTCACCTCTGTGTCTATAGGCATTGTGATTTCAGAAATCACAACCGAGGCACTACAATCACAGCTTGTCTCCCACTGTCTCTTTCGGATATAGAGAAAGTGGTAAAACACTTGTTAAGTTGTTATTGTACTCGCTTGGAAAAATTCCCCTCTCTGTTTGTCCTGGTGACCATTGTCCCTGGTACAGAAATCACAAAAACAGGAGATGAGGAGAAATCTTCTAATGGGCACAATTGTTCTGGTGAGAGCTGTTTAAAAGAGAATTTCCCTGTTTTTTGTTTTTGTTCTGTGGGTCAGGAAGTCAAGGCAGACAAAAAAAACTGACAAGGGTCTTTACCATTCCCTGATATATCCAAAACTAAAGACAATGCTCAGAATACTACAAGAGAGAAATGAGAGTTTGCCATTTGCTTCTTGATAGTGAGAATAATGGATCATGTCTGCATAGCTGGAACACAGCTGTAAGTGGTCACCCCATAACAGAAAGTGCCTGAACAAGGAGCTTTATGGCAGGATCACCAGGTATCCCCTTCATTGAAGCTGCATATTTGAAAGATTGTATTGATTTGGATTAGATCTTCTTTAATTATACATTCTTATCTATCAGGCTCAACTTGTGTAATAAATATATTAGGGCTGAGTGTATTCTTAGTCACTGGGCAGTTTAAAACAGCAGGGAGACCAGAAGTATCAATATTTCGTTTTTATAAATATTATTCTGCAAACACAGACATTTAGAATGAAACCAAATACTACAAAAGCAAAAATTAGAAACAACTTATCGTTTCCCTTGTTTTTAGGCCAAATAAGTCACAAACAAAAATCTAAAAATAATTAATTAAATCATATGTAGATTTTTATACAATTGCTGAATAGTTTTAATATTAATAGTATTGAATAGAAGGCTTATCCAGGACACTAAAAACAATTTCTGGACTAGTAGGGGTTAAATTTCACATTTATCACAATCCATGATAAGTGCTAACTCATGGAATTCATTGTCTACCTGAGAAGGAGGCTGCAAATGCAACACCTAGATAGGCTGACAAGATGCGCGCCTTCCTATTCCCAAAGCTCACACAAAAGCTGACTGAGGAATGGACCACTGACCCGTTTTCCCCCAATACGTCATCCGCTTGAATGAATATTGAGTAGCTCCACTTCTTCTGTTGCATACTTGTATAGTCAGGTTGAAAGAAAGAAGTGTCTGTGTAGTTCAGCCTAAAAAAAAAAACAAAAAAAAAAAACTACATTCTAGTTTCAATATAGACACATCAGAAATGAGTTTTATAACTGTCTTCAGTAAAATAAATGGTTTTCCAAATTTAAAATGCATTAATGTATTGTACTAAGCACACTTTTTATAGAGACAGTTTTTTTTAAATATGGAGACAGTAAATGGAAGATATCACTTCAGTATCTGTATACTTTATAATTTTGTGAGTACTCAGTATAATATGACTAACATGTAGGCACAAATAGCCTTAAAGCTAAAGTATGCATTAAAAAAAAAAAAAAAAAAAAACATACTCGCCTCTATGCTGTAGCATCTGTGTGATACTCGAAAATGTGAATGTAATACCCCTGTCCTACTAAAAACACAATCCAAAATATATGGTAATATATATATATATATATATATATATATATATATATATATATATATATATATATATATATATATATATATATATATATATATATATACACACAGTATATCACAAAAATGAATGCACCCCTCACAACAGTGTAAATTTGCTGTCCCCTCAAAATAACTCAAAACACAACCATTAATGTCTAAACTGCTGGCAACAAAAGTGAGTACACCCCTAAGTAAAAATGTCCAAATTGGGCCTAATTAGCCATTTTTCCTCCCCGGTGTCATGTGACTTGTTAGTGTTTCAAGGTCTCAGGTGTGAATGGGGAGCAGGTGTGTTAAATTTGGTGTTATCTCTCTCACTCTCTCATACTGGTCACTGGAAGTTCAACATGGCACCTCATGGCAAAAAACTCTCTGAGAATCTGAAAAAAAGAATTGTTGCTCTACATAAAGATGGCCTAGGCTATCAGAAGACCCTGAAATTGACCTGCAGCACGGTGGCCAGGACCATACAGAGGTTTAACAGGACAGGTTCCATTCAGAACAGGCCTCGCCATGGTCAACCAAAGAGGTTGAGTGCACGCGCTCAGCGTCATGTCCAGAGGTTGTCTTTGTATATAGCTTGCATATATATATATATATATATATATATATATATTCCAAAAACAAGGGATTGCTGCACAAACCGTATTTATTTTGAAATCTTCAAAAGGACATCACCACGACATCCATAAAATCAGGCATCAATAATATAGTAAACGTTTTCGGGCTATTGTAGATAACGCCCTTCATCAGAAGATCATGCCTATCTAATGAATATACATATAGCAATATATATACTCAATGAACAATCAATTAACGAGCTAACCATCTGGAATCAATCAAATAATCATTTATGTTTAACCGAATCTGTTATCACATACACATACAATTATCATCAGATGTGAATACAATTTTTTACAATTTAGGAATCAAAGTCACAGGTAGAAAGAAGATTTCACACTTCATGGAATATGGACACCGAAATCCTGAAATTAAAACGGAAAAATAAAAAAATGAAAAATAAAATATTAAAATGTCACATCTATAAAAGGTATATATTTTTTTTTTATATGTGCAGATTTGACCCTTTTTATATGATCTACAGCGGATACCTATATCTTGCATGTTAAACTATGCACCCTCTCTATACCTCAACAGGTTGTGCATTTCAATCCCTGTATTAGACCATACACACCACAACTAGCACCAATCTGATTTCACGAGATAACGATAAATGTGAAAAAAATTTAAAAAAATAGGGAAAGTAAACACTGTTAATTGTGATAATATAAATAGCATAAATGACATTAATGGCATTGATCACCTCTCCACAAAATTCTAAACTTTAAAAAAAAAACAAAAAACAAAAAATGTTTTACTATAAAAATAAATACAAATCAAAATCAGAATTTAACCCTTTCGGCTGAAGTGTATCCAGCCGATGGATCCACTTCTTTCTTTCTTAGAGACTTTTCTCTGTCCCCACCACGTCTATTTAGGGTGACACCATCTATCACCAGAAATATTAGCTGTGACACCGTGTGTACCCACTCAACAAAATGTCTAGCCAGAGGAAGTTTAACTAATTTGTCCCGAATGGAGTACTTATGATGAGCTATGTGGTCCTTAACCTTCTGTGTGGTCTCCCTAACATAAAGGAGACCACAAGGGCATTTTATGATATACACCACGAAGGACTTGAGCACTTCTACAGTACCTATAATGGACTACACTACTTGTGCGGTACATGACATTTCTTCTATTGTATTCAGTGAAATAGAATTGCAGGTATTGAATAAGGGGCTTAATTTTTGTCCTAAAGCTAGAATGGATACATTTACATTAAGACAGGACCTTTACCGTTTTTATAGACAGGTTCGTTTGAAGGCATTTTATTCTTCCAGATCTAAAATGAACAATATCAGCTCACTACCTTTGTCTATGGTTAATTTACAATTAAAAAACAAAAGTGGCTTTGTGCCCCCGACTTCTAGTGCAGCTGCTGAATTGTTCATAAATAGAGTGGATGAAGATATTAATCTGTTTTTGCAAAAAAGTAATGAGAGGGATCATATTCCAAAAAATATGACAAAAGAGGAAATGATGGCTCTTTCCTCTTTGGCAGCACGTAAAGAAATCACGATCAAGCCAGCCGACAAAGGCGGTTCGATCGTGATTATGAATACTGTACAGTATGAGAGGGAAATTCCTAGACAGCTGGCGGATCCTTTAGAATATAAATGTCTGGAAACGAATCCCACTTCCTGTGTTATGAATAGGATTAAGCAGGTGGTCAGTAAAGCAGTACAAAATAATGTGATTGATACCACTACACAAACTTATCTTATTGCTGATCAGCCTGTTACACCGATTATCTATGTGATCCTAAAATACATAAAGATCCCATCAGCCCTCCAGGACGTCCCATTGTGTCCAGCACTGCATCAGTTACTATGCCATTGGCTAAATATCTCGATAAGTGTTTGACACCCTTGATTACTCAGACTCGCTCATACATCAGGGATACTCAAGATTTTTTGAATAAAATTCGTTCACAGACTATTCCTCCTGATGCACTGCTGGTCACATGGGACGTTGCTAATTTATATACAGCCATCCCACATACTCTGTGAATAGAAGCCTGCAAACGTCTATTGCTTCATTCAAAAAAATACACTGCTGCTCAGATTAAGTTTCTCATTGATCTGCTGACTATTGTATTAGAGGAAAATTTCTCTGTTTAAAGATACTTATTATTTACAATTAGCCAGAGCAGCTATGGGCAGCAATGTAGCACCACCTTATGCTAATGCATTTATGGATATGATAGAACAATCTTTCATTTTTCCTTCTGCGTTATTCAGTGAACCTTGTACAGTATGGTACAGGTTCATTGATGACGCCTTTGCTGTATGGACAGGCGATTCAGATTCATTGTCTTTGTTCAATTTCTATTTAAACTCAATAATACCTGGTTTAAAATTTAACATCATGTATAACAATGTCGCTGCTCCGTTCTTGGATACTTTATTGTCCATCAAAGATGGACACATTGTAAGCGATTTGTATAGAAAACCAACTGACCGCAACCAATTGTTGTTGTTTTCTAGTTTTCATCCTCCTGGGGTATTTAAATCTATCCCACGGAGTCAACTAAAACGTGTAACCAGGATCACGAGTGAAGTAAATACTTGTAACATGAGATTGGATGAGATGGAAGGCAGGCTGCGACAGCGAGGATATCCAGCAGATTCAGTACATTCTGAACGCATTAACATACACAATAAGGCCATATCAGTCAGTAATCAAGGTCGCAGAATGCCTTTCACCTCACAATTTCATCCATTTTCACATAAAAGCAACAATATTATTAAAAACATTGGTCTATGTTGCAAAGTGCTTATTCATCGGTTCCAGAATTCAATAATCCCCCATTACCATCCTACCGACGAGGCAGGATGATACGTGACAGGTTGGTGAAGTCTGATCAATTTTCAATACCGAATCCCCAGGTAACCTTTCTGGGTCCTAAAAATACTGGTTCATTTCCATGTTTAAGTTGTATCCAATGCTCCAGCATGATGAAAGGGAAAAGTTTTTCCCACCCATTTAAGGGTTATGATATTTTGATCAGAGATCACTACACCTGCCAGTCATCCTTCGTGGTGTATATCAGAAAATGCCCTTGCGGTCTCCTTTATGTGGCGAAGACCACACAGAAGGTTAAGGACCGCATAACTCGTCATAAGTACTCCATTCGGGACAAATTAGTTAAACTTCCTCTGGCTAGACATTTTGTTGAGTGGGGACACACGGTGTCACAGCTAAAATTTATGGTGATAGATGGTGTCACCATAAATAGACGTGGTGGGGACAGAGAAAAGTCTCTAAGAAAGAAAGAAGTGGGTTGGATCCATCGGCTGGATACACTCCAGCCGAAAGGGTTAAATTCTGATTTTGATTTGTATTTATTTTTATAGTAAAACATTTTTTTTTTGAAAGTTTAGAATTTTGTGGAGAGGTGGTCAATGCCATTAATGTCATTTATGTTATTTATATTATCACAATTAACAGTGTTTACTTTCTCTATTTTTTTTTCATTTTTTTCACATTTATTGGTATCTCGTGCAATCAGATTGGTGCTAGATGTGGTGTGTATGGTCTAATACAGGGATTGATATGCACAACCTGTTGAGGTATAGAGAGGGTGCATAGTTTAACATGCAAGATATAGGTATCCACTGTAGATCATATAATAAGGGTCAAATCTGCACATATAAAAAAATATATACCTTTTATAGATGTGACATTTTAATATTTTATTCTTCATTTTGTATGTGTATGTGATAACAGATTCGATTAAACATAAATGATTATTTGATTGATTCCAGATGATTAGCTTGTTAATTGATTGTTCATTGAGTATATATATTGCTATATGTATATTCATTAGATAGGCATGATCTTCTGATGAAGGGCGTTATCTACAATAGCCCGAAAACATTTATTATATTATGGATGCCTGATTTTATGGATGTCGTGGTGATGTCCTTTTGAAGATTTCAAAATAAATACGGTTTGTGCAGGAATCCCTTGTTTTTGGATTGTTTCTATGTCGAAGCCTGTGGGAGGGCTTGATTGCTAAGCATGGCCATTTGAGACTGTAGTGCACCTCACCCTTCTGATTATATATATATATATATATATATATATAAATAAATAAACAGTGTACATTTGCTGTCCCCTCAAAATAACTCAGCACACAGCCATTAATGTTTAAACCGCTGGCAACAAAAGTGAGTACACCCCTAACTGAAAACGTCCAAATTGGGCCCAAAGTGTCAATATTTTGTGTGGCCACCATTATTTTCCAGCACTGCCTTAACCCTCTTGGACATGGAGTTCACCAGAGCTTCCCAGCTTGCCTCTGGAGTCCTCTTCCACTCCTCCATGACAACATCACGGAACTGGTGGATGTTAGAGACTGTGCGCTCCTCCACCTTCCGTTTGAGGATGTTCCACAGATGCTCAATAGGGTTTAGATCTGGAGACATGCTTGGCCAGTCCATCACCTTTACCCTCAGCTTCTTTAGCAAGACAGTGGTTGTCTTGGAGGTGTGTTTGAGGTCGTTATCATGTTGGAATACTAACTTGCGGCCCAGTCTCCGAAGGGAGGGGAACATGCACTGCTTCAGTATAACACAGTACATGGTGGCATTCATGGTTCCCTCAATGAACTGTAGCTCCCCAGTGCCAGCAGCACTGTTTAGACATTAATGGCTGTGTGTTGAGTTATTTTGAGGGGACAGCAAATTTACACTGTTATACAAGCTGTACACTCACTACTTTACATTGTAGCAAAGTGTCATTTCTTCAGTGCTGTCACATGAAAAGGTATAATCAAATATTTACAAAAATGTGAGGAGTGTACTCACTTTTGTGAGATACTGTAATTATATATATATATATATATATATATATATATATATATATATATATATATATATATATATATATACACATACAGTCAGGTCCATAAATATTGGGACATCGACACAATTATAATCTTTTTGGCTCTATACACAACCACAATGGATTTGAAATGAAATGAACAAGATGTGCTTTAACTGCAGACTTTCAGCTTTAATTTGAGGGCATTTACATCCAAATCAGGTGAACGGTGTAGGAATTACAACAGTTTGTATATGTGCATCCCACTTTTAAAGGGACCAAAAGTAATGGGACAATTGGCTGCTCAGCTGTTCCATGGCCAGGTGTGTGCTATTCCCTCATTATCCCATTTACAAGAAGCAGATAAAAGGTCCAGAGTTCATTTCAAGTGTGCTATTTGCATTTGGAATCTGTTGCTGTGAACTCTCAATATGAGATCCAAAGAGCTGTTACTATCAGTGAAGAAAGCCATCATTAGGCTGAAAAAACAAAACAAACCCATCAGAGAGATAGCAAAAACATTAGGTGTGGCCAAATCAACTGTTTTGAACATCCTTTAAAAGAAAGAACAAACCAGTGAGCTCAGCAACACCAAAAGACCAGGAAGACCATGGAAAACAACTGTGGTGGATGGCCGAAGAATTCTTACCCTGGTGAAAAAAACACCCTTAACCCTCTTGGACATGGAGTTCACCAGAGCTTCCCAGCTTGCCTCTGGAGTCCTCTTCCACTCCTCCATGACAACATCACGGAACTGGTGGATGTTAGAGACTGTGCGCTCCTCCACCTTCCGTTTGAGGATGTTCCACAGATGCTCAATAGGGTTTAGATCTGGAGACATGCTTGGCCAGTCCATCACCTTTACCCTCAGCTTCTTTAGCAAGACAGTGGTTGTCTTGGAGGTGTGTTTGAGGTCGTTATCATGTTGGAATACTAACTTGCGGCCCAGTCTCCGAAGGGAGGGGAACATGCACTGCTTCAGTATAACACAGTACATGGTGGCATTCATGGTTCCCTCAATGAACTGTAGCTCCCCAGTGCCAGCAGCACTGTTTAGACATTAATGGCTGTGTGTTGAGTTATTTTGAGGGGACAGCAAATTTACACTGTTATACAAGCTGTACACTCACTACTTTACATTGTAGCAAAGTGTCATTTCTTCAGTGCTGTCACATGAAAAGGTATAATCAAATATTTACAAAAATGTGAGGAGTGTACTCACTTTTGTGAGATACTGTAATTATATATATATATATATATATATATATATATATATATATATATATATATATATACATACAGTCAGGTCCATAAATATTGGGACATCGACACAATTATAATCTTTTTGGCTCTATACACAACCACAATGGATTTGAAATGAAATGAACAAGATGTGCTTTAACTGCAGACTTTCAGCTTTAATTTGAGGGCATTTACATCCAAATCAGGTGAACGGTGTAGGAATTACAACAGTTTGTATATGTGCATCCCACTTTTAAAGGGACCAAAAGTAATGGGACAATTGGCTGCTCAGCTGTTCCATGGCCAGGTGTGTGCTATTCCCTCATTATCCCATTTACAAGAAGCAGATAAAAGGTCCAGAGTTCATTTCAAGTGTGCTATTTGCATTTGGAATCTGTTGCTGTGAACTCTCAATATGAGATCCAAAGAGCTGTTACTATCAGTGAAGAAAGCCATCATTAGGCTGAAAAAACAAAACAAACCCATCAGAGAGATAGCAAAAACATTAGGTGTGGCCAAATCAACTGTTTTGAACATCCTTTAAAAGAAAGAACAAACCAGTGAGCTCAGCAACACCAAAAGACCAGGAAGACCATGGAAAACAACTGTGGTGGATGGCCGAAGAATTCTTACCCTGGTGAAAAAAACACCCTTCACAACAGTTGGCCAGATCTAGAACACTCTCCAGGAGGTAGGTGTATGTGTGTCAAAGTCAACAATCAAGAGAAGACTTCACCAGAGTGAATACAGAGGGTTCACCACAAGATATAAACCATTGGTGAGCCTCAAAAACAAAAAGGCCAGATTAGAGTTTGCCAAATAACATCTAAAAAAGCCTTCACAGTTCTGGAACAACATCCTATGGCAGATGAGACCAAGATCAACTTGTACCAGAGTGATGGGAAGAGAAGAGTATGGAGAAGAAAAGGAACTGCTCATGATCCAAAGCATACCACCTCATCAATGAAGTATGGTGGTGGTAGTGTCATGGCGTGGGCATGTATGGCTGTAATTGGAACTGGTTCTCTTGTATTTATTGATGATGTGACTGCTGACAAAAGCAGCAGGATGAATTCTGAAGTGTTTCGGGCAATATTATCTGCTCATATTCAGCAAAATGCTTCAGAACTCATTGGACGGTGCTTCACAGTGCAGATGGACAATGACCTGAAGCCTACTGCAAAAGCAACCAAAGAATTTTTTTTTTTTTATAAATAACATTTTTATTGTTATATTTTTATTACAAGATTACATAGTATATACCATCGTTCAAAGTCGTACAAGTTATTAAAACATTCAATACAAAAAGAAAGAAAGAGGGGGGAGAAGGGAAGAAGGGTAGAGAAGGGGGGGGGGGGGAGGTGGTTATTACATTGTTTTGTTTACTTGTTCAAGGTGGGTCCTCCCAACGGTGCCACAGCTCCCATACTTTGTTGTGTGCTTCCAGCCTGTCCTGTATTCTGGCCGTCATCTTCTCCAGCAACTCCACATCTTTAATCCTGGCGTATAGGGCTTCAGGAGTGGGGGGAGAGGTTTTTTTCCAATTTAGGGCGATAAGGCAGCGTGCCGCTGTGAGAATATGACGCATTAACTTTTTGTATGCCTTAGGGATTTTTGGTTGTAGGACTCCTAGAAGAAAGAGCTTGGGGGTCATGGGAACCTGAACCTCCAAAAGACCGGTCAGCAATTGGTGGACTTCAGTCCAGTAGGGGGCAATCAATGGACAGCTCCAGTATATGTGGAGGAGTGTACCCCTTTCTTTCTGACATCGCCAGCAGCGGTCGGGACTTGAGGGGTATATGGTATGGAGGGTGTCCGGAGTCATATACCAGTATAGGAGAATTTTATAAGTATTCTCCTTGTATAGGGTGCATAGGGAACTTTTTGCCGCCTGGGTCCATATCGTCTGCCATTGCTCCATGGGAAGTTCCTCCTCGAGGGCTTTTTCCCATCTGATCATATAAGCATGTTTACCTTTAGTTTCTAGTGGGTAGGCATTTATTATTTTGTAAATATCAGAGATTAGGCCCTTCTGGGCTGTGCCTCCCATAATCAGGTTTTCGAAAGGCGTTGGAGGGGAGAACTGTAGGTCAGACGCTATGGACAGGGCATAATGGCGTATTTGCAGGTAGCTGTAGAAGGCCTGGCGTGGAAGGTCATATTTGGTTTGAAGATCAGAGTAGGGCAATAATCTGCGGGTTCTTGGGTCTACTATGTGTCCGTAGTGGAAGAGGTTCCGTGACGACCACGGGTGAGACATCTGGCGAGTGAGGCTGTCCGGAATTTTGGGGTTATAGATGAAGGATGTTAGGACTGATTTTTCTGAGGACAATTCATGGACCTTTGATAATTTGTTCCACAGTCGGCGAAGATGGGACACTGCTCCCAGTGAGCGCTCGGGGGGGACCTCCGCCCTCGCGTTCCATAATAGGTTATTAGGGTGGGTCGGGGCCAACCATATTTTTTCAATCTCTGTCCACCTATTATAGGACCGTTGGGTAAACCAGGAGGCTATGGCACGTAGTTGGGTGGCTTGATAGTATTTGATGAGGTTGGGGAATGCGAGACCTCCATCTGAGCGTGCCGCCATCATCACCGACCGAGGAATTCTATGTCTTTTGTAGTTCCAGGTAAATTTAAAGAGGTCAGATTGTAGTTTACTCAGGTGGCTGTGGGGGACAGGGATGGGTAGAGTTTGGAAAAGGTAGAGCAGTTTCGGGAGGATTGTCATCTTAATCGACGCGATCCGACCTAGTAAGGAGATATGATGTTTTTTCCATGATGTTAGCAGGGCTCTGATGGAGCGGTATATGGGGGGAAAGTTTTCCTGGTATAAAGTGTTAAATTTTGTAGTGATGTGTACCCCTAGGTATTTCAAGGAAGTAGTTTTCCAGTGATAAGTGAAGTTTGCTTTTAGGTGTGTTGTTTCCTTGTCTGAGATGTTGATTGGAAGGGCCTCTGATTTAGAGGTATTAATTTTATAGCCCGAGAGGGCTCCATATTTGTCCAGTTCTGCGTGTAAGCTTGGCAGGGAGATTCGAGGTTGGGTCAGGGTAAGGATCACGTCGTCTGCGAACAGCGAGATCTTGAACTCCCGCCCCCTAACGGAGACCCCCCGAATATCCTGATTACCTCGGATAGAGGCCGCCAAGGGTTCAACACATAATGCAAATAGCAGGGGTGATAATGGGCATCCCTGTCGGGTGCCGTTTGTTATCGAGAAAGCTGGAGAAATGGCAAAGGGAGTTCTGACCTGTGAAGAGGGATTTGTATAGAGATGTTTAATGGCTCTCAAGAATGGTCCCCGAAATCCCACGTGTTGTAGTGTGGCGAACAGGAAGGGCCACCCAAGTCGGTCAAAGGCCTTTTCGGCATCTAGGCTAAGTAGCAGAGCTGCCGTTTTCTCCCTATTCGCCACATCCACCAGATCAATCACCTTCCTGGTGTTGTCTCCTGCCTGCCTGAGGGGGACAAAGCCCACTTGGTCCTTGTGAATTAGGGATGGGAGGATCATGTTCAACCGGATTGATAGTAGTTTAGTGAAAATTTTTAGGTCTGAGTTCAGCAGGGCAATAGGTCTATAGTTGGCACATAGGGTAGGGTCTTTTTCTGGCTTAGGGATCAGAGTGATAAACGAGCGTTGCATGTCTGACGGGATGGGGGAGTCTCGGAAGAAGGCGTTGAAGAGTTTGCACATATGTGGTAAGAGGATGGGGAGGACTGCTTTGTAGTATTCGTAGGGTAGTCCGTCTGGTCCGGGGGCCTTGCGTGATGGGAGTGTCTTTATAGTCTGTTCTATTTCCTCTTCAGTGATTGGCATGTTTAAGGTTGTCAGGTCAGAATTTTGGAGCTGAGGGACTCCGCTCTCTGCCAAATAGCGCTGCATTCGGTGGAGAAGGTCTGGAGGAGCGGGGTTACTAGGGATATTAGGATTGTTGTAGAGGTCCCGATAGTATTTCGCAAAGGTATCAGCAATGTCCTTGGGGTGGGATAGTAGGGAACCTGATTTAGTCTTAATTTGGTGTGGTGTGGATATGTGGGAGTAGGGATGAGCCGAACACCCCCCTGTTCGGTTCGCACCAGAACATGCGAACAGGAAAAAAATTCGTTCGAACACGCGAACGCCGTTAAAGTCTATGGGACACGAACATGAATAATCAAAAGTGCTAATTTTAAAGGCTAATATGCAAGTTATTGTCATAAAAAGTGTTTGGGGACCCGGGTCCTCCCCCAGGGGACATGAATCAATGCAAAAAAAAGTTTTAAAAACGGCCGTTTTTTCAGGAGCAGTGATTTTAATAATGCTTAAAGTCAAACAATAAAAGTGTAATATCCCTTTAAATTTCATACCTGGGGGGTGTCTATAGTATGCCTGTAAAGGGGCGCATGTTTCCCGTGTTTAGAACAGTCTGACAGCAAAGTGACATTTTGAAGGAAAAAACACATTTAAAACTACCGCGGCTATTGCATTGCCGACAATACACATAGAAGTTCATTGATAAAAACGGCATGGGAATTCCCCACAGGGCAACCCCGAACCAAAATTAAAAAAAAAAAATGATGTGGGAGTCCCCCTAAATTCCATACAAGGCCCTTCAGGTCTGGTATCGATATTAAGGGGAACCCCAGCCAAAATTAAAAAAAAAAATTGACGTGGGGTTCCCCCTAAATTCCATACCAGACCCTTCAGGTCTGGTATGGATTTTAAGGGGAACCCCGCGCCAAAAAAAAAAAAAAAAACGGCGTGGGGTCCCCCTAAAAATCCATACCAGACCCTTATCCGAGCACGCAACCTGGCAGGCCGCAGGAAAAGAGGGGGGGACGAGAGTGCGCCCCCCCCCCCTCCTGAACCGTACCAGGCCACATGCCCTCAACATTGGGAGGGTGCTTTGGGGTAGCCCCCCAAAACACCTTGTCCCCATGTTGATGAGGACAAGGGCCTCATCCTCACAACCCTGGCCGGTGGTTGTGAGGGTCTGCGGGCGGGGGGCTTATCGGAATCTGGAAGCCCCCTTTAACAAGGGGACCCCCAGATCCCGGCCCCCCCCCTGTGTGAAATGGTAAGGGGGTACTTACCCCTACCATTTCACTAAAAAACTGTCAAAAATGTTAAAAATGACAAGAGACAGTTTTTGACAATTCCTTTATTTAAATGCTTCTTCTTTCTTCTTTCTTCCTTCATCTTCTTCTGGTTCTTCTGGCTCTTCTGGTTCTTCCTCCGGCGTTCTCGTCCAGCATCTTCTCCGCGGCGTCTTCTATCTTCTTCTCCTCGGGCCGCTCCGCACCCATGGCATGAGGGGGGAGGCTCCCGCTCTTCTCTTCATCTTCTTCTCTTCTTCATCTTCTTCTTCATCTTCTTCTTCTTCTTCTTCTTCCTTCTTCTCTTCTTCCTGTCTTCTCCGGGCCGCTCCGCAGCCATGCTGGCATGGTGGGAGGCTCCCGCTGTGTGACGGCGTCTCTTCGTCTGACGGTTCTTAAATAACGGGGGGCGGGGCCATCCGGTGACCCCGCCCCCCTCTGACGCACGGTGACTTGAGGGACTTCCCTGTGACGTCACGGGGAATGCCACAGGGAAGTCCCGTCATGTCACCGTGCGTCATTTATTATTATTTAAGAACCGTCAGACGAAGAGACGCCGTCACACAGCGGGAGCCTCCCTCCATGCCACAGCATGGCTGCGGAGCGGCCCGCAGAAGACAGGAAGAAGAGAAGAAGGAAGAAGAAGAAGAAGATGAAGAAGAAGATGAAGAAGAGAAGAAGATGAAGAGAAGAGCGGGAGCCTCCCCTCATGCCATGGGTGCGGAGCGGCCCGAGGAGAAGAAGATAGAAGACGCCGCGGAGAAGATGCTGGACGAGAACGCCGGAGGAAGAACCAGAAGAGCCAGAAGAACCAGAAGAAGATGAAGGAAGAAAGAAGAAAGAAGAAGCATTTAAATAAAGGAATTGTCAAAAACTGTCTCTTGTCATTTTTAACATTTTTGACAGTTTTTTAGTGAAATGGTAGGGGTAAGTACCCCCTTACCATTTCACACAGGGGGGGGGCCGGGATCTGGGGGTCCCCTTGTTAAAGGGGGCTTCCAGATTCCGATAAGCCCCCCGCCCGCAGACCCTCACAACCACCGGCCAGGGTTGTGAGGATGAGGCCCTTGTCCTCATCAACATGGGGACAAGGTGTTTTGGGGGGCTACCCCAAAGCACCCTCCCAATGTTGAGGGCATGTGGCCTGGTACGGTTCAGGAGGGGGGGGGGGCCGCACTCTCGTCCCCCCCTCTTTTCCTGCGGCCTGCCAGGTTGCGTGCTCGGATAAGGGTCTGGTATGGATTTTTAGGGGGACCCCACGCCGTTTTTTTTTTTTTTTTTGGCGCGGGGTTCCCCTTAAAATCCATACCAGACCTGAAGGGTCTGGTATGGAATTTAGGGGGAACCCCACGTCAATTTTTTTTTTCAATTTTGGCTGGGGTTCCCCTTAATATCCATACCAGACCTGAAGGGCCTTGTATGGAATTTAGGGGGACCCCCACATCATTTTTTTTTTTTTATTTTGGTTCGGGGTTCCCCTGTGGGGAATTCCCATGCCGTTTTTATCAATGAACTTCTATGTGTATTGTCGGCAATGCAATAGCCGCGGCTAGTTTTAAATGAGTTTTTTCCTTCCAAATGTCATTTTGCTGTCAGACTGTTCTAAACACAGGAAACATGCGCCCCTTTACAGGCATACTATAGACACCCCCCAGGTACGAAATTTAAAGGGATATTACACTTTTATTGTTTGACTTTAAGCATTAATAAAATCACTGCTCCTGAAAAAACGTCCGTTTTTAAAACTTTTTTTTGCATTGATCCATGTCCCCTGGGGCAGGACCCGGGTCCCCAAACACTTTTTATGACAATAACTTGCATATAAGCCTTTAAAATTAGCACTTTTGATTTCTCCCATAGACTTTTAAAGGGTGTTCCGCGGCATTCGAATTTGCCGCGAACACCCCAAATTGTTCGCTGTTCGGCGAACTTGCGAACAGCCAATGTTCGAGTAGAACATGAGTTCGACTCGAACTCGAAGCTCATCCCTATGTGGGAGGTATCGCGTAGTTTTTTCGCTAGTAAGGAGTGTGCTTTGTTGCCTTTATCATAGTATAACTGTCTTAATCTGAGGATGGCTTTTTCTACCCGCCCCATTGCCAAATCGCTCAATGTTGTTCGCAGTTTTACGACTTTTTTAAGGAGGGTTAGAGTTGGTGACCGTTGTAGTTGGTTTTCTAAAGCCCTAAGTTCTTTTTCGGTTTGAAGTTTTGTGGCCAGGGCATCTTTTTTCATAGCAGAGGACAGTGCCATGCATCTGCCTCGGACCACGGCCTTATGGGCTTCCCATAGTGTAGATGTAGATATGTCAGGGGTATTGTTCTCTGCAAAATAGTGAGTGAGAGTGGATAATAATTCTGTTTTCGATGGTATGTGCTGGAGGAGGAATGTGTTTAGTTTCCAATTGTATGGTCTATAGGCGGTTGAACCTAGTTCTAATTTAAGTGATATAGGTGCGTGATCAGACCATGAGATCGGTAGTATTTTTGCTTCTTTTGTGTGTCTAAGCGCAGTATTATTTAGGAAGAAGTAGTCGATGCGTGAGTGTGTTTTGTGGGGGGCTGAATAGAACGTGTATTGCCGGTCACCAGGGTGGAGAGCCCTCCAGGCATCGAAGAGAGCATAGCGTCTGGAGAGTCTGCGGAAGAGCTTCGAGTCTCGTAAGGCACGAGCCGGTATTGCCCTGGGGCCCACCACCTGACGATCCGCAGTTGTTGAGTGAGTTAGATTAAAATCGCCCCCCACTACTAGTATCTCATGGTCAGATTTAAAGAGTCGGGTAAATACTTTAGTCAGGAAGTTATATTGTTTAATATTGGGGGTATAGAGGGTGCATAGAGTAAGTGCCTGTTTTTGCCACTGTCCTTGAAGGATGACAAAGTGGCCATGTGGATCAGTATATTGCGCCGTACATTTAAAGGGGGATCCATTTTTAATGAGGATGGCGACCCCTGCCGGTTTATGTGGACCTGAAGAATGGTATATTTGGGAGAAATGCTTGGCTGCGAATGAGAATGAGCCCCCTTTATCAAAGTGTGTTTCTTGGACAAAGACAATATCTGCTCCAGATTGTTTAAATTCCCTCATCGCCAGATGTCTCTTTTTATCAGAATTTAGGCCGTGAACATTTAAAGATAGGATCTTAGCCATAGTGTTGGTCGGGGAAGGGTGGTTGTCTTACCTGATGTGGAGAGGATGTTCAGAAGGCGGTGGGTTGGCTGTGCACATGCCCCGAGGGAGGAGCCAGGTGGATTCCACGGTTTGTCCGTTGAGTCACATAATGATGGATAGGTGGGGGGGGGGGAGAAGGGTAGAGAGGGGGAGGGAAAGGGAGAGAGAAGAAGAAAGAAAAACATGTGATTAGTACAAATCATACGGGTACAAATTCGGTCAATTATCAAACGACCTCGAGAGGCAAAAAGGCCTAGGTCAACACGGGATTCCAAGGATCCCCCCAACTGCGGCCCAGAAGGACCCGTCGGGTGGATGCAAGGGAACCCCGATTTGGTCATAGAAAACACAAACTGTGAAATAACTATAACTGCTATCAGCTAACCAAGAGGGGGGTGGTCAGGAGTGATATCTCCTACTCTCTCGAATCTCCGTGGAGATGTGCCCGTAATGTAAACTAAAGTATAAACTGAGGGCGCAACAAGAGGGGGACTAAGTAAACTATAATGTCCAGGGCAAATTCAACAGTATTATCTGGTGGTCAATAAAGGCCATTGGAAGGCATCCTAAAGATGCTGTCGGTACATCTGGAGTCAGCCGTTTCCGTGCTTGGTATTCTTGCGTGATGCATCTTTGTTTCGGGATCTGTTGGATGAGGAAACTTTCTGCCAAGTTGCGGGTGGTGCAGGAGGATTGGTGATCAGGTCCCATTCTGGGAGACGGGGGACGGATATTCCCACTGTATTGCAGAAGGCTTGTATGTCCTCCGGATAACGTAGAACCGCAGATCTGCCTTGGTTTTTGGCTGTAAGGCTGAAGGGGAAACCCCAGCGATAGGGGATATTTTCTTCTTGTAAGATGCGTAGTAGTGGTTGAAGGAGTCTTCGCTTCTGTAACGTGATCCATGAGAGATCAGGGTATAGCTGCACCTGAGCATTTTTGTAAGTCACTCTGCGTGCTAAGCGAGCTTGTCGCATAATGTCCTCTTTCAAGGGGTAGGAGTTAATCCTGCAGATAATGTCTCTTGGTTGCGTAGTGGCATTCTTGGGTCGCAAGGCTCGATGGGCTCTGTCCATTTCTATGAACTTGGTGACTGGTTCTCCCAGGAGATTGTTAAACACGTCTTGTAGGATGTGTTGAATGTCTTCTGGGCCATCAACTTCTGGGATTCCTCTCACCCGTATGTTGTTCCTGCGTCCTCTGTTGTCCAAGTCTTCCACATGGCGCTGCATGTCTCTTAGCATGGTGTGGTGGTCTGCTCCCTGGAGTTGGGTTCTGTGGACTGCAAGCTTGGTCTCTTGGATTTCTTCTTCGGCCATTTCAACTCTGTCGGCTAGGTGTTTGAGGCCTGACTGGAGCACTTGTATTTCCGAGCGACACGTGGACTTTACGTCTTCTATTAACTGTCGGAAGTCCTCTTTAGTGGGGATTGCTTGCAAATAGGTTTGCCATTGTGGGGGTGCTGGTTGGGGGTGCTCTGGTAGCGCGGACCACTGCGCCGAGGGTGTGCGGGGTGGTAAAGGTGGTGGGTCTGACGCGGTGAGGCCCAAAGCCTGGTGTGCAGTTCCCAGTGGGGAGTCCCAGGGTTCACTCCAGGTTGGAGTCTGGGCAGAGGGGTTGGCCCTTGTGGCATCCATTCTCTGGAAGCGGGGGTCTGGTAGACTCACTTTTTGGGCATAGGTGGCCTGTGGTATTGTCCAGTCTCTGGGCAAGTCAAGTGCCTGTGGGAGCGCCATTTTTTGGGCCTTTGGTGGTGGTGAAGCAGGCTCTATGTGGTTATGGGATGCTGTGTTCGCTGCAGGTGCCAGAATGGTGCAGTTAGCTGGGTGCATGGGGGCTGGCAGGGCTGGAAAGTCCATGGAGAGGACTGAGGAGGTTGGGGAGTCTGGTTCAGTGCCGTGCAGACATGGGTCTGATGCTGTTCTCAGCAAGCGGGGGAACGCTTCTGAGCACTGAGTGTATTGCTGGGGGAGGGAGGGCGGCATGGTGTCCTGAGGGCCTTGCTGCGGTGCCTCATGAGGTGGGGATCTGGATGGGGGACTCACCGCTCCCGGATTACGGAGTCCGGTTGTGCTGTCCAGTGGAGCAGATCCGGGATCTATAGGTGTCCGCTGTGGTGAGTGAGGCGTTGGGGAGTTCCGGGCGGATCTCTGAAGGTAGGCCGCAGAGGGATCCGGCGCCATCTTGGCTGTTCCGGTCTGTGGCATGTCCGTCGGCGGAAAGAAGGACCAGAGGTCTGAGGAGGATCCCGGAGGGGGTAAGGATGATCCCCTGGCTGCCGCGGATCTGGTGGTCCTGGATTTGCCCATATGAGTGCTGTGTGGAGTCCCCTATGCGCCGTTTTTTCCCGGGCTGAGAGAGAGCAGAAGAATCAGGCTGCCATTCAGTGCGGCTTCCGGTCACGCCCCCAAAGAATTTTTTAAGGGAAAGAAGTGGAATGTTATGCAAAGACCAAGTCAATCACCTGACCTGAATCTGATTGAGCATGCATTTCACTTGCTGAAGACAAAACTGAAGGGAAAATGCCCCAAGAACAAGCAGGAACTGAAGACAGTTGCAGTAGAGGCCTGGCAGAGCATCGCCAGGAATGAAACCCAGCGTCTGGTGATGTCTATGCATTCCAGACTTCAGGCTGTAATTGACTGCAAAGGATTTGCAACCAAGTATTAAAAAATGAAAGTTTGATGGATGATTGTTAATCTGTCCCATTACTTTTGGTCCCTTAAAAAGTGGGAGCCACATATACAAACTGTTGTAATTCCTACACCGTTCATCCTTTTGGATGTAAATACCCTCAAATTAAAGCTGAAAGTCTGCAGTTAAAGCACATCTTGTTCGTTTCATTTCAAATCCATTGTGGTGGTGTATAGAGCCAAAAAGATTAGAATTGTGTTGATGTCCCAATATTTATGGACCTGACTGTATGTATATATATATATATATATATATATATATATATATATATATATATATATATATATTACATACATATTGTAACCTGGGGGACAGGTGGCAGGTACAAAGCTCCCTGGGATGAGCAGTCTTTCAGGCACAGATACCAAATCCAGTGAAATAGTGACAAACAGTGCGGTGTTTATTTGTGCTATATACAAATCTATACACAGGTGCTGTACAGTGTTCCAAAAAAAAACAAATAGGAACAAAAATAGCCAAAACAAAACCTAGCCGTGTCTCGGCACTAACTAAACAATATTTACAGATCCTAACTACCAGGCTGAGCAAGCCTACAGCTTGTCAGCTTCCACATACCTTTTTGCTCTCCTACACAGAAGTTGTCTGAGTATCCCAGGCCAAGAGCAAAGGCTGTCTTGCTCAGGTGAGCTTAAATTAGCCTAGGGGAGAGGACCAAGACCTGAACTGGACCATGGATCAGAAATCCCTGAACCTGTATGAGAGGAGCCTGGGAGATGTATAAACCCCGAACAGGACTTTTCCTGGCTCTCTCTGGGACGCTCTGCTCAGAGGCGGCTCCAGGCTTTGTGACGCCTTTGGCAAAACTTACACATGAGGCCCCACGGACTGGGACGCTCCGTGATGAGGCAGTTATTCCTCAGGCTGCGGGCAGTATCTGATTTGTCCGTCAGCTCCTACGCCACAGAGTCCCAGTGGGGGTAGGCGGAGCCGCCGGCGTCAACTTCAGTGATTGAGAACAGGCAAATTAGGCGGCTGCGAGGCCCCTGTGAGTGCGAGGCCTTAGGCAACCGCCTAATTTGCCTAATTAGAGAGCCGCCTCTGGCTCTGCTACATATCCCCCCCCTTGTTTCAACCCCAGGGTTGGAACACCTGTAGCCCAACAGGAGTGAACACGGGACAGGGCATCTACATTCCCCATCTCAACACCTGGCCTGTGTTTTACAGTGAATGAGTAATCCTGTAGGGCCAAAAACCACCGGTTCACCCGTCTATTAGTCTCCTTCTTTTGGGCCATCCATTTCAGAGGAGCATGGTTAGTTATTAACTCAAACTGGCGTCCTAACAAATAGTACCTAAGTGCATCCACGGTCCACTTTATGGCTAAACACTCCTTTTCAATGACTGCATACCTTTGCTCATGGTCATTGAGCTTTCTGCTTAGGTACACCACAGGGTGTTCTTCCCCATTGTGTACCTGTGATAGTACTGCCCCGATACCAACATCAGACGCATCCGTCTGAACCAAAAAATCTTTGGAGAAATCGGGGGAGTACAGTACTGGTTGTGCACAAAGAGCCTTCTTCAGGACTTGGAAAGATTCCTCTGCTACTGATGACCATTTCACCATTACAGAGTCTTTCCCTTTCGTAAGGTCTGTCAGAGGGGCAGCTATAGTTGCAAAATTTGGGATAAATCTTCTATAATACCCCGCAATGCCAAGAAAGGCCCTGACCTGCTTCTTGTTTGCAGGACGTGGCCATTCCTGGATGGCTTCTATTTTATTCACTTGAGGTTTTATGACACCACGCCCAATAGTGTAACCCAAATACTTGGCTTCCTCTAGACCAATGGCACATTTTTTTGGATTTGCTGTAAAACCTTCTTTGAAGAGGGAATCGAGGACAGCCTGGACACGGGGCAAGTGAGACTCCCAGTCAGTGCTATGTACCACTATGTCATCTAGATATGCTGCTGCATATTGTCGGTGGGGTCTTAGAGTCCTGTCCATGGCCCTCTGAAATGTGTCAGGGGCATTTTGCAACCCAAAAGGCATTTTTTGAAAGGAACCCTCCGGGGTCACAAATGCAGTCTTCTCTTTGGCGCTACCAGTCAGGGGTATTTTCCAATAACCTTTTGTCAAGTCCAAAGTGGTCAGATAGCGAGCCTTGCCAAGTCGGCTTATAAGTTCGTCCACTCTGGGCATTGGGTACGTGTCAAACTTTGTCACTGCATTAAGCTTCCTGAAGTCATTACAGAACCTCCAAGTGCCATCCGGTTTTGGGACTAACACGATGGGGCTAGACCAGTCACCATTGGATTCCTCAATGACATCTAGCTCCAACATTCTTTTAACTTCCTCGCTGATGTCCTTTCTCCTCGCTTCAGGAATTCGGTATGGTTTGAGCTTGACACGGACCCCAGGTTCAGTAACAATATCATGCTGAACTGCTGAAGTCGTGCCAGGTAACTCTGAAAATTTCTCTCTATTTCTTATCAGGAATTCTCTAGTTTCCTGCTTTTGAGAATATGACAGGGTGTCTGGAATCGTGACCGCAGGGATCAGAGGGGACTCAGTACCCTTGGGCTTTACCGGGAGGGACCTCGCAGTTAATGCCAGTCTATCCTTCCAGGGCTTTAACAGGTTTATGTGGTAAATCTGTTCGGGCTTCCTTTTTCCTGGTTGATATATTTTGTAATTGACCTCCCCAAATCTTTCAATTACTTCAAAGGGACCCTGCCACTTAGCCAGGAACTTGCTCTCAACAGTGGGAACTAACACCAGGACCCTATCACCAGGTGAGAAAACACGGAGTTGGGCCCCCCTGTTGTATATCCTCTGTTGAGTTGTTTGAGCCTGCAGTAAGTGTTCTTTTACCATCGGCATGATTGCTGCAATCCTGTCCTGCATTTGAGCGATATGCTCAATGACACTTTTATGGGGTGTCTGCTCCCCCTCCCAAGTTTCTTTGGCTATGTCCAAGAGTCCCCGAGGGTGTCTCCCATAAAGCAACTCAAAGGGAGAGTACCCCGTGGAGGACTGGGGAACCTCCCTGATGGCAAACATCAAGTATGGTATCAGGAAGTCCCAGTTTTTCCCATCCTTGTCAACAACCTTTTTTAACATGCTCTTTAATGTTTTATTGAAGCGTTCCACCAATCCATTCGTTTGAGGATGGTACACCGAGGTTCGCAATTGTGTCACCTTAAATAACTTGCACAGCTCTCTAGTTATTCATGACATACATGGGGTGCCCTGGTCTGTAAGGACTTCTTTAGGGATTCCAACACGACTGAACACCATAAACAGCTCTTTGGCAATGTTTTTAGCAGACGCGGTGTGTAAGGGAATGGCCTCTGGGTAACAGGTAGCATAATCCATGATTACGAGGATATGCTGATGACCTCGGGCAGACTTGGGGAGTGGACCCACAAGGTCCATGGCAATCCTCTCAAAGGGCACTTCAATAATGGGCAAGGGCACTAAAGGACTTCGGAAGTGGGGTAGTGGGGCTGACATCTGACACACAGGACAGGATTGACAATAATTCTCAATATCCTTCTGTATCCCGGGCCAATAAAACCTGCGCAACACCATTTCAGTAGTTTTCTCAACCCCTAAATGACCTCCTAGCAAGTGCCCATGGGCAAGTTCCAACACCACCCATCTGTATGACTTAGGGACCACCAACTGTTCAACCACTTCATCATTTTTTTTACATACACGATACATTAAATCCTCATTGCTGCTGAAATAAGGAAAACAGAGCCTGTCCCCTGATTCGACAGGTACATCATTAATCACCATTACATTTTCCCAGGCCCTGGCAAGGGTTGGGTCTTTTCTCTGCTCGGTACCAAAATTTTCCTTGTGTACATTAAGGTCAGCAAACTCCAATGTAGGCTCAGATTCAGCAGATGGATGTCCAGCTCCACTGGTTGTGGGGACCTCCTCAGGCTCCTCCAGCTCTCCTGCCATAACTGAGAAAGAAAAACCCGGGGAGCACTGAGAAGATTCCCCTGAACCCACATTGTCAGTAGCGGCCAGGAGGTCTGGCTCTGTTACTGAGTCAGCTACTGCGACCGGGTCGGGACGATCCCACAGTTCCCCAAACTTATGGAAGTCCCTACCAACGATGGCCTCGTGCACCAAGTGGGGCACAAGTCCGACCGGATGGGTCTCCTTACCTAAGCCAGTTTTAAACTGAACAGTGGCTATAGGATACTCGCGGTTATCCCCATGTATACAGATCACAGCAACTTTTTTAGCATGCAAATTCACAGTTTCAACCATCTCAGCTGTAACCAAAGTCACTAGACTTCCAGAGTCCAGCAAGGCCGTAATAGGCTTATTATTAACAGTCATTTGGCACATGTGTTTTCCCATACTTGGTGCTGCAGCGCATGAAACAGCAACAAACATAGACTGCCTTCTAATAGATAGATTACACTGCATTGGTTCATCTGTCAATGGACAGTTTGCTGCAACATGTCCCAGTTCTTGGCAACGAAAACACCTGATGTTTCCCCAGCTTGGTTTGCTGACAGGCAGTAGCTTCCCTTGTTTGGGACGCCAAACTTCAGTCCTGGCACCAAAAATCCTCCCCCCTATTTCCTTGCCATGCTTACCACCCACTTCCCCTGGAACAGTCTTACCGGTTGCCTGGGGAGACCGTGGCTTTGGGCGGAAAGTCCGTGCGGCTGTAGGGGAGGTGACCAAGTTCTCTGCAGCAAAGTACCTTTCAACAAGTTCCACGAGGTTGTCCGCCGAGTTGGGGTCTCCTTGACTCACCCACTTCTGCAGAGGAACTGGTAATGACCTCAGGAACTGGTCCATGACCAAACGCTCCACTATTTGTGGCCCAGACAGGGACTCCGGCTGTAGCTATTTTCTCACCAAGTGAATTAGGTCGTAAATCTGTGATCTTGGGGGCCTCTCGTCTTGGAAGAACCAGCTGTGGACCCGCTGTGCTCGAACTGCCAAGGTGACACCAAGTCGCGCCAGGATTTCCTGCTTGACCTTTTCAAGGGGGCGACCAGTCCTGCCCACTCGGTTTTGGGCCAACCTTCCCTCTCAGCAGTCCGCTCAAACGTTAAGAGAAAGGCCTCTGGATCATCATCTGCAGTCATCTTGGAAAGAAAGTGACCCACATGGATGGCTGAGGGCTTGTCTCCAACAACATTAACTTTAGCAGGTGACCACTGTGCTAGCGTCTCCACAACCGCAGCCAGGGTTTTCCAATCCTCTTTTGCATCAGTGGCTAGCTGTTCAAACAGCCTCTGCGATAGCTCCTGTACAGCACCATTCTGTTGGCACAGCGCCTTGGTTTGCTCCTGTGAGATAGCGTTTGTTTGCTGCTGTGTAGCGTTTGCTTGATGCAGTGCAGCGTTTGCTTGTTGCTGTGCAGCATTGGATTGTTGCTGTGCAGCATTGGATATCACCTATTGTTTTAGGATTTCCTCCATGTTTAGTCACTCTAGGTACTGGCCTTTTAAGTAGTAACTTATTACCACTGGTCGCAGTCTCCACCATATGTAACCTGGGGGACAGCTGGCAGGTACAAAGCTCCCTGGGATGAGCAGTCTTTCAGGCACAGATACCAAATCCAGTGAAATAGTGACAAACAGTGCAGTGTTTATTTGTGATATATACAAGTCTATATACAGGTGCTGTACAGTGTTCCAAAAAAAACAAATAGGAACAAAAATAGCCAAAACAAAACCTAGCCGTATCTCGGCACTAACTAAACAATATTTACAGATCCTAACTACCAGGCTGAGCAAGCCTACAGCTTGCACATACCTTTTTGCTCTCCTACACAGAAGTTGTCTGAGTATCCCAGGCCAAGAGCAAAGGCTGTCTTGCTCAGGTGAGCTTAAATTAGCCTGGGGGAGAGGACCAAGACCTGAACTGGACCATGGATCAGAGATCCCTGAACCTGTATGAGAGGAGCCTGGGAGATGTATAAACTCCGAACAGGACTTTTCCTGGCTCTCTCTGAGACGCTCTGCTACAATATACATACACAGTGGGTGTAGGAAGGAATCACTTCCTTTAAAATAATCAAATTTTGTTGCTTGGCAGCCTGGAATGATATCCAGCTGTATCATAAAATCCAAGTGAAAGATATAACACCAACATGTCAGATAAAAATTAAAAAAAATAAAAACAGTATCACTGAGTTGGAAAAAGGATCACCTCCTTCTGTCAGTATTGTGTTGAAACACCTTTTGCTTTTATTACAGCCTTTAGTCTGTTGGGGATATGTCTCTACTAACTTTGCACATCTAAACTTTGCAATATTTGCCCACTCTTCTTTGCAGACCTGCTCAAGTTCAGTTAAATTTGATGATGAGCGTTTGTGGACAGCAGTCTTCAAGTCATTCCACAGATTTCCAATGGGGTTTAAGTCTGAGCTCTGACTAGGCCACGAAAGGGCATTAGTCTTTTCCTCCTTCAAACATTGTGTGGTCATTTTTGCTGTGTGCTTTGGGTCATTGTCATGCTGAAAGGTAAACCTTTTTCCCATTGACAACTTTCTGGCAGAGGGCAGCAGATTTTCATCAAGAATTTGACAATATTTTTCCCCATCCATTTTTCTTCTATCCTGACAAGCACTCCAGCACCTGCTGCAGAGAAACACCCCCATAATAGGATATTACCACCTCCATGCTTTACTGTAGGAATGGAGTTATTTGGATGGTAAGCTTTGGATTTCCGCCAGACATAATGTTTGGTGTTGAGGGCAAATAATTCAATATTAGTCTCATCTTCCCATAACACCATTTTTAACGTGGCCTCAGAATCTTCAAGGTGCGTTTTGGCAAAGCTCAGTCAAGACTGCATGTGGCCTTTCTTGAGGAGTGGCTTTTTTTGTGCAAGCTTCCCATACAACCCACATTTGTGGAGAAATTGTTATATTGTTGTCACATGCACACAATGACCACTCTGTCATAAATTACTGTAGCTGCTTCAGAGTCACTGTAGGCCTCACTGATCAGTTCCCTCCTGGCACTGTCATCCAGTTTGGAGCAACGTCCTGATCCAGGGAGGGTCTGTATTTTACCAAATACCTTCCACTTCTTAATAATAGACTTCACTTTGCTTCTAGGCATTGATAAATCCTGTAATTTTTTTGTATCCATCTCCTGACTTGTGCCTGTCCACAACTTTATCCCGGAGATATTTTGACAGTGCTTTGCCACCCATAGTTGATTGTTTGCTTTAGTTGCACTACAGGGACTGAAAAGCTCTAGGAAAGCTCTCTTTGCATGTTGAGCTAATCAAAATGAGCACAGATGGTCTCAGCTGAAAGTCAAATGGCTTTGTGTGCCATCAGAAAGGTGATTAGCTACACCTGATTGAGTTTACAAGTCATTTTTTGGAAGGGGTAATAGTTTTTCCAACTCAGCAATCCTGTTTTTCATTTTTTTTTCAATTCTGACATGTTGGTGTTACATATTTCACTTGGATGTTAAAAGTGAAAGTTTTTAAAAGTAAATACAGCTGGATAAAACAAAAATGGTGTCTGTCTTCATTACAGTCTGCAAAGTAAACAAAATGTAATTATTTTAAAGGGGGTGATTCTGTTCTTTATCCAACTTATGCAAAATATTGCAATATATTATCACTCCACACTTCACTATTGTGCTCTTCTTCAAACACTAACGTGCCCAAACAGGTGTTCCCTCACCTGTATTGATGGATCACAGCATAATATAGGAGGTCAAGCCAATCTTTTTAGTGTTAGAATAGCTTCCCCTAGGACTCTAGCTTCATAGAGATTTTTTTAAAACCACACTAAATTCCATAGGTTTTCTCCATGCTTACAAGTCAGTTCCATAATACCAAAAAACCCATGTAAAAAACAAAAGCCTCATAGTGCTCACTGGATGTTTTATTGTAAATGTAGCAAAGGATTTGCACTTACAGCTTTAAACATGGAAAAGCATGTGAACACAAGCGCTTCATACAGATGGAGCAGAGGTGTAATAAATGCAGTCACACTGTCAGTCTGTCAGACCGAGTGCAATGACATCACTCACAAGCCAAGGTTCTGGCTTCAAATCTATTGAAGCCTGTCTGTGTCTATTGCTGTCTGTGTCCCCACTGGGGAGACCCTTTTTGTCTTGGTGATTATTTTCAGGGGGTCAGAAAGTAATTTTCAACTGTCACTGGTACTGGAGGTTAGGGAAAATCTTTCCATGAGAACATCTGCTCCACTGACAACTAACAGTGAATTTTCTTTTACTTTGGGGAGATTTCATGGTATAGTAACCTAACCTCTGTAGTTGTGTCAGGGCTGGGCTCAGCCCTTCCTTCTCTGAGCTGGTCACTCAGCTGTTGGCTAATTGCCAGCTCCTATCTCTCCACAGTTACTCAGCTGTTGCTGATATCCTGCTTGTCAGTCCTGCCTACTTAAGCCGTTCAGTCCAGAGGAGCTCTGCCTTCACCTTAGTCAACATCACAGAGACACTCTCCTGCGTTCCTGTTAAAAGACTTGCTTGGCTGACATCCCTTCTGGCTCCAGATCCTGCTTGCTGTTTTACTACGATCATCTCCGGCTCCCTGACGTTTGGCTTGTCTGACTATCCGTTCCAGTTCCTGAACTCTGGCTATGTTATGACTACGTTTGTTCTATTTGCTTTTATTATTAAACAAGTGTGATTTAACTGTACTCCTGTCTCACGCTGGCTTCATGGTTTCTGACAAGTTGCTAAATAACACGTTACTTACGTAGTTGCCACAGACAATATAAATATTTATAAATAATCCTTTTTTTTTTAGTCTCAGGGTTCATTCACATGGAACGCTTTACTACGGGATCCATGCAGGTCCGTACCTTCCTGGCACAGGGATGCACAGGTGTTGCATGCATCCCTGTGCCGGACTCCTATTCATTTCTATTGGGATATGCTGCTACATGGGCACAGCCATCGAGTCCTAAAATGACATGCAAGTGTCACCCGTACGTCATATTAGAAAATAGCAGCTGTGGCTGTGCAACCACATGTCCTAATAGAAATTAATAAGATGCCAGAACAAGGACGCAAGCAGCATTTTTGCAACCCTGTGCCAGGAAGACACGGACCTGCACAGGGCCCATAGTAAAGCCCCCCCATGTGAGAGAACCCTAATACACATCAGTTTGCCTTAATAACAATCCTACTAAGAGCCTCCCCAGTATTTTTCAGGCCTCTGTTCCTATATTTTAAACTTCCTTTCTACACTCACACCTCTACCGTATCTATGGATGGAATCATGGTTGCCACCCAGGATAGCCTTCAAAAATGTCTTTTTATCATCAATAACTATAGGATTCCAGTTCAGCTCATATAAAGGGACAAGGACAATGTATTTCTGGCAGAATCAATGGATATTTTTCTGTAGTTACTGTTCTCAGCCTAAAAATTAAACTATGCAGCTACCACATCTTGAAAATGCAATATATTATATTTTTGTTTTTAGTCATGCTTTAAACATTAATTTGAAGCAGTTTTAATTAGTGATGGTCCCGATTTTGGAGTCGAGTTTAACTTGAACATTGGGTGTTCGTTTGTTCGTAGAACAAATGAACATATGGGGTGCTTGCTGGATGTTCTCCCGCCGTGGAGCGCCCCATGAAGCACTGCAAGATCACAGTGCATTGACAGCTGCTGATTGGCCAAAGCATGCACCTGACCTGTATGCTTTGGCCAATCACAGCACGATGTGCTGTGAGAGCCATCATTGGGCAAAAGCAGAGTGTCTTTGGCCAATCATGGCTCAGGGGCTAAGTCCAACCTCAACACTATATAAGGCTGCTGCTTATACGGTGGCCTTATATAGTGAATGAATGAAGATTAGGCAGGTAGTTACTGTGGTGTGCAGTCAGTCAGTGTAGAATATATAATACAGTTCAGAGTATATAGTGCATTCAGTGTAGTGTATATAATACAGTTCAGAGTATATAGTGCAGTCAGTGTAGTGTATATAATACAGTGCAGAGTATATAGTGCAGTCAGTGTAGTATATATATAATATCACGCAGAGTATATAGTGCAATCAGTGTAGTAAATATAATACAGTGCAGAGTGTATAGTGCAGTCAGTGTAGTATATATAATACAGTGGAGAGTATATAGTGCATTCAGTGTAGTATATTAAATACAGTGGAGAGTATTAAGTACAGTCAGTGTAGTATAGATAATACAGTGGAGAGTATATAGTGCAGTCAGTGTCGTATATACAGTGGGTACAAAAGTATTCAGACCCCCTTAAATTTTTCACTCTTTGTTATATTGCAGCCATTTGCTAAAATCATTTAAGTTAATTTTTTTCCTTGTAAATGTATACACAGCACCCCATATTGACAGAAAAACACAGAATTGTTGACATTTTTGTAGATTTATTAAAAAAGAAAAACAGAAATATCACATGGTCCTAAGTATTCAGACCCATTGCTCAGGATTTAGTATAAGTACCCTTTTGATCTAATACAGCCATGAGTCTTTTTGGGAAAGATGCAACAAGTTTTTCACACCTGAATTTGGGGGTCCTCTGCCATTCCTCCTTGCAGATCCTCTCCAGTTCTGTCAGGTTGCATGGTAAACGTTGGTGGACAGCCATTTTTAGGTCTCTCCAGAGATGCTCAATTGGGTTTAAGTCAAGGCTCTGGCTGGGCCATTCAAGAACAGTCACGGAGTTGTTGTGAAGCCACTCCTTTGTTATTTTAGCTGTGTGCTTAGGGTCATTGTCTTGTTGGAAGGTAAACCTCAGTCTGAGGTCCTGAGCACTCTGGAGAAGGTTTTCACCAGGATATCCCTGTACTTGGCCGCATTCATCTTTCCCTCGATTGCAACCAGTCGTCCTGTCCCTGCAGCTGAAAAACACCCCCACAGCATGACGCTACCACTACCATGCTTCACTGTTTGGACTGTATTGGACAGGTGATGAGCAGTGCCTGGTTTTATCCACACATACCGCTTAGAATTAAGGCCAAAAAGTTCTAGCTTGGTTTCATCAGACCAGAGAATCTTATTTCTCACCATCTTGGAGTCCTTCAGGTGTTTTTTAGCAAACTCCATGCGGGCTTTCATGTGTCTTGCACTGAGAAGAGGCTTCTGTCGGGCCACTCTGCCATAAAACCCCGACTGGTGGAGGGCTGCAGTGATGGTTGACTCTCTACAACTTTCTCCCATCTCCCGACTGCATCTCTGGAGCTCAGCCACAGTGATCTTTGGGTTCTTCTTTACCTCTCTCACCAAGGCCCTTCTCCCCCGATAGCTCAGTTTGGCCGGACGGCCAGCTCTAGAAAGGGGTCTGGTCGTCCCAAACATCTTCCATTTAAGGATTATGGAGGCCACTGTGCTCTTAGGAACCTTAAGTGCAGCAGAAATTTTTTTGTAACCTTGGCCAGATCTGTGCCTTGCCACAATTCTGTCTCTGAGCTCTTCAGGCAGTTCCTTTGACCTCATGATTCTCATTTGCTCTAACATGCACTGTGAGCTGTAAGGTATTATATAGACAGGTGTGTGGCTTTCCTAATCAAGTCTAATCAGTATAATCAAACACACCTGGACTCAAATGAAGGTGTAGAACCATCTCAAGGATGATCAGAAGAAATGGACAGCACCTGAGTTAAATATATGAGTGTCACAGCAAAGGGTCTGAATACTTAGGACCATGTGATATTTCCGTTTTTCTTTTTTAATAAATCTGCAAAAATGTCAACAATTCTGTATTTTTTTGTCAATATTGGGTGCTGTGTGTACATTAATGAGGAAAAAAAATAACTTAAATGATTTTAGCAAATGGCTGCAATATAACAAAGAATGAAAAATTTAAGGGGGTCTGAATACTTTCCGTCCCCACTGTATAATGCAGTGGAGAGTATATAACACCAGGTCCCCATGTTAATGGGGACAAGGGCCTCTTCCTGACAACCCTGGCTGGTGGTTGTTGGGGTCTGCAGGCGGTGGGCTTATCAGAATCTGGAAGGGCTTATCAGAATCTGGAAGTTCCCTTTGACAAGGGGCCCCCCAGATCCCGCCTCCCCCCATGTGAACATTGTACCCCTACCCATTCACCAAAAAAAGTGTCAAAAAGTAAAAACCACAAGAGACAGTTTTTAACAATTCCTTTATTAAAAAATAAACAAAAGTGTCCCACAATGTACATCCATCTTCAATCACGCCGCCCAACAGACCCGAAAAATAGAAAAAACTAAAAAAGCTCTGCCTCATTGGAAGGACTCTCAGTGACAGCTGTCTCTTCACTTTGACAGCTGTTATATAGGCAAGGGCGGGGCCACCCAGTGACATAACTGAGTGAATCACCCCCTTCTGACATCATCTGATGTCAGAAGGGGGTGGGGTCATCAAGTTACGTCAGTGGGTTGCCCCGCCCTTGCCTATATAAGAGCTGTCAAAGCCAAGAGACAGCAGTTGGTGGGAGGCCTCCCATGGAGGCGGAGCTTTTTTAGTTTTTTCTATTTTTTGGGTCCATCGGGTGGCGTGATTGAAGATGGATGTACATAGCGGGACACTTTTTTTTTAATAAAGGGATTGTCAAAAACTGTCTCTTTTACTTTTTGACACTTTTTTTTGGTGAATGGGTAGGGGTACAATGTACCCGATACCCATTCATACAGGTGGGGGGCACGATCTGGGGGCCCTCTTGTTAAAGGAGGGCTTCCGGATTCCGTTAAGCCCCCCATCTGCAGACCCCGACAACCACTGGCCAGGGCTGTCAGGCAGAGGCCCTTGTTCCCATTAACATGGGGACAAGGTGCTTTGGGGTGCGGGTGCAGAGCACCTTGCCAAAGCACTCTCCCACCCATGTGCATGTGGCCTGGTATGGTTCAGGAGGGGGTGCTCATTCACCCCACCCTATCCTGACCTGCCAGGCTGCCTGCTCAGATAAGGGTCTGGTAAAGATTTTGGGGGGACCCCATGCCAATTTTTTTTAACTTTGGAGTGGTGTTCCCCTTAAAACCCATACCAGGCCCTAGGGATGTTGGATTCCAGCATCTATATTGCCGGGATCCAGCAATACATTACAGCTGTGAGCAAGATTAAATTACATTTTTTCCTTTAAAAATGTCATTATTGCTGCAGCATGTTCTACACATCGCACATATGAACCACTTTGCAGACAGACTAAAGAGACCCCCAGGCACGATATTTAAAGGAATATTTAATTTTTAGGCATCATTAAAATCACTGCTCCTGAAAAAATTATAATTTTAAAAACTTTTTTTTGCATTGATACATGTCCCCTGGGGCAGTACCCGGGTCCCCATACACTTTTTATGGCAATAACTTGCATATAAGCCTTTGAAATAAGGACTTTTGATTTTTGATGTTCGTGCACCATAATCTTTAATAGGGTTCCCTTGTTCGCTAGAACTTTTTTCCTGTTGGAGGTGTTCTGGTGCGAACCAGGGGGTGTTCAGCCCATTCCTAGTTACAATGTAAAACCAAATAAAATTCTATCACTTACACCCTTTTTAATTTGTTGAATATACAGTTCAAAACATACAGTATGTTATACTTTTCAGTAAGTGCAATAAACACCTATTGATCTGACAGAAATTTCATAACATTGGGTGGCAAAAACGAATGCAGACACTGGTAATCTACAATATATTACACTTTTTATTTATTATTTAGATATATATAAACCTTAATAATTCTAAACATTTTGGAAGAGCTATAAATTAGACATTCTCTGACTAAGTAAAGTTTGTTTGAAAGGACAGGTACCAAGAGAATGGGAGGCTTACAACTCACCAACCACATGAGATGGAGGGCACTGCTCCTGCTCCGAACCTCTTGCTCACATGACATACTGTTTAACATCAGATAGAAATCCATATTTGAGAAAAAGTTACATTTTCGTTTACGATGATCTGAAATACATTTTTTGTTTTTTCAATTTTTACAATTTGACCTGGCTAAGCCATTTTTTGTCAATGAATAGTGATGTATATTGTATTACATATAGAAAACATAGAAATCTCTGTCTAAGATGAATTGCTGATCTTTCTATATAAACTTTGTGACTTCTAAACTGAGCTTCAAAATATTTTGTCAGCGCGGCTGCATAATGCTGATGGATAACCTTTTCTGAGGCTGACTATGAGCTACACAATGTGTAATACATGAGGCGCGCCATTAACCTTTGTCACACTGCAGCTTAAAAGGTCATTAAAACCAAAGGACAGGCCATTACCCCCTGCGTGGCTGCATCAATTGACTGACTGAAAGAGCAAAAGTATGTGAGAGAGACGAGAGAGAAAAGCATGTGAGGCTGTCAGCAAAACATCGGTAATTATAAAAAGGACTCGTTTTCTTCTGCTGGTGATCATCAAATGCTTATCTGTAAAAGAACCACATTAATGTTCCCCTGACAAGGACATCTAGTGCAAACTGTAATGTTTTCAGGCAATTGCTTAGATTCCTTGACAATGTCATCACCAAAAACAAAATGCTACTACAGGAGATACATAAAACCCTTTAATATGCACATTAGTTTTAGGGAAAATTTTTTAAAGTGGAACTATGGGTATTTAACCCCTACCATCTGCCTCCTCCCACATCCCAAAGCCCCTCTGTATTTTTTATTTAAAAATAAAACCCTATACTGTACATACTTTTTTCCTGGAGCGCTCTAGGCTGTTCATGTGATGTGACAGCAGAATCCTTCTCTATTGCCAACAGTGGGGTCAAGCATTGTGAGTTCCACTCAGTCCTGGAGTACTGTGAGCCCAGCCTGCGTGATGATATGCCTCCTAGAGGGCATGTAAACAGCAGGCTGGGCTCACAGGAAATAACCAAAGTGGCATGACCATCCTCCTGCCCAAAGAGGACTGTTGCCGCTGAACCAAAGAAGACTGACAGCACGGCAACAAGGATAAGATAGATCGAATTTGGACTTTTTTTTAACACAGAATGGAGGCGCTAAAAATAAAGAGAAACAACTGGCATTTCACCTTGATTTCTGACTTGTCCAATTTCCATTTACCATGGTGATGTCATAGTGCGTATATAATAAAATATCAATATTAAAGAACCTTGATAAATATGTAAAAGGGTGATTTCATTAGGATAGCTACCAAAGTGTATGTACAGCCAAAATTATTTTTTTTGTGTTTGGATAGGGTAGAGAAGGATTAGAACTTTTGCCATGTGTTTTTTTTTGCTGTGTCCCATCATGTGTTATTCACCTTCTTGGTTTAACACATACAGTCAGGTCCATAAATATTGGGACATCAACACAATTCTAATCTTTTTGGCTCTATACACCACCACAATGGATTTGAAATCAAACAAACAAAATGTACTTTAACTGCAGACTTTCAGCTTTAATTTGAGGGTATTTACATCCCAATCATGTGAACGGTGTAGGAATTACAACAGTTTGTATATGTGCCTCCCACTTTTTAAGGGACCAAAAGTAATGGGACAGATTAACAATCATCCATCAAACTTTCAATTTTTAATACTTGGTTGCAAATCCTTTGCAGTCAATTACAGCCTGAAGTCTGGAATGCATAGACATTGCCAGAAGGTGGGTTTCATCCCTGGTGATGCTCTGCTAGGCCTCTACTGCAACTGTCTTCAGTTCCTGCTTGTTCTTGGGGCATTTTCCCTTCAGTTTTGTCTTCAGCAAGTGAAATGCATGCTCAATCGGATTCAGATCAGATGATTGACTTGGCCATTGCATAACATTCCACTTCTTTCCCTTAAAAAACTCTTTGGTTGCTTTCGCAGTATGCTTCGGGTCATTGTCCATCTGCACTGTGAAGCTCCGTCCAATGAGTTCCGAAGCATTTTGCTGAATATGAGCAGATAATATTGCCCAAAACACTTCAGAATTCATCCTGATGCTTTTGTCAGCAGTCACATCATTAATAAATACAAGAAAACCAGTTCCATTGGCAGCCATATATGCCCACGCCATGACACTACCACCACCATGCTTCACTGATGAGGTGGTATGCTTTGGATGATGAGCAGTTCCTTTCCTTCTCCATACTCTTCTCTTCCCATCACTCTGGTACAAGTTGATCTTGGTCTCATCTGTCCATAGGATGTTGTTCCAGAACTGTGAAGGCTTTTTTAGATGTTGTTTGGCAAACTCTAATCTGGCCTTCCTGTTTTTGAGGCTCACCAATGGTTTACATCTTGTGGTGAACCCTCTGTATTCACTTTGGTGAAGTCTTCTCTTGATTGTTGACTTTGACACACATATACCTACCTCCTGGAGAGTGTTCTTGATCTAGGCAACTGTTGTGAAGGGTGTTTTCTTCACCAGGGAAAGGATTCTTCGGTCATCCACCACAGTTGTTTTCTGTGGTCTTCCGGGTCTTTTGCTGTTGCTGAGCTTACTGGTGCATTCTTTCTTTTTAAGGATGTTCCAAACAGTTTATTTGGCCACACCTAATGTTTTTATCTATCTCTCTGATGTTTTTTTTTCAGCCTAATGATGGCTTGCTTCACTGATAGTGACAGCTTTTTGGATCTCATATTGAAAGTTGACAGCAACAAAATCCAAATGCAAATAGCACACTTAAAGTGAACTCTGGACCTTTTATCTGCGCCTTGTAAATGGGATAATGAGGGAATAACACACGCCAGGCCATGGAACAGCTGAGAAGCCAATTGTCCCATTACTTTTGGTCCCTTAAAAAGTGGGAGGCACATATACAAACTGTTGTAATTTCTACACCGTTCACCTGATTTGGATGTAAATACCCTCAAATTAAAGCTGAAAGTCTGCAGTTAAAGCACATCTTGTTAGTTTCATTTCAAATCCATTGTGGTGGTATATAGAGACAAAATGATTATAATTGTGTCGATGTCCCAATATTTATGGACCTGACTGTATATTAATTACAGTTACAAAGCATGGACATACTAAGAATTAGACCCCAAAACACATTATCCTACTCCTCCTGAGTATGGTGATACCCCATATGTGAGGCTTTTTTTACAGCCTAGCCACACAGAGGGGCCCAAACTCCAAGAAGCACCCTGGAGCACCAGGACAGTTGGAATTACACCCCAAAATTAATTCTGCTACTCCTCCTGAGTATGACATTCCACGGGTTCATACTCCAAATCCGAATCAGACAGTGAGAGCTGTCCGCTGCTCTCATCTGTTATGCTGAGGATTTGAAATGCCTTCTTGCTTGTGTCAAATTTCTTGGACATAGATGGCTCTGGTAACACCATACTGCTGTGACAGTGACACTGGGGCAGATGTGACTGAATTAGGGCACTGCCAATGGCTGCACTGGTGTGCTTAATCACTGATGAGGCTGAATTAGCATGGCTGATAAGGACACTGAGGAGGCTGCACTGGCATGGCTAATCAGGACACTGATTTGGCTGCATTGACATGGCTAATCAGGACATTGAGGAGGCTGCACTGGCATTGCTGCACTGGGGTGGCTGATCAGGACACTAATGAGGCTGCGCTGGTGTGGCTGCCTGGCATGACCGATCAGGGCTCTGATGTGGCTGCAGTGATGTGAATGTCTGGTGTGGCGATTAGGGCTCTGATGTGGTTGCACTATAAGTTTACTTACTGTGTAAAAATCACAGTATATAAACACACTCTGTGGTCCTACACAGATCAGCTCTCCTATCCTCACACACAGTCTCTGTGTAAGGAAAGAAGAGATGATAACCGACAAAGGAGTTGTGTATGTCTACACTGGGATAACTGTGATTGGACAGCTGATCACATAGTAATTGGGCCACTGTGATTGGCCCTTTACCCAGATCCAAGGCACACAGCGGGTACAGAGTGCTTCCATTGCATGCTTCAGGGAACGTGCAAGTGGCATGCACATGGGAGGATGTCCAGGAATGCCCTCCCAGAACTAGAAAGCTGTACTGATGCCAGAAATTGACTATATAGTGAGCAGCAAGTGCTTAAAGAAAAAAAAAAAAAACGCTTGCTGCATTTTTGGTGCAGTTTCCAACAGGCACATTTTCCACAGTGATGAACTGGCTTCTGCCGGACTGATTGCAGTACACACGGCCCGAATGTCGGATGGTTTCTATTGAACTGGTGATGCCGCCCGACAATTGGCATGTGTGTACTAGGCTTTAGAGTCAGCAATGGGGGAGGGGAATCTTAATACAACATTCTGGGCTATTTCAAAGTTAATAATCAATGTATTGTCAAACAAGAGCATGGAGAACATAGCACTGCCATGGGGAAAATTTACATTGCAAAAAGAATTTTAAAACTACTTTACAGTGGGAAGAGGGCCCTGCTTTTAATGCAACTTCAATAGTGACATGGGAAAAAAACTAGTAATTCAGGTAAATTTTAATTTACGCTGTATTCCAACATCACATATTTTTGATGTGTAATTGATATTTTAACATTTGTATTAAATATAGCATGGAGCACCCCAATTATATTTATCACAATTTGAATAAAAAGTAGCAGCCACAACAGATCTAAAAGCTATAGGAAAGTTTTTTTTTTAAATAATTTTTTAGTCCTAATATTTGTACTAATTGGCCAGGGGCACAATTTTAGTTCAATAATAAAATGTCATAAATAAATGTTAAAACAGAGTGCAGAGTGTTCAAAACTACAATCCCACACTCACCAGACACCCAATGATCGCTGTACCCACAATTATTCCCATACAATTTAGAAATTTAGACTTCAGACATGTCTTTGGTTAAAAGTGGATAGCCTCATATCAGTTTGCACACTAGAACAGACAGGAAAGAGAAAAAGACAAGGCAGGTTTTACCTTGCAGTAAAACTAACGCCGCGTACACACAAGCGGACTTTTCAGCATCAAAAGTCCAACGGTCTTTCCGACGGACTTTCGACGGACTTTTGAACAAACGGACTTGCCTACACACGATCACACCAAAGTCTGACCGCCTAGCATGTGGTGACATACACCAGGTCTGACGAGACTATAAAAAGGAAGTGTAATAGCTCGTGCGCCACCCATTGGGCCCCTTCTGTTAATTTCATGTTTATATCATGTTAGTAGAAGTTTGGTGAGAGACGATTCGCGCTTTTTCAGACTCGTGTTTTCAGATCGTTTAACTGCTGTTCAGTTTGTGCTTGTGAGGTTTGTATATGCATTTCAGTGCATGTAGTCAGTTCGCATTGATTTATCAGTGTGTTCTTGTCCACTCATTGCTGATTTTCAGTTCACAGGCCTTGCTGTTTTTCAGTACATTCTGTTAAGTGCGTTCTGACCAGCCAACCATTTTGGAGCCATGTTGCCTGTACATACTCATGGTAGAGCTCGTGCATTGTATGTGCTTGGTGCTGTAGTTCATTCTTCAGCCCAAGCCCAGTCCATGAACAGGGGGAGGAGGAGTTAATGGACGAAGAATTGGTTGCTCCAGCGTGACCAATTCTCTCACATACCTTTGCTCCGTGAGATCCGTGATAATAATCCTGAGGATTTCAGGTACTTTCTCAGGATGACAGACCCCGTTTTTCATAGTTTGTTGGCTTTGCTGACCCCTTATATCAGCAGGCAGGATACCTGCATGAGGCAAGTCATCACTCTGGAGCAGAGGCTAGTCGCCACCTTGCGGTACTTGGCGACAGGGAGAAGCCTGCAGTACCTCAAGTTCTCGACAGGCATCTCCCCCCGGGCTCTGGGGATCATTATCCCAGAGACCTTTTCTGCCATCATCCAGGTCCTGCAGAAGGACTATATTAAGGTAAGATTTTTTTCCATTAACATCACATTTTATTGTGTTTAATGTTTGCTAATGTAATGTATTTCTTTACTCAAACACTAATTACCATGATTGCAATAAAAATTTATCAATGGGCCATCAGTGGGGGTGAGGAATCTGATAAGTGGGCCTTATATTTTAGTCTTTAAATAATACTTAAAATTAATGTTATTCTGATGCTGGGCAAGATTGTTTTTTGTGTAATGTGCTTGCAATGTTATGCGCAAAAGTACTTATATTTTTTTTTCTTGTTTGACTCCCCAGTTTCCTTCAATGCCACAGGAATGGCAGACTGTGGCATTCCATTTTGCCACCCGTTGGGACTTTCCCAACTGTGGAGGGGTTATAGATGGGAAACACGTCCACATCGTGCCACCACCCCATTCGGGGTCATACTATTTTTATTATAAAGGGTTTCATAGTATTGTGCTAATCGTGGTGGTGTCGGCACAATATGAATTTCTGTATGTGGACATAGGGAAGAATGGAGAGAGGAGGGTTTTTAACTACCGGCTGGCCAGAGCGAGAAGAGTTATGGAGAATGCCTTCCGGAAAATGGCCAGCCGGTTCTGCCTGTTTCAGATAGCCATCCACATGGCGGACTACAAGCTTAATCACATTGTCCTAGCATGCTGCATCCTGCACAATTATTTACACAAACATTCAAGCAATTATCTTGCATCTGTTGGGCCTGAGGCAGGACTTACAGAGAATCTTCTGATGGGCATGGATACTGGCCGTACTGGCTTGGCCCCTCAAAGCGCCCGTCAAGTTCGGGATAAATATGTTGATTTTTTTACAGGTAGGGGGGCCATTGCAATGCCAGACCATCTTTAATTTTTCATAATAAAAAATAATGATCAGATAAAATTTAGAAATGTATTTATTGCTTGCCCTTCTTTTTGGCTGTCTCCTAAGGTTCTCCTAGTGCACTTGTAGTGCCAAGTGTATTTTCCTTTAGTAAATAAGCCCCATTGTCACTGAAAACACCAAATAACTTACAAAACTGGTATTGAGCATTGAAAGAAGAAGCCACACATTTTGTTGATTAAAACATAATTTTTAATCTGTGTACATTCACATGTGCGTTTAGGAATTTTTTTATTTTGAAAATATATATATATATTTTTTTAAAACAATATTTTTTTTTTGGTTTTTAAAAATATATATATTTTTTTTTACAAACAGGCATTATTGTTTTTTTTTCTATTATAAATACGCCTCATTTTTTTTTTTACAAACAGGCCTCTATTTTTTTTGTTTTTAACAAACAGGACTAAAATTTTTTAAAAGTCAAAGCCCAGAATGGAGTCAGCAAAAAAGGAAATGAAGAACATGATCAATGTTTTTTTGGGGAAAAAGGGATTAGATTCTCTTTAAAACATTGATCATGTTCTTCATTTCCTGCTGCATATTGTCCAGCCAATTATGCATTATGTTGAGGCTAGTGTGCATGGCATCAATATCCCCATTCCAGGCCATGATCTGCCCAATTAATCTTTGGGCGCTGTCTGTGGTAAATGGTTCCCCTTCTTTCACAACCAGCACATCACCTAAAAATGAGGAAAATAAAGTCTTTAAAAATATGCAGGCATACATAGATTACCAGAAGCTGGAGTGTCAGACACTCACCTGCTGGGGTGCACATGTCACCCACTTCCTCCACCCCTCCTTCGTCAACATCCTCAGAGGGGGCGCTGGTGCTTGGAACTGGTTCCGCCACTTCCCCTTCCACAACCAGAACATCACCTAAAATTGATGAAAAAAGATGTCTTTAGAAATATGCAGGCATACATAGATTACCAGAAGCTGGGGTGTCAGACACTCACCTGGTGGGGTGCCCATGTCACTCACTTCCTCCACCGCTCCTTCCTCTACATCCTTGGTGGGGCTTGGGCTTATTTCCCAATCCGGCAGGTGAGGTCGGGGGTCCCTGGGATCAGGTTGTCTGAGTCTTTTCTCCCCTATGAGAATGAAACAAAAGGTATACTTAGCACACAGATATTTGAGTCCAGGAATAGAAATATGAAACATTGTATTGAAGTGGTGTACAATTGTCTGTTTGGGCAGAGATCTAAGTTGAAGATATGATTAAAATTCTCTTTGAAACAAGCCGGAATACTTTTTTGGCCACATTTCACAGATAGAGACACCCCAGCAAGTATCCACTGGAGCACCTGTGTGGGTTACCCTAAAAAATGTATTCTGGTGTCCCACACTAGTGCTCCTGAGTCCAGATGTGTAAACAGCTGCTGAGTCTACTCTCCTTACAGTCCACTGAATGAAATTTGCTATTCATTCTAGTTTCAAAGACATCTAAACAACAATGTCCAAAACTTCTTTTAATAAGACAAATTTCCAAGACCAAAATGTTGTTTAAACGAAATACATAGTATATACTTGCTAACGATGTTTCCTACGAATGATGTTTCCTACGAACGATGTTTCCAACTAACGAATAACGATTAAAACTGTACAGTAAAGAAAAGTACATGGAGCAGCATGCAAGTTAATAATCAGAAAAGGAAATACACGACAAGTACTTACTTTTTTTTAAGAACTTTCTTCCTTCGTCTGTACTGATCCGGCTCCCTCAATTTAAAGTCAGACCATTGTTTCCTCAGCTGGTCTTTAGAGCGTGATATACCAAAATTATTATGCAGGGTCTTCACCACTTTGGACATTATTTTTGCCTTTCGTAAATTAGGCTGGGCGTACGCTCCATGCTTCCCATCGTAATCTTTTCTCTGCAAAATTGCTACCATTTCCACCATCTCTTCAAAGGCCATAATGGAGGCCTTAAATCTCCTCTTCCCATATCGGGACATTTTGGGCTCTGGGCTTTCCACGATACTGGAGTAATTAGTACACACCTGCTGTGTCTCCGCCATTGTTACTCCTACTGTGCACAGTAGAGAAAAGGGGCGTAGAATATTCGTCAAAACGAACGTCAGGGGCGGGCGACGCAGGTGGAGTTTCACACATGCGCAGTGTATATAAGGCTTAACCGCATGTGCTGTATGTGCAGAGCAAAGTGAAGTTTGCGGAGTAAAGTTACGAGCGTCCGAAACAAAGGTAAATTTTCTTTACTTTGTAGCAGCCCATACTGCTTTTAAAAAGTGATACTTATGTTTGGGATAAGATTATGAGAGTTTAGGCTGACATTAGTGTTTTTGTCTTGTGTATTGTCTTACAGCAAAAATGAATAACAAGTGCAAGGACCCTGAATTTCTGATACCATTTATTGAGAAGTACAGGGAGATGAGGAATCTGGGGAAGATCAAACACCCTCAATATTACATTAAACCAATAAGGAAGTCAACGCTGGAGAGGCTTCTGGCATTTGTGCAGACTTTCATCCCAGAAGCAACCCTGGAGATTTTGGAAAAGAAAATTGGGATCTTTGGAAATATGTATAAGAGGGAGCATAACAAGATCCAGACTTCCCTGAGATCAGGAGCATCAGCAGATGATGGGTATGTACCCAGGCTGTGGTACTTCGATAAACTACATTTTCTTGATGACCAGACAGAAGCCAGGGAATCACTTTCGACCCTTCCCTCCACCCTTCCCTGCATTCTTCCCTCCACCCCAGCGGAGGCTGATGAGGACCAACCTGGGACTTCCATCCTGGAAGAACCGGATGCGACCATCTGGAGCCAGGTATATTATTTTTAGACCTATTTAGTGTCCTAATATTAATGATGTTAACTAGATGTTCTAATTGATTACTCTTTAAAGATTTTATCCAAAAAAATATGTCTACATATCAATTGATAGTAGTGGCCAAAAATGTTTGTCACCAGCTTGAAAAAATGCTGGTGTCAGAATGATACTCTTTTATAAGTATTAACATTGAATTTGCAAGTCATGAGCTGAAAATTGTGTGTGATTGAGGAACCAAAAACTAAAACTATATCCCTTTTTTATACACAGGATGAGCTCAGTCAGGAGGAAGGTGTGGAAAGTGGCAGGCAGGAGGAGGCCGGGCCCAGTGACAGCCAGGAGGAGGCAGGGGTTAGTGTCAGCCAGGAGGTGGCCAGGCCCAGTAGGAGCCTCACACAATCGCAGGTGCCTCCCCTCCACCTTCATACGAAAAGGCCAGAAAGGAGACAGTGACAGAGGAGGCATCACTGCAACTCATAAGAGAAGCTACAAATTTCCTTAAGAGCCCTCCCGAAGCTGAAGAGGCCTATGGCTCCTATATAGCCAGCAGGTTGCTCAAAATGGAGAAGGGACAACGCCTCCTGTGTGAAAAACCTTTTTCTGATGTCCTTCACAAGGGGCTGCAGGGCGAGTTAACTGTCAATACCCAAATAAATGAGCAAGCCCCTCCTCCTGCCACAAGTGAACCACCAGAGCCACAGCTTCCAAGGAAGGCTGCAGGGCAGCGTGGAGGGAAGGCTGCAGGGGAGGGTGCAAGGCAGAGTGGAGGGAAGGCTGCAACAAAGAGAAGAAAGTGATGACCTGGCTTTAGTCTGGTCTGACAGAAGACGCAGGCTGGTGTAGTACCATAGCCTGGGGACATTTATGTCATCTGCTGCTGGTCTTGATCTCTGGGATTCCTGGACCAGATTGTGCTCCCTATTATATGGACTCCTCAAGATACCAAATTTTCTTTTCCACAGACTTGATGTGTGCCCTGGGGCCAAAAGGCTTCACAAATTCCAAAAGTTTCTCCAGCGTTTACTTCATCTTTATTTTGTTAACCAGAATAAATGGATATTTTATTTTCAGAAAATACTTGCCTATGTGTTTTTATTAAAATACATTTTTAAAAGACAATGTCAAATTAACAAGGGACAACAACCTCCTTGAGGTTCCAAAAAAAAAAAAATGTTCTTGTGGTAACTTTACAACAAAAAATATATATATACGGAGATCACTATAAAATAATTTTGTAACAATCCTAAAAAAAGATCTTGATGAAATAAAAAATAATAAAAGATGACTCGAAAAAAAAAAGTGTAAACATTAGTATGGAGATCGGGCTTTTAAAAAATACAATATCATTCATGAGAAGAAAGAGAAATAATCCAGAAATAAGTTTGTGAGAACTCTGTCTGAATATGATTCAACGATCACAGAATTTGCAGCATGAGGAATGTGCTAGCTGCAATACGAACACTAGTTTTACCAGACCGAGCGCTTCCGTGTCGTACTTGCTTCTGAGCATTTTTTGTCCTTCGGACTAGCATACAGACGAGCGGATTTTTCTAAAGTCCGTCAGACTTTCGACAGAAAAAGTCAGCTGAAGATCCGATGAAGCCAACACATGGTCGGATTGTCCGCCGGATTTGGTCCGTCGGACCAGTCCGGTCGAAAAGTTTGCTTGTGTGTACGCGGCATAAGAATGTATTTACCCGAGAAAGAGTAGGCACAAATATTGTTAGCAGCTGGACATTATGTAAGCAGCTTGGTTAAGCCGCAATTAAAAAGGGAAAGATGAGGTAGACATAAAATAGAATTGAACATCTAGGGTAGTAAATTATTAGAATATTATTAAAACTTTGGACACTTTTTAATTGGCTTATAGCTGTGGCCAATATGATTTTTATTATCTTAAGCAATTGTGTATATATATATATATATATATATATATATATATATATATATACACACACATATACACAAAATCCAAATTTATTTAAAAAAAAAAAAAATATATATATATATATATATATATATATATATATATATATATATATATATATACAAAGAGGTTTTGGCTTTCAATTCTTGTTGCAACAGCATGTAAAATGCATGAGGCAGCAGGACACAGAGGTGGAATATGAAAAAGACTATAGACAAGGCCTCCAGCTCAGACATTCACTTTGCAGAGGTGATGACTATAAGAAATACCACCTTGTAGGTGAGAGTAAAGAGTGTAATATCTCTATTAGGTTCAAAAGTCCATTTCTAAAGTGCAAAGAGATACAGATTAGGTCTTAACCAAGGAGTTAGAGGCCAAAAGTCTCTGGAACAAGGCAGAAACGGCAGAAACCTGACCTGAAAAAAAATGTTTTTTTCCTTATATGGTAAAGCAAACATGGATAGGAATGGCAAGGTTAGAGCTAAATGCCTACAATGGATCACAGAGGACCTTACTGAGGCAGTGGGTTCAGTGTTAAAGGTCTACAGTGCATTGGGTGGTGTCAAGTGCCTAATAAGTGACTGGAATGATGAGGCTAGCCTCTCTTATATCTCCAGCCCTGGCCCCACTGAAAGTGGAACAGAGGGTATCGCGGGATAGGAGGAACACAAGTGTCAACAAATGGTGATAGAAGAACTTGCATCTGAGGATGGAGTTCCAACGAAACTGGTGGACCATAAGGACAGGAACAGTAGCTGTGCTCAGGAATCCAGACAAGGTTAAAGAGGCCCTTCACTTTTGCTGCTTATCAGAGCTCTCAGCAGACATGAGGCAGGAGCACTCAGCGGGGTGCAGAGCAGGTACAGCAGACAACCAGGCAGGCACTCAAGCAGAACGGACAGCCAGGATCAGAGATTGAAGCGTGGTCACAGGAATAGCCAGGGTCATCAATAGATGGGCAGCAAGGTACCAAACCATAAGCAGAGCTAAAGTCAGGAACAGAGCCTGGGTCAGGAACTAAGTGACAAGTCAGAAGCAGGATCCAAGATCAGGCCAGGGGCAAGCCAGGTCAGCAACAAGGGAAACACACAGGATGAGCGCGGGATGCAGGGAACTGCTGAAAGACTAGTCAGCACTCAGCACCTAAGCAAGGGCAGAAGCACCCTTAACCACTTCCCATCTGGCCTAGAACAGAAACGAAGAAAAACTGTTTTCAAAAAAATAAATTTTGGTCTTTTTTAGTTTGTTAATAAATTAATAAATAAAAAACCCTGTAAAAAAATTTAGTTTGGGTACAGCGTTGTATGACTGCACAATTGTCATTCAAAGTGTGACAGCGCTGAAAGCTGAAAATTGTCCTGGGCAGGAAGGGCTGTGTATTGAAGTGGTTAAATAGGCTGTTTGACATCAATGCGCACTATGGGCACATTTGGGTGTGCGCACATTCCTGCGTGCCAGACGTCTCACAGGAATTCTCTGACAGGTGGACAGAACCTATTAAAAAAATGGCCAGCAGTAGGACACTTTTAATCAGGGAGAACTGTCTTAAATTTACTATAAATACAGACAGACGTTTTACTACAATAATTAAGATACTTCAGAGGATACAGCAGTGTAAAACTAACCAGCAGCAGGACAGATTTAATCAAGGAAGCTAGGCTTAACCAGTGTATGCCTAGCTTTAATTTTATTTATGCGGATAGGGTGTGTGTTGAATGTGAATGATATTTTGTGGGGTGGTTTAGTTGCCACTGTTCTTGAACTTTGATTTTTTTTTTTTAACCAGTTGCCGACTGCCGCACGCCGATTTACGTCAGCAGAATGGCACAGATGGACAAATGGGTGTACCTGTACGTCCCTCCCTCCCCGTGGGCAAGGGGGCGCAATCGCGCCCCCCTGTGCCTGCGGTGGTCGGATTCGTTAGAGGACCGATCAGTCCTCAGGTCCTGGCCAATGTTTTATGGCCTGGAACTGCTGACCGGTCCTAACGAATGAAATCCTTCCCCTGTCTGTGTAAGTGTAAACACAGACAGGAGGAAGTGATGTCATCTCTCCTCATGGAGTCTTTTCGATTCCAGTGAGAGGAGAGAGGACATCTTACTGTGAGTTGCACAACATTACACTGACACCAGTACACACAGGTACACTTGTCACCCCCCGATCCCCCCCCCCCCCCAATTCACTCCCTGTCACTGTGTCACCAATTGCAGTTTTCAGATTTTTCACTTATCACTGCATTGGTGTCATTTGTGACTGTAATAAGTGTTAGGGCAGTTAGTAGTAGACCCCATTAGGTCTAGGGTACCCCCTAAACCCCCCTAATAAAGGTTTAACCCCTGGATCGCCCCGCAGTTAACCCTTTCACCATCTGTCGCAGGTGTCACTAATAGATCTTTTTTCTGAAAGCCGTATTTGTGTCACGGGTGACGCAAGTTAGCCGGTTAGTTGATTTGCTTCACCGTCAGGTTTTTATAGAGTCAGGTACCCCCATATATTACCTAATAAAGGTTTTAACCCCCTGATTGCCCCCTAGTTAACCCTTTCACCCCCTGTCACCAGTGATCATCGTATTAGTGTTACGGGTGACGCTGGTTACTTCGTTTGCAGACATGTGCAGGATGAAAAAATTAGTTTAGTTTCGTTTTGTTATTTAACTAAATTCGTTTAGTTAAATTCGTTGCATTCCTTACATTCGTTTTCGGGATTCCTTTAGTTTCGAATTCGAAAAAAAAATTTGACCGCCTTCGAAAAAAATGATCAAATTCGAAAAAAATTCTACCGCATTAGAAAAAAAAACTATCAAATTCGAAAAAATTCTACCGCATTAGAAAAAAATGTAACCGAATTTGAAAAAGTAAACTATATATAACCATTTTGCGAAATTCATATAGAATGAAATCGAATTCCAATAGAAAAGATTAGAATAGGAATAGAATAAAAAATAATATAAAAGAATAGCATAGAAAAACAATAGAACAGAATAGAAAAAAATATAATATATTGTATTCTAATCTACTCTATTCGAATTCGAATTAATTCTGTACCAAATTCAAAATTCCAATGGTTATATATATATATATATTCAAATGCAAATTCATTCTATACGAAATTCGAATTTCGAAAAATGGCTATATAGAAATAGAATGAAATAAAATAGAATGAAATCAAATTCTAATAGAAAAGACTAGAATAGAAAAAACAATAGAACAGAATAGAAAAAATTATATATATATATATATATATATATATATATATATATATATATATATATATATATATATATATATATAAATTTTTCTATTCTGTTCTATTGTTTTTTTCTATTCTAGTCTTTTCTATTAGAATTTGATTTCATTCTATTTTATTTCATTCTATTTCTATATAGCCATTTTTCGAAATTCGAATTTCGTATAGAATGAATTTGCATTTGAATACAAAAGATTAGAATAAAATAGAAAATAATAGAAAAGAATAGCATAGAAAAACAATAGACCAGCATAGAAAAAATATAATATATATATATATATATATATATATATATATATATATATATATATATATATTCGAATTTCGTATAGGATGGATTCAATTTCAAATAGAAAAGATTAGAATAGAATAAAAAATAATAGAAAAACAATAGAACAGAATAGAAAAGAAATATAATATATAATATATATATATATATATATATATATATATATATAATATTTTATTCTGTTCTGTTCCATTGTTTTCCTAGTATATTCTTTTATATTTTCTATTCTAATCTTTTCTATTCAAATTCATTCTATACGAAATTCTAATTTCGTATAGAATGAATTGAAATTCGAATGGAAAAGTTTAGAATAGAATAGCATAGAAAAACAATGGAACAGAATAGAAAAAAATATTATATATATATATATATATATATATATATATATATATACCGTATTTATTACCGTATTAAGTTTAAGGAAAAAACTTACATTTAAATGCCCATCAATGCAGCCTCATCAGTGTCCATCTGCAGCCTTGTCAGTGTCCATCTGTAGCATTGTCCCTCATTGCAGCCTTGTCAGTGTCCATCTGTAGCATTGTCCCCCATTGCAGCCTTGTCCCCCATTGCAGCCTTGTCAGTGTCCATCAGTAGTCTGCAGCCCATTCCAGCCTTGCCCTGTGTCGTTTGCAGTACATCTGGCGTTTAAAAATGGCGCCGCCATTCTCAGACGCCCGAGGCGGCTCTCTCGGCGGCTTTCAGCAGCTTTCGGCCATTCTCGGTGGCTCTCGGCCGTTCTTGGCAGCTTTCAGACGCACTCGGCTTTCGGCAGCACATGCCGGACTGCGAGAGCCGCCGAGAATGACCGAAAGCGACCGATAGCCACCGAGAATAGCCGAGAGCGGCCGAGAATGGCCGAGAGCGGCCGAGAATGACCGAAAGCTGCTGAGAATGTCCGAAACCCGCCGAGAGCCGCCAAAAGACTCACAATCGGCGGGGGATCGGCGTATAACACGCATGCACGATTTCCCCCTGATTTTAAGGGGAAAAAAGTGTGTGTTATACGCCGATAAATACGATTTATATATATATATATAATATACATATAAAAAACATCTTCCGAAATTCGAATTTCATATAGACTGAAATCAAATTTGAATAGAAAAGATTAGAATAGAATAGAAAATAATAGAAAAGATTAGCTTAGAAAAACAATAGAACAGAAAAGAATAAAATATAACATATATATATATATTATAAATATATATATATATATATATATATATATATATATATATATATATATATATATATATATATTATTATATTTATTTCTATTCTGTTCCATTGTTTTTCTATGCTATTCTTTTCTATTCTATTCTAAACTTTTCTATTCGAATTTCAATTCATTCTATACGAAATTCGAATTTCGGAAGATGGCTTCTGAAATTTGGATTTAGTATAGAAGGAATTTGAATTTGAATAGAAAAGATTAGAATAGAAAATAATAGAAAAGAATAGACTAGAAAATCAATAGAACAGAATAGAATAAAACATAATATATATATTATATTTCATTCTATTCTGTTCTATTGTTTTTCTATGCTATTCTTTTCTGTTATTTGCTATTCTATTCTAATCTTTTCTATTCAAATTTGATTTCAGTCTATTTGAAATTTGAATTTCGGAAGATGTTTTATATATATATATATATATATATGCATATATTATATGTCTCCCAGGGGCATGCTGGATTATTTGTATCCTGAATATGCAGCGATGGGATTGTATTGAGCATTCAGCATTGCTGATACTAAATCCAGGATCTAAGTGGTGCATCCAGTGTTGGCCCTCCTCCCTCTAATGGCTGCTCCCTTAATTAGGAATATTGTTTACATGCCCCTGCTGAGATATTTAGCTATATCTAATATACTTTCTTACTGCTGATTGAACTTTATCATGCTACCGTGACTTGCATGATTTTGCATTCCAATCTAAGATAGAGAGACATATTCCCTTCTCTGTCTCATCTGTGAACCTTGGCCATGTCCCGAGGAAGCCTAACGGTGAAACGCGTAGACATACAAGGGCTCACTGCACAATAATCATAGATGCTATATGTTACAATTGTCATTGTTTTTTAGATATTGTATCTTTCAATAAATTTATATGTTTTATACTGCTATATCTTCTCCACTGTTCCTTAGCCTAAAAAGTCCGCCTCCCTGGTAATACTCAGTACTACCTTATTTTGTATCCTCAATGTCTTATGGACGTGGCTTATTTTTGGTGCACTTTCCTCTTTTTTGTGCCACTCCTACGTTATTTTAGCTGTGTGCTTAGGGTCATTGTCTTGTTGGAAGGTAAACCTTTGGCCCAGTCTGAGGTCCTGAGCACTCTGGAGAAGGTTTTCACCCAGGATATCCCTGTACTTGACCGCGTTCATCTTTCCCTCAATTGTAACCAGTCGTCCTGTCCCTGCAGCTGAACCCCCCCCCCCCCACAGAATGATGCTGCCACCACCATGCTTCATTGTTGGGACTGTATTGGACAGGTGATGAGCAGTGCCTGGTTTTCTCCACACATACCGCTTAGAATTAAGGCCAAAAAGTTCTATCTTGGTCCCATCAGACCAGAGCTGTTCCCACTGAAGATCACTCCCCTCCTTTCACTTATATTATTGTGTTTTTGGATTGTCACTCAGAAGTGTCACATTTGGTGGCGGGACTGTTTTTTTCATATTTATTCGCCATTATTATAATTTTTTTTTTGGTATGCTGAGTTCCTTCTCATGTTTTTTGATCTACTTGTTAAGAGTTTTTTACAACACTTATCACTGGGACTATTTTATATATAATCATTTATGCATTTGTTTATTCGTGCATCCAGTGTTTTACTCACATATTCCACATATTGTATATCACCTTTGATATTTTATATTAGCTGGGTTGCCTTTTATATCCATGTGCACTGTTCATTGTTATACTATATATTTCATCTCCTTTTTTTCATGTCAGCATTTTTTCATACACCATTTAGTGGTACTTTCATTATATTCATTATATGCACATGTTAGTGTTTTCTCCCTTATTCTCGGTTTATTGGTTTTTCAGGTCACCTGGCATGTTTGTCACATGCACTTTAGTTTAGTCCCCTCCCTTTTTCCCTTCATCCCCTTCCTATCACAGCGCAACTACCATCCCCCTATTATTCACTATTGTTTTGTCTGTTTGGAGCAGCCTTTTAGGTGTTGCAGCAGTGTCCCCTTGTTAGTATAGGAGTCCGCTAGCAGCGCAGGAGTTCTCTCTATTGTTTCACGTTATTTTAGCAAATGGCTGCAATATAACAAAGGGTGAAAAATTTAAGGGGGTCTGAATACTTTTCATCCCCACTGTATATATATATATATATATATATAGTGGGGACGGAAAGTATTCAGACCCCCTTAAATTTTTCACTCTTTGTTATATTGCAGCCATTTGCTAAAATCATTTAAGTTCATTTTTTTTCCTCATTAATGTACACACAGCACCCCATATTGACAGAAAAACACAGAATTGTTGACATTTTTGCAGATTTATTAAAAAAGAAAAACTGAAATATCACATGGTCCTAAGTATTCAGACTCTTTGCTCAGTATTTAGTAGCAGCACCCTTTTGATCTAATACAGCCATGAGTCTTTTTGGGAAAGATGCAACAAGTTTTTCACACCTGGATTTGGGGATCCTCTGCCATTCCTCCTTGTAGATCCTCTCCAGTTCTGTCAGGTTGGATGGTAAACAATGGTGGACATCCATTTTTAGGTCTCTCCAGAGATGCTCAATTGGGTTTAAGTCACGGCTCTGGCTGGACCATTTAAGAACAGTCATGAAGTTGTTGTAAAGCCACTCCATTATTTTAGCTGTGTGCTTAGGGTCATTGTCTTGTTGGAAGGTAAACCTTTGGCCCAGTCTGAGGTCCTGAGCACTCGGAGAAGGTGTTTGTCCAGGATATCCCTGTACTTGGCCGCATTCATCTTTCCCTCGATTACAACCAGTCGTCCTGTCCCTGCAGCTGAAAAACTCCCCCACAGCATGATGCTGCCACCACAATGCTTCACTGTTGGGACTGTATTGGACAGGTGATGAGCAGTGCCTGGTTTTCTCCACACATACCTCTTAGAATTAAGGCCAAAAAGTTTTATCTTGGTCTCATCAGACCAAAGAATCTTATTTCTCACCATCTTGGAGTCCTTCAGGTATTTTTTAGCAAACTCCATGTGGGCTTTCATGTATCTTGCACTGAGGAGAGGCTTCTGTCGGGGCACTCTGCCATAAAGCCCCGACTGGTGGGGGGCTGCAGTGATGGTTGACTTTCTACAACTTTCTCCCATCTCCCAACTGCATCTCTGGAGCTCAGCCACAGTGATCTTTGGGTTCTTCTTTACCTCTCTCACCAAGGCTCTTCTCCCCCGATAGCTCAGTTTGGCCGGACGGGCAAATATATATATATATATATATATATATATATATATATATATATATACTCTATTGCTTTATTATTTTATATTCTATTTATTGTATTTTTTTAGAAAATCGTTTTCTATTTTTTCGAATTCGTTCGTTTTTTTTTCGGATTTGTTTAAATTTGTTACTTTTGTAATTCGGAAATTGAGATGCATACGAATTTCCGAATAATAAAAAATTTGTCAGAATTTTGAATCGGAACAAAACGAAATGCATATGTCTAGTCATTTGTTTTTTATAGCGTCAGGACACCCGCTGTATATTACCCAATAAAGGTTTAACCCCCGATAGCCTGGTGGGTGATATCAGTTAGATTTTAGTGTCAGTCAGGGTCTGCGTCGCCATAGGCAGCGTCAGATTAGTGCCAGTAGTGCTAACACCCACGCACGCACTATACACCTCCCTTAGTAGTATAGTGTCTGAATGGATCAATATCTTTGATCTGATCTGATCAGAACTATATTAGCATCCCCAATAGTTTAGGGTTCCCAAAAATGCAGTGTTAGCGGAATCAGCCCAGATACCTGCTAGCACCTGCGTTTAGCCCCTCCACCCAGCCCAGCCCACCCAAGTGCAGTATCAATTGATCACTGTCACCTACAAAAACACAACACACATAACTGCAGCGTTCGCAGAGTCAGGCCTGATCCCTGCTAACGCTAACAGTTTTTTTGGTAGCATTTGAATCAGTCGCTGAAAGTCGGGAGCTCTTTTTCTTGTGAGTCTCACTAGTATTCCAGTAAATTTAGAGACCAAAAGTGTGAAGAGGCCTACACATTTCTGAGCATGACAGATAGTGAAGAGGAAGTCACCCATCTGTCAGATTCAGGCTCAGAATACGATCCTGTAGACAGCAGTGGCACCCTGACAGATAGCTCCGATGACGGAGTTGTGGTCCCTGCCAAGATCAGGCATACCCGACCCTGTTCTTCTGCTGTTGTTGAGGTGCAAGAACCGCAGGGCTCTCGTATGGAGCAGAGCCAGTACTAGTGCTGCTCATCCTTCTGGTGAACTGGCACGCTCCAGCGGCCTAGTACACCCTGGTCGTAGTCAAACCAGCACTGAAGTATCACGTGGCGAGTTCCATAAGTGCAGTTCAAGCTGCTGAGGTGGCTAGCACAACTAGTGTCCCGCAGCCACCAAGAAGACAAAGACAGGCCAGTCAAGCCCTTCCTGCTGTATTTGCCAAACCTAATTGGGAGCCATCCACTTCTGCAGCACCCGTACTTCCCCCATTTACTGCCAACCCAGAATTCAAGTGGAATCAGTTCACTGTTTTTCCACGGAAGATCTCTATAGATCTATTGTGGACCAAAGCAATTTGTATGCTGGTCAATTCATTGTCGCTAATCCCCATTTGACCCTTGCCAGAGAATGGAAACCTATTACAGTTTCTGAATTTACGAGCTTTCTGGGCCTAATGGGCATAACTAAAAAGAGTAAGTTGCGGTCACATTGGTCCAGTGACCCAATTCATCATTTGCCCGTGCTCTCTGCCTCCATGGCCAGGGCACAAAATGAGAAGATCTTGCGGTTTATGCACTTCAATGATAATGAACTCTGTCGTCCTCGAGGTGACCATGGATACGATCGGCTCTACAAAATTCAGCCCCTCGTAAACCACTTCAACCAACAGTTTGCAGCCTTGTTTACTCCTGATCAAGTTGTCTGCATTGATAAGTCCCTGATTAAGTTTTCTGGCAGCTTGTCTTTCAAACAGTATCTTCCCAGCAAGCGTGCCAGATATGGGGTTAAGATGTATAAGCTCTGTGACAGGGCCGAAGGCTATACATAAAGTTTTATGGTTTACGAGAGAAGAGATAGTCACGTAGAGCCGGAGAACTGCCTAGACTACATGTGATGACCTTGCAGTAATACATTCATGACCTGTCTGTCTCTTACCTGGTCTGTGTATGAGTCTTGACGCTTGTACTCTCACACCTGCATGCTTAAGTAATCTTCCCTCTGTGTGGCTCCACCCTAGCCTCAACAGGAACCACTATTTAACACTGTATTCTCCAAGCCTGCCTTGCCGTGCAATATTGTGTGTTTGGCTTCCTGTTTGCCGTGTGCTCTGAGTTTGTCTCTGTCTCTGTTACTAATCTTGGCGTGTTCCCGACTATCCCTGTCTGCTTGTGACCCTGACCTTTGGCGCGTTCTCGACTATCCCTGTTTGCCTGTGACCCTGACTTTTGGCGTGTTCTCCGTTATCCTTGTCTGCTAGTCGCCCCGACATTTGGGTCCCTCCTTACTATCCCTTGCTGTCCTGGGCTGCCGTTTCCTCTCCATCCACCTGTAGCCTACCGTGAGCGTGAGCTGGGAGACCCTGGGGGCCGCGACCTGGAGCCAGTTGCAGCCCAGTCCATCCTCACCACTAGAGGCTCTGGTGAACACCTGCTGGCTCTTAGACTCCGCGACCTGGGGAATCTATGCTCTAACTCACTGTGGGATCCATGTTGGTGCTCCAGGGGACCTGCCTTCCTGAACCACCCCGAGTTCCATCCGCAGCAGTCAGCCTTAGGGTCCACTATCATAGCGGTGCACTCCTGACCCCAACGGGGTGCATCTGTCACCTGGATACAGGTGACCTAACAGTTTGCACGGCCATGGACCCGTCTGATGTGCCGCTACCTGCCGATGATCAGCTGCAGGGCATAGTCCACAGACTCGAGACCCAGGAATCTAATCAGACCCAGGTGATGCGATTCCTTCAGGATTTGGCTTCCTGCTTTGAACAACTTCAAGCCTCCTTAGGCTCCCCGGTTCCACAACCGCAATCGTCTGCTGTATCAGCTCCGCTTACAGTCACAGCCGCTAACCCTTTGCACTTACCAGCAACGTCCCATTACTTTGGGGATTCCAAGGCCTGCAGAGGGTTCCTTAGCCAGTGTACCATTCATTTCGAACCCCAACCCCAAAACTTCCAGTCTGATTGAGCAAAGGTAGCCTATATTATTTCTCTCCTGTCCGGCGAGGCTTTAGCTTGGGCTGCCCCTATATGGGAGAGGAAAGACCCAGTGGTTTCCAGCCTCTCTAATTTTCTGAAACTCTTCCAGAATATCTTTGAGGAACCAGGTCGTGTCTTTTCAGTGGCCAGCGCCCTCTTACGTCTCTGCCAAGAGTCTGCTTCTATGGGACAGTATGCTCTTCCTTTCCACATACTGACGGCTGAGCTGAGCTGGAACAATGAGGCCTTAGTCGCAACCTTTCTGCATGGCCTTTCTGATAGAGTGAAGGATGAATTAGCAGGAAGAAGCATCCCCACTGATCTGGACGAAGTTATCTCCCTGTGTAACCAGATTGATATTCGTTTTCAGGAAAGGACCCTAGAAAAGCGACGCCAGCACTCCTTGGTCCTTAGTCAGCCCGAGCTCCCCTCTTTTCATCCTGTGGAGCATCTCCTGCCAACTAAGGAACCCATGCAGCTGGGCCAGACCAGGCCATCCCCCGAGGAATGTGCTAGGCGCAGAACTCTGGGCCTGTGCCTCTGCTGTGGGGGCAATGGTCATTTTCGTGACACATGCTCATTTCGTCCAGGAAAAGCTTGGGTAATACATCTGGAAGGTGGAGTATTGGACCCAGAAAAGTCATCTTCTCGTCTCCTTCTTTCGGGGGTTTCTTCATGTTGGCGTTTCCTCCCACTCGGCCTTGGCTTATCTGGATTCGGGAGCCGCTGAAAACTTTATGGACTGGAGAACTGCATCTTCCATGAACCTTACCCTTTTACCCCTCACCACTCCATTGGTGGTCTCGGCGATTGATGGCACTGTTCTTCCAGGGGGGCCTATCCGCTTCCAGACCCCTCCTGTTAAGATGTCGGTAGGGATACTCCACCAGGAGTGGATATCCTTTCTTATCCTTCCTAAGGTCTCAACCCCTATCGTATTGGGGCTTCCTTGGTTGCAGCTCCACTCTCCACACATTGACTGAACTTCTGGGCAGATCCTGGCTTGGGGTCCCTCCTGTTTCTCTTCCTGCCTACTCAAGGTTGCCCCTAAGGGGAGACTTCCCGTGGCTACCACCTCAGTATTCTCTGCCCTTCCCGCTGCATATAGCGATTTCCGGGATGTGTTCTGTAAAAAGTCAGCTGAGGTGCTTCCTCCTCACAGGTCCTTTGACTGTGCCATTGACCTTGTTCCTGGAGCAGCTCTACCCAAGGGTCGTACCTACCCTCTGTCCATCCCAGAGACCCAGGCCACGTCTAAGTATGTTGCAGAAAATCTAGAAAAAGGATTCATCCGGAAATCCTCGTCGCCTGCAAGAGCAGGGTTCTTTTTTGTTGCCAAAAAGAATGGTACCCTAAGACCCTGCATTGACTACAGAGGCCTAAACGCAGTAACGATCAAAAATCGATACCCCCCACCCCTAATATCGGAACTATTTGACAGGTTGAAAGGTGCCTCCATTTTTACCAAGTTGGATCTCAGGGGTGCATACAATTTGATCCGAATACGGGAAGGGGATGAATGGAAAACTGCGTTTAACACTAGGGATGGGCAATACAAGTACTTGGTCATGCCCTCTGGTTTGTGTAACGCCCCAGCGGTGTTCCAAAACTTTGTTAACAAAATCTTCAGGAATCTGCTTTACCAATTTGTTGTCATCTACCTGGATGACATTCTCATCTTTTCGGATAGTCTGTCGGTTCACAGAGACCATGTTCGGATTGTACTTCAGCGCCTTCAAGAAAATAATCTGTACGCCAAGCTGGAGAAATGTTCTTTTGAATGTTCTGAAGTCCTGTTTCTGGGATGCTTTGCCTCTAACTTCGGTCTTCGTATGGATCCTGAGAAGGTCTCGCCCATTACCAACTGGCCTCTTCCTGCTGGCCTTAAGGCCACGCAGCTCTTTCTTGGGTTCACTAATTATTACAGGCAGTTCATTAGGAATTACTCCTCTATTGCTGTGCCAATTATCGCCTTGACCAAGAAGGTGCTAATGCCAAGGAGTGGTCCCCCGAAGCTGTCTCTGCCTTTCATGATTTGAAACAGGCCTTCAATTCTGGACCTTTGTTGAGGCGACCTGACCCGGGGGATCCATTTTTTATTGAAGTGGACGCTTCCTCAACTGGGGTGGGAGCTGTGCTTCTTCAATCTTTTGGGAAAAAACGTCTACCATGTGCGTTTTTCTACAGAAAATTTTCTCATGCGGAGAAGAATTACGCTATTGGTGATCGGGAACTTCTTGCGATTAAATTGGCGTTGAAGGAGTGGCGTCATCTCTTGGAGGGTTCCCCACATTCCATAACAATTTTCACTGACCATAAAAATCTGCAGTACTTACAGAATGCCAAACGATTGAATCCCAGACAAGCCAGGTGGAGTCTCTTCTTTTCCCGTTTTAACTTCACCATTACATTCAAACCTGGTTCCTGCAACAGTCGGGCTGATGCACTCTCTAGATCTTTTGACATTCAGGATGAGGAGCCTACCATTGAACCTGAGCCGATTACTGAGTTAAGAGCTAAGATCCTTCGTTGGGGACATGACTCCAAGGTGGCAGGTCATGCTGAGTTTCTTTGATCCTTCCTCCTCATCAGTCGCCACTACTAGTGGCCTACTCTCCATTCGGATGTCAAAGACTATGTTAAGGCTTGTCATGTCTGTGCCCAGTCTAAGTCCTCCACGCAGGCTCCTGCTAGTCTTCTCATGCCCTTGCCCATTCCCAAGGAGCCCTGGTCTCACATAGCCATGGACTTCATCACCGATCTTCCACCTTCTGAGAAGAATATGGTCATTTGAGTGGTAATTGATAGATTCTCCAAGATGGCCCATTTTGTTCCTCTTCCTGGTCTCCCTTCTGCTCTTGCCTTGGTTCCCATTTTCGTAAGAGTGATTTTCCGTCTTGATGGTTACCCTTCCCATGTCATTTCGGACAGGGGTGTTCAGTTTACTTCTCGCTTTTGGAGAGCCTTTTGCAAATCCCTCAACATTACCTTGGATTTTACCTCTTCTTACCATCCCCAATCCAATGGCCAGACTAAAAGGGTTAATCAGGAGTTGGAGGTCTTTCTCCGAACCTTGGTCTCAGCTCATCACGATGATTGGGCATCATTACTCCCATGGGCAGAGTTCTCCCACAACAATCATGTCAACATCAGTTCTCAGAAGAGAACCCTTTGTCACTGTTTATGGAAGACATCCTCATCTCCCTCTTCCTTTGACTTGTTCTTCTGACATCCCAGCTTTGGCTACTGTTCAGGAATCATTCAATTCCTTGTGGGTTGACGTTCATGATTCCCTCCAGAAAGCTGCCAACAAGTTCAAAAGTTTTGCTGACCGTCGCAGGCGTAAGCCGCCTTCTCTACAGCCAGGAGACAAAGTCTGGCTTTCTACCAGGAACATCAGACTCCGGGTTCCTTCTCTTAAGTTTGCCCCGAGATTCATTGGTCCTTACAATATAATTTCTTAGCTGAATTCTGTTTATTTTAAACTCCAGATCCCTAAAAGCCTCAGGATCTCAAACTCCTTTCATGTATCCCTTCTGAAACCTTTAGTTTTCAATAAGTTCTCTCGACCTCTCCCTACCTTGGCTCCAGTCTCTGAAGATGATCAGGAGTACGAGCTTAGTCAAATTTTGGATTCTCGCTTCCATAAAGGTGTCCTTTAATATCTCATGGATTGGAAAGGTTTTGGTCCTGAGGAGAGGTCTTGGATTTCTGCATCTGAAGTCTTCGCACCTCGTCTTCTGAGGAAGTTCCATTTGAAGTTCCCCTCCAAGCCTGGTCCAAAGCGGGGGAGGGGGAGGCCTCGTAAGAGTGGGGTACTGTCATGACCTTGCAGTAATACATTCATGACCTGTCTGTCTCTTACCTGGTCTGTGTATCAGCCTTGAGGCTTGTACTCTCACACCTGCATGCTTAAGTAATCTTCCCTCTGTGTGGCTCCACCCTAGCCTCAACAGGAACCACTATTTAACACCGTATTCTCCAAGCCTGCCTTGCCGTGCAATATTGTGTGTTTGGCTTCCTGTTTGCCGTGTGCTCTGAGTTTGTCTCTGTCTCTGTTACCGACCTTGGTGTGTTCCTGACTATCCCCGTCTGCTTGTGACCCTGAACTTTGGTGCGTTCTCGACTATCCCTGTTTGCCTGTGACCCTGACATTTGGCGTGTTCTCTGTTATCCTTGTCTGCTAGTCGCCCCGACATTTGGCTACCTCCTTACTATCCCTTGCTGTCCTGGGCTGCTGTTTCCTCTCCATCCTCCTGTAGTCTACCGTGAGCGTGAGCTGGGAGACCCTGGGGGCTGCGACCTGGAGCCAGTTGCAGCCCAGTCCATCCTCACCACTAGAGGCTCTGGTGAACACCTGCTGGCTCTTAGACTCCGCGCCCTGGGGAATCTATGCTCTAATTCACTGTGGGATCTGTGTTAGTGCTCCAGGGGACCTGCCTTCCTGAACCACCCTGAGTTCCATCTGCAGCAGTCAGCCTTAGGGTCCACTATCATAGCTGTGCACTCCTGAACCCAACGGGGTGCATCTGTCACCTGGATACAGGTGACCTGACACTACATAGGGAGCGCTGGTAAGATTGCGTGGGACTTGGTGTCACCCTTATTCGAAAAGGGGTACCACTTGTATGTGGACAATTATTACACGAGCATTCCACTTTTTAGTCACTTGTTTGATCATGAAATTGGTGCATGTGGCACAGTGCGATCTAATCACCGGGGCTTACCCCAGCGGCTTGTAGATTACTGTCTTAGGCTGGGGGAGAGAGCCTGCTTGAAGTGTAAAAATTTGCTTGCTGTGAAGTGGAGGGATAATTGGAATGTTTTCGTTCTGTTCTCCTTTCAGGCAGACACAACGGTCCAAACTTCTATGGTGACTGCTGTTGTGGAGAAACCCTCTGTGTCCACGAATATAACCTTTAATATGGGAGGGGTGGACCTCAATGACCAGTTGTTGTAAGGCCAAACGCCGGTACAAAAAAGTGTCTGTACACTTATTTCAATTGGCTCTGCTGAATGCTTATGTGCTATACAAAGCTTCAGGACGAACTGGATTATTCCTTAAATTCCAGGAAAAGATCATTACAGCCCTTCTGTTTCCAGACTGTGCTGTGGCACTTCCCAATCCAAATGCAGTAAGCTGGCTGCATGAGAGGCATTTTCCGTATGTCCTCCCTGATACCCCTACCCAACGAGCCCCCCGAAAAAAATGTCTGTAGAAAGCATGGATATAGGGGTGACACCCGCAATTATTGTCCCTCCTGTCCTGACCATCCTGGTCTTTGCATTGGTGAATGTTTTGAATGCTACCACACACTAGTGGAGTATTAGCATAGGGTACAGCACTGCACAGACTAGGACACACTTTCACAGGGTCTCCATCGCATTTTGAGAGACCCGCAACGTTACAACCACTATAGCCGTTACAACCACTACAACCGTTACAGTTATAAATAAAAGTATAATATATATATATATATATATATATATATATATATATATATATATATATATATATATATATATACATACACTTTACTGTTTACTGTGTGTTATTGTTAACCATTTTTTTGTTTTCAGGTACGCCATTCAGCTGCAGCATTTATTTATCTTATTTTGACAGCAACAGAGTTTGCTTCCACGATATGTAAATCAGCGACTCCAGCACTGTAGAAGGTGATTTCACCATCACAGTTAAAAAAAAAAAAAAAAAAAGAGCATATATGCCAAAGCATGGGGGCAGGGGAGGAGGGGCGATTTGCCCCTAACATTAGGGGCGGATTGCCCCCATGATTCAGCATATATTTTTAGGCACAGATTGTGTTAAAAAAATGTTTTATTTTTACTATGTTTTATTGTATTTGCTTTGCAGGTATGGTATGTCTTATTGTTATACTGTAATGTTACTTTGTTTTATTGTTAACCATCATTTGCTTATCAGGTACGCCATTCAGCTGCAGCACTGATTCATCTATCTTGACAGCAACAGCGTTTTTTCTTTCTCGATACGTAAATCAAAAACTCCAGCGCTTTAGGAGGTGATTTCATCACCACAGTTAAAAAAAAAAATGGTGCATGTATGCCCATCATTAGAAGTGGGTGGATGAAGGGTGGTATTCTAATGGTGGGCATACCCACCGATCAATCCCTTTTTTTTCGCTCAGCCCACAGGCTGCTTAAAAAAAAGAACATTACAATGTATGCCCAACAAGGAACAGCAACGTACTGGTATGTTGCTAGACTTTGAGTGGTTAAACCAGAATGATGCCTGCAGGTTTAGGTATCATCTTGGCATCATTCTTTTCAGTCAGCGGTTGGCTTTCATGTAAAAGCAATCCTAGAGGCTAATTAGCCTCTAGACTACTTTCTCAAGCAGTGGGAGGGAAGGCCCCCCCCACCGTCTTCCATGGTTTTCTCTGGCTCTCCTGTCCCAACAGGGAACCCCAGAATGCAGCCGGTGGTTCCACCAGCTGACCATAGAGCTGATCAGAGACCAGAATGGCTCCATTTATCTCTATGGCCTAAGAAACCGGAAGCTATGAGCATTTCATGACTTAGGATTCACCAGATATAAATAGCGCCACTGGGAAATTGGCAAAGCATTTTATCACCCTGATCTTGGTGTGGTCAGATACTTTGAGGGCAGAGGAGAGATCTAGGGTCTAATAGACCCCAATTTTTATAAAAAAAAGAGTACCTGTCACTACCTATTGCTATCATAGGGGATATTTACATTCCCTGAGATAACAATAAAAATGATTTTTTAAAAAAAACACACACCCCTGTCCCCCCGTGCTCACGGTCAAAGGCGAACGCAAGCGTCAGTCTAGTGTCATATGTAAACAGCAATTCCACCATGCATGTGAGGTATCACCACAAAGGTCAGATCGAGGGCAGTAATTTTAGCAGTAGACATCCTCTGTAAATCTAAAATGGTAACCTGTAAAGGCTTTTAAAAATTTATGTAGTTTGTCGCCGCTGCACGTTTGTGTGCAATTTTAAAGCATGTCGTGTTTGCAATCGTGTTTGCAATCCATGTACTCGGCATAAGATCATCTTTTTTATCTCATCAAACATTTGGGCAATATAGTGCGTTTTAGTGCATTAAAATTTAAAAAAAGTGTGTTTTTAAAAAAAAAAATTGCGTTCAAAAAATCGCTGTGCAAATACTGCGTGAAAAAAATTGCAACACCTACCGTTTGAAGTAATTTTCTTTCATGTAAACAAAAACTGTCAGAAAGGGCTTTGTGGTTAGAAGAGTGGGTGATGTGTGACATAAGCTTCTAAATGTTGTGCATAAAATGCCAGGACAGTTCAGCCCCCCCCCCCAAATGACCCCTTTTTTGGAGAGTAGACACCCCAAGCTATTTGCTGATAGGCATGTTGAGTCCACGGAATATTTTATATTTTGCCACAAGTTTCGGGAAAATTACACTTTGTTTTTTATTTATTTTTTTTGCACAAAGTTGTCACTAAATGATCTATTGCTCAAACATGCCATGGGCATATGTGAAATACACCCCAAAATACATTCTGCTGCTTCTGAGTACGGGGATACCACATGTGTGAGACTTTTTGGGAGCCTAACCGTGTACAGGACTCCAAAAACCAATCACCGCCTTCAGGCTTTCTAAGGGCGTAAAATGGTGATTTCACTTCCTCACTACCTATCACAGTTTCAGGGGTTCCTGAAATGTCAAGATAGTACAAAAATCACACAAATGACCCCATTTTAGAAAGAAGACACTTCAAGCTATTTGCTAATAGGCATGTTGTGTCCATGGAATATTTTGCCACAATTTTTGGGAAAATGTAATTTTCTTTTTTTTTTTTTGTTACACAAAGTTGTCACTAAATGAAATATTGTTCAAACATGGCATGGTTATATGTGGAATTACACCCCAAAATACATTCTGTTGCTTCTCCTGAGTATGGTGATATCACATGTGAGAAATTTTGGGAGACATTTTGGGACCCTGGCCGCGTATACCAATTGGGGTCCAATTTTACGCCTCTAGAAAGCCTTCAGCCTTCAGATTTTACTCCTCACTACCTACTAGGAGAAGAAGCAGAATTTTTTTTATAACAAAAAGTAGAAAACATCATTTTTTTTCTAAATTTTCAGTCTTTTTTGGTTTATACTGCAAAAAATAAAAATCGCAGAGGCAATCAAATACCATCAAAAGAAATCTCTATTTGTGGGGAAAAAAAGGACGCAATGTTTGTTTGGGTATAGCATTGCATGACCACGCAATTTCCAGTTAAAGCAGTGCAGTGCCAAATTGTAAAAAGTGCTCTGGTCATTGAGCAGCCAAATCCTCCAGAGCTGAAGTGGTTAAACATTGCAAAAAAAGTAGCTATATTGTTGACAATTGAAACGCTAACTATCAATCAGTTGTTGTGGATAGATATTGGTCCTTAACATAAATTTTGTGTGTACAGATTTTTGCAAATAGGCAGGCCACATCAAAAGATGTACCCAAGCACTGCAAGTTAAAAAGAACTCAGGCATAGTTTGTAAAATAGGTGTAAACCCAACCACTAAAATCGCATAAGCTTTAACGAAACTGTAACACTAGGAAAGAACATTTTTATTGAATAGCTAGCTTGAGCTTTCATGAAAATAACAACAGGTCCTGCCACTCGCACTTTTGCATGCTCACTGAAAAGAAAACTAAAAGCTCCTTTCCTGATGCACATTGCACAGGCTATTTCACTGTTGTTGCCATTTTAACCACTTGCCGACCATGTCACGCAGATCTACTGCGGCACAATAGCTCTCCTGGGCGAAATCCCGTACCCATTTTCGGCCACCAGAGGGCAGGGGGACCTGATGCACGTGGCTGGTGGGCACGATCGCTGCCGGCCACGCGCGATCATGTGCACGAGCGCCAGCACGGGGATTTGTGTGTGTAAACACACAAATCCCTGTGCTGTCAGAGGAGAGGAGCAATATTGTTTCTTCCTACAAAGTAGAAAAAAATGATATGGCTCCTCTCCTGGTCAGTCCTATCCCCATACAGTTAGAACATGCTGAGGGAACACACATTTAACCTCTTGATCGCCCCCTAGTGTTAACCCCTTCCCTGCCAGTGACATTTACACAGTAATCAGTGCATTTTTATAGCACTGATCAATGTATAAATTCCAATGGTCCCAAAAAAGTGTCAAAAGTCTCCGATCTGTGCGTCATAATGTCACAGTACTGCTGAAAATCGCAGATCACCGCCATTACTAGTAAAAAAAAAATTATAAAAATGCCATAAATCTTTCCCATAGTTTGCAGATGCTATAACTTTTGCACAAACCAATCAATATACACTTATTGCGATTTTTTATCAAAAATATGTAGAAGAATATATATTGGCCTAAACTGATGAAGAAATTTTTTTTTAAATTTTTGAGGATATTTATTATAGTAAAAAGTAAAAAATATTGTTTTTATTTCAAAATTGTCGCTTTTTTTTGTTTATAGCGCAAAAAAAACAAAACGCAGAGGTGATACCACCAAAAGAAAGTTCTATTTGTGGGAAAAAGAGGATGCAAATTTCGATTGGGTACAGCTCAATTGTCAGTTAAAGCGACGCAGTGCCAAATTGTAAAAAGTGCTCTGGTCAGGAAGTAGGTAAAATCTTCCAGGCTGAAGCGATTAAAACAGAAGGACTGTTAAAAAAATAGCAGCCAGTACCAATTAGGAAATACAGTATGTCCTGTAAAAAAAACACTGTAGTGCATGTACACAGGGGCAAGCTATGAAAAAAATCAATTGCAAAGCCACACATTAGTTTGCCAGGTCTATGAACCGTGAATGGGCCAATTTCTCCTTGAATCCATGTCAGTCATGAACCCAAATCTTTTATTTGCTGGAAATGTAAGTATCCATACAGTATCTTGACACTTGATGGTTGGCAACTCACAAGCAAAGTTGATGGTGTATCCAGGGGTGTCTCCAAATGCTAGCAACAAGGGAATGTGTCCCAGATCTTTCAATTCATCTCCTTTGCAGCTTGTTATGCCGCGTACACACGGTCGGACTTGCCAACGGGACAAGCTCCGTCAGCATTGCCGAAGGAAAAATTTAGAGCATGTTCTCTATCTAAGGCTGGCCATACACCTATAGATTATCTGCAGATTTTCTATGGTTAGATGGAAAAAGTGGGAGATTCCTCCATCCACACAGTTTAGCGAACATGGAGAGATCTGTTGCACATTTTCTATCTAACCATAGAAAATCTGCAGATAATCTATAGGTGTATGGCCAGCTTAAGTCAGTCGGAAATGCCGACAGAAAAAGTCCAATGGGGCATACACATGGTCGGATTATGCAAACAAAAGCTCCCATCGGACTTTTTCTGTCGGAAATTCCGACCGTCTGTACGCGGCATTACTGTTATTCCAAGCATGATCATGTGGATGAACATGCTTCAATTTTTGCTGAACTTTTGATTCTAAAATGTATTTTTCATATTTTGTACATCTCTAGTATGCCTATTGCCTTTTGATAAAAAATTAGTCAGCGATTGGTGCACAAAATACTTACAGCACACCACATCGTTCATTTATTTTATTTTACTTTACTTTTTTTCAACCAATGACAAAAAACATTTATTTTTTTATTTTAATCATCGTTGTATTAATGACATTACAGGGGGACTCTGCCTTAAGCTGTAGTGACCTTAGTCTAAATGTAATGTTTCATCTAGGCTGTAGCCAGCCTGAGCTATGATTCTTTACTTTTTGAGTATTCTTTAGGTTTCCCATAAGTTCTCAGGGATTGTTTCTTGGTGAACAAAGCAGAAAGAAACAATGTTGCTGGCTTAAGTATATCCTTTCCTCCTTACCTAATGGATTGCTGCCAGAAGGTAATGTGTTTTTCTGGATATTTTTGTTGTTATTCTGTCTCTCTTAGGCCCCTTTCACACGATCGGACCGTTCAGGTCCGCCTGTCAGTTTTGACGGCGGACCTGAACGGGCGCTCCATGTTAGTCTATGGAGCGTCGGATGTCAGCGGAGACATGTCCGCTGACATCCGACCCGGTCCGATCCGCTGAAGAGCAGACGGATGGCTCTACGTCCAGGTCCGTTGCTGGCGGATCGGATCAGGGGAGATCTGACGAAAACGGACACGCTGTCCATTTTCGTCCGATCCCTCCATAGGCGGCAGCGGAACCTCACAAGCCCCTCCCCGCTCAGTGAGCAGAGAGGGACCTGTCATCCGCCTGCTCAGCGGAGATCAGCGGACAGATCTCCCGCTGAGCCGGCGGACCGAGGCGTGCTCCGTAGAAACGGAGCCCGCCTCGTGTGAAAGGGGCCTTACTGTTAAAATAAACCTAAAATTAAAATTATAGACTGATAATTTCTTTGTCAGTGGGCAAATGCACAAAATCATCAGGGGATCAAATCCTTTTTTCCCTCACTGCAGTAAATCAACGTTTCACAAAGATTTAGAAGCATCCCAATATTCAAGTAAGAACACACCTGCCTCCTGTATTTGGACAATATTTGCTTATCCCAGAATTAAGCTTTACAGTTCCGTCACACCGAATGCAGCTTTGAAATCGCACAATTTCTAAGCCACATGTCAGTGCAACTTTAGGTGTGACTTGAAAGACATCTGTGTGACTTCATGTACAGATGTCTATACAAGTCGCATCTAAACTTGCAAAAAGTAGTGCATGAACTACTTTCAAAATCTGTGCGACTCCGATGAAGTCAGAGTCACACCGATTTGACTCCTTCCATTGTGGACAATAGGTTACAACTTGTCATGTGATTTTAAATGATCAAATTGCATGACAAGTACATGACAGATGTATATGCAAGTCGCATCTAAACTTGCAAAAAGTAGTGCATAAACTACTTTCAAAATTTGTGCGACTCCAATGGAGTTGGAGTCACACCAATTCGACTCCTTCCATTGTGGACAATAGGTTACAACTTATCATGCAATTTTAAACGATCACATTGCATGACAGAGTCACACCGATTTGACTCCTTCCATTGTGGACAATAGGTTACAACTTGTCATGCAATTTTAAACAATCAAATTGCATGACAATTACATGACAGATGTCAATGCAAGTCTCATCTAAACTTGTAAAAAGTAGTGCATGAACTACTTTCAAAATCTGTGCGGCTCCGATGGAGTCGGAGTCACACCGATTTGACTCCTTCCATTGTGGACAATAGGTTACAACTTGTCATGCCATTTTAAATGATCAAATTGCATGACAGGTTGCACCGTTGTGACCAGGGGCTTACGCTGGTTAATTGCTACAAAACTTGAAACCTCAACAGCTTCCACTAGTTTCTCAAAGTTGGGAGTTAGTCTGAAGACTAACATATCACTGAGATGATTGGTCAGAGCAGCTTCTGCTATTTTGTTTCTCTGTTAGGCCCCTTTTACATGGGGCAGAATCCATCCAAGCGAATGAAAGGTCAGTGTCCGCTTTGCCTATGCAGAGCGAACATGGACACAGCCCACTGTTCTCTATGGGGCACTCCAATGGAAACGGACTATATGTCCTTTTCCATCTGATTGTCATTCCGATCTACCAGATGGATGGTGATCAGATGGATGGTGATTTTAAGTGGATTGGATCGGAGGCCAGCGGATGCCGACCATCCGAGGTCCAGAGGCAGTTCTCTGTGAATAGTATTTCTAGCTTTAGTGCAATCCAAGATAGTGACTTGAATTTAAGATTAGATATTAATCTAGCATTACAATACTAACATACTGAAGAGAATGACAAGCATTAAGACATTGCACTGCGGAATGGTTGACTACTTGTGTTCTAAGCACTACTACAATGCATGGACAATCAGCTGAGTTTTGTAAACTTAAAAAATATAATGTTATTATTCACTCTACATAGAGGAATTTCTGACAAGAACAAAAGATCAGCCATCAGTTAAAATATGTTTAAAGTACAAGTCATAGAGTCCAGGTGTTAAAATAATAAAGAATCATGACACAAATGTATCTGCAATTAGTTCATCATACTTAACACTTCAACGTACTAGTGTTAAATTAATGCAAAGAATATTATGACACTTGAGATACAAATCCTGAGGAAATATATAGAAGTGATAGTGTAAAAGGAAAGAAAGTAAATTAAGATAATTCAATCATTGCAGATTAAAATGAAGTTAAAATGATTAGATTGATTACAAACACGATAGCTTACTTCAAACTTTCATCATTCATTCTTTCCATAAAATCCATTAAAAAAAAAACGCCTTTAAGTAAAAACGTTAAAAAAAGTGTGTTTCTTAACTTTCCAAAAGACAATCGACAGGTAAAATATGAGTGTTTGCTATTTGTAACACCCACTTTCTTTTGCACATATCTTTATAGCGAGTGGTACTTAACTTACTCTTGATCATTGCTGCTAAAATATAATTTTCACTTTGATTCATATTGCGGTAACCCTCAAAACACCTTTTTTGTGCGGAATAACAATGAGTTTACTGATGTCCCCTACTTCAAATCATTATTATGGCTTTTGCATTTATGTGGCATTAAAGCAGTTGTATACCCGCACATCTAAAAAAATTAAAAAAATTAAAAATAAAAAACCCCTGCAAGGCAAAGGCATAAAGAGCTAGTATGCACCGCATACTAGCTCATTATAAAATACTTACCTTAGATCGAAGCCCCCGTATTGCAGTCTGGTCCATGCCGAGGGAGCTGACATCCTGCCCTCGGCGTTTCTTCCGGGTTCGCGGATCCAGCGATGTGAGCGGCTGGAGCCGCAATGACGTTAATCCTGCACATGTGCGCGGGAGTCTTCATCCCAGCAAGGTCCGGCAGCGTCTGCTGGACCTTCCGCCAGGCATTCAGAGTGCATGCACCACTGATGATAGCGGCTGCATGCAAAGGGAATATCTTCTAAACCGTACATGTTTAGGAGATATTCATTTTACCAACAGGTAAGCCTTATTATAGGCTTACCTGTAGGTAAAAAAGACAAATTAGGGTATACAACCACTTTAAGCCCACATAATATTTTGATGCTCAAATAACAAAACCATGTTCATATTACAAGATACAAGGCTCCTTTTGTTATGTCTCATGCTTACCCTTCTTGTAACCCTAACCCTTTACACTAGTCATCCTTAAAGCAGAACCTAACCCATTCTAGCAACTTTTTCTTTTTTGCTCAACCCCCTGTCTTTTACAAAAAGGGAAACATTTTATATCATAGCACCTTTTCTTACGTACCTTGCAGAGACTGGCAGGGCATCTGCACATACTGTACGTGGGGGATTTCTAAAGGTGGCTACATGGAAGAGGGGAAGGGAGAGGGAACTGATGCGCCGGTGAAGTTTTGATTTAATGTACTTTATCTGCTTGTCATCATATACAGTAAATCTCACCTTCAACTCTTCTGTGCCAAAAGATTTGCCAGGATCCCTGCACTGGAATCTAAAGAGCAGACATTTTATGTACCTCTAAATGCACAAATACAAAGCAAAAAGAAATAACAAACAAAATTTTAGAATATGTTACTCCAGCATTTCCTTTTCCTGATATGTGCCTGCTGTACCATGTACTTATATGAAAAAGTATTCTGTTCTTTTTGTATTGCTTCCTTTGCGTGAAATCTCTGGTAATCCTGCCAGTCCCCCCATTTTCCTATTAAAAACTAACCACACTAGGCATGACATAACAGCGTCGTTGGTTTTCTGGCTGTACTTGCTCTCCTCCAATAATTAGCCCTCCACCGAACAGCCATTCACTGTGAAGACAAGTATGCTGCTGTGCTTTTTCCACTTCCCTAACTCTCTGAGGTCCATATGCAGCTGAGAACAGAGAGTATGTGATCACTTCTAACAAAGGAAAAAAAAGGTATTTATAATGTTTTTTTCTTATCTATGCACACAAGCTTTGTCTTTTATTTCTAATTTAAACTGAATTGGTTGTTTATCAAAGTGAGGTTTCACATATACTTTAACCGCTTGCCGACCAGTTGTCGTCATTATACTGGGGCAGGTCGGCACGATCCTGCGAAACGTTGTAGCTACACGTCGGCTCGCAGGATCGGGATAGGAGGCACGCGCGCCACTGCACAGCGGGGGTGCCGATGCTCGTGGCCGATGGTTGCGATGACTGCCGGCCACGAGTGATCGCGAGCACGAGGGACAGAATACAGAAGTGTGTGTGTAAACACACAAATCCGTGTTTTGTTCTGAGAGGAATGACAGATCGTGTGTTCCTGTTAGCTAGGAACCACAATCTGTCACTTCCTCTAGTCAGTCCACTCCCCCTTCAGTTAGAATCACCTCCCAAGGAACACAGTTAACCCCTTGACTGCCCCCTAGTGTTAACCCCTTCACTGCCAGTGACATTTTTACAGTAATCAATGCTTTTTTATAGCACTGATCGCTGTATAAATGCCAATGGTCCCAAAAATGTGTCAAAATTGTCTGATGTGTCCACCATAATAAAATCTATCCCCTATTTTGTAGACGCTATAACTTTTGTGTAAAGCAATCAATATACGCTTATTGTGATTTTTTTACCAAAAATATGTAGAAGAATACATATCGGCCTAAATTAAGAAAAAATTAGCTTTTTTTAAAAAAAAAAATGGGGATATTTATTACAGCAAAAATACAAAATATTGTTTTTTTTTTCAAAATTGTCGCTCTTTTTTTGTTTATAGCGAAAAAAATAAAAACTGCAGAGGTGATCAAATACCACCAAAAGAAAGCTCTATTTATGGGAAAAAAGGGACAGCAGTTTTGTTTGGATGCAACATCGCACGACCGTGCAATTGTCAGTTAAAGAGACACAGTGCCAAATTGCAAAAAATGGCTCGGTCATTCTGCAGCCAAATTTTCTGAAGTGGTTAAACTTGATCCTAGTTTTTGATTCCATAGACTTCAATAGATCAAAAATGTGTATTGAAAAATGCTAAATGCACCTGGGTTATGCAAACTGCAACCTGCATAGGTGTAAACCAGGCCTAAGTCTGTAGTTACATCAAGCAATTCACTGTGATGCTACAGAACTCGGAGGTAACTACTAAAACCAGTCTTCAGAAAAATACAAGAAGATGGTGATGAAACAGGGTGAACCAACTTTTTACAGGCCTTTCACCAGAGACCAATTTGCAAGCATATGAATTTGGTATGTCTAGGTTTCATGGTGGTCCTGTTTACTATTAAAAATCAATAGTTAAAATATGTCTAAATGAAAAAGATATTAAAGAGATTGAATATTAATTTAATAGCACATTTTCAACCTTGGTTACTGTAAGTCAAATATAAAGACAATTTGTTTTTGTGAATTTTAATTCTTCGGTCGTTGGTCATTTTGCATTGGATAACCAATCATTTAGTCAGACTGCAGAATAAAAGCATGAACTGCCAGTGGCTATACCTTCATTTGATGAATAGGCTCACCTGCAGGCTGATTAGAAAAGCTGATATTTTCCCAGTAAAAGTCAACATTAAAGTTTGCAGTCACTTCCTCTGAGACTTTGTGCCTGTGGCTGAAAGCAGAAAGAGGCTTTGGTGGATGCCCATAGACCATTATGAAAGACATCAAATGATACTGCCATGTGACCCAAGGAAATAGAAGGGTCAGCACAGGTGCAGTGAGCAACAGAGAAAGCATGATAATGAATTCAGCTTCCTTTGTAACCAAGATTAAATCTGACATAAACTCTCATAGAAACCCAACTTCACTGCTGGGAGCCAGCCTGAGATCAAGCAGCAAGAGAGCAAACTCACTTGACTCAAAAGCGTTACATATAATCGTCATTAACACATGTGTGACCTAATTGAACTTATTAACTCCTTTGACAATAAATATCTTTTCACTTTTTATTATACAGGATACATTCTAATTCAGATATTTTTTGCACAGATAGTGTTGTAATTTACGTATGCAGTAGTATAGTGAATAAAAAAATTGCAAACAAGAAAACTGTATTCAGGGTATAAGGGTTGTTTTAAAATGCCATTTGCTTTACATGCAGGTAGCTATATGGATTTGGAAGATATGGAAAACCAAGAACATTGTAAATTTGTTTAAAAGCACATCTAAACACTGCCTTGATGACATTTAGTATGCTAAAGCTCTGTATATCATAAACAATAGCCATGCATTGCAGTGCAGACTGTTAACAGGTCACCATTTTTATTAATCACACACACAAACTTCCTGCTCCAACTCCTCTTGCTATCTCATAAAGCTCTTAAAGCAGAAATGCTATAACATTTTCCTAAGATGGCAATACATGGAAATTAACAAATATACAACATCACCGCAGTCCCTGGTGCAGATGTATCTTCAGGCCGTTTTTTAAATAGTCTAGTCCAAACATTCCACACCTTAATTGGCCTGTGGATGGTGTCAATGTGATAAGATGTGCTATATTCCCTTTGATTTAAGGAAAGTCTTAAACTCCTTTGACATAAATTTTGGACCATTTTCAATAATGTTTACTGTGTTAGTCCCTACCTTGGGAACCATCCCTTCAAGATGGTGGTGACAACTTTAATGGCCATGATGTCTGCTGTAGCCACCTCTAACCATTTCAAATAGAAATCATAAGCTACCAAACAGTATCTTTGAGGTTTTGATGCTACTGTAATTTCTTCACATATATCCATTAGGATTGTATTCCATGAGTCTTTTGGGAAATATCTGACATGTAATGAAGCAGCTATTTTCCTCTGATTTTCAGCAATGAGCAAGCATGGCTCACAATCGCAAACTAAAGTTTTTATTTTCTTCTTTATACCAGGCCGCTGCTTCTCACGCTGCTTCTCTGCAAAGTTGTTTAGTCTACCATGCATAGATGACCTTCATGAGCCATTTTCAGAACTGATTGTTTCAGTGCTGCTGGAATTACTGCTCTGTGTCTTTCTAAAAGGCAAACACTTTTCCAATATGACAACTGGGTTCTTAATTGACTTAAGATGTCCTGGTAAGGCAGATGGTCACTCACCATGTAAGTAAGTCAGTATTTCTTGAATGACTGGATCATTCTGAGTTGCTGTCATCAGGTTCTGTGAAGTAATTGTGAAGAATATCAAAAGTGCCTGCTCTTCTTCATGGTTTTCCTGTCCCTCTTCTGGATTGAGAACAGTATGGAACAAATAATCTGCTACTTGATTTAACTTTCCTGGCCTATAGCAAATGTCAAAGTTGTACTGAAACAGTGTTCAACCATTTATGTATCTAAAGAGGACAATGCCAAGACCCTGATGCTGACAAGAAGACAGGGCTTGGTAATCAGTTGTCAGAGTAAACATGTCCATATACAGCCCAATGCCTCATATTCTCCTACAGAATATTTCTGCTCAGCTGGGGAAAGAGCTAGAGAGAAAAAAAAAAGATGTTCCTCTTTCTGGTAAATTTGTGATAAAACTACACCTAAATCAACAGTGGAAGAATCACAAGAAACAAATGTTGGTGCATTTGGTGATAAATGGGCAAGTGTTTGCGCAGAAGCTATACAGTTTATAAGGCAGTGGCGTCCCGTCAATAGGGGGCGTGTGGGTGCCACACCCCCCCAGAAGTCTCCTCCCCTCTCCAATGAACACACGGAGAAAGACGGGAACTGACAAGCTGCCACTGAAGGCGACAGATGCGACATGAGGGAGGGGCTCCACTGCCGGGGGCACATGTGAGGAGGATTTTGCTGCCGGTGACACATGTGAGGAGGACTCTGCTGCCGGGGACACTGAGATGTGAGGAGGACTCTGCTGATGGGGACACTGATGTAAGGAGGAGCTTTGCTGATGGGAACACAGATGTAAGAAGGGACTCCGCTGATGGGGACACAGATGTAAGGAGGACTCCACTGATGCAGACACAGATGTAAGGAGGGACACCGCTGCTGGGGGCACCTGATGTAAGGAGGGGCTCCGCTGATGGGGATACAGATGTAAGGAGGACTCCGCTGATGGGGACACTGATGTAAGGAGGACTCCGCTGATGGGAACACAGGTGTGAGGAGGGGCTCCGCTGATGGGGACACAGATGTAAGGAGGGATTCCGCTGCTGGGGGCACCTGATGTAAGGAGGGGCTTCGCTGATGGGGATACAGATGTGAGGAGGGGCTCCGCTGATGGGGACACTGATGTAAGGAGGGGCTCCGCTGATGGGGACACTGATGTAAGGAGGGACTCCGCTGCTGGGGGCACCTGATGTAAGGAGGGGCTCCGCTGATGGGGATACAGATGTAAGGAGGACTCTGCTGATGGGGACACTGATGTAAGGAGGACTCTACTGATGGGGACACAGATGTGAGGAGGGGCTCCGCTGATGGGGACACAGATGTAAGGAGGGACTCCGCTGCTGGGGGCACCTGATGTAAGGAGGGGCTCCGCTGATGGGGATACAGATGTAAGGAGGACTCCGCTGATGGGGACACTGATGTAAGGAGGACTCCACTGATGGGGACACAGATGTGAGGAGGGGCTCTGCTGATGGGGACACTGATGTGAGGAGGGACTCTGCTGGGGGCACCTGATGTAAGAACAGACTCCGCTGGGGGCACCTGATGTAAGAACAGACTCCGCTGGGGGCACCTGATGTAAGAACAGACTCCGCTGGGGGCACCTGATGGCATCTGGTGGCAGGCATAGTGGCAGATGACACGCTCAGGGCTCCCACTGATTCTGCATTATGGTGAGTTGAATGATTTCATTTTATATTACAATGTAATAATAGAAATAATGCTCTTCAATCATCCTGACACCATAACAACCATGGTGCCGGGATGATTAAAGCGCTAACACCAGGTGTTTGGAGAATCTTTATCTGCTGATTGTTAAACTTTCTGGAATACACATATTTCTATTGTTGTGTAGGATCTGGGCCTGCTGTCCCTCCATTTCTCTCTCTCTCTCTCCCTCTCTCCCTCTCCCTCCACCCCTCGTTCATCTCAGACTCTAACCGCACCCCCTTAGAGCCATGCCCCTTTAAGCCACTCCAACTATTTAGCTGAAACCACGCAAATTTTTCGCCATGCCTACAAAATAATGCCCCCCCTAATTATAATAAGCGGTGTGGCTTATGAGAAGTGGGATGGTTCAAAAAGGAAGGGCGGGGTATGGCCCCCCTATCCTAAAACTTCAACAGCCGCTACTGTTATCAAGGCATGTACAGCCTTGGAGCAGACTGCCGTGCTGCATCTTTTTGAGTAAGGAATGGAAAAGTGTTGTGATTTCAGTCAGCTACAAAACATAAATTATAGTTTTGAATCATACAAATGAAGCAAGCTTTGTTTTATCTATTGGCTCAGGTAATTTGTGTATAGCATCATTGTTGGATGATAAGGGTTGTATACCCAGTGATGAGAGTCTGCACAAAATCACATTTGAATTATGTTCCTTCAGAGAGGGTACATGGATGAAGATATCACCCAAGTAAATTGTTACACAGTTATCCCTGCAAAAACAGCGGCCATTATTTTTTGGAAGGAGCTTGGAGCATAGTCCAAAAAGCATGTGTTTAAAGTGTAAACTCCCCAGATGCCTAATGAAAGCTGTTAGGTTCCTGGCCTCCAATGATAGTGACTTTTATGAAAGCCTTTACAGAGGTCTAGTTTAGTGAAGACTTTTGACCAATGGCATTGGAAAATAAATCCTCTGTAGTAGGCAGTCAGTAACAATCAGGTATTTTTGCTTTGTTTACCAGGTAAAGGTTAACAAATAGTCAAATTTGCCTCCCTTTGTTGGCTGTGACTAGGTTGAAAACCAATGGGGAGGAGTCAATAGATTCTATGATCCTGTTGCAGGAGTTTTTGCAGTTCTTATTTAACCATTGCCTGAACTACTAAAGGGGGGTCTGTGCCAGGACTGCATCACTGGAGATATCTTGGATTTAGGAGAACACTTGTGAATGTGACATAGTTCATTAATAGTCTATAAGTATATTTCTTTCCAGATGCTGTCCATCAGGATACTTCAGCATCCGTCTGATGCAGAACTTTAAACCCCAGTGCATGAAATAAATATAGTCCTAATAGGTTTGCGCCACTCTCAGTGACAAAAAAAAGCACAAAAAAAAAGCAAAAAAAGCTTACTGTAGCCTGGGTAGTCCGTATCTCCTGGAGTGAATAATGATGAAAATGGGTATTGTAAGTTGCTTCATTCAAAATGTAAACCTTTGCTCCTCTGTTTTTGAGATTAGCAATTACACAGTGACAGAGTAAAAATTTGTCTCCTTAAATTCTGATTGCATAAATATGCACGTCATCAGGCTCCTGACCTGGCTTCTTTAAGTTATGAACAGATGTATGGGGGGTGAACAACAACATTTAGCAAAGTGTTTCAGTTTGTTACAGCTCCTGCAGTGTTTTCTTTGTGCAGGGCACATCTTCATGACTGCCTTATGACGGTTACCAAAGTAAATGTATCTGAGTCCATAAGCAGCCTTGCTCTCAGTTTTGGGTTTATTATAGTCTTTTCAATAAGCCAGTCTCCAATCATTTCTAAATGTAAGAATCCAGATCTGCAAGGTGCTGCTAAATGCCTCAGATCAGCAACATAGACTCCCCCCCACCCCGACAGTTTCTGTGAAAACAAACTTTTGGTCACTAAAGCAGTACATGGAAAACTGTTCAGACCAGTGCTCTGCCAGTTCTCCTGGATATTGCAGAAACTTCCCTGGAGGCCGCACATAGGGTTCAAGTGTCCTTGTTGCCATTGTTGTGTCACAACAGTGCAGATTTATAAAGGGGCAATTGCCCCAGCACTCCCTGCCAGAGGGGGCCCCAGACTTCCTTTATAAAAAAAAACGTAATATTAATAAACATAGTTTTTTTTATTAAAAAAAAATTAACAAAGTGTGTATGGGTGTCAGGATACAGAATACATTTTAGATCAGTTGTCTGTTGCCTTAAAAGGATAGCATACCAATCAGTGTCTGACAGGTTCAAATTAATAGTCGACTTATGTAGTCTACCTGATCCAGAGATAAAAACTGAGGATAAGAAACTTATTAGTGCTTTCCCTCGAGATTTCAGTAGTGTGTTCATTAAGGAAATTGTCCAGTTTGCAGCCTTTGCCAAGCTTCGGTCATGTCTCACTCCATCTACACAGGCAGTTTTATTACATGATGAAGGGCTTGCTGATACCTTTCCAGGTGTTAATGTAGTTCTTAGAATATATTTAAGCATAATGGTCACTAGTTGTTCGGGAAAAAGGTCGTTCAGCAAATTGGCACTGATATAGAATTATCTGAGAACCATGATGACCCATGAAAGGCTAAGTGCTCTGTTCCTACTGCCTGTCGAGAGCAGTGTCTTCAAGATAATACAGTTTGATGAGTTAGTTAAACATTTTGCAGATGCTAAGTGCAGGAAAAACTTTTTGTAAATATTGAAGTGTGATTCATAGTTGTAGATTTAGATCTAAGATCTAAATCTTACTTGCCTCTGATGCCTGTTCCACTTCCGAATCACGCTCCAGAGGCTACTGACAGGCCGTGAGGAAGCAATGCGACGCTTTCTTGCTGCTCGCCAATCACTACATGTCAGGTCAACTTAGCTGCAGTGGCAAAGCGAAGCATCACAGCCACAGCATGTAAACAACCACCTCTGCAGCCTATTGCAGTTGTAGCAGAATCGGTTGCCGCACCCCAACCTTAAGTCTAAATGAGGACATACAGTGATATATGACTTGCCATTTACCTGTGTAATGTGAATTCTTACATTCAATAAAATTGAGAAAAAACTCAGACAAGTGTCTTCTTCAGAACATATTTTTAGTGTGGTTTACATTTCAGTTCACTTTTTAATTTGTCATATCATTTTATTTCTATGCTGAGGGGTCCCTGAACTTGAAGTGCCCCGGCCTCCAAGGTCTAAATCAGGCACTGAGTGAAGACAAATTGTTAACAGATCACCATCTTTATTATTTACATAAACTTCCTGCTCCAACTCCCCTAACTATTTGTTAAAGCAAAAATGCCATAACATTTTCTTAAAATGGTAACAGGGTGTCCTTAGGTTGTATCAATGCTACTAATTACTTACATGGCAATCCAAAATTGAAACACACAAAAAAGCCAAGTAGCAATGAGTGTATTGGTTCACCTGAATCCATATAGCAATCCACTGACTGTTTACCAGTCTATATGTGCACCATACATAGATAGCAAGTTTTCCATTTCCAACCTTAATACTTTCAATCCTCATGTTTGCATAAAGATCCATTTGGGATAGCACTTAATTTTGTTGCAGAGGGTGCAGGGTATTGTGGCATTAGAGGTCTTAACCTCTGTGATGTAACAGATACATTAAGGCCATAGCACAGCGTAACCAAGTGAATTAGTAAAAAGTAAGATGGGCCCCTTAAATAGCTCCCTATTTGTTGTATAGGTTTAAAATATCTTTCTGACAAAGCAAACCTAGACATGTGTGTAGGCAGGTTGAACTGTGTTTAGTTATAGTGAATCAGGGGCTGGCCCAGGCTGGGGGAAGGGTTACATATTACAAGCTTTTGGTCCTAGCTAGCCCACCTGTGTTATAAAAAGGGGGACGACTGAGTCTCGGGTTTGGTGGGTTCCTATGAGTGGAATCATTTGGTGCTGCTAAGATGCTGGGGTTTTTGGAAGACATCCAACCATGGACAATGCTGCTATGGACTCTCATGACGTATGCCTGGGCAACTATACTACTTTAGTTAGGGTTAGAGGAAAGATGTTGCTTATATTGAACTGTATGCTGCATCATGTTCAGTAAAGTTATATTAAACATTATGTGCCTGGTCTGAAGGTATGCTGGTATGCTGGACTGTGGTGTGAGCGCAGGCTCAGCAAGTCCTTCTAATGCAACATATATTAGTTACAGTGTGTAGTGTCACGAGACAAGTCGCTTTTCAGAGGAGCTCTGCATTTTATTACTGCACACAGTGAAAGCTCACCTCTAATTTGGGGGAACTGCTTTAATGCTAGATTCTTCACATGAACACAGTCTCCGCCTGGTCCTGGGCATTGATGAGGCCGCTCATCGCGAAGGGTACTCCTACCTGCATGGGTGCAGATGACACCGCCCACATGTGGTCTACCACAGTACCATTGGAGCATTTTGTGATATTTAGCCATCATTGCATACAGGGGGGCAGAATATTGCTTTGTTTACTACCTTGGCAATGCCTAAATACAACAAGTAATGAAACTACAGACCAGAGATTCTTTTTTATCTCCCTTCAAAGTCTTGCTGTAGCATATGCACACTAGTATACAGTATTACTATGCATCTTTGGATTATACTCAAAGGTATAATTTTTCATTTACTCTACCCCTGCACAATCATCAGAAAAAGTGACAGGCAAAGACATGAACAGCATGGACTGGAGAAAGGCAGAAATCTCTCTGAAACATCCAAAGGCCTTCTTAAAGTCCTGCTTAATCTCGCAAGGAGAACATTATAAACAACTTTAAGTTAAATTGCATAAATCAGTAGGATATCTGACTTAATCACAGAACCAGTGTTTCCAGAAAGGTTTTATGAATAACATTACTCTGTGAGTTGGTCTTATTATATTATAAGATGCATGTTTACTTACTCTATTATGCATCTAATACAGTACTAATTAATACAACTTCCCCTGCTTGTTTGAATGTCATTATAATGCTTTACTGACATAGAATCAGTTTATCCTTACATTAAGGTTTCATTGTTTTTGAATGATGCTAGCCAGTGCCTGATTCCATGAGCCATTCTGACATAGTTTCACTGCAAACAATAACTGCTTATTTCAGTATTTTAATCTCAGATATTTATGTCCATTTCGCAGGAAGCTACCAGCAATATTTGTTTCTTTAGTGAGAACTGTACCTTTAAGAAGTTAGAAAAAGACAAATGGCTGTGCTGGGAGTCGTTGTGGCCTTTACTTAAAAAGAGCTATAAATCATTGGACTGCCAGTGCATGGGAACACTACTGGAAGAACCAACTCTGCTTCCGGCTAACTATACAAGGACAAAAAGTATGTTTTTTAATGAAACAACAGCTATGCAGACGTTAACCCTAAACGGGGGGAAATGACAAAGAATACTCAGGCGGTTACCGGTTGCTATTATTAGTAATGGGGCATTTAAAGGGATTTAGCATGGTCACTATTCACATGAAAACTAGGAAGAGGTAAGAGGGTCATAGGATAAAGTGGAATATTTGTGAAGCCCTGTTGAGACAAACATATGCGCATCTGTACAAAAACTCATCTCTATTGACAGTTTTTGACACAGAATGCGCATGCTTCTTTCAGATTGGTAGCAGAGCCTAGTAATTGTACATTACCACGGGCATGTCTATGATCAGAGCTCTGTCAATAGACTTTAAAAACAAAATGTACAGTCGTGTGAAAAAGTAAGTGCAGCCCATGGAAAATTGTTGAGTATTTCATCATATTAGAACAAGCAAATATTAGATATTCAGTCACATAATGTCTACAGATAAAGGTGATATGCTTGAACAAATGATGCATAAAATTGTAGGTGTATTTATTCTCATAATCGCAAAGAACAAAATTGCAGATTTGTCACAATGAAAAAGTACATGCATACATTTATCACTACTTCAAGTCCATGAAATTAGAATCCAGTGTTCCAGATTAGGTGCCAATGAATACAACGTCCTTAGGGAGTGTGCTGGTGGAACTTCAGATAATCTATGGTCTGGGGTTCTCTTTGCTAGTGACGTGTGTGGTGTCATCATGCCAAGATCAAAAGAGCAGTCAAAGGGTTCTTTTAGACAGGCCCTCTGAATAATAAGCCAACGCCTGATGCTTATTTTATATTATTTTTGTTTTAATTGCCAAAAGTCAATTTTATATTGTGGGATCACACCACAACTGTGAGCCAGGAGTAGTGCAAGTGGGCAAGTTTGACAGGTGGTGCTGCTTGTCACACTCTGCATCCTGAGTTAAAAATGCTGCAACCATGAAGCAAAGCATCATGGCTGTGGAAAGAGAGGCCTGGAGCTAAGTACAACGATGGGCGCAGGGCCGGCATGACAATGCTGGGATGGCACAGTTACAGTATGAAGAGAGTTTCTTCCCCTTTAAGAATAAGGGAGGGGCTGAGGGAGCAGTGAGGGGAAGTGGAACAGGAGGGGGGAAGTGACGTCATTTGAAGAACGGTGGAGGAAGAAGATTCATCACAGCTCCTCACCGCTCTTCAATCCAGGCGTTTTTACCCCCTTTCAGTTGCTCAGTGTCCAGGATGCGGCGATGGAGGGATTTCTAGATGACCTGAGATCGGCGGTTGCACAGATAGCTGGGGATGGAACAGCGGTGAGCGGCGGGGGCCGTCCCAACCTCGTGCACGGCGGCCCTGGCCTCCTGAGAGGTACAGCCCTGCATCAGGCCCAAGAGAGTCCCGGGGGAGGGGAAGACCAGATGACAACAGTGATCCCCAGAGCAGTATTAGCAGTCGGCCCCCTGTGACCAGAGCAGGGGAGGCAAGGGGGGCCAGTCGCAGAGGCAGAGGAACAAGTGCCAGGATGCCAAGCAGACCACGTGGCTCTTCCCCCCCCAGCGCGTCACAGGTGCATGGCACTGAGGGATGGAGCAGCAGGGATGGAGAGGAGGAATGACACCAGGGAGAGGGGATCAGCCTGCCAGGAGACAGCACAGATGGCTGGGTCGGCTAGCAACACTCGGCAGCATGGGAGTGGGTCAGCGAGGAATGCAGGGTCGAGCCCCAGTGCAGGAAGCAGCCAGAGGATACGTACCCCACAAAACAAAAGTCGCAGGAGTTCATCTAGGGGGGCATCTAACGGGTCTGGCAGTAATTTTGAAAGAGAAGGTCGGCCACAGCACCGCAGACCCTCGGCACCCAGAGCAGCCGCGTCTGGGGTGCAACAGGCGGTCAGCAGGAATGAACCCAGTGATGATCGATCGGAAGGAGAATTGTCAGAGTCGGATGGAGGTGAAGAACAACGACTTCCTATGGCGGTGGTTCCAGGAGTGGCGGCTGTTGGGCCCAGTCCAGGGCAGCCCGGTGAGTGCGATTCTTCGAATTCTTTTACATCTTTGTTACATGCATTATTGGGGAAAGGAAAACAGGGGGGACTGCCAAATACAGGGGGGTCAACAGGGTCGGGGTGACTGGGCCTACCATAGCTACACCGCCAGTGGGGGGGCCCGGGTCTGGGAACGCTGGATTAAGGGAACTGTTAGTTGGGCTGAAGGAGCTAGTAACACGGGTTGAGGCAGGGACGTGTAGTAGTCCCGCGAGTGCATGGACGGCACCTACCCTCCCGCAGACAGGGGGGGACACGCAGGGCACAGGCGTTCCACCTGTGGTACCGGTAGGGGATGTCACCCCGACAGTAGTGGCCACGACTTCGGGGGATCAAGGGAAGACGGGCGACAAAAGGCCGGATTCAGTTAGGTTGGCAGATGCGGCTAAGAGCGAAGTGTACGTGTGTTTTGAGGGACCTTTGGGTGCCCATTTGAAGAGGGAGATAAAGGAAAAGATATGGAAGGGCGAATACGTGGAAATTTTCACGTTATTGCCGTTGGAAAAATTTAACCTGGATAGGTTAAAACCAGTGGAGGGCAAGAAGGAGGATGAGGAAAGGCGGAGATACCGCTTAATTCCGCGTACATTTGCTAATTGGCTACAGACGTTTGCCATTTTAGCAAGCGTGGTAGGTGAAAAGGCACCAGAGAACTGCTCGGCTTTATTTGTTTATCTAGAAGCCATTAGCGAAGCCCACAGGATGTATGGCAGCATGGCTTGGCTACGTTACGATGAACAGTTCCGTCAGCGGATGGCGGTAAGACCAACTCTGCGCTTGGACCATAAAGACATAAGCCTATGGATGAGGTTTATGACGGCTGGGAGGGCCCCGAATCAGTTTTTTCAGGCAGGGGTCGGAGGTTCCGCAGCTCCAGGACAACCGGCCGAAAAAAGATGGGGTTATTGCTGGCAGTTCAACGAGGGCACCTGCAGATTTGGATCCAACTGTCACTTTAAACATATGTGCTCCGGCTGCGGGGGATCTCATGAGCTGTCCAAATGTTTTAAAAAAGGAAAAGGTCGGGTTGGAGATGCTTCGGGTAAGAGGGAGGACTCCGGTGCGGGTGGAAAGGATGCGTCCTTTCCTCAGTAGATACCCCGATCGGACAGCGGCCGCTGTATTAGAAGCTGGATTTACGAGCGGTTTTCGGATTCCGTGTTCTTTGGCAACAACACCGCCAGAGGCTCAGAATCTGAAGTCTGTGATGCAACATCCAGTGATAGTTGCCGAGAAATTGGGGAAGGAGGTGGCGTTGGGTCGCATGGCGGGCCCTTTCAAAGACTTGCCGCTGCCGGATTTGGTGGCCTCCCATTTGGGAGTTGTTCCCAAAAAGGAGCCCAATAAGTTTAGGCTCATACATAACCTCTCTTTTCCAAAAGGGGGGTTGGTCAATGATGCCATTGCTCCTGAAGAGTGTGCGGTGATGTACACGTCATTTGACGTGGCTGTGGCGTGGGTCCGGAGGTATGGGCAGGGTTCCTTAATGGCAAAGTCTGATATAGAATCGGCTTTCCGGTTATTGCCGGTTCACCCTGACAGTTTTCGGTTACTAGGATGTACCTGGGAAGGAGCTTACTATGTGGATAGATGCCTACCCATGGGATGCTCTATATCTTGCGCCCTTTTTGAGACATTTAGCTCATTCCTGGAATGGGCAGTTAGGGATGTTGCGGGGATCAACTCAGTCATCCATTATTTGGACGATTTCTTATGTGTTGGCCCAGCCGGCTCTAAGATTTGTGCGGTTTTGTTGGGTACACTGCAACACCTGGCGGATCGTTTTGGGGTCCCACCAGCTCCTGAAAAAACGGAGGGTCCAACTGTGACTATAACGTTTCTGGGCATTGAGATAGACTCAATGAAGATGGAGTGCAGGCTTCCGATGGATAAGCTGGTGCAGTTACAGGAGGAAGTGCGTGGGACCACAGGGGTTAGAAAAATACAGCTACGAAAACTTCAATCTCTACTGGGAAAGCTGAACTTTGCTTGCCGAATCATCCCGATGGGCAGAGTTTTTTGCAGGCGTTTGGCGGCTGCTACAGCAGGGATCGGGGCGCCAACACATTTTGTCAGTCTTACTCAGGAACATAGAGAAGATTTGCATGTATGGCAGGTTTTTTCAAAATTCCAGTTTATAGCAGTTTTAAAAAAATGCGTGGTCAGGGTGGGGTGCGACCCGCGACAATTTTCTTCCCATTCCTTTAGGATTGGGGCGGCCACAGAGGCTGCTAGGGCAGGTTTGAGCCAGGACGTCATTAGACGTAGTGGAAGGTGGGATTCGGATAGATTTAAATTGTACGTCCGCCCACAACTGTTGCAAGTATAGTTGGTTTACATTTCAGGGCATGTTGTTTGATACTGTATGTTTATTGGAGTTTTTGTATTGTTCTTCTTGTTTACAGGTAATGATGTGGGCCTGGTATGGATACTCGGCCACTCGTACGTTTTTTGGGGGGCAAAGAGAGCCGACGTTCGGCCGAACGGCAGACAGTTAAGGATCCCCAGGCAAGAAGCACTCATCAGTTGGATCGGGGTTCCGGGTATGCGATGGAACAGGGTGTTGGGGGAGGTACATAGATTTTCCAGATTAGATAGAGCCCCCGATGTATTGCTTCTGCATGTAGGTGGGAATGACATGGGAGCCAGATCCATGAGGGACCTTATTCGAGACATAAAATGCGATTTTTTGCGTTTGAAAGCGGCATATCCTAGTATGGTTTTAGTTTGGTCTGACATGGTGGGCAGATTGTCATGATGTTGGGCATGGCCTGCAAAGAAGGTAGACAAAGCAAGGATCAAAGTGAATAAGGAAGTGAGAAGATTCTTTGTGAAGAACGGGGGCTTAGCCAACCGGCACAGAGAGCTAGAGGTAGATACCTGGAGGTATCTACACAGTGACGGGGTACATTTAAATGAGGTGGGGACTGATCTGTGGTCTCTAGGTTTGCAAGAAGGGATTCAGAGAGGCTTGAGGATGTGGAGGTGCTCGCAAGGGTAAGGGGTTACCCCTTTCTTGCTGTGGCAGTTTTTTGGTTTCCTTGAATAGGATTTCTCAAGTTACATGTATGAAACATGTTGTACCCATCCAGGGGATGGGGGTTGCGTTATGGTACCCATCCATTGGATGGGGAGTTTTGCTGGCACCCATCCATGAAGGATGGGGATTGAAGTTATGTACTTTCAGGCTATGAAGGACTTGGAGGAGGTAAAAAGGTTTTGGTCACCGGAAGTTAGGGTACTGCCGAGTCAGGGGTTCCCGACTGGTAGGTTCAAGTAAAAGAATTGTTTACAGTGACCACGGTGATAGTTGTTTACTGATAGTTACACAATAAAGTTATTATTAAAAGTTTACGGTTATTTATGTTATATATTTATGGTAATTTATATTTTAATAAAAAATATAAGGCCGTTAGGCCATTTACTCCAAAAACTAGTTCGAGTCGTTTATGATGTTTTTGGAGGGAGGGTAATGTGGGGTAAGGTAAAATATTAGCAGACTGGGCTTAAGCCCTACAGTGTCATGTGTACAACCCTGTAAGTTTGTAATGTCTTTTTTAGATTACCTGACACCCAATCCACAAAAAAAAACAGGTCAATATGAACACATTTGTTTTGAAACACCTTCCTCCAGTCACCCCAATGAATCAACACAATTAAATATCATTAATCTTACCCCTATCAATCTATCCCTAGATGAGGAATCCATCCTACAACTGGGACTGGGATTTTGTCCATTTGAACCCCTGATCATGACAGAGACCATTAAGGCCCGGTTCACACTGATGCGAGTTCATGACGAATGCGATGCGTCAAAAACACTTTAAATTCGCATGTCATCCCTAAAGTCATTGTTTTCAATGACGGTCGTTCACATACATGCGTTTCGATTCCTCTACGAATGCAATGCGATTAAAAAAAGGGTCCAAATCCCCATATTTTTGAAAATGTCTTTTTGAGAATGTTTAGGTGTTTTTAAACTAGCCTTGCTGGAGGTGAATGTTTTTTTGCATGTGTGCGCTGTAATATTTTTCTTCTATTGTATGGTCTTATGGCTGCACCAGCTTTAATGTGAAGGTGTGCCCCCCAAATACCTTGTTTGTGTATTGTATGGATTCTGACTAAATCCTTTTGGGATAGGAGCACCCTATTCCCTCATTAAGTACCTCTCATTAGTGTCCACTTGTGTCATAGGTGGAGACCTTTAAATTCTCCCATTTAGAAGAGTGTAGCTCTCATGAATCAGAGAAGCAGGATCTCACAAATCTATGGAAAGTGTAGGACCCACTAATCATGGGGTACTTTGTCGCAGTAAGTGGGCTTAGCATCATATAGCAATATGGTGTGACCAAATCCCCATATTTTTGAAAATGTCTTTTTGATGTCTTTTTGAGAATGTTTAGTTGTTTTTAAACTAGCCTTGCTGGAGGTGAATTTTTTTTGCATGTGTGCGCTGTAATATTTTTCTTCTATTGTATGGTCTTATGGCTGCACCAGCTTTAATGTGAAGGTGTGCCCCCCAAATATCTTGTTTGTTCATGACGAATGCGATGCGTCAAAGACACTTTAAACTCGCATGTCATCCCTAAAGTCATTATTTTCAATGACGGTCGTTCACATACATGCGTTGTTATTCCTCTACGAATGCGATGCGATTAAAAAAAGGGTCTTGTGCAAGTTTACTGCCTTGCGTTGTGAATTTAGTCTCCATAGACATCAATGTAAATTGTTCTTGAATGTAAATACAAAACATCACATCAGGGTATTCTCACGGTGGTCAGCCATCCAAGGGGTGGACAAGGAGTCCAATTCTATTGGAGGCTGTCTTTCACCACATAATCCTGTCCTGCAACTGTCCAATGTGTTGTCTTGTGGTGAAAGACAGCCTCCAATAGATTTGACTCCTTGCCCACCCCTTGGATGGCTGACCACCGTGAGAATACCCTGATGTGATGTTTTGTATTTCTGCTCTGGCCACCTAAACACTTCCTTTATCAAAGGCAGAGTGGGTGTCCCCCCCTTCAGGCGGACGAAGTGGAACAGTCTCGTTTGGAAACAACCTACTCATCGGCCGAGTCGGATGCCACTATCCAGCTGTCCCTGCAGAGGGCCATATCTGCATGCGCACAAGACCTCGCTAACAGGGAGGTCCACCACTCTGGGTAAGGGTCCATCTTTAATGCTCTTCGGATCTACCACCTCTATGGGATTTATCCTTATATCCTCCTTCACTACTTCTTCCGTATATATGGGATGAGTTTTGGTGAACTGTGGACTTGTTTTCCCACCTTCATGGATTTGTTGCACCTCTACTGAACTCTCTTTTTATGCAAATGGACTTTGCTCATATGTGTAATATGGTCTAATTCTCAATCATATTTGCCCTTTTCACATATTTGATCACACATTGTTTTTTCTTGATATATTCACTTATTTCTTCATTGAGTTTATTTTATTTTGATTGTATTTTTTTAATTTTTTAGGATATTCAATTCTATTTAGCAATTATTTATATTTATTTTGAATTAATATTTGAACTTCTGATTGTGAGCGCACTTATTTTTTATTTTATTTTTAGTTCAATTTATGGTTTTTGAGGTGCTCCCTGATGACATATGAGGTGGAGCTTGGGATTGTCTAATCCTGCAGCGCAAGGCCTTATGGATTGAAAGATCCCTCCAGGTCTCAATGAAGCATTCATTTACAAGCCCTTTTTGTAAAAATTTGCTTGCTATGTGATGTGAGCCCTTGTCTTATAGGGAGCTGACCCATGCAATTGTTGCACGTGGGCCATGCCATGCGCATCCTTTGTGCTTCATTATCGTGTTTATTTACCCTTTTGATTTATTTTTCCTGTTCTTAGTTTGTATTGTACTTTACCTGAATGTTAATAATACTTGTATGTTTCATAACTGCTGTTGTATTATGTGCTTTGCTGTTCACATTTACATGGCCACTTTCGCTTTAGGAGAGCCAGCTACCTTTATTCACCACTCCTGTTTATGAAGCTGCCATCCCTTTAAAGTGTTAACCACTTTAAAAATGTATTAAATAAAAGGTAATGCGCTACAGTATGTGTTTGTATATTCTTAAAGTGCCATTATTTCCATATAGTGTTTGTAGCGCTGGTATTTTCAATACAGATGCTATATTTAAAAATTTAATTGTCTGAAGCTGTAGTTTAGCTCAGACTACCATTATTGTAAATTCTGGTTCTGTTTCAGCTTGACTGGTTGTGTGGTTTTCTGGGTGTATTGAGTGCCTCCTTGCCTGGAAACGGTCAGTGGGTGTGGTCTGCCTACTGTGCTTTCTGGGAGGGGGTACTTAAGAGACAGATCCCGTGACAGGAAAGGAGTTCTGACCTGATGGCCTTCCTGGCTTAAGGTGTGTCGCTGCCGCTAAATTGTCTTGGGGCCTGCTGGCCGAGGCGTCATTACTGAAGGTAGGCCCAAAAGTCTTGGGGCTTACCGCTCCAGGGATGGTTCTGTGATGTCTTGCCTGTGGGAAGAAGCCAAGCGACTGGAGGATCCAGGGGAGAACTTTTCAGGAGAGGACCACGCAATAAGGCCGGTGCCTCTAGAAGAGCCTGGAGACTTAGTTGGAGGATGTATCCCGGGTCACCTACCACACAGTACCGTAGGTTTGGAAGGGAACTGGTACTATGTGAGCAAGCTTTGATATTGCAAAAAAGTCGCTAATTACCTAATCCTGTGGCAGAGGATTGTGTAAAAGTTATACCAAATCTTAAAGTCTGTGGCAGAGACTATGACCGAGCATCGCATCGGCTGCCGGGTCAGTGAGAGAGGCCTATCCAGTGGTTGCTGAATCCAGTTGTGGAGTTGTTGTCCTCTGGATCAAATAAAGTGTTCCTGATCTGCAATTCCAAGGTACCTGAATTCCCCTAAACCTTTCATCCCTCTATTGCATGTGTCTTTATTAAATAAAGCATTGGAAAAAAAGACGGTGTGTGAGAGCTAAAATCAGTGAAAGAAGTCTTTAATGGGACCCCTATGACGGATATGTGAAACAGTAAAGGAACGATAAGCCCAATCAAATACCAGCCGCTCTTTCGGAGGTAAGTGCTACATGTATATTGACATACTTAGTCAAAAAAATGTGCAAATACAATATGCAATATACCAACCTAATGCAACTATACTTATTTCAATAAACATCCAAAATAAAAATATACATGAAACCTTTTTTTATGTGCAAAAAAAAATATATAATGTCCTCATAAAATTCCCAATGTCCACTATCACAATTGTGCAACTCTGGAAGGATCTTCTATACAGTGCAGATAGGTGCTGACCACTGCGCTTTTTACTTTCAAGATTTCTTTATTTGACATAAGAAAAAGTTGTACAAAGAAGAGTATACATTTGTACTAACAAGATAACAATACACAATAACTTGAACATCTACAGTCAGCACGTATGTAAGATCCAGTAGCAATAATCGTGGAGATTAATGCAGTGTTGACAGTAAATTGTAACAAAACAAGGAGAATCATGAAAGAGTGGGTGAAGTAGAAGGAGCGAGGGGAGTAGGAAGGGAGACATAGGGAATGCGGTGGTTAAGGCACCGTGCTTTTTAATATAGCTTATATTTTTTATATAGCTAATATTTTTAATATAGCTGTGCAACCTTCTCCACTTCACAAAACCATGTGCTCCACCACATGATGTACAGGCCAGGGGGCCTCTTTTCAGATTTATCTGGCCACAAGGACCCTTTCAGCTTTTTTTACTTTACATTACTTCAGCAGTGCAGGTAGAGTGTACTCTGCATCCAACCCTTTTCCCTCGCTTGCATCTAGTTTGGAATTATTTGTCCCCCAAAAAAAACAATAGTGCAGTGATTGTGCATAATAATGTAAGTGCATTTGATTGCATTTGTTTTTAACTACTGGATTTAAAAAAAAAAAGTACTGCACGATCATTGCACTATTGTTGAAAAAACCTACAAAAAGACTATTCTGCTAAAGGGGGCAATACCAGATTTTGAGGTCAAGGGTGTACTTAGTTTTTCCATGTACAACATTACATCTATTGGACCCCTTTCACACTGGGGCATTTTTCAGGGCATTTTTGGGCTAAAAATAGCACCTGTAAAGCACCTGAAAAATGCCTCCCCTGCAGCCCCAGTGTGAAAGCCCGAGTGCTTTCACACTGGGGCAGTGAGCTTGCAGGACACTAGAAAAAGTCCTGCAAGCAGCATCTTTCGGACAGTGAAGGAGGGGTGTATACACCCCTCCTTCACTGCTTCTCCTCATTAAAATGAATAAGCACAGCTGCCAAAGCGCCTGCAGAGTGCTTCGACAGCGGCGCTACACGGGCGCATTTAACCCTTTATTCGGCCGCTAGCAGGGGTTAAAAGTGCCCCGCTAGTGGCCGAATAGCGCCACTAAAATGACGGTAAATCGCTGCTAAAACGACGGAAAAGGGCAGCTAAAACTAGCAGCGTTTTACCATCAACGCCCGCCCGCCCCAGTGTGAAAGCAGCCTTAATATTTTGGTTTAAGTGAAGGTTTATTGTTTGTCTGTTCAAATATGTTAAAAAGGCAACGATTTTCCTAGGGTGTCCTTACTTTTTCGTATTACTGTACTTCAGATGGCTATTCTTGTAATTGAATCTCTCTCAGCAGTTAATCGGTTGTATTGCTTATAAACCTCTTTCCGCCCGCGCTATAGCCAAAAGACAGCTACAGCGTGGGCTTACATTGCCGGGAGGGCATCCATAGACGTCCTTCCATGATTGTGCTGCACGCGTGCCCCCTGCGGCACACGGATGACACACTCTGTAATCGTTGCATCCTTAGGACACAGCTGATCACAGATCGGGATGTGATCACCATGTGATCAGCTGTGTCCAATGACAGCTGATCACTATGTAAACACAAGCCAGTTACATAGTTAGTCAGGTTGAAAAAAGACACAAGTCCATCTAGTTCAACCATAAAAAACAAAAACAAAATAATAAATAAATAAATAAAAAATTATCATACAATCCCATATACCCAATCCTATACCAACAGTTGATCCAGAGGAAGGCAGAAAAAAAACAGAAACGCAGGATCCAATTTTTCCTGAGCCCAGAGAGGCAATCGGATTTTCCCTGGATAAACTTTACTTATAAATGTTAGTACCCAGTTAGTACCCGACACTGTGGTTGAATAATTCTGGGGACTCCTCCATGCATTATCGGTATAATCAGTGTTTATCTGGCGCTCCAGATGGAGTAATCCTTATGCCCTGTACACACAATCGGACATTGATCGCACATTCCGACAACAAAATCCATGGATTTTTTCCAACGGATGTTGGCTCAAACTTGTCTTGAATACGCACGGTGGCACAAAGTTGTTGGAAAATCCGTTCGTTCTCAACGCAGTGACGTAAAACACGTACATCAGGACTATAAATGGGACAGTAGCTTTCGTCTCTTAATTTATTCTGAGCATGCGTGGCACTTTGTGCGTCAGATATGTGTACACACGATTGGAATTTAACCAGTCAGATTTTGTTGTCGGAAAATTTTATAGCCTGCTCTCAAACTTTGTGTGTCGGAAATTCAGACGGAAAAAGTCTGATGGAGCCCACACACGATCGGAATTTCCGACAACACAATCCGATCGCACTTTTTCCGTAGGAAAATCCGACCGTGTGTACAGGACATTAGGGGTATAGTCTGTGGCTGTAATAGCTGGATGGTGATGTATCCATATAAAGGGGTATTAAGGGTTAAAAAGGAAGGCTGCCATCCTTCAGAGTGTGTCCAGAACTCTGCAAGACATGTAAGGAAAAAACAGGGAGGGGGAGGCGCCGACCTGAGTGTAGTATTAAAATTATAACTTTAATAGGATAAGATTAAAAACACTAACAAGATGATAGAAGATGCATGCTCGTCAAAGTAAAGTGCAGTCCTGGCATTCCACATGGCTCTGTGGGTCCCACCGCTGTTCCAGATAGCTGGAAAGGATTGAGCAGTTGGCTGGAATAGGATCACAGTGTTTCTCCAGGATCAAATGAACCAAACAGCTCCACACAGACCAGCATGGACCGTGGAACAGGGAGTGATGTCACCAGCGTCTGATTGGACCTAGGCAGGGCTGGAATCTTGTCAATCAGAGCTGACTGCTCCTTCTATTGCTCTTCTAGAGGCCACACTGTATTAGCAACTGTACAACGGCTGGACTGTATTGTATACTGTGTAGTAGAAACTGTGCACACTGTATTAGATACTATTTACACCACCTGCACTGTATTAGAAACTGTACTACGGCTGCACTGTATTGTGTACACCACTAGAAGTGTAGTAGAAACTGTAAACACTGTATTAAATATTGTGTACACCACCTGAATGCACATATATATATATATATATATATATATATATATATATATATATATATATATATATATATATATATACACAATACACCAAATACATATATATATTAATACACCGCCTGAAGTATATTACAGACAGTACACCACGGAATGCACTGTAGATATAGGCTACACTGGATGCAGAGTGTATATATATATTAATACACTGCCTGCACTGACTGAATATTGAGTAAATACTGAATATATAGTCTATGATAAATGCAGAGTATCTATCTATCTATCTATCTATCTATCTATCTATCTATCTATCTATCTATCTATCTATCTATCTATCTATCTATCTATCTATCTATCTATCTATCTATCTCAATATATTCCTTTTTATTGTTATGATCAGGACTACAAACATAAAACATTTTTCCAAAACTACCCTGTACAGGTCTAAATGGCGAGGTGAAAAATGGCAAAATGCTGCACTGAACCCAAAAAATATATATAAAACACCAAAAGCAGCTGACACACAGACAAACCAAGTCCACTGAAAATTCAAATATATAAAGTGCAGCGCTAGAAACATCCAACGTGTATTAAGTATACTTGTGAGAAATGTGTAATATAATAAATATGTAAATGGTGTGCTAAAAAACACATATAGAAAATATGAATAAACCAACATACAAATGTGAAAAAATCAGCAATGAAAACCAGCAATAAATAATCAAAGTGTCTATAGTGAAATGTGGAACAGCAAAAAGTGGAAGTCCATATTGTCAAAGGGTATCTTCTCCAACAGGGGAGCACCAGTGAACACTGGAAGGCGTGTGGATACTCAAATGGAAAGGAGACAGCAGATGCCAAGGCAAACAGATGTTGAATGGAAGTAAATGGATACTCCTACCAGATCCGTAGGACGCAAATACCGTATAGCAATGCGTCAAATGGGGATACACTCCCGTGATGTCAAACCGGACAGAGTCCTGTGGGCCACGAGCACCGGTGGAAGGTGGTGGTTGCAGATTGAAGTTGGACAACTGGCACGCACGTCCTCCGATGGTAGAGCGGCGTGATCCCGGGGGGCGATTCAATATGGAACCATGGAGAAAGAAAAAAGGAAGTGTTTTCCCAGGTGGTTGTAAAATCTCACTTCCTTGTGACAGCCATCGCCATCTTAGCTCCTGTCTTCCGAGGCCGCAATAATCAGACACTTTGATTATTATTGCTTGTTTTCATTGCTGATTTTTTCACATTTGTATGTTGTTTTATTCATATTTTCTATATGTGTTTTTTGGCACACTGTTTACATACTTATTATATTACATATTTCTCACATGTATACCTAATACACGTTGGATGTTTCTAGCGCTGCACTTTATACATTTAAATTGCGAGGTGGGCTGGGAGTTCCGCAATTTTTGATATAGATATAAGATATAGACCTGATTGGGTTCATTTGGAGGCGCAGGCAAGCCCAACCATTCCCTTAGATCTCCTTATGTGGCTTCCTGCAAAGGAGCATTTGGCAGTGCTGAGCCCTACTTTATCCCACTCCTTGAGTTTGGGGGACACAGCATGTAAATTGTACCCTTTAAAATCCTCCCATTCGCCAATGGCCCCACTTTTCAACAATCCTCATTTCCCCCCAGGCCAACAGAGTACCCAATATACCTGGTGGGTCAACAAAGGGCTTTACAAAATTGCTCACTTTATTGATCATAAGGGAATAAGACAGCTCAGCTACTTTAAGGAAACATTAGAAATGCCCCCTACGGAGACATATTGTTTATGCCAAATTATCCACTTATCCTACGAACCTTAATGAGAGATGAGGTAGACATAACCACTAGGATCCGGTCTGAGTACCGATGTGTAAAAGGGCCAGAATCATGGGGAGGGATTACGGAGTTACATATCATGTTCAACAATCAGGGTAACAAACCTTCCTACCAAACGGCATGAGAAGCGGAACTAGGGGAGATAGTTGAGGAGAAGGTGTGGACAAACTGGTCGACCATGGTGCACAAAGGCATACTCAACACCTCATTGGTGGAGGCAAATTACAAAGTGCTATCGCGCTGGTACCTTGTTCCTACATGGCTAGCAAAATTATACCCTGGTACTTCACCCTTATGCTTTCGGGGATGTGGACAGGAACGAGATATATACCATGTCTGGTGGTCCTACCCGAAGGTCTGACGTTTATGGATCAGGATTAGGGATGAGCTTCATGTTTAAGTCGCATGCATGTTCGACTCAAACATTGTGTGTTTGGTCGTTCGCTGAATTACGAACGATATGGGCCGTCCGCGACAAATTCGAATGGCGCGTCACGGCCCATAATTCATTGTGGCATCGCAGTGCATTGCTGGCTGATGATTGGCCAAGCATGCACTATGACATTCATGCTTGGCCAATCACAGTGCTGTGTGTACAGAGAGCCGTAATTGGCCAAAGCCAAGGAAGCTTTGTCCAATTATAGCTCAGGGGGTTTAGTACACGCCCCACACTATATAAGGCCACCTCTGTGGCAGCCTTGTGCAGTGTGTTGCGGTGGAGACTGGAGAGAGATAGAAAGACAGTGTCATATGATTTAAGTTAGATAGAGTAGGTAGGTCGAGTCAGTTAGCTGCACTTACAGTGTATTGTGCATATATATATGCATCCCAGGTGTTGTATATCCATCTCAATACAGGGCATTTTAACCCCCTTCCTGCCCAAGCCATTTTTAAGCTTTCAGCGCTGTCACACTTTGAATGACAATTGCGTGGTCATGCCACACTGTACCCAAATGAAATTTTTATTATTTTTTCCCCACAAATAGAGCATTATTTTGGTGGTATTTGATCACATATGCGGTTTTTATTTTTTGCGCTATAAACAAAAGAAGAGGGACAAGTTTGAAAAAAACACAATATTTTTTACTTTTTGTTATAATAAATATCCATTTTTTTTTTTTTAACAAATTTTTTCCTCAGTTTAGGCCGATACTTATTCTTCTATATATTTTTGGTAAAAAAAATCGCAATAAGTGTATATTGATTGGTTTGCGCAAAAGTTATAGCGTCTACAAAATAGGGGATAGATTTATAGCATTTTTATTATTGTTTTTTTTTACTAGTCATGGCGGCGATCTGCGATTTTTATTGTGACTGCGATATTGTGGCGGACACATCGGACACTTTTGATACATTTTTGGGACCATTCACATTTATACAGCGATCCGTGCTATAAAAATGCACTGATTACTGTATAAATGTGACTGGCAGGGAAGGGGTTAACACTAGGGGGTGATCGAGGGGTTAACTGTGTTCCTAGGGAATGTTTCTAAGTGAAGGGGAGGGGACTCACAAGGGGAGGAGACCGATCTGTGTTGCTCTGTACTGAGAACACAGATCGGTCTCCTCTCCTCTCTGACAGAATGTGGATCTGTGTGTTTACATACACACAGATCCACGTCCTGCCATGTTACCGGGCAATCGCGTGTGCCCGCCGGGCAGTACATCGGGTGCCCAGTGACATGGCGGGCGCGCGCGATTGCCGTCGGCGGCGCGCGCTCTCTGGTGGGTAGGGAAGGCGAGGGCGTCATATGACGCCATCGCAAGTGGATATATATATATATATATATATATATATATATATATATATATATATATATATATACTGTATTCAGTTTAGCTAGATCTTGTTCTTCTCTTCCTAATATACTGACAGGCAGGCAGGTGTTTTTACAATATTTCCAGTTAGTGTATTGTGTACCCTGCACAGTTGCACCTACAGTTTAGCTACCTGAAACCAGGTGCTTGTGTGCTTCTTCTGATCCTATTAATAGCACAGGCAGGCTATTGAAGTATTTACAGTTAGTGTACTGTGTACCCTGCACAGCTGCACCTACAGTATAGCTACCTGAAGTCAGGTGCTTGTGTGGGCTCTTGACATATTTCCAGTTACTTTACCGTGTACCCTGCACAGTTGCACCTACAGTATAGCTACCTGAAGCCAGGTGCTTGTGTAGGCTCTTGACATATTTCCAGTTAGTGTACTGTGTACCCTGCACAGTGTCACCTACAGTATAGCTACCTGAAGCCAGGTGCTTGTGTAGGCTCTTGACGTATTTCCAGTTACTGTACTGTGTACCCTGCACAGTTGCACCTACAATATAGCTACCTGAAGACAAGTGCAGGTGTTCTCATACTAATAATGCTACAGGCAGGCAGTTGATTCTGCTAGCTGCAGTATAATCGGTATATATATATATATATATATACATCCCAGTTTTGTGCAGCTACATCTCACTGCAGGCCAATAGTATGTCTGGAAGGCCAACAAGGAGAGGCAGACAGTCACAAGCCAATAAAAGAGGGCAAGCAGGCTCTGTGTGTGCCAGGTTTGCTCCAGTGATGAGGAGGGAGGGAATGATGACTGACTCAACGTGGGTGCCTGATAGGAGAGAGGAGGAGGCACATCTCCAACGAGGCAGGATGCCCTCCAGGGGCCAGCCTAAGGGCAGCACACTGACTGCATCACACATGCGCGTTATTCCAAAAGTTCTTTGGTGTGGGCCTTTTTTGAGACGAGTGCATCAGATCGCACCGCTGCTATTTGCAACATATGTCTCAAGCGTATCTCGCGTGGCCAAAACATCTCCCACTTGGGCACCACATGCTTGACCAGACATATGTTGACCTGACATGCAGTTCGTTGGCAAGCGTACCTAAAAGACCCACACCAAAGAACAAAGAGGACCTCTCCATGCTCCTCATCAGCTGGGATCTCCAACCCCACTATACCTTCAGTCCTCTCTGAGACCTGCACTGAGAGGAATGAAGATGTAGAATTAGGTGTGTCACAGCCAAGTACTTGCGGGCAATCTGCTATCGGTACACCAACGTCAGATTGTACCAGGCAAATTTCCCTGCCCCAGCTGCTGCACCACCGAAAGAAGTTTGCTCCCAGCCATCCACATGCCCAGCGGTTGAATGCTAGCTTGGCAAAATTGCTAGCACTTCAACTGCTACCTTTTTAGTTGGTAGACTCTGCCCCCTTCCGTGAGTTTGTGGAATGTGCGGTTTCTCAGTGGCAGGTTCCCAAACGCCACTTTTTCTCACAGAAGGCGATTCCGGCTCTCTACTGGCAAGTGGAAGGCAATGTCTTGGCCTTGCTGGACAGGGCGGTCAGCGGTAAGGTGCATATTACCACTGTCTCATGGTAAAGCTGGCATGGACAGGGGCGTTACCTAAGTTTCACGGCGCATTGGGTGACTCTGCTGGCAGCTGGGAAGGATGCAGGACAAGGGGCAGTAGTGTTGGAGGTTGTTCCGCCACCACGCCTCCAAAATGCCACTACTGGTGATTCTGACACACCTCTCTCCTCTTCTTCCTCCATGGCCTTTTCCTGTGCTTTGTCCTCGGAACCAGCGGTGCTCCATAGGTGTTCAAGGGGCAACGCAAGTACACAGGCAAAAAGATGTCATGCTGTGCTTGAGCTGGTGTGCTTGGGGGACAGGAGCCACACTGGGGCAGAGATTCTGTCAGCTCTGCAGGGGCAGGTTCAGAGGTGGTTGACGCCACACCAGCTTAAGCCAGGAATGGTGGTTTGCAACAATGGCACCAACTTCCTCTCCGCCCTCCGACAGGGACAATTGACCCATGTGCCCTGTTTGGCTCACGTCCTTAACTTGGTGGCTTACAGGATGTCCTGAGGCAGGCCAGGAAAGTCTGTGTGCATTTCCGCTGGTCATATAATGCCAGTGCTTGGCTGGCAGACCTCAAAAAGGAATTTAACCTGCCCAAGAACCACCTAATCTGTGATATGCCCACCAGGTGGAACTCAATGTTGGCCATGCTGCAGCGGCTGCACACGCAGCAGAGGGCCATCAATGAGTACCTGTGCGACTATGGCACCAGGACAGGGTCAGGGGAGCTTGTTTTTTTTTCCCAACGTTAATGGGCCATGATCAGGGATGCATGCACTGTCCTGTCACCATTTTAGGAGGCCACGAGGATGGTGAGCAGTGACAGTGCATGCATCAGTGACACTGTCCCCCTTGTCCATCTGTTGGAGCACACGCTGTGTGGAATAATGGACAGGGCACTTGAGGCAGAACAGAGGCAGGAAGAGGAGGACTTCCTTACCTCTCAAGGCCCCCTTTATCCAGACAGTGTTCCTGCGTGCCCGCCGATCACACAGGAAGAGGACGAGGAGGAGGGGGGGGATTGTGTCAGCATGGAGGTGGAGCCTGGCACTCGGCACTCAGCATCAGCAGCAGTCTTTAAGGGATCATTTACAGTCCCAAGAAACCCATGGACTTGTACATGGCTGGGAGGAGGTGGCTGCGGATCATGTCGTCCTTAATGACCCAGAGGACTCTGGACCGAATGCCTCAGCAAACCTACGCTGCATTACCTCCCTGATCCTGCATAGCCTACGGAAGGATCCTCGTATTCGTGGTATCAAGGAGAGGGATCGTTACTGGCTGGCAACCCTCCTTGATCCATGTTACAAGAGTAAGGTTGCAGACCTTATCTTGCCGTCGCAGAGGGAGCAGAGGATGAAACATCTTCGGGAGGCCTTGCAGAAAGGTCTGTGCAACGCGTTCCCAGAGACTGGGAGGTTACAAACTCCTGTTCCTGGACAACGTGTTGCCGAGGCTTCGGTCAGTCAAAGAAGGAGCGGTGGAGAAGGTGGCCGTCTGACCGATGGTTCAGACAATTTTTTAGTCCGCAGCCCCAAGGTATGATTGGTTCCAGCAACCATCACCAGCATCTATTTTACATGGTGCAGGAATACCTAGGGGCAAGATCTGACTTGAACACCTTTCCCACCGAAAATCCTCTGGGTTACCGGTTCTTGAGGATGGATCACTGGCCAGAGCTTGCACAGTATGCAATTGAGCTACTGGCCTGTCCTGCATCCAGCGTTCTTTCGGAACGCACATTCAGTGCTGCTGGAGGCTTTGTAACCGATCACAGGGTGCGCCTGTCCACTGACTCGGTCGATTGACTGACCTTCATAAAAATGAATCAGTCTTGGATCACCACCATAGCACCTGATGCTGATGTAACCGAATAAATTTTTTTGAAATGTCAGAGCCCTTCAAGACTGCCTATGCTGATGTTGAGTGACTCTCCTGTTATGCTGAGTGACTATCCTCTTCCTCCTCAATGATCATGCTGATAGCTTGTAAGAATATTTTTGTTTCTAGGCGCCGCCACCAGTGACTAAGGCCCAATTTTTCAACCCCTGTTTAACAGGGGCATGTAATTACAATTTTTGATGCAATTCTTTGCAGCAGGGCTCGTTTGAGCGCTCCAACTAGAGTATCTGTGAGAGGTTGCAGTGTTATGGCACCAGCACCAGTGCCTAAGGTCCTGCACCCACCAAGATTAACTGTGAGGGCTTACAGTGTTGTGGCAACACCAACACCTAAGGCCTCAATTTCTGCAGAGTATATAGGGCAGGTCCCTACTTTCAAAAATCCAACTTACAAACGACTCCTACTTGCAAACGGAAGAAGACAACAGGAAGTGAGACAAAATCTACCCCTAGGAAGGAAAATTTTTCCATTCCAGCGCCCACCAAGAGTAACTGTGAGGACTTACAGTGTTGTGGCACCACCACCACCACCAAAGGCCCATTTTTTCTGACCCTGTTTAACAGGGGCATGTAATTACAATTCTTGATCTAATATTTCACAGCAGGGCCCGTTCCAGTGCCCACCAAGAGTAACTGTGAGGACTTACAGTGTTGTGGCACCAGCAGCACCACCACCACCACCACCAAAGGCCCAACTTTTCTGACCCTGTTTAACAGGAGCATGTAATTACAATTCTTAATCTAATATTTCACAGCAGGGCCCATTCCTGCGCCCACAAAGAGTAACTGTGAGGGCTTACAGTGTTGTGGCAACACCAACACCTAAGGCCCCGATTTCTGCAGAGTATATAGGGCAAGCCCCTACTTTCAAACATCCAACTTACAAACAACTCCTACTTGCAAACGGAAGGAGACAACAGGAAGTGAGATGAAATCTACCCCTAGGAAGGGAAATTCTCTCCTGTAATGCCCTGTACACACAATAGGATTTTCCAATGGAAAATGTGTAATAGGACCTTGTTGTCGGAAATTCCGACTGTGTGTAGGCTCCATTACACATTTTCCATAGGAATTTCCGACACACAAAGTTTGAGAGCTTGCTATAAATTTTTCCGACAACAAAATCCGTTGTCGGAAATTCCGATCGTGTGTACACAAATCCGATGCACAAAGTGCCACGCATGCTCAGAATAAATTGAGAGGAAAGCTATGGGCTACTGACGTACGTGTTTTACGTCACCGTGTTCAGAACGATCGGATTTTCCGACAACTTTGTGTGACCGTGTATATGCAAGACAAGTTGGAGCCAACATCCGTCGGAAAAAATCCCATGGATTTTGTTGTCAGAAAATTCTATCGTGTACAGGGCATAAGTTATTTTGGGAAAAATGTTTCTCCTTTCCACTGATGTTTTATCACCAATCCTTGTTTCACTAGAACCCCCAAGTTTTCTAAAAACATTTGTCATTGGGACATAAAGTGAGGTGAAATCTTCTGAAGAGGAGCACAGACAGCAAAACAAATGTCACAGGGGTGATAACCCTTCCCTATGTTTTAATTACAATTCTTGATCTAATATTTCACAGCAGGGCCCATTCCAGTGCCCACCAAGAGTAACTGTGAGGACTTACAGTGTTGTGGCACCAGCACCACCACCACCACCACAAAGGCCCAATTTTTCTGCCCCTGTTCAACAGGGGCATGTAATTACAATTCTTGATCTAATATTTCACAGCAGGGCCCGTTCCTGCACCCACCAAGATTAACTGTGAGGGCTTACAGTGTTGTGGCAACACCAACACCTAAGGCCTCAATTTCTGCAGAGTATATAGGGCAGGTCCCTACTTTCAAAAATCCAACTTACAAATGACTCCTACTTGCAAACGGAAGGAGACAACAGGAAGTGAGACAAAATCTACCCCTAGGAAGGGAAATTCTCTCCTCTAAGAGTTAATATGGGAAAAACGTGTCTCCTTTCCACTGATGCTTTATCAACAATGCTTGATCAACTAAAAACCCCAAATTGTCAAAAAACATTTGTCATTGGGACAGAAAGTGAGGTGAAATCTTCTGAAGAGGTGCACAGACAGCATGTCACAGGGGTGATAACCCTTCCCTATGTTTTCCAAAAAGCTTAAAATAGATTTTTTGGCTGGGGCTACACTTTAAAAATGTACCAGTTCAAAATTACAAACAGATTCTACTTAACAACAAACCTACAGTCCCTATCTTTTTGCACAGCCTGTATACTGCTGTTCAGAGTATATAGGGCCTGAGGGCCCCACGCCTTTCCTTTTTTTAATTTGGGTGCGGGGTTCCCCTTAATATCCATACAAGACCCAAAGGGCCTGGTAATGGACTGGGGGGGTACCCATGCCGTTTGTCTCACTGATTTTCATCCATATTGTCGGGACCCGACATTACATTAAAGCCGCAAGCAGTTTTAAATGACTTTTATTTCTTTAAAAATGTAATTTTGTGCAGGGACTGTTCTAAGCACGGGAAACGCGTGCCAATTTACAGGCATTCTATAGACACCCCCCAGGTACGATATTTAAAGGAATATTTCACTTTTATTTTTTCACTTTAAGCATCATTAAAATCACTGCTCCCGAAAAAACTGCTGTTTTTAAAACTTTTTTTTGCATTGATACATGTCCCCTGGGGCAGGACCCGGGTCCCCAACCCCTTTTTAGGACAATACCATGCAAATTAGCCTTTAAAATTAGCACTTTTGATTTCAAATGTTCGAGTCCCATAGACTTCAATGGGGTTCTAATGTTCGTGCAAATTTTTGGTCCGTTCGCAGGCTCTGGTGTGAACCGAACCAGGGGGTGTTCAGCTCATCCCTAATCAGGATGTTCAACCTGATCCACTCAGTGATGGGACAAAATATACCTAGAGGGGCCAAAACGGGGTTATTTAGTGATCTAACGGAGGAGATCCCCAGACATCTGCGAACTCTCATATTCTTCATTCTTTTAGCGGCTAAAATAACTATTGCACGTGCATGGAAATCACCTGTAATCAACTTTGCCCTGGTGAAACACAAGATATCATGGATCATTATCAATGAAAAACTGACTAGTATTCGACGAGATAAGCAAGCTAGGTTTGAAAAAGTGTGGAATCCCTGGATTGCTTATCTCCAGGCTCCCTGAGGGCTGGGCTATCTTGTGGGGAGGACCCGGGGTGAAGAGACCCACCCGACTCTTTTCTGATTCTTTTTTCCTCCTTTGATCCCCCCCCCTTTTTTTTTCTCTTCTCTTTTTTTACATTTTCTTGCTAAATTTTTTGGTAGGATGCTTCCAGGGGACAGTAAAGTCTCCCCAGATACGCTATATTCTTGATTATGTTTTGTTGAACAGGTCAGGGACACTGATCATATTGGATAACGCATCCTTGTTTTAACTACTTCATGATGTTTATTTGAACGTAAACATCTGTATGATGATTTAAAATTATAAAAAAACTATTGAAACAAAAAAAATTAAACAAATTTTAGGAAGGTAGATATGTAATACTGAGTTACATTTTCAGCCAACAGGTCATGGTGGCTCATTTTCATATACTTAGCAGGACATCCTTATTTTACAATAGATGGCAATCTATTGTTTTCAGAGTACAGTAAATAAGATTCAAATATACACACACAGGTCAACAAAACAGAGGAGTTATGCATGCATATAAAAATAAGGGAGGGCGCACTGACCTTGTGCATTACCAAAAATAATTTTAATAAAGGTAATACAGCCATGGTTATACTCAAATAAAAACGTGGTAAACATATAGGCATATTAAAAGAACAGCAATAGCGAGCGGTGACTCTTAGGTCTATGGCTGGAACCAAAGACGCCCGGAGGACCATATGGTATTGCAGGGTGGCTTACGCGTTTTGAGAAAGGACCCTCTTACTCAGGGCCAAGGTGATGAATGACTGGCCTCTTCTAATTATCTCTATATGTACACACATATGCACCTAAGTACACGCCCACATGATGGCAGGTCTTGCCACACCCATTTGCATAGATACCACCTCCCCTATTGACAAAGGGAAGGTGTGTGCCACTATCAGGTATCTCTGGCCCACCTTTCTCATAGTTACAGTTTCTGCGTGAAGGTATAGCCTTATATTGCATGTAGAAATATAAAAATCTAAAAATTCTAAACATTCAAAGCGTATAAGTAAAGCTTTAAAATGAATACTAGACCATCTTACTGATGAATCTAAATGGTTTGCATTCCACCCGCTACTTCCGGTTTCCATCACGTCACTTCCGGTCATTATTACGTCATGTCCAGTGTGGCGGCTTTAGGATGTTAAATGCTGACGCTGACTTGCGTGGGGGACACAGCTCCCTCTTGCGGCATGGAGGTCCGTGGGGATCAATAGTCCACCCACTACCTCCTATAACTGCAGCGTCACTTCCAATATCTGGTGACAGGCAGATAATAAATGTGTCTGCTAGGGTCAAGGGACAAATGTGCCATAAGGTCCAGTAGCTAAGCCCCTTGTTCTAGCCCTTACTGGAATACAGTAGGTGCCAGACAATGATTGTAATCCATGTCATTTGAACAACCCCACAAGGGGAGGTTTATTACAACTCCACTGATGGTAAGTGATGGTATAGCATTCATTAAATATAATGTAATAGGCGCATATTGGTGGTGCCCATTGTAAACTTCTCAACACACTCACGGCCATGTGCGCAGACTATCTCACCCACAAGACTATCTATGATGCGTGTACACCCAAATGCATGCCACACCCACCTGTGCTCCAGCGTGACCACATACACACAGGGAGTGCAACTACATGGATGCAGTTTGGCCACACGTGTATACACATGCACGTAGATGCACAATATTACTAATGTGTATACATACATATACCCATAGGTATACAGTATGTCAACTAGGTGTGAGAAAGAGATACTCTTCTCCCACAGGCGTTAATGTGTTCAGTGATGATCTCTCTTGGTATTAAAACCAGACATCTCTGAATATTAACTTTAGAATCAAGATTGAATCTATATAAGAGGTGTGTTAAAAATATTTAAAATATTTAAAAAATTATTAATGTTAGAAAGAGATGAGATGTTAATCACATGGTGACTTTTCCACCAATCAGGGTGGGATTACTGGACCCCATTTATTCTGGGTAGTATCCAAGCTATCGCTTTTGTTCAATGTATTCATGCAACCAAAAGCAGGTGAACTCATACCAGTGCTTCCTGTTTGCATTAAAAGAGTAGAGAATCCATCTAGCTATGCTATCCTTAAAGACCCTAACTAATGGCCCATAGGTACCTGAATAAGCATGTCCCTCTGCATAAAGCAGAGGTGCTCCGGGCCTAGCATATAGGTGTGACCCATGCGGATGATGGATACATAATGAACAGGAGGGTCAGGGGAAGGGGAGCCAATTCTTGGCATGGACAGTTGTCTGGTGGGGGGTGGGGAGTGCTAAAAGGCAGGTCAGAGTGGTGAAAGGGAGGAAAGTACTGGAGGCTAGATAAGACCACATTGTGTAATTCAATCCCTTTGTTGAGCCCTTTGGGGGCCAAGATCAGAAGGCCTCTCTGGTGCATAATTTTTGATGTTTTTTGCCGCTATCCAGGTCAATACTTAAGGCCTCTATCCCGAAGACTTTCAAACCCTCTGTACTGCTATTGTGGACATCTGTAAAGTTTCATTGGACTGAGTAGTTGTCCTTCTTCTCAGTTGTGATACTACTCCTATGATACTGTTGTGATACTGTGATATGTATGTCCAATGTCCTCTGCATTGAGGAGCTTACAGAGTTTCAATTAGGGAGAGTCTGAAGGCAAACAGGTACTAATGTGCTATATCTTTAGAATACATAGAAACTGTGAATCTTTTTCACTGCTCATTACTTTATTATTAGAAATGATACTATATAAATAGAAAAATTATATACAATAGTTAAAAAACTAAGTTAAAATTGTCCCCAAGGTTCTCCTACCTGCAGTAACTTTCTTTGTCACCACTTTAGTTTGGTAAGGCGATGGTCTGCCACTTCTTGATGACAGAGCTTGCCCAACCCCACCCATAGGAATGTGTGTGTGGGGGGCAGGGAGGGCCGTCCCCATCACACCAGAGCCCCCTTCACATTATAGTCCCTCCATTACATCAGAGTCCTCCCATCACACCAGAGCCCCCCCTCCTTCATATCAGAGACCCCCATCACTTTAGAATCCCCTTCACATTAGATTCCTCATTCACAGTAAGGTCCTCAATTCACATCAGTGTCCCCCATCACACAGAGTCAGCCCTCAGTATGTCCGAATTCCCTTCACATTAGATTCCCCCATCAAATCTGAGTCAGTCCCCATCACATCAGAGCCAGCCCAGCCTCCATCACATCAGAGTCAGCCTCCATCACATCAGAGTCAGCCCCCTTCACAACAGAGTCCTCAGATCCCCCTTCACAAATACAGTCTTAGCTTCAAATCGCCACCATGGCTGCAGCATTATTTGGATGCATCAGCAAGACAGAGAGGTGGAGCATGTCTAGATGAAAGTAGGACTTCCATCCACCTTTGAATCCCTGCCCTAGATACATCCATTTTTATGGTGGCGCAGACTGTCTGCACATGCCCTATCAACAAACGACGATGTGCATCTTGGTGTGACCCCTGAACAATGGTAACAATGATGCAGTGTGACAAATAGGGACAGCCCACTGTGTTTCTATGTTGACTAATCATTGCTGAGGCTGCATGGTGCCCCCTGACCCCTCTCCTTCTTTATATCAAAGTCACTGGTTCTCGGGGGGCAGAAATGAAATCTGAAGATTGCAGACCACTCCAACAACCCCCTAGATCTGGAGGTTGAGGCTGTGGAACTGGTTGTGGTTGTAGTTGGGGATAATTGGCTTAACAAGACAGTCTTCCATGGCAGAGCAGCTTTAGGGCTGCATGCAGCAGATGCTAGGCGCATCTGTGATACCTTGGCTAGAGCAGCTGACAACTCAAGCCAAAGCAAGTCAAGGAAGTAATTGAATGGCTCATGAAGCCTGTGTCATCCTCCTGGTTCCAAGACAGTGTGGAACCATTTACTTAAAGTAAATCAGTATACAAGACATAGAAGGAACTGGGATTTTAAAGGTGCAAAAGGGTGACACAAAATGTATGTAAAAATGTCACATTTTATTTAGAAAAGTTAATAAAAACATAGTTGTAAAAAGAGTTTACATTCAATGTACTGAAACAATCTTTAACTTTAAAAGGCACTAAAAAGCAATACAGTAAATTACAAAATACACATTAAAAAGACAATCAAAAAATTAATATAAATACAAAGCAAAAATAATACCACACATCCAAACTGCCAATGCAATATTCAAGCCAAATATGGGATCTGTTTACCTGTATGCAGGTCTTTCAAAAAATTGAATAGCGGATTGAATGCAAACTCAAATAGTTAAACTACTTAATTCAGGAAGCAAACCCAGCCAGAGGGTCAGCTGATGACCACAGAGGGTAAGTAAAATCGCATTTTTAACTGATGGAAGAGGTCCTAAAATGTAAGTTGAGAAAGGAATAAAGCAATATTTAATTTGAATTTCTTGATTTTTTGTTTTATTTTTTATTTTGTATTTATTTTTTGTTTTTTCTTTCAAAGAAAAAAAAAAAAAGGTTTTAATAAAGGAAATCTATACCTGTAATGAAGGACTGGCTTAAAACCACAAAGTCCAAGTTGCTTGACTGCATTAATTTGTGTTCTTTCCAAAACCCCAAGAAAAGGGGAAGGAAAGGACAACAAAAAAACCTAAAAAAACAACAGCACAGTTTCAGTCAAAAGACCCTCAACTAAAGCAAGGGTTCCTCAAGGATTAGTCTAGAATTTCCTCAGAATAACATAAAATACCTGGATCAGATGATATGTAAAGAAAATAAAATCCTCCTCCTCTCAGGCTGGATCTCTACTGAGCCACCACCAGAGTGTTTAAATACCCACCCCCTCACCAAATTTGGCACCAAAAAAGGGCACCAAAACTTAGGAGAGGGGCGGACGCTGCAGGGGCATCTACCAATAGGCAGTAAAACCGGAAGTGACACTTCTGGCTGAATCAGGAAGAGAAACACATCAATCAAATCAGTATAGTCAATGGTGCTAGGCACACCGGAAGTGACTAGGCAACATCTCTGCAACTTTATTTTTTGGCCATTGTGATTTTTGGATCAATTATGCAGTTTTCATCCATCAACTATTCTTGAACATACACACAGAAATGGAAGAAAGGAAGAAAAATATTATTTTTTTTATTTTTTTATTTTTTGCCAAGGATCCAAGAATTTGAATAAGGTTTTTTGAACTAAGGAAGCACCTACAAGGATTAGATGACCATACGGACGCCCAAGGCACCATTTTCAGTGGTAAGTCTTTTTCCACTGACTGGCACCAATTGCATCTTTCCCTAACCTTTGTGTGGACTATCTCCACACAAATAGTTGCAGTTATTTTTCCATCCTTTCACGGTTATACTTTCTTTTTTACCAACAGTTTTTTTTATATATATTACTTTTGATATGTTTTTGACCTTTTTTGGTCATTCACATCATTGCTGACAGTTTCAGAGATGTTGCCTAGTGACTTCCGGTGCGCCACCTAGTGTCACTTCCGGTGTGCCTAGCACCATTGACTATACTGATTTGATTGATGTATTTCTCTTCCTGATTCAGCCAGAAGTGTCACTTCCAGTTTTACTGCCTATTGATAGATGCTCCTGCAGCATCTGCCCCTCCCCTAAGTTTTAGCACCATTTTTTGGTGCCAAATTTGGTGAGGGGGAGGGTATTTAAACTTTTTGGTGGTGGCTCAATAGAGATCCAGCCTTAAAGGAGTAGGATATTATTTTCTTTACATATCATCTGATCCAGGTATTTTATGCTATTCTGAGGAAATTCTAGACTAATCCTTGAGAAACCCTTGCTTTAGTTGAGTGTCTTTTGACTGAAACTTTGCTATTGTTTTTTAGTTTTTTTTGTTGTCCTTTCCTTCCCCTTTTGTTGGGGTTTTGGAAAGAACACAAATTAATGCAGTCAAGCAACTTGGACTTTGTGGTTTTAAGCCAGTCCTTCATTACAGGTATAGATTTCCTTTATTAAAACCATTTTTTTTGTTTGTTTTTTTTTTCTTAGAAAGAAAAAATAAAAAATAAATATAAAACAAAAAAATCAAGAAATTCAAATTAAATATTGCTTTTTTCCTTTCTCCACTTACATTTTAGGACCTCTTCCATCAGTTAAAAATGTGATTTTACTTACCCTCTGTGGTCATCAGCTGATCCTCTGGCTGGGTTTGCTTCTTGAATTAAGTAGTTTAACTATTTGAATTTGCATTCAATCCGCTACTCAATTTTTTGAAAGACCTGCATACAGGTAAACAGATCCCATATTTGGCTTGAATATTGCATTGGCAGTTTGGATGTGTGGTATTATTTTTGCTTTGTATTTATATTTATTTTTTGATTGCCTCTTTAATGTGTATTTTTTAATTTTACTGTATTGTTTTTTAGTGCCTGATAGATACTACTCTACTGAAGAAGCCACGGCATGTGATGAAACATGTTGAGAAATTAATCCTTCGGTTGCACTATTTAAAGATTGTTTCAGTGCATTGAATGTAAACTCTTTTTACAACTATGTTTTTATTAACTTTTCTAAATAAAATGTGACATTTTTACATACATTTTGTGTCACCTTTTTGCACCTTTAAAATCCTAGTTTCTTCTATGTCTTGTATATTGTATACCTTAGGGATGTGGTGCCAATACTCATATTGGATGTGAGGCAATTATTCATATTTTCTCCTTAAAGTAAATCAGGCTTGGATGACAGATAACTTCCACTCACCCACTGTGGATAGCAATTTTTAACCAGTGTATGCTCATTACACTCAAAGATTCACTTTTCATTTTTGATGTTGCTTCTGTCTTGTGTCTCTATAGTTAGACCTTTTGTCACTGCTGCTGCACTGACTCATTTTACCTAAAGGAAGTATTTCTAACTGCTGTAGAAAAACAGGCATGTCATTTGGGACTTTTTGAGCTACGGTGCTGGTGACCAAATGTCTTTTACCTTCTACACCTGGAAAACCTTTGAGCACCTTCATTTGTAGGTGTCTGGCTAGGCCATCCACCAAAGCTCTGTGGCCAGCTATACCCACAACACCTCCCATATCTGGCTGGCCTACCTTATCCTCAACATGACTCAGTAGCAAGCCTAATAAGCACTCTTTCCTTTAACCTGGAATCCCTCATAACACATCTGCCAATGCTCTCTTACCTGCCATAACTCCCTCATCTGGCAAGGTTCTGTGGCTAGCCTTACTACCATCAACACCCTCCTCATCTGATAGGGTTCTGCAGCTTTACTACCTTTAATGGTCATAGAGCCTGGGTAAGCGAGGGTACAGAGGGCCTTGCCATAGTAAAAATAACAAGCAAGCAACAAACATATATGGTGTGGATATTAGGGGGAAGGTATTTTTTTTCAAATTTGGAAGGTGGCAAAAAATATATCAAAGGATAATTACAGAATGTAGGTTAGGTTGCAGAGGGCCTTACCAGATGTAGCTCGTAGTATGGGTATAGTATACATTTATTCTGTGGATAATTGACCACAGATGCATGGCAGATCAGGGTGGTGTTGTGGGTGGGGGAGGTCAGAAGTTAGTCAGGTGTTGTGGGTCAGGGTGGCCACAGAGCCATGGCAGAAGAGAGTGGTCTTTTAGGTAAGGGTAACCAGTGGTAGGTCAGATACTAGTGGTGTTGTGGCCAAAAGGGGGTGGTCCTGTGGGTAAAGGCAGCCAGAGAGGGGTAAGGTAATGGTTGCCACAGAAAATGGCTAACATCAGAGCCCCCTCATCACATCAGAGCCAGTAATTACATCAGAGTTAGCCCCTAGCATGTCAGAGTCTCTCCTTCACATCAGAGTCAGCCCACATCACATTAGAGTCAGCCTGGTTTACAACAGAGTCCTTAGTCCCACTTCACAAATAGAATCCTACCTTAAAATCTTCACCATGGCTGCAGCATCATGACAGAGAGTGGGATGCAGAGCAGGGCTAAGCAGAAACGGGATGTCCGTCCTCTACTGAATACCTACCCTGGATCAATGTCATCCATTTCCATGGTGTGGGCAAAATCGGGGGGGACAAGCTCTGATAAGTGGAAGTGTCAAAGATTTTCCTATTTAGAAAAGCCCATAATTCTGGGTTAGAAGAAGCAGCAAAAGCTTCTTAGTGCCCTCAGACTATTAAAGGCCTGTGTTGCAAGGCTTTAGACTTTTGTCTTTGCAGCTTGCACTTGATATCCATTTGAGAGATTTCTGAGATTTCTGAAATCATTTAGAATTCATTGATAGATGCATATGAACTGTAGTTGATCACCTTCTAACCAAGTTCTGACCTGCTTCATACTGCTTTTGTACTCCCATAAATTTGTATGAGGAGGGAAGCAATTTTAGCGTGGACTAAAAATGGCCGACATAGACCGTAAATCATTTTTTAGCAAGTGTTATTACCTTAAACCCTTTTTTATGCTGAGTTACAAAAGACCTGTAGTGTGACAAATACAGAAAGTAGTTAGGAGGTCAGGACAGTATTTGGAAGTATGCAGGATTGTAAGCTCAGAAAAGTGTTGTTAGACTTAATAAAGAAATTGACTTTTAAGGTGCAAGTATAGATTTATAACACCAACAAAAAATATAATAACATCTTAGTAATTTTTATTATTATTATTTAAAAATTGATCCCTTGATCATTAAAATACCTCACTATAAAGCCTCCACAAGGCTGTTACTAATGTATTACATTATCCATAAGATTTTATTATATATTTTGCTGATGTTATAAATCTATACGAGCACCATCAACATTTTTGTATTATTTGCAGTTACCCTAATCTTACAATATATAGCCAGGTAGCAAGCAAAGGGGACTGGTTCACATAAATATGGAAATTTGTTATTGCTTCTTTTTTGCAGAGAAAATACTTTCCTATGAACATATTTTATCTATTCATTTAGCTGTTTGTCTAGAGATGTCTTGATGCATAAGAACGTGTCCTCTGAGATTAACCATTTACGACCCATTCAATCCTTTAAGTCAATGGCCCAACATAGCACTCAAGCAAGGAATAGCCATCAAAAGCTACTCTGGGCTGTAATAACAAGTGCTTTTGAGCATTAGGATTGTTTGCTGTTGGGCACAGAGGTTCTCCAACATATAAGTATATTTCTGCGTGATGAGACTGAAAACAGCGAAAGACCAACTAACAAGTGCATTAAAGAGGTTTACCATGGGTGCATTGTATGTGTCAGAAAAGTTACAGCATGGTGTGTTTTAATGCTTTCATGGATGTACCAAAGTCCTGCCACCCATCATAATCTGTAGGACATTTGCCAGTTTATGACTTACCACTTATGACAGCTTATCTTTGATGAGAGGAGGGTAACGTAAAAAAGCCCAAAACTGTATAAAATCCTACTGTGGACTAATTGATTTTGACTGGCTACTATGTGAAAAATATTAATTTTATTTTCCTTATGTTTCAGAAATATGTCAATTTGTGAATCATTGCATCATACTAAAAAAAATTAACTGTATTCACGCTTGGTTGTTCAATTTTTTTCTTCAAGTTTAAATATTTACAATGAAGTGCACTGTGTTTAAAACAAATACCATTGTTCCTTATATTAAATTATAATTTCATATTCTAATTTTTTGCAAGAAAATAAAAAATTGTATAAAAAGCACTCTTAATTTTTTTTCATTTTTGCTCCTTGCTTCTCTGTTTTCCTTATTATTTACATAAATATGGTTGCAGTTTAAAATAAATGCCCCAAGAAATAAAAATAAAATAGCACATTATCATTTTCCCAAAATTTAGGAGAATAATAAACCCATAAGAATGTATTTGATAATAATTTTGGAGCCTTGAGTACATTTTATATTATGGGTTTTTTTCGGCCAACTACTGTTTGTTATTAAAACAAGTGATTTACAAACATACAACTTTGCTAGAAACTACTTACACTTAAATATTTATATGTTGCTGTCCCATGAGGCCACATGAAAACATAGAAAATGTAGAACATAATTAAATTGAAACCAATATAAATTAGATTCCACACAAGAAATATTTTCTGGTGTTTTAACTAAGACTGTGGATCATTTTGCAGGCCAATAAAGCTCAACAGGGCCAGCTAAAGCAGTTTAAAAAGTATCAAGTTGATTTGTCAAAAAGGAATTTCACCTTTATCTTAAAAAGCACAAAAGGCATTTTTAGAAACTTTAGTAATAGCAATCTGCAAACACATACTTGATAATTGCAGACCTTTTATTTTTTGTGTTACTTTTTTTTCCTCCAATTTCTTCTTATGGTGGCCATTTTTACTAAGGGCAGATTAATCCATCTCCTCCTACTTTCTGAATCTCTGGCTGGAATTCTGGGTTTGCCTCCAAGATGTGACTTCCCAGGATGCAGCTGTGAGGCCAAAAATGTTTGTTTAACTGCATCCAGTCTGGCCATTGAACAAAAATCAATGTGCATGTCCTCCATTCCCACTGCTCATGTCTGGCCACCCTAACCCTCAGACACAGCAGATCACAGGGTTGGGTCCAATCACAATGTCCAATCACAGTTTCAGACAGTGAAACTAGGAGCCTTCACCTCTGAAACCCACGCAATTTCGTATGGAGTCCCTCAAGGATCACCTTTATCACCAGTGCTCTTCAACATCTACATCCGTCCACTCCTCAAAATCATCAGAAAATAGGACCTCTGCTATCACTCATACGCTGACAACACGCAACTCTACTTCCGAATCACCGGACAAAAAGACCATCATCAGCAACTAGAAAAATGCCTCACATTGATAGACGACTGGATGACCACTAGCCACCTCGAACTCAACGGATCCAAAACAGAGCTTATCCTACTACACGCAAACCAAAATACAAAAACCAAGAACCCTTGGACACCGCCCACCGTATTTCAACAGAAAGCACCAAAGCCAAAAGTGAGAATCATTTTTGACTCAGAACTGTCAATGGATGCACAAATTGGATCAGTAGTCAGCGGATCTCACCATCTTCTTCACCTGCTATGTAGACTCATCCCCTTCATTCCAAAAGAGGACAAAGCAGCAGTAGTTGGAACTATTATTAATTGCCGACTCAACTACGCAAACTCACTCTACACAGAACTACCTAAATACCAGATTGCACGACTACAACTCATCCAAAACAAAGCAGCAAGACTGATAACAGGAAAAAAACCCTGGGAATCCATTTCCCCATCCCTGAGGAGCCTACATTGGCTAACCATAAAGGATCGGATCACATTCAAGACCCTCTGCCTCACCCACAAATGCCTACAAGGAAACAATACCTATGCGAGAAAATAAAACGCTACATACCTAATCGCAGTCTTCGATCAACCAACCAAAACCTCCTCCACAATCCCAAATCCCGCTACAAATCAAAGGGAGAACGAAGATTCACAGTCCAAGGACCACGGCTATGGAACACTCTACCGACCAACATCAGTATGGAAGAAAACCATCAGGCCTTCAGGAAAAAACTCAAGACCTATCTCTTCTAAGAATGTGGACAACACAGGACGGACCTAGCGCCTTGAAGCGATTCAGTTCGCATTTGCAATGCTATACAAGTCATTCATTCATTTATTCATTCATTCACAGCGATCACAAATGCAAATAAGAAAGAATCAGCTGTGTCTTTTCACACAGGGATCTTCTGTGAGAAGAGAGAGAGAGACATTTCTCTGCATTTTGTGTCTTCAGTGTTCTGCAACAACTTTATACTCAAAACACTGGCGCGCTCAGCTTACAGTGACCCTGATTGCTAGCCACATCAGTGTAAAGTGTCAGTAAAGCAGTGAAGCCATCCATCTGTCACCTGTCCCAGCCAACTGTCCCAGTGTAACCCGTCACACTTGTCCCAGTGTCACCAGTGCAGCCAGCAACAGTGTACCTGATTTCTAGGAACACCAGTCACACTGTTACCAGACCAGTGTAACCAGCCAGCATCCCTGATTGCTGTCATACCTGTGTCAGTGACGCAAGACCAGTGTATGCAAGCAACAGTGTTCTGGATCACCACCACACCAGTAGAGTATCACCAAAAGCAGTGTCCTGAATGTCATGTCCAAAACAGTTTCACAAATGAGGAGGTTTTTCAGACATGACAGATGAAAGTAATGGGGAGGGGCTCTCACTGTCAGATTCAAATTCAGAATTTGATTCTGTGGAGTGCAGTAGTTCAATAATAGCCTCTGATTCAGGATGTCTACAAAAAGAGTCAGGTGTACTTAACAGCAGCAGACAAGCACCAGCAGTACATCCTTGTGAATTGGCTAGCACCAGCAGAGTAGTACATTTGGATCAAAAATAGTGTTATATTAGCCACAAAGTATTAGGGCCCATAGTAATGTCCCAGGACACTTTTAAATTATTTTATTGCTACCTTCTACTTCAGCAGAATGTATTACCCCCTTATTACAGAGCAACCAGGCATTCAGGTAAAAAAATTTGATTTTTTTTGTCATACTTACCTGTAAAATCCTTTTTTTTGAGTTATTAAATCAGGTTAGGGAGTCTTCAAACAAGACATTTTTTCTGATGACACAGTGAGTCCAAATTTTAAGAAAATGAGGTGCTTTTTATTCTATACACTGCAGTGGAGAAACACAATACACCGTTTTCAATAAAGCAGTAAGGTAAAAGTGTTTCTGAGGTTACATCTACAAGCTATACAATTTTATACGTATGAATATGCATAAGGTCTAGGCGTGTTATAGGTGTGACCGTATAGTTTAATTCAATCAGCATTCATATCTTCTTAACAGCAAGGGAACAGTTATACTACAGTCCTCTGGTTAGACCTTCTCACAAGTCTCATAAATCTATTGACACCCCAAGCATAGAAACAAAACATCAACATTGATAATTATTATCGGCTCTATTATTTCTGCAACAGGTAAAGTAAAGGAGTTATTTGGGTCAAACTGTGTAACATCGACATAACTCTAGTTTACACTTAATTTTACCTTAATCTCACCATCTCATCAACAGCATAAGACTCCTTCAGCCAATGGACCCCAGAGACCGACTAATTACTTGACACGGAGAGCAGAATTAGTAAGAATAACGGTTTCTTACCACGGCCACTTGTCTGCTCAACGTGAGTTTCGTGTCTCTCTGGCTGGGAGCCCACTGGACTGTATCCAAGTTGAAAGGCACCATTCTGTTAAATCAGGTTAGGGAGTCTCCAAACAAGACATTTTTCTGATGAGACAGTGAGTCCAAATCTTAAGAAAATTAGGTGCTTTTTATTCCATACAGTGGAGAAACACACTACACAGTTCTCAATAAAGCAGTAAAGTGAAAGTGTTTTTGAGGTTACATCTACAGGCTATACAATTCTATACGTATATGAATATGCATAAGATCTAGGCGTGTTATCGGTGTGACCATATAGTTTAGTCCAATCAACATTCATATCTTCTTAACAGCAAGGGAACAGTTAAGTAAGTGGTTACATCATGTGACTGATAGAAAGTGAAAGAAAACATGGGCGCTGGTACTGGATCAGACCAGCTAGATAAGACTGTCCATTTCTCGGAGCAAAAAGGGAGTAAACTGTTGCTTCTTATCTGGCGGTGAAGGTCATCATAGACTGAAATCTCTGTCTAAAAAGAAGCAAGAAAGTGCATTACAAATACTTAAAGTGATAGTCTATATATATATATATATATATATATATATATATATATATATATATATATATATATATATATATATGAACAACACAGACTTATCATAAGACTTAAAACATGGAATGGACCTGAAGTGTGCCTTGGTCTGATGGCTGGCATACCAAAATAAGGGGGCATACCCAAGATTAGAAATTAATATTTTGTGAAAGAGAAATAATTTGAGAAATGCCCTAAAAAGGGGATGGGAGGGTGGGTATTGCGCACAGGAAACCGACAAAGACCCCAGGCGAGCGGGCTGGTTAAATACCCCCCCCCCCCCCGGGCTCCTTCCATAAATTCAGGCCACCATACTGGCCTTCTTACTTATGGTTGAAGCCCTATGGCCGATACAGATATGAACAACATAGACTTATCATAAGACTTACAACATGAAGTAGACCTGAAGTGTGCCTTGTTCTGATGGCCAGCATGCCAAAATAAGGGGGCAAAAACATTCAGGTAGGGGTTAAGTTTTATTGGTTTTAGTCTTATTCATTGCGCAAGTTTGGTAAATGCTTGTGACATTTCCACCTGAGGATTAGGGATGTACCTGGCAAAACAGGCGGACTTCCACCTGCCTAGTCTCTTAATAACGTGATCTGGGACCCCATGCCGAGATGCTGTCGAGGCTGCTCCGATACGAAAAGAATGACCGGAGTACTGACTGGGGTTGAGGTGTAGGTTGCGAAGAAGAATCCTTACGTGTTCCATGAACTGGCTGGCACTCAAAGGTTTGACCGGAAAGGGTAGAAGGGGACTAGAACCTGACTGTTCGGGCAGGAGTGACAGTAGGCGGTTTAGTATGGTAACTGGACACCAGCTATTGTTAGTTTTGTAGAGGTGGATATTTACTCCGGGGCCTGACTGCTGGGTTTTGGATACCGCAAGATGGAGGATGAAATGGTCTTGGTAGCGAACCAAGTGACGTCTATGCAGGACTTGGCCTGTGGGGTTATTGCAGGTGAACTCACCAGGCCGCAGGTACCTGTAGTAGGCCAGATAGATAGCTGCTTGTATGACTAAGCTGGGGAGAAGACCAAACGGAGAACTGGCAAGGATATTGGACATGTCTTTAAAGATGGTACTTGTTATAGGTAGGTGTTTGGCCTAGATTATCGGCTATTGTTTCTGTATGCCACGTAGGCTGGCTCGGATCACATGGCTTGTGAACAAGGACAGTCTTGCGGGATTTTGTAGAGCCAGAAAGTGTTGGATGCCAGCAAAGTATAGCCGGATAGTATTGTGGGACAGGGCCAAGTCGCTATGGCAATATGAGATGAAGGTCAGTATGTGCTTGGAGTCTGTAGTAGTTCCCACTGAGCAGGTTGCTAAGAATTTGTGGAAAGCGCTCCAAGCTATTTGGTATGTTTTGAGTGTGTTACGGGACAGAGACTGGTTGATGAACTGGGTAGCTCCGCGGAGATGCTTTTCTAGTCCAGAGTCAGCTGAGACCAGGCCGGGATACGAGCTAATACAGGGTCGGCTTCGGGAACCTGCCGAAAGAAAGAGGTGAAATTAAAGCGTGACAGTGCATCTGCGGCAAGGTTGCATTTGCCCCGGTATGAATGTACAGTGGATGTTGAATTGGTGCTGAAGGGAAAGTTGTACCAGCCTGCATAGGAAGGACATAACCAAGAGCGACTTGGACCTGTCTTTAGTAATGATATCTGCCTTGGCCTGGTTGTCAGTGGTGAAGGCCACAGTTTGTCCTGTCCAGATATGACCCCAGAGCTGGGCAGCTGCCATGATTGGGTAAAGCTCGAAGAGAGAGGAAGTCAGGGTAAACCCAGGGATTGAAAGTATCTCTGGAGGCCAGGGTCCTGCAAACCAATGGTGGCCAAAAACTGCAGCGAATCCTGTGGAGGCTGTGGCATCTGTTACTACCTGCGGTGATTGGAGTGATATTGAGGTATAAACATGGATATACCATTCCAGGTGGAAATGAACTCCTCCCACATTGATAAGTCTGCTACTGCTGCAGTGTCCAAATCGAGGATCTGATCGGGGTCCTGTGCCTGTGATAGGAAGACTAGGAGGCGTGACACAAAGGACCGACCCTGGGGAATGATTCACATGGTGAAATTGAGCATGCCCAACAGGGACTGGAGCTGCTTTTTAGTACACCCTCTTGTGTGGGTGAATTCTTGTAGGACTGACCTAATGCGGCTTAATTTGTCAAGGGGTGGGCTGGCCTGCATGGAGCAAGTATCTAGAGTAACTCCGAGGAAGGTGATGGAGTGTGCTGGTCTGTCAACCTTATGTTCAGACGACTCTCAATTTGTTGAGGTCTCCTGGGGGCATACAGGGCTGTTCGATTAACAAGAAGTCGTCCAGGTAATGGATGACCTGTTGGCACTGAGCCTTATGTATAAGTATCCAGGTGAGGGTTTGTGCAAAGGTGTTGAAGAGCCAGGGGCTACTTTTAGAACCAAAGGTCAGCTTGGTAGCAAAGTAGTACACTTCTCTCCACTTAATGCCGTGCCAACACCAGAGGGACGGGTGGATAGGCAGGAGTTTTAAAGGCGTCAGAGATGTCGGCCTTGGAGAGCCAGGTGCCTGTGCCTGCTTTGATAATGGCCTGAATTGCCATATCTATGGAGGCATACTTCAGGGAGAACTCCTCAGAGGGAATTGAGGCTGGGAACGTGAGAAGAATGAGGCGCAGATAGGTCGTACACCAAGCGAGCTTTATTCGAGAACTTGCCCTTGACAAGCCCAACAGGGCTAACTCTCCAAGTGATGAAAGTGGGCTGTGTGAAGGGACCTATGATGAAGTCTCGCTCCAGTTCGACCTGTAATAGCTGGTCTATGGCCTGCTCGTTGGTGGCCGCTGAGCGGAGGTTCCGGCATTCATAGGTTGTGTGGGGCAGAGAGATGAGACCGGTATGGAACCCTGCTGTAAATCCTTAGATAAGGAAGGTGGCCAGGGAAGGAGTAGGGTGTGAGGTGAGATAGAGCCCCAGTCATAGGACATTAACTCGGCCTAGTCATGCCTTCTTCTGCTGCCTGACCTCACATAAATTTCCAGGATGTGCTCTCTTGCATATAATACAGATATGAAGCAGGCGGCATTGGCTAAAATTACATGAGCCATAGTTGTAGTTGTTACAGATATCTGCTCCTCCTACAGTGCGAACAGAGCATCTGAACTTGACCACTTGGGACGTCTGTACCGGGACTGACGGGCCTTGAACTGCACCGGAGGTAGAGGGGAACTCGAATGGGCGAGTAACTGCCGCGTTAGCACACCAGGTCGTGCACTGAAATGAGGAGGGAGGCGAGGTTGACGTCCTTGCCGTCGAGGATGTCCTTCCTAATGCTGGCTGGAACCAAATGTGCTGGGCAGATAGTAGGACTTGTCCCTGTAGTACCTGCAGGAAGGGGTGTCACAACGTGAACTGTGGCTAGGTCAGGGATGGTCGTAGCCGGGCGAGCCTCCAAGAGTGCTACTCTGGCTTGGACATCCATGACTGTGGTTGACAAAGATGACACCATGGTGTGAAGTTGGGATATGGCAGCGGAAATTGTTTGGAGGGAAGCCTGTTGGGTACTGGGCCCAGCTGTGGCTGGCGGGGGGAAGAGGAGCTTGAAAATCTCTGCCTTCCTGGCTGTAGCAGGGAAAGGCACACCCCTGCGCTTCAGTTTCGCCGTTTGGGAATGGTCTATCCCCTGAGGGACTGCATGCTGCCACTCTCTGACATTGGGGAAGGTGACAGAGGGGAGGTGAAGTCTTCGCTGCCAGCTTGAGACATGGCTCTAGGTGGCTTGTGCCCTGGAAGTGATGTCCTGTCTTTGAGATTGTTTCTTTTTCTGTATCAGCATACCTACCCAACTCCTGTCTTTTTTAGAGGGATGTGACAACTGGTGAGGGGTTTGACTATCTACCAAAAACAACTGGGGCACACTGAAACGAATCGGTGCATGTCGGATGCGACTGGATTCGAATCGGAAGGCGATACATGACAGTGAAATTAATTGATTTGCCATGACGGAGGCACGACTTGGTCGGCCGCAAGTGCGACTGACCACGAACCGGACTCCAAAGCATGTACTGAAATGAGGTCAAAAACCCTGGGGCACTCCGGGACGAATCAGTGCATCTCGGATGCGAATGGATTAGAATCGGAACGTGATACGTGACAGTGAAATGATTGCCATGATAGAATCGGTGAGCCGAATTTTGCGACTAACAATGAAAACGGGCTCTGGAAGATGTACTGAAATGAGGCCAAAAACCCTGGGGCACGCCGGGACGAATTGGTACATAAGAATGCGACTGGATTCGAATCGGTGAGCCGTAAACTGCGACTAACAACGAACCAAACTCTGGAGCATGTATTGAAATGAGGCCAAAAAACAACTGGGGCACACCGGGATGAATCGGTGCATCACGGTTGCCATTAGATTTGAATCGGAGTGCAGTAAGTGACAGAGAAATGAGTGAAATTATTGAAATTTGCAACTGGCAACGACCTGTCTGTGGAGCATGGTACGGTGATATAAAAACATTTGTGACACATTTAACGAAGCGGTGCAATACTGCTGTTCCAGGGTTTTGACTCGGAGTGAGGTCAGGGGTGGATCCAGAGTCTAGTCTTGGGAGGGGCACTGCCAGAAAATATAATTTTTGGGGGTACATCTATCAGGGAAATGGCTGGTGTTGGCGCTTCAATCATCACGGCACCATGGTTGTTATGGTGTTAGGATAATTGAAGTGCATTATTACTATTATTACATTGTTATAAAAAATTAAATAGTTTAACTCACCATAATGCAGAATCAGTGGGAGCCCCGAGTGTGTCACTTGCCACGTCACCTGTCACCAGATGCAGACTGTCACTTGCCACATCGCCTGCCACATGTTGTGGATTGTCACTTGCCACGTCGCCTGTCACCAGATGCAGATTGTCACTTGTCACGTCGCCTGCCACGTTGCGGATTGTCACTTGCCATGTCACTTGCCACGTCGCCTGCCACATGTTGCAGATTGTCACTTGCCACGTCACCTGTCACCAGATGCAGATTGTCACTTGCCACGTCACCTGCCACATGTTGCGGATTGTCACTTGCCACGTCGCCTGTCACCAGATGCAGATTGTCACTTGCCACGTCGCCTGCCATGTTGCGGATTGTCAATTGCCATGTCACTTGCCACGTCACCTGCCACATGTTGTAGATTGTCACTTGCCACGTCACCTGTCACCAGATGCAGATTGCCACTTGCCACGTCGTCTGCCACATGTTGTGGATTGTCACTTGCCACGTCGCCTGTCACCAGATGCAGATTGTCACTTGTCACGTCGCCTGCCACGTTGCGGATTGTCACTTGCCATGTCACTTGCCACGTCGCCTGCCACATGTTGCAGATTGTCACTTGCCACGTCACCTGTCACCAGATGCAGATTGTCACTTGCCACGTCACCTGCCACATGTTGCGGATTGTCACTTGCCACGTCGCCTGTCACCAGATGCAGATTGTCACTTGTCACGTCGCCTGCCACGTTGCGGATTGTCACTTGCCATGTCACTTGCCACGTCGCCTGCCACATGTTGCAGATTGTCACTTGCCACGTCACCTGTCACCAGATGCAGATTGTCACTTGCCACGTCACCTGCCACATGTTGCGGATTGTCACTTGCCACGTCGCCTGTCACCAGATGCAGATTGTCACTTGCCACGTCGCCTGCCACGTTGCGGATTGTCAATTGCCATGTCACTTGCCACGTCACCTGCCACATGTTGTAGATTGTCACTTGCCACGTCACCTGTCACCAGATGCAGATTGTCACTTGCCACGTCGTCTGCCACATGTTGTGGATTGTCACTTGCCACGTCACCTGTCACCAGATGAAGATTGTCACTTGCCACCTGCTAAGGTGGTCTCTAATGTCCCAGAGACAGGCAGCAGAGAGATGAATATGTGACGAACGCGGGTGTCAGATCCCTGCCCTCCTCGCTAACTCGCGACAAAGGACCGGCCAACCTCACACCACGCTGTCACTTATGTAACAATGCCACTCTCAGCTGCGCCCAGCACAAAGATTTTCCAGCTTGCAGGACCACAATCTAGGTGCGAGCAGCCTGAGAGTGATTGTCACTGGGCTAATTACACAATTAACCCTTTAACTGCCACCACCCCCGTTTAAAAGACCGAGCCGGGGGAGACTCGTAATTTTGCAATACCAATTATAATTTGAGAATAAGCGTCTGCCACACACACACTGCCACTACAGACAGGTCTGCTCAGAGTCTTACTCTATAACAGTAGCGCCCTTCAAGAGGCAGGTTCGTTTATAGCTTGCATTAAGAGCTTTAGAGACAAGGTTAACACTTTTCACATAAGGGTTTATTATGAAAAGGTCAAGGTTGATGCAAATAAAATATTTACAGAAAAAAGATGTTTCAAAAAATAAAGACAATATACAGCCACAAAGCAATAAGGTAGAATTGGGAAGGAAGGATACTTGCAATTAATGTCCGAGGGTTGATCAGAGTTCGATCGATGAGCTAGGTAATCGGTTCTCGACTTGGCAGATGTTTCTTCTCAAATTATAATTGGTATTGCAAAATTACGAGTCTCCCCCGGCTCGGTCTTTTAAACGGGGGTGGGAAACAATTACTTGTAGAAACCTTCGCCACTTTAACCCTTCTCTTCTCTATTCTGCTACTGACAACCTATATGACATAATCTCTCCCCTGTCCTGTCCTGACCTGGCCACTTCTGTCTACAACAGTTCACTCTCATCATCACTAGATGCACTTGCTCCCCTAACCACACGCAGAATTAGGCCCCGACCGTTACAACCCTGGCAAACTGACAACACTAGAAATCTCAAGAGACATTGCCGTGCTCTTGAACGACTGTGGCGTAAAACCAAATGCCTGCAAGACTTCACCCTATATAAATCTGCCCTTCTAAAATACAATTCATGCCTCCATGCTGCCAAACAAGCCTACTTTGTCTCTCTTATTAATTCCTTGTCATCCAGTCCCCGTCGGCTCTTCTCAACCTTTAACTCTCTGCTTCGTCCACCACCCCCTCTACCCACTAACTCACTCACTGCCCAAGAGATTGCCAATCACTTCAAAGACAAGATCGATGCAATTCGTGAGGACATCTCCACTGTGCGTACATCGTCCCCACCCATCATACCTTGCCCAGCAGCACATTCAACCCTCTCCTCTTTTGAATTGGCTACTACGGAAGAGGTTACAAAAATTTTCTCGGATGCCCACCTAACCAATTGTCCCTTGGATCCTGTTCCCTCACAACTACTACGGTCACCCTCTTCTTCTATCCTATGCTCCCTCACCCACATCTTCAACCTCTCCCTTTCTAGTGGCATTTTCCCCTCCCCTCTAAAACATGCACAGATCACTCCCATTCTTAAAAAGCCCTCACTGGACCCTACCGACCTGAACAACTTAAGACCCATCTCATTACTCCCATTCACCTCTAAACTTCTAGAACGCTTAGTCTACAACCGTCTTAGCTCCTACCTCAATGAAAATAACCTTCTTGACCCCTTACAGTCTGGCTTTCGCTCGCAGCACTCCACGGAAACTACCTTACTAAAACTCACTAACGATTTACTAACTGCTAAAACCAACAGCCAGTACTCCATACTCCTACTACTTGACCTCTCTGCGGCCTTTGATACCGTTGACCACCCGCTCCTTCTCAATAAACTACATTCCCTTGGCCTCCGAGATTCTGCTCTATCCTGGTTCTCTAGCTATTTATCACAGCGCTCCTTCAGTGTCACCTACAACTCTGTCTCCTCCTCTCCATTGCCCCTTTCTGTGGGGGTCCCCCAAGGCTCGGTTCTTGGACCCCTTCTCTTCTCTATCTACACCTCCTCCCTTGGTCACCTAATAACTGCCCACGGCTTCCAATACCACTTATACGCTGATGACACCCAAATCTATCTGTCTACTCCTCACCTCACTCCTTCAGTCTCCTCTCGCATTACTAACTTACTAACTGACATATCAGCATGGATGTCGCACCACTTCCTTAAACTAAATCTCTCTAAAACTGAGCTATTAATATTCCCCCCCGCCCGTGCCCCCCTCCATGACTTTTCCATCAAAATCAACAATGCAACCATCAGTCCCTCCCCTCACGCCAGGGTACTAGGTGTAATCCTAGACTCTGACTTGTCATTTCAGCCTCAAATCCAATCGCTGTCAAAAGTTTGTAGAATTCACCTCCGTAACATCTCTAAAATTCGCCCTTTTTTAACAAATGAAACCACCAAACTCCTCATTCACTCCCTTGTTATCTCTCGCCTTGACTATTGCAACTCCCTTCTCATTGGTCTACCGCTCCATAGGCTATCCCCTCTCCAGTCTATCATGAATGCTGCTGCCAGACTTATCCACCTTACCAACCGCTCAGTGTCTGCCAACCCTCTCCTCCAATCCCTACACTGGCTCCCAATCACACAGCGAATTAAATTCAAAATTCTAACCACAACATACAAAGCCATTCACAACTCTGCCCCAAGCTACATCACTAATCTTGTCTCCAAATATCACCCAAATCGTCCTCTCCGCTCTTCTCAAGACCTCCTGCTTTCAAGCTCTCTCATCTCCTCCTCCCATGATCGTCTGCAGGATTTCTCCAGAGCCTCTCCCATCCTCTGGAACTCGCTACCTCCATCTATCCGGCTATCCCCTACTCTTGCTACCTTCAGGCAATCCCTGAAAACTCATCTCTTCAGGAAAGCCTATCACGTCTCCAACTAATCTCCTACCACTTCCACCAGCTCATTCCCCACAGTTACAACCTTTTGTACCACCTGCCCCACCCTATTAGATTGTAAGCTCTTCTGAGCAGGGCCCTCTTAATCCTATTGTATTGTATTGTATTATAACTGTATTGTCTCCCTTTTTATATTGTAAAGCGCTGCGTAAACTGTTGGCGCTATATAAATCCCAAATAATAATAATAAAATAATAATAATAATCTCTCTGCTGCCGCAGCTGCCTGCATGGTGGGGGGGAACTGCAGGGATGCAGGGCGGGTGCCGGGCTGTGAGAGATGATGTCATCTCTCTGCACCCCCGCCCACCGGCTCCCCGATTGGCCAGCAGCCCGCCCACAAACACATCAAGCGGCACATGTCAGCGGCGGCTCTCTCTCTCTCTGAGAGTCTCTCACCTATGGAGCCGCCCGGAGGCTTTCTCACTCACGGAGCCGCCCGGCGGCTCTTTCACTCACGGAGCCGCCCAGCGGCTCTCTCACTCACGGAGCCACCCAGCGGCTCTCTCACTCACGGAGCCGCCTGGCTGCTCTTTCACTCACGGAGCTGCCAAGCGGCTCTCTCGCTCATGGAGCCGCCCGGCTGCTCTTTCACTCACGGAGCCACCCAGCGGCTCTCTCACTCACGGAGCCGCCCGCCGGTGGGCTCTCTCTCACAGTCACTCACCCGCATTTCTCGGAGGGGGCAATGGCCCCGTTGCCCCCCCCCTGGATCTGCCCCTGAGTGAGGTAGGTGAAATATAGAAATGTTTGTTATGATAGGGGTGCGAGTGAGTGGCTAACGATATCTAACATAAGTGCATGAAATGAAAGGTCAAACGAAAAAACCCTACCTGCGACAGCCGAGCCAGACACGTTGTACAAAACCAAGACGGTAACGAAAGCCTCGAGAACTTCGAAGACAGAACTTCAAAGATGCTAACGAATTTCGAATAGTCAGCCCAGTGACGTAGTATCGCGCACAGGAAACTGACAAAGACCACAGGCGAGCGGGATGGTTAAATACCCCCCCGGGCTCCTCCCATAAATTCAGGCCACCATACTGGCCTTATATATATATATATATATATATATATATATATATATATATATATACATACACAGTGGGGATGGAAATTATTCAGACCCCCTTAAATTTTTTACTCTTTGTTATATTGCAGCCATTTGCTAAAATCATTTAAGTTCATTTTTTCCCTCATTAATATACACACAGCACCCCATATTGACAGAAAAATACAGAATTGTTGACATTTTTGCAGATTTATTAAAAAAGAAAAATTGAAATATCACAGTGGCCCAACGGAAGCCTCTCCTTAGTGCAAGACACATGAAAGCCCGCATGGAGTTTGCTAAAAAACACCTGAAGGACTCCAAGATGGTGAGAAATAAGATTCTCTGGTCTGATGAGATCAAGATAGAACTTGCTGGCCTTAATTCTAAGCAGTATGTGTGGAGAAAACCAGGCACTGCTCATCACCTGTCCAATACAGTCCCAACAGTGAAGCATGGTGGTGGCAGCATCATGCTGTGGGGGTGTTTTTCAGCTGCAGGGACAGGACGACTGGTTGCAATCGAGGGAAAGATGAATACAGCCAAGTACAGGGATATTCTGGATGAAAACCTTCTCCAGAGTGCTCAGGACCTCAGACTGGGCCGAAGGTTTACCTTCCAACAAGAAAATGACCCTAAGCACACAGCTAAAATAACGAAGGAGTGGCTTCACAACAACTCAGTGACTGTTCTTAAATGGCCCAGCCACAGCCCCGACTTAAACCCAATTAAGCATCTCTGGAGAGACCTAAAAATGGCTGTCCACCAACGTTTACCATCCAACCTGACAGAACTGGAGAGGATCTGCAAGGAGGAATGGCAGAGGATCCCCAAATCCACGTGTGAAAAACTTGTTGCATCTTTCCCAAAAAGACTCATGGCTGTATTAGATCAAAAGGGTGCTTCTACTAAATACTGAGCAAAGGGTCTGAATACTTAGGACCATGTGATATTTCAGTTTTTCTTTTTTAATAAATCTGCAAAAATGTCAACAATTCTCAGTTTTTCTGTCAATATGGGGTACTGTGTGTGTACATTAATGAGGAAAAAAATGAACTTAAATGATTTTAGCAAATGGCTGCAATATAACAAAGAGTGAAAAATTAAAAAATTTAAGGGGGTCTGAATACTTTTCGTCCCCACTGTATATATATATATATACATACAGTATCTCACAAAAGTGACTACACCCCTCACATTTTTGTAAATATTTTATTATATCTTTTCATTTGACAACACTGAAGAAATGACACTTTGCTACAATGTAAAGTAGTGAGTGTACAACTTGTATAACAGTGTAAATTTGCTGTCCCCTCAAAATAACTCAAAACACAGCCAATAATGTCTAAACCGCTGGCAACAAAAGTGAGTACACCCCTAAGTGAAAACATCCAAATTGGGCCAAGTTAGCAATTTTCCCTCCCCAGTGTCATGTGACTCGTTAGTTTTACAAGGTCTCAGGTGTGAATGGGGAGCAGGTGTGTTAAATTTGGTGTTATCGCTCTCACTCTCTCATACTGGTCACTGGAAGTTCAACATGGCACCTCATTGCAAAGAACTTACTGAGGATCTGAAAAAAAGAATTGTTGCTCTACATAAAGATGGCCTAGGCTATAAGAGGATTGCCAAGAACCTGAAACTAAGCTGTAGCACGGTGGCCAAGACCATACAGCGGTTTAACAGGACAGGTTCCACTTAGAACAGGCCTCGCCATGGTTAACTAAAGAAGTTGAGTGCACATGCTTGCTGTCATATCCAGAGGTTGTCTTTGAGAAATAGATGTATGACTGCTGCCAGCATTGCTGCAGCGGGTGAAGGGGTGAGGGGTCAGCCTGTCAGTGCTCAGACCATACGCTGCTCACTGCATCAAATTGGTCTGGATGGCTGTCATCCCAGAAGGAAGCCTCTTCTAAAGATGATGCACAAGAGAGCCTGCAAACAGTTTGCTGAAGACAAGCAGACTAAGAACATGGATTACTGGAACCATGTCATGTGGTCTGATGAGACCAAGATAAACTTATTTGATGCAGATGGTGTCAAGCGTGTGTGGCAGCAACCAGGTGAGGAGTACAAAGACAAGTGTGTCTTGCCTAGGGTCAAGCATGGTGTTGAGAGTGTCATGGTCTGGGGCTGCATGAGTGCTGTCAGCACTGGGGAGCTACAGTTTATTGAGGGAACCGTGAATGCTAAAATGTATTGTGACATACTGAAGCAGAGCATGATCCCCTCCCTTCGGAGACTGGGCCACAGGGAAGTATTCCAACATGATAACAACCTCAAACACACCTCCAAGACAACCACTGCCTTGCTAAAGAAGCTGAGGGTAAAGGTGATGGACTGGCCAAGCATGTCTCCAGACCTAAACCCTATTGAGCATCTGTGAGGCATCCTCAAGCAGAAGGTGGAGGAGCGCAAGGTCTCTAACATCCACCAGCTCTGTAATGTCATCATGGAGGAGTGGAAGAGGACTCCAGTGGCAACCTGTAAAGCTCTGGTGAACTCCATGCCCAAAAGGGTTAAGGCAGTGCTGGAAAAAAATGGTGGCCACACCAAATATTGACACTTTGGGCCCAATTTGAACATTTCCACTTAGAGGTGTACACACTTTTGTTGCCAACAGTTTAGACATTAATTGCTGTGAGTTGAGTTATTTTGAGGGGGCAGCAAATTTACACTGTTATACAAACTGTACACTCACTACTTTGTACACTACTAAGATATAACACCAACATGTCAGATCAAAAAAAAAAAAAAAATTAAAAACAGAATCACTGAGTTGGAAAAAGGATCACCCCATGCTGTTTTTTTTCACAATTTTTTTTAGCCGGCAATTCCTTTTTTTTTTATATGCACCGGGATGCCCGCTGACAACTGATGACTCATCGGTTGTTAAGGACGTGGTGGCCGGCTTCCCAGCCCCCTCTTTAGCAACCAGCTATATACAGTGTAAAAAATAAAAAACAAAAAAAAGCAAATTGCGGCAAAATCGCTGTAAAAGCGCATGTCCAAAAACATGCCAAGCACCGCAAAAAGCACTGCAGAAACCCTCAAAAGCAACATGCATAGATGTGAATCAAGCCTCATTCCTTACTTACTGAGTTATACTCCCTCTCCAGGTGAATGCACACTGGTAGACCATACAAAAAGTACTTCCGTTTTTTCAGTAGCAAGCACTTAATCCTTCAAAAAAGGGGAGGGATCTCTGTGTCCCATGATGTACTCAAAGAAAAGGATTCTACAGGTAAGTATGACAAAATAATCCTATTTTCTTTATCATACATTATGGGACGCAGCGTGAGGCTATTATTCCTTACTTACTGGGACGTCCCAGAGCAATAGCCTTGAGGGGAGGGAGACACCCTGCCAAAACAATAGCCATCAGACCTATACGGCAGCCCATAGTACACTGCGGCCGAAATCTGAATTCTTAACTGCTGGAACATCCACTTGATAACATTTTGTGAATGTTTGCACTGATACCAGGTAGCAGCCTTTCAAATGTGAGCCACAGATAACTGATGGTGAAAAGCCCAGGAGGTCCCTACACCCCTGGTAGAATGAGCTCTCACCCTGAATAGAGCAGCCTTACGTTTCAGACCATAGGCCTGAATGACCAATTGACGGACCCAATGGGCAAGGGAAGCCTTGGAAGCTGCCTGCCCCTTCTTTGGTCCTTCTGGTAAAACAAAAAAGGATTTTGATCCTCGGATCTCCACAGATCTAGACAAATAAACTCTGACTGCTTGCACTACATCCAAGGAGTGCAGTTGTTTCTCTTCCGCCGAAGGAGGCTGAGAGAAAAAAGAAGGCAAAACAATGTCCTGATTCAAATGAAAGGCCGATACCACCTTAGGCAAGGAGGATGGAACAGGTCATAACACGACCCTGTCATGGTGAAGGATCAAGTATGGTTTCCTGAACTAAAGGGCCGCCAACTCCAACACCCTTCTAGCCAAGGTGATGGCCTTCAGGAAGGCTAGCTTGCATGACAGCAAGACTGATGGAATTTCCTTGATAGGCTCAAACAGTTGTTTCTGTAACACAGACAGTACCAGGTTTAAGTCCCCAGGACACATAGGTGACCTAATGGGGGGAAGCAAACGAGTTATCCTCTGCATAAAGGTTTGGATCAGTGAATGGAAGGCTAAGGGCCTTTGAAAGAATACTGACAAGGCCGAAATCTGACCCCTGATTGTACTCAAAGCCAATCTGATTTCCACAGTCGATGGTAGAAAACAGAAAAATCTCCCAATAAAGTAATTTTCAAGGATGCCATTTTCTGGCTCCACACCAAGCAATATAGGCTTTCCAGATCCTATAATAGTGACCATTTTTCTGGCATTCACTAGGATAGACATCACCGGTCCCGAGATGCCACAATCCTTTAACATCCTGGCTTCAATAGCCATGCCATCAAATTTGGCGACTGTCATTTGGGGTGATACACACATTAGATGGGGTGGCGTGGAAGCGTTCTTGGCCAGTCAATCGCCAATCTCACGACCTCTGGCCATCCCTAACACTGGCAGATTTCCAGAAACATGTTCGGGTGTAGGGACCGTTCCCCCGGGCAGATCTTCTGGCGGCTGAGATAATCTGCCTTCCAGTTCTCCACTCTGGGGTTATGGACTGGCGATAGAACTGGCACATGTTGGGGGGTTAGCAGCACCTGACATAAAAAGATATTACAACGCAGTAATAATAGCAGGAATGATAGAATGGACTAACACAAAAAGTGAAAAAAGATGGGTTAGGTTGAAAAACACAATAAATAAAACTGGGGGGCGATCAGGGGGTGATGAAAGGATTATTTTGCACATTGTTTGCATATTTTGCACTGAATTCATAAGTTTATGTACTGCATAAATCTGATTACATTATTTAAAGGGACAGCACACTTGTTTTGTTTTTAAGAAATAATAAGTTATAACCATCTAGAAAATCTTTGCTGAAGCTGTTTCAAGTGTAGTCAACAGGGACGAGTTCATATGCAATATAAAACCATAAATGATGACCCACGAAAATTGTCTAATTGCCCATGAAGAGTCTACAGACAGGCAAAGATTATGTAAAGAAACATAGAAGAAATACATTAGCATACAGGGTAGAGACTTCTGCAGCATCAGCTTGTCTATTTAGTGCTATGCCCGGAGGAGGCAGTGTATTTTTTGAGTCCTCCTACCATGTTCCAGTGATGACCTGCCCTGTACTCGGACCCAAGTAACACTGACAAATCTGAAAACAATTTATTAACGGTAAGAGCCCTGAAAAAGAAGGGTTGTTTAAACAGTTGTATAATGGCAATACCCAAACAGAAAAATTCCCCGTACACACGGTCGGATTTTCCGATGGAAAATGTCCAATCGGAGCGTGTTGTCGGAAATTCCGACCGTGTGTGGGCTCCATCGGACATTTTCCATCGGATTTTCCGACACACAAAGTTTGAGAGCAGGATATAAAATTTTCTGACAACAAAATCCGTTGTCGGAAATTCCGATCGTGTGTACACAAATCCAATGGACAAAGTGCCATGCATGCTCAGAATAAATAAAGAAATGAAAGCTATTGGCCACTGCCCCGTTTATAGTCCCGACGTACGTGTTTTACGTCACCGCGTTCAGAACAATCGGATTTTCCGACAACTTTGTGTGACCATGCGTATGCAAGACAAGTTTGAGCCAACATCCGTTGAAAAAAATCCTAGGATTTTGTTGTCGGAATGTCCGAACAAAGTCCGACCGTGTGTACGGGGCATAACATATGATACAGATCACTTAGGTAACATTGTTCGTTCCTCACAGCCGACTGTGAACAAATCCTATACTAAATTGAGAACGAAGCTGACACTGTACAGTACAAAGGAACAAAGGAACACAGTACAAAGTAAATGACTGAAAGGCAGTGGAAGTAACATTACCACACTAGTGTTAGGCGCCCGTCTTCTCCTTGTGGCCTAGGCTCTTGGAGATGGCTCAGTGGAGGTCCTCGCCGGCGGTTAAGTACACATACACACACATTAGGTATGCTGAATGATTACAATTCTTTATTTCAGGATTCGCTGTTTTATGCTGTCTTTACAAGACTCTGCCCCAATTTGGGGGCCAATCAAAATAATACATATTAGCATATTCGGTAATTTCTTGATCTTGTGATTTTCCATACTTTAATAATGCCTTCATCTTGTGATCTTAAAATGTTAACCCCTAAGTTCAAGTTAATAGGTCAAAAGATTCCTTATTTTCTGTCACCGTCTGCTGGACTATGAGGTGTCCAACCACTGCTTCCCTAAAAAACTAATGTTAGCTGCTGTTGGCCCTCTTATGCCCAGCAACAGTGTACAGAGATAAAAACCACAGACAGATGTTTCCTCAGATGGAGACATAAAAGAGGAAAAAACAGACAGGGTGAGATTGTGATGAGATAATTCAGTAAGTCATAAGACAGTCTGTCATTCACTAAAATATACCAAGATATTTTTCTAATTATTAAGCAAAATAAGCAAACCCTGGACATATCTCATGAACAGGGTGAAATCAACAATTAATCAATAATGAAATGTATTATGGAATCTCCTTACAACTAGTTTGCCTATTCAGTGCAGAAAGGGCCTTGCCTAACCATTGGCCAGTGGGCTACCAACTCTGTCCTGCCAGTGTTTCGGCCCTTAATTGCATTGGAACACTCATTCTCTTCCACTTAGAAAGATTTGAAATTCTCACTGGGAAAGGTTATCCAGTATAAATCATTTCCCTATGGCCACAGGTCATCAACTTGGGACAAAGCTTAAACAAGGGTGGTCAACAGGCCTCTTACCACTATTCCTACATGGCAGACTCTATCTCTCACTTGGAGTCTAAAGCCGCATACACACGGTCGGATTTACCAACAGGAAATGTTCGATGTGAGCTTGTTGTCGGAAAGTCAGACTGTGTGTATGCTCCATCGAACATTTGCTGTCGGGATTTCCGCACACAAATGTTTGAGAGCAGGTTCCCAAATTTTCCGACAACAAAACTTGTTGTCGGAAAGTCTGATCATGTGAGTCCATTGCACAAAAGTTCACGCATGCTCTGAATCAAGCAGAAGGAGCCACACTGGCTATTGAACTTCCTTTTTCTTGGCTCTTCGTATGTGTTGTACGTCACCGCGTTCTCACCTTCTGAATTTTTGGCCAACATTTGTATGACCGTGTGTATGCAAGACAAGTTTGAGCCAACATCCTTTGGAGAAAAATCCACGGTTTTGTTGTCGGAAAATCCGATCTGGATACAATGGTTTAGGGAACTGCAAAGCAATGGTAGTCATGTTCAGCACTTCTCTTCAGCTGTGCCTCACTCCTAAAGCACAGTTTCTCTTTGGATAACAGCCAGAAACCCTGCAGAAGAAATAGTAACACATCGCTTTGACCCCAGATGCACAGCAACCATGTGGCATTGGAAAATTCTAAGTTCTCTTTCTGCTTTGGACTCTGAAGCACACAGCCCAGTTTACCATAGCAGCAACCCATTTGTAACATCATGCACCACACAACTCCCAGCAGCAGCCACAAACCTGTTTCTCTCTTTCCCAGACAGCATAGTCCAGGCTCACAAAGTGGTCCCTGGGCCCTCAAGCCCGCTCCCTCTGTGGGTTTTGAATCTCTCCTAGTGGGTCCAGTGGGTGGAGCTTACATAGTTGCCAACATTGCAAAAAAAAAATTCAGGACACTTTTTTGCATGTAGGCGGAGCCTTGCTATAATTAGAGGGCGTGGCATTCTTTTGTAGGCAGGGAATACTGTAACAGAAAAATGTGGTGTGCTTAGCGCGCCGCTGCAAAAAAATGGGCATGGTTTGAGAGGAATAGTGGGCGTGTCTTAAATGGCGTGGCTCGGAAGTGGTGTGGTATGAAATGAATGAGGGATGGAGGGAGAAAGAAAGAAAGAGGGAGAGAAAGAAAAAGAAAGAGAGAAAGAAAAAGAGAGAAAGAAAGAGGGATGGAGGCACAGCAGGCCCAGATCCTACACCACAATAGAAATATGTGTATTCCAGAAAGTTTAACAATCAGCAGTAAAAGATACTCCAAACACCTTGTGTTAGCGCTTTAATCATCCCGGCGCCAAGGTTATTATGGTGTCAGGATGATTGAAGTGCATTATTTATATTATTACATTGTAATATAGAATGAAATTATTTAACTCACTATAATGCAGAATCAGTGGAAGCCCTGAGCATGTCGCCAGCCACCAGATGCCATTAGGTGTCCCCAGCAGAATCCCCCTTACATCAGGTATTTCCAGCTGACTCCTCCCTTACATCAGGCATTGCCAGCAGAGTCCCCCCTTACATCAGGCATTGCTAGCGGAGTCCCCCCTTACATCAGGCATTGCCAGCGGAGTCCCCCCTTACATCAGACATTGCCAGCAGAGTCCCCCCTTACATCAGGCATTGTCAGCGGCGTCCCCCCTTACATCAGGAATTGCCAGCGGAGTCCCCCTTACATCAGGCATTGCCAGCAGAGTCCCCGGCCCCCCTACATCAGGCATTGCCAGCGGAGTCCCCCCTTACATTAGGCATTGCCAGCGGAGTCCCCCCTTACATCAGGCATTGCCAGTGGAGTCCCCCCTTACATCAGGCATTGTCAGCGGAGTTCTCCTTTACATCAGGCATTGCCAGTGTAGTCCTTCTTTACATCAGGCATTGCCGGCGGAGTCCCCCCTTACATCAGTCATTGCCAGCAGAGTCCCCCCTTACATCAGGCATTGCAGCGGAGTCCCCCCTTACATCAGGCATTGCAGCGGAGTCCCCCCTTACATCGGGCATTGCAGCGGAGTCCCCCTCCCTTACATCAGGCATTGCCAGCGGAGTCCCCCTCCCTTACATCAGGCATTGCCAGCGGAGTCCCCCCTTACATCAGGCATTGCCAGCAGAGTCCTCCCTTACACCAGGCATCCCCCAATGGAACCCTCCCTTTCCTTACATCAGGCATTCCCAGTGGAGACTCTCTCCGCCGCCATTACTAAACAGAATGTGACAAAATAGCCAGGTGGCTGCCAATAGCAATTGAGCTGCGGTGCCACCCACTCCCGCCCCTTCCCACATCAAGTCACAGACAGACGGGCAGTGCCACAGCTCAAATTCTATAGGCAGCCACCCGGCCATTACTAAACAGTAATTGTTTGTTTTGGTCTTTGGGAAAATGGTGGCCGGTGGAGACATTGCCTCCGTCGTCCACGCACCTCTAGCGGCGGCGGAAAAAAAAATCAGGAAAATAAGAATTTCCTGGGACATTTCCTAAGGAATGGCTAAATCCGGGAAAAGGGTCTAAATCCCGGGAATGTCCCAGGAAATTCTGAACAGTTGGTAAGTATGAGCTTATTAGCCAAGCAATAAAGCCAATCAGAATTCTCCTAGCCCTGTTGCTAGGGGTGGTCATGTGTTGATAATGAGGTCTGATGAACTCACAACTGTGGGTGGGGAGAAAGCGGGGAGAAATGGGAAGTTGTACTGAACAAAGTGCCACTTTCATTTCTCCAAAACACTCCAGCCAGTGATGAAAATAGTCAGATTGAAATCTTATGTCTATGAAGGAGAGGTGATAAATATCATATAACCCCCCAACTAAAACAGCTCAAGACACATTGGTCTTGATTTACTAAAGGCAAATAAACTGTGCACTCTGCAAGTGCAGTTTCTTTAAGGTTTAGTAAATGAGGGGAAGCTCTGCTGACTTCCATCCTCCAATAATGTGCAGGAAAAAATACTGTTTTCATTTTCTTTTTTCTTGCATGTGATTGGGTATTCTTTGGAAAGTGAAACTTTACCCAATTTACTAAGCTCTGGAGCAAGTGAATTTGCAAACAGCACAGTCTACTTGCCTTTAGTAAATCCACCCCATTGCCTTAAATTGATTTTAAAGGCAAGACATTTTTTTACCTTGATGCATTCCCTGCATTAAGGTAAAAATGTCACAGTAAGTGTATCTCCCCCTCACCTTGCTATACACTTACCTGAGTTCTATATCGATCCAGCCCTGTGCCCATCTGCAACCAGTGCTACTCACTCTCCCTCTTCACACAGGCACAGAGGCAGCCACTGGGTCCTGCTGTTGTCAATCAAATCTTGTGAGGAAGACGTGGGGGTAAGTGCCGAGCCACTTTCGAGCCAGCTCGGGAGCCAGCCCACCGGTGTGTCCCCATAGGAAATGGCTTCTCATGGTGGCTCACCAAGAAAAGGAGGAGCCTAAAAAGCCAGCAGGGGACCCCAGAATGGGAGGAGGTTTGGGGCTGTTCTGTGCAATAACATTGCACCGAGTGGGTAGGTAAAACATGTTTAGTATATTTTGTTTAATGGAAGCCTTTACAATAACTTTAAAGCAGATTAGCTTGAGTGAAATGCATGGACATCTTAGCCAGGAGCTGCAAAAGCCTAATTGTGGTCCCGGTCATAAATTGAAGTTGTACACCTCCGTTAACCCAGAGACTCCTAATGCAGCCTTGTTACAGTATAAAACCATCTATTTAAAGTGATATTAATGTTTTTTTTTGTTTGTTTAACTGCTTCAGTCCTGGAAGATTTTACCCCATTCCTGACCAGAGCACTTTTTGCGATTCGGCACTGCGTCGCTTTAACTGACAATTGCGCGGACGCAGCTTGCTATGGGGGCACCCGAGTTGAGCCGCTGCTCTGTGTGTCCCTTCAGACACAGAGCCATGGCCTGGCCCTGCCCCCTCTCTCTCTCCTCATTGGCTCACTGACTTTGATTGACAGCAGCGGGCACCAATGTCTATAGATAAAGAAGACGCCCTTCATTTGGAAAACCCGATCTCAGCAGACAAATTCAAAACTGCATTCAAACAGCTCAGAAATAGCAAAATCCCTTGTCCAGATGTGTTAACAGCTGTCTATTTTAAAACTTTCACAGATACTTTTTCCCCCCACTTCCTCAAGGCCTTTAACTCCTTAACTTCATCCACTCCCCCTTTTCATAGATTGCTAGAGGCCCTCATCACAGTGATCCCAAAAGAATAAAAAGATGCCACATCGGTCACCAACTACAGGCCAATATCTTTACTGAATGTTGATATAAAACTTTTTGCCAAAATATTAGCCACTAGTCTCTTACCCTTCCTACCCTCCCTTATAGGGAAAGACCAAGTTGGCTTTATCCCTAAGAGAGAAGCCAGGGATAACATGATTAAAGCCCTGAATCTGCACCATTGAATGTGGAGAAAGCGTTTGACAGGCTGGCATGGGATTACCTGGGAGAAGTCTTGCGACACATCATTCTCCAAAAGTGGATGTTTAACTCCATTATGTCCCTTTATACGACTCCAACTGCCAGAGTTAACGGACACCTGTCGAACGCCTTCTCCACAATTAAATGAGACAGGGATGCCCACTTTCCCCAATTCTTTTTGTCCCAACTCTTGAACCTTTCCTATGCTGCCTATGATCTAATGAAAATATCAAAGGCATACCCATTGCGGATCACACCTATAAATTAGCAGCCTTTGCTGATGATATTTTGTTATTCTTAAAAGAACCTCACTTATCGATCCCAAGTCTCTTGAAAAAAGTCAAACTTTTTCACTATATTTCCAATTTTAAGATCAACTTTAACAAATCCAATGTCCTTAATACTACCCTCCCACAGGAAACGGTAACACGGTAATGTAAGAACAACTTCCACTTCCAATGGAAACATGATAAGAATAAATATTTTGGGATCTACTTGACAACAAAGTTTTCAGACATTTTCTCAAAAAACTACCAACCCATTCTCAAAATGATTGCAAATGACCTTAGCAAGTTGAATAAACCCCATTTCTCTTGGTTTGGCAGGGCATCAATTTTAAAAATGAATATCCTTGCCCACATTTTATATATCCTACAAACCATCCCCATAAACTCCCTCCAACCTTTTTTGGTCATTGCATGGCCACTGCAAGGACTGGGTGCAGCTCGAAGATTCCTTCTCTCCCCAACCAATACGATCGATTTTGGACTTGGCTGTTCCATCCGTATTTTATCAATTTTTGTTGGCGGAGACTGGGAGGTGAATTACACCCCCCCAACACAACTTCCCTTAACCGCCATGCCCCCACCCTTTTACTCGTTTTCTCTAAGAGCCCTTGCACACTGGGGCGGGGGGTGGCGTCGGCGGTAAAACGCCGCTATTATTAGCGGCGTTTTACCGTCGGTATGCGGCCGTTAGCGGGGCGGTTTTACCCCCCGCTAGCGACCGAGAAAGGGTTAAATACCACCGCAAAGCGCCTCTGCAGAGGCGCTTTGCCGGCGGTATAGCCGCGCTGTCCCATTGATTTCAATGGGCAGGAGCGGTAAAGGAGCGGTATACACACCGCTCCTTCACCGCTCCGAAGATGCTGCTGGCAGGACTTTTTTTACCGTCCTGCCAGCGCATCGCTCCAGTGTGCAAGCCCTCGGGGCTTGCACACTGGAATGAAAGCAGCGGCACTTTCGGGGCGGTTTGCAGGCGCTATTATTAGCGCAATAGCGCCTGCAAACCGCTAGAGCTCTGAAGCACCGAAAATTGACCAGATCAGGTCATGTGTTACATAGATGAAATACCACACCTAATGACTATAGTTATTATACCAACTCTTAAACATCCACTTTCATACAATATACACACCCCAATCCAATCTAGCAATAGGCAGAAGGCTTGTTTTTATAGTTAGCACTGAACGTTAACGGATCTAACACAACCAGACCCTATGTCTTAATTAATACTTGTTTTGTTGACTTTTAGACTTGACTTTCGACATAGTTATATACTCTTGTTTGTTCTGACCACAAATGTTTTACCATTGATTGTAACTATCAACATGTTTCACCAACACTCTGTTCAACAATATTGTAAACCTACACTCGTTTTTTCTACTAATAAAATATTGTGGAATAAAAAAAAAACAAATTCAGAGAGTAGTGGTTAATGATTCTTACTCTGAATGGTCTAAGGTTATCAGTGGTGTACCCCAAAGTTCAGTGTTGGGACCCTTACTTTTTAATAACTTTATAAATGATATAGGGTCTGGTATTAAAAGTACCATTTCTGTCTTTGCAGATGACACCAAGCATTGCAGTGAAATAACGTCCTTACAATATGACTCCAATTTACAAGCTGACTTCAATGCTCTTATTGGGCAACTAAGTGGCAAATGAGGTTTAATGTTGATAAATGTAAAGTTATGCACTTGGGGGATAAGAATATGCATGCATCATACATACTAGGGGGGGGGGTACAACTGGAGGAATCCATAGTGGAGAAGGATCTGGGGGTTTTGGTAGATCATAAGCTCAATAATAGCATGCATGCCAAGCTGCGGTTTCCAAAGCGAGCAAAGTCCTTTCTTGTATTAAGAGAGGTATGGACTCCAGAGAGCGAGATATCATTTTGCCCCTGGAATATGCAGTTCAGTTTTGGGCACCAGTTCTCAAAAAGGATATCAGGGAACTTGAGAAAGTGCAGAGAAGGGCAACCAAACTGATAAGAGGCATAGAGGAGCTCAGCTATGAGGAAAGATTAGAGGAACTGAATTCTCTCTTGAGAAGAGGAGATTAAGGGGGAATATGATCAACATGTATAAATATGTAAGTGGTCCATATAGTGAACTTGGTGTTGAGTTATTCACTTTAAGGTCATCACAGAGGACAAGGGGGCAGTCTTTACATCTAGAGGAAAAAAGATTTCATCTTCAAATATGGAAAGATTTCTTCACGGTAAGAGCTGTGAAAATGTGGAATAGTCTCCGTCCAGAGGTGGTTCTGGCCAGCTTTAAAAAATGCCTGGATTCTTTCCTAAATGTACACAATATAACTGGGTACTAACATTCATAGGTAAAGTTGATCCAGGAAATCTGATTGCCTCTCAGGGTATCAGGAAGGAATTTTTTCCCCTGCTGTAGCTGTGGTTGTGGTTTTTTGCCTTCCTCTGGATCAACTGTGCGTGAAGGATTGTGTATATGGGATTGTATTTTTTTTTTTTGGTTGAACTAGATGGACTTGTGTCTTTTTCAACCTGACTAACTATGTAACTATGTAAAAAATGCTGAATGTATGTAGATATGCAAATAAAGTAATTCATTTCTTAAAGTCTTCCTTTTCCACTCTGTATATGTAATTTTATGGCATTTGCTTTAGTTGCATGTGAATGGGAGGGGGGGTTACATTGTAAAAAGTTCCAGTGACAAAAAAATCTTTACAGCTTGTGAACATACTTTGTCAATACATTGAGAATCATAAATGATTGTCTACCCACAACAGAAACATACAGCGCTGTACAGTAATTTCTAAGGTGAGTACGATAGAAGCTACAGCTAATGAATTAAAAAACACTGCCTAAAGCAGAAGATGATATAGTGTATAAGCCTGGAGGCCAAATATTCACAAGTTATTTCAAAAATCACACCTAGTGTCCATTTTACTATGTAAATAAATGACAAGCTGAATGACACAGGTGAATATGAATCTGTGCCGTATTCCTTCTAAAAGGCAGTATCTTCTCTAGTTGATATGTTGCGCTCTCTTAAAAAACGCACAGCATGTTTAGCAGAATGAGGCTCAGTTAGATAAGTTTCCTCGGCCAGAAGCCACTGCTGTCTCACCGCCAACAAAACTGAAGGTGTCAGCTGGAATATAAAATGATCAGGGAAGACAGATTGGAACTTATAAATAACTTATGCTGGAAGAACTAATGTAAACTTCCTCCTGTTACATTAACAAATTTAAGATTATGAGAAAATGTAGCACTTGGAACCAATAGAATAACAACACCAATGTAAAATAATCTATTTACCGTGTTGTATTCTAAACAAAATTGTTTTTAAGAGGAACGTACGTCATGCTAGTTATTCTGTTTCTTATCTCTACAAATGAGAAAATAACCCTTTAAAAAGTTTGGGTCTTGAATGTACTTTTGCATCAAACGGTGGGCATTTAGGACAGAATGACATACTTAGCAAAATAACTCAATATACATGTTAGAATCTGTAAAGCATCAGGTTCCTTTTGTAACATAAAACATTTTCCCAGAATCTATAGATGCTGATGCTGCAGTCTGTTTTTCATTTTTACCCTCCTGGATAGGAAAATCATATTCCCTGCACTTCTTTCAGTGTGAGCAAAATATGTTGCAATAGTAATAAATAAAACATATTAATATTAAATCTTTGTAAAACACTTCTAAAATGTTTCTAGTTTTGTTGGCTTGTCCTACAAAGTGATTATTATTTGAAAGTGTATGAGGATTGTAGTATTCTAAAAAAAAAATACCATATAAACACTAGAGACAATAGGGGAAATCAACACACCTGGCAAGTTAACTCTAAACACAAGGGACAAGAGTGTATTAAGTCTCATTAAACAAAAGAACTTTTCAAATTTTGGTTCTGTTATTGTAAGACTTTACTTGCACTGCCTGCCAAATGTGATGTCAGAGCCCCATTTATCTTTACTTCCCCTACCAGTATACAATATGGATACAGCTTCTTACAACTAGGACAATTACAAGCCAAAAACCATATGCATCAGATGTGCTTCTGTGTGAGCCCTCCTTAAACATGCAAAATGGGGTTTGCAATGCACACTTTTTTTGTCACATACTAGAATTCAGCGACTACTTACCAGTACCATTTTCAGTATAGTTAGTTAGGTTGAAAAAAGACACAAGTCCTTCAAGTTAACCAAAAAAAAAAAAAATACAATCCCATATACACAAATCTACACCCACAGTTGATCCAAAGGAAGAAAAAAAATCCCAGTAAAGCATGCTCCAATTTGCTACAGCAGGGGAAAAAATTGCTTCCTGATCCCCTGGGAGGCAATCGGATTTTCCCTGGATCAACTTTACCTATAAATGTTAGTATCTAGTTATATTGTGTACATTTAGGAAAGAATCCAGGCTTTTTTTAAAGCAATTACTGAGCTTGCCAGAACCACCTCTGGAGGGAGTCTATTCCACATTTTCACAGCTCTCACTGTGAAGAAACCTTTCCGTATTTGGAGATGAAATATTTTTTCCTCTAGACTAGGGATGAGCCGAACACTCCCCTGTTTGGTTCGCACCAGAACATGCGAACAGGCAAAAAATTTGTTCGAACACGCGAACACTGTTAAAGTCTATGGGACACCAACATGAATAATCAAAAGTGATAATTTTAAAGGCTTATATGCAAGTTGTGCAAGGGTTGTGAGGATGAGGCCCTTGTCCCCATCAACATGGGGACAAGGTGTTTTGGGGGGCTACCCCAAAGCACCCTCCCAATGTTGAGGGCATGTGGCCTGGTATGGTTCAGGAGGGGGGGCGCTCTCTCACCCCCCCTCTTTTCCTGCGGCCTACCAGGTTGCCTACTTGGATAAGGGTCTGGTATGGATTTTTGGGGAGACCCCACGCCTTTTTTTTTTAAATTTTGGAGTGGGGTTCCCCTTAAAATCCATACCAGACCTGAAGGGTCTGGTATAGATTTTGAGGGGGACCCCACGCCATTTTTTTTTTACATTTTTCCAGGGGTTCCCCTTAATATCCATACCAGACCTGAAGGGCCTGGTATGGAATTTAGGGGGACCCCCCACGTCATTTTTTTTTTTAATTTTGGTTCGGGGTTCCCCTGTGGGGAGTTCCCATGCCATTTTTATCAATGAACTTTTATGTGTATTGTCGGACCGGCAATTCATTAATAGGACATTGTTAGTAAATTCCTGGAAAACTGCCGGGGCATTACAAAGGCCAAAAGAAATAACGAGGTACTCATAATGGCCTGTTCTGGTATTAAACGCAGTTTTCCACTCGTCGCCCTCCTGAAAACCGTTGAAAACCGTTGCTCCCTTGAGGCGGTCAAATAACTTCATAATCAATGGAAACGAATAGGCATTCTTAATCGTGAAACGATTGAGACTCCTATAATCAATATAATGTCTCAGTTCACCACTCTTCTTCACGAAGATTCCAGCACCAGCAGGACACGAGGATTTGCGGATGAAACCTCAAGAAGGTGCTTCTGCAACATACTCCTCCATGGCCTTATCCTCCAAGACCGACAAAGGGTAAACCCGGCCACAAGGGGGTATGGCACCAGGTTGAAGGTCAATTGCGCAATCATGCTGGTGTGGAGGCAAACTACTGGCTTGACCTTTGTCAAAGACATTGCTAAAATCGCAGTACTCCTCCGGCATGGAGGAAAGTGAAGAGGTGCACAGGACCTTGGCTACCTTCTAGAAGCATGTCTCACTGCATTGTGGTGACCAGGAGAGAACCTCAGCGCGGAGCCAATCAAAAAGGGGGTTGTGCCTCTGTAACCAAGGATAACCAATAACCAGCGGAAACTTAGGTGAGGAAATAACTTGGAATAGGATTATTTCATGGTGAAGAGCCCCTACGGCCATGGACAATGGAACCGTCTCATGAGTCACATGGGCAGGCTGTAGGTGTCTCCAGTCAAGAGCCTCAATGGCAAGTGGAGTGTCACGCAACTACAGTGGAATTGAGTGCTTCGATACAAAGGCAGCATCAATGAACAGGCCTGCAGCCCCAGAGTCGACTAGAGCCTGTAACTCGGCGGACGACTCAGCCCAAGAAAGGGTGACCAAAACCAGTGGCTTATCCTTCTAGATAACTTTGGACAAAACAACGCCACCTAAGGTCTATCCATGACAGGACCTCAAGGACCTAGACGGGTAGAACAAGACTTTAAAAAGGGCTCTCTCATCCACAGAGAGACGCGTGAAGCCCAAGTGCATGGGTTACTGATCGACTCGGTACCAGGAGGCATGGGAGGTGAGGGAGGCACGGGTGGGACTGCAAAGCTCAGAGGCAAATGTACAGGGGGCTTCCGCAAGCTCTCCTGCAAAGAGAGTCTTTCTCTGAGTCTGGAGTCAATGAGGATGGCAAACGTGATCAACTTATCCAGCTCAGTGGTTATATCTCGGGCTGCTATCTCATCCTTGATGGAATCCAAGACCATGAGAAAAAGCAGCCACGAGGGCCTGATTTTTTCACGCAACCTCTGCTGCCAGAGTACGAAATTCAATGGCGTAGTCGGCAGCAGTTCTCGTACTCTGTTTGATGGACATAAGGCACTTGGCAGCAATAGCGGAGCATGTGGGAACGTCAAATACCCTTTTAAAGAAAGCCACAAACTCGTGGTAGCTCAAGACAACAGATTTTTGCGTCTCCCATAGAAGGCTTGCCCAAGCCAAGGCTCTCTCAGAAAGCAAAGATACCACGAAACCTACTTTGCTTCTGGGAAACGCCTGGGGGAACATCTCAAATTATATTTCAACCTGGTTGAGGAAACCCTCTGCATTGGACTGGATTGCCCCCAAATCGCTGGGGAGCCGGAGCGGAACCAGACTTACCTCTTATAGAGGTAATATTCGAGGCAGGTGCCTGCAAAGAGACTGGAGCAGCAACAGGGTCGGCCTCCAACATAGGTTGTACTGGAGCGGCCACAGTGGGAGATTCCAGGTGAGCCATGCGACTCAGGAGCGTTTGTAATGCCATGGCAATGATCCAGTTCATCCAATCTGGAAAAAATATTACCAACAAGTGGATTGACTGCATCTTCTGAATTCATGGCTTTCGCCTACTGTCAGAAACCATGAAATCAGACCGAGACAGAAGTACAATTAAATCGCACGTGTTTAATAATAAAAGTAAATAGAACAAACATAGTCAAAACATAGCCAGAGTTCAGGAACTGGAACAGATAGTCAGACAAGCCAAACGTCAGAGATGAGCGTTGTAAAACAGCAAGCAGGATCTGGAGCCAGCAGGGATGTCAGCCAAGAAAGTCTTTTAACAGGAACCTGGAGATAATCTCTACAGATATGACTAAGGCGAAGGCAGAGATTCTCTGGGCTGGACGGCTTAAGTAGGCTGGACTGACGAGCAGGATATCATCAACAGCTGAGTAACTGTGGAGAGATAGGAGCTGGCAATTAGCCGACAGCTGAGCAGCCAGCTCAGAGAAGGAAGGGCTGAGCCCAGCCCTGACACCGTGTCACTAGATTTGATTGACAGCAGCGGGAGAAAATGGTTCCTGCTGCTATAAATCTATCCAATGAGGACCCGAGACAGTGGCTGGAGCTGCTGGGCTCATGCTCATCTCTGGAACGATCGGGTTCAGGAAAGAAAAAGGGGGCTCTGGGGGGGGTTTCACTTTAATGCATAGAATGCATTAGGGTGAAAAACCCTGAGACTTTACAACTCCTTTAAGGTCTACAGTTCCCAGAATCCATGGTGGCTGCATAGTAAATCATCCTTCCCACTGATTGGCTCAAAGCTGCTAATGCCAGGAAAGGGGGGGGGGGAGAGGATCGAGCCAAGAATCACACAGAGAAAGCTACTCCATCAGCAGCTGGGAAGTGAAAGAAGATAGAACACAAAGCCGCTTTTCCAGCAGGAGAGGAGAAGTGTGGGAAGGGCCCAGGAACACACACAGCCACTCTGTCACTGTTCATAGCGCTGTTGTCACAGGTAGATGAGGAAAGGGGAGTCCCCCCCGAAACGCATTCTGTTACGGGTACCAGCATCAGAAGATGACACCCCAGAGGGCGGGCTTCGTAAGGGTCAACACCAGAACTGGCTTCTGTCAGCTTCCTCCAGCAGGAGAGCAGTGCAGACCACTCTGCTGCCTGGTCACGTGTGTTCACCGACGCATCAGCTGGATGCCACGATCAGTCCGGGAGGTACAGAGGCACACTGTCTCATTATACTCACACCCTCGGCAACTGTCCTTTTGTGAGTGCATCTGTTTTTTATTCAATTTTTAATAAACACCTATTGTTTTTACTAAACTTAGATCTCTTGCACTGGTTTCTCTTTGTTTTATCTTTGTATGTATCTGGAGCTCCCCCCTCTGGTTTCCTGGCTGCACAGGACTTTCAGAGTAGGAAGCTGTCAGATGCCTCTGTTTAGCATTCAACCACCTGTAGTCATTAGTGTTTTCAGACACGTGCTATTGTATATATTATCAATATTGTTTGCAGTTTGTATACGCATACACATGTTACCCACCACACAGGCTAGTTGCTCTTAGGTGTCTGCCCTTTTAGAAACAGCACACATCCTGGGGCTATATATGCATTAATTTTCCAATTATTTATTTATTTATTCCATCAAGTTTATTTCCCTTTCCACACTCCCCACTTGTTTGGAGCTTTCACAAGTTTTTGCTTCTTTTTGCAATATCAGTACAATATGAATGAATAAAATAGTACTAAGATAATGGTATATTAGTGAGCAGATCTGAGCACAAGAATAGGAGGCTCAACAAATTGTCAAGACCCCTGGCAAAGACAGAGGCATTGATATAAATCCTCCAGGTATCCATGTGCAGAGTACAGAAGGCTGCACCAAAACACTTGCTGGTGACCACTGGAAGCACACCCTGACACATTCTAAAACACAGCTACCTTAAGGATAAGAATATAGCTCTAGCCTGTTAGCATTTAAGCATGTTCACACAGTATTAAACCCAAAAACAAACATTTACTATATTGCAGCTAATTCTCATATGTGATGGTTGCATTCGTTTTTTTGGGGTTTTTTTAGACATTCTTTCCCTTATTTTCACCTGATGATCTGGCCAGTAAGTCTTTTGTTTTTAAAAAGAACTTCTCTTGCAAATGTAGCATTTAGAGCGATGAGATAAACCATTTACCACTGACAGGGGTGCTTAAAATTACAAACCAGCTTTTATTTATTCATGTAAAAATTGTTTGCTGTAACTTCTTATGAAGTGTGAGCTAGAGTTTGGCTTTAATTTGTTGATGCGTTTAAATCTTCTAATGCATCTAACTCTCCTCTCCCCCCAGATTAACAATGCTGCTGTCCAAAGGTTCCCCTGTGCTTCTTCATCCAGAATGGGAACACTCTAACATAGTGATGGACAGAACAGAAATTCCTTTAAATATAGTGCCTGGGGGGTCCCCTTAGTCTGCCTGTAAACTGGCCCATCTGTACACAGAGCCGGGTAACACAGGTCATCACAAACACACTGACAAATCCCTCCCCCTACCTCCTCCACCTCCACTTCCAGGAAGTTAGGTGGTGCCTGGTGATGACAGGCTGATGAATACTGAAGTCAATGGAAGCCATGGCATGGGTACAGCTCACCTGATTTCTTTAGGTTTCTGAGAAATATATAGAGCACCCACACAGTGACAATGTCAGGGTTTGTAGGGAAGAATTACAAAAGCAGTGCATTTTGAATGCGGGCTGAATTACATAGGAATGTACAGTGCGTTCCTGTGCGATTTAGGTGTGGGCATGGCTGGTTTTCCCTGCCCCCTGGTGTGTGCTCTCCCAACCCCACTTTTCTTTGCCTTCCTCAATTCCTGCACTCTCCTGACCCTCTGTATTGTACCATGCTAACCCCCCAGACAATGCCCTCCTGACGCCCAGTCCTATGCCCCGGTGACACCCAGTCCTGTGCCCTGGTGAGGCCCAGTCCTCGGCTCTGGTGACAACCAGTTCTCTGCTTTACTGACCCCTCTAAACTGCTCTTCATACTATGGACCTCTGTACATTGCCCTACATACTATAGACCTCTGTACACTGCCCCACATACATTCCCTATTTAAAAATTACAACATTCTCCACTATGTAAGTCTTTTCACTCCGTTAATATACCCCGTTAAGCCACACCCAATAATTAGCATAAATTTAACTACGCCCAAATTTTGCTGTGCGTGCCACATTTTATATTCCCCTTCAAACCACGCCCACACATGATTGCCCCACCCCTAATTTGCATACTGCCCCGCCCATAATGTCTTCCTGAACATACATGGAAAAAAAGTGGCAACTATGGCAGTGCAATGTGGGGTGTTTGGCAGGAGAACATTCAGCTAAGCTCCCTGGAAACTCGGGTGTTCTGCGAACACTCGAATGGGCGCTGTTCGGGGCCAAACTGATGCTCGGCCCAAATAGCTCACCCAACACTACTCTAATACAGAAGGTGTGTTACTGGTCAGTAGGAATGAGCTTCGAGTTCGAGTCGAACCCATGTTTGACTCGAACATTGCCTGTTCGACTGTTCGTCGAATTGCGAACGATATGGGCTATTCGCACCAAATCTGAGTGGCGCGTCACGGCCCATAATTCACTGCGGCATCGCAGTGCATTGCTGGCTAATGATTGGCCAAGCATGCATTATGACCCGCATGCTTGGCCAATCCCAGCGCCGTGTGTACAGATAGCCGTAATTGGCCAAAGCCAGGGTGGCTTTGGCCAATTATTACATAGTTACATAGTAAGTGAGGTTGAAAAAAGACACAAGTCCATCAAGTCCAACCTATGTGTGTGATTATGTGTCAGTATTACATTATATATCCCTGTATGTTGCGGTCATTCAGGTGCTTATCTAATAGTTTCTTGAAGCTATCAATGCTCCCTGCTGAGACCACTGCCTGTGGAAAGGAATTCCACATCCTTGCCGCTCTTACAGTAAAGAATTATGATTCAGGGGGTATAGTACATGCCCCACACTATATAAGGCCGCCTGCATGGCGGCCTTGTGTAGTGTGTTGCGACGGCAGAGAGAGATAGATAGACAGAGAGACAGTGTCGACAGTTAGATAGAGTAGGCAGGTCGAGGAGACAGTTAGCTGCACTTACAGTGTATTGTGTATATATATGCATCCCAGGTGTTGTGTGTATATATATATATATTATATATATATTTATATATATATGTACACTGTATTCAGTTTAGCTAGATCCGTTCCTGTTATTCTCTTCCTAATATACTGACAGGCAGGCAGGTGTTTTTACAGTATTTACAGTTAGTGTACTGTGTAACCTGCACAGTTTCACCTACAGTATAGCTACTTGAAGAAGTGCTTGTGTGCTTCTTCTGTTCCTATTAATAGCACAGGCAGGCTATTGAAGTATTTACAGTTAGTGTACTGTGTACCCTGCACAGTTGCACCTACAGTATAGCTACCTGAAGACAAGTGCTTGTGTGCGTCTTCTGATCCTATTAATAGCACAGGCAGGCTCTTGAAGTATTTACAGTTAGTGCACTGTGTACCCTGCACAGTTGCACCTATAGCTACTTGAAGACAAGTGCTTGTGTGCTTTTTCTGATCCTATTAATAGCACAGGCAGGCTCTTTAAGTATTTTCAGTTAGTGTACTGTGTACCCCGCACAGTTGCACCTATAGCTACCTGAAGAAGTGCTTGTGTGCTTCTTCTGTTCCTATTAATAGCACAGGCAGGCTATTGAAGTATTTACAGTTAGTGTACTGTGTACCCTGCACAGTTGCACCTACAGTATAGCTACCTGATGATACTGTTCGGCGCCCATACCACAGTTCAAAAGCCGCGCCTCCTCCTCGTCTGTGATAGGCTGACCGCTGACTGCCTATCACGGACATTCTCTCATTCTCATACCACGGACGAGGATGAGAGAATGTCCGTGATAGGCTGTACACTGACAGCTGTTCAGCCTATCACAGAAGAGCAGGAGGCGCGGCTTTTGAAAGCTGGAATAGCCTCCGTGCATTATCATCACACGCCAGTCGCCGTCTGCCTGCATGACACGCTGATCATGCAGACAGACGGCGCGGACTCGAGTATAAGTCGAAGGGAAACTTTCAGCCCAAAAAAAAGGGCTCTTTAAATATTTACAGTTAGTGTACTGTGTACCCTGCACAGTTGCACCTATAGCTACCTGAAGACAAGTGCTGGTGTGCTTCTTCTGATCCTATTAATACCACAGGCGGGCATTCTGCTAGCTGCAGTATAATCAGTATATATATACATCCCAGTTTTGTGCATCTACATCTCACTGCACTGCAGGCCATTAGTATGTCTGGAAGGCCAACAAGGAGAGGCAGACAGTCACAAGCCAATAAAAGAGGGCAAGCAGGCTCTGCGTCTAGAGGCAACAGTGCTGGTCGTGGACACGGTGCATCCTCATCAGCATGTGGCCGTGGGACACGCTTGTCCTTTTTTTTGGCAGCTGGCCGTGTTGAGCCCTAACATGCGGAAGACTTGGTAGAGTGGATGACCAAGCCGTCCTCATCCTCCTCATCCTCTTTCACCCAGGCTCAGGGTACATTGTCTGGCAAAGCAGCTGCCAACGCGGCCTCTTCCGTCGGCTCAATGGCATCAGTCATTTCTTCCCTAGCCCCACCATGTCCTCCCGAGGAGTCCCCGGAACTGTTTGACCACAGTATTGGGTACATGCTCCAGGAGATTTGGGAGTAAGGACCCCAACTCCAAACTCACCAAGATAAAGTGCAAGCGGACTATCTCGGTACATATAGAAAAAGATTTATACAACAGACTACAAAGAATATATCTAAAACACGTTTTATTTATACAACAATCAAAAATAATACAAAGTATATTAAAATATGCACAGATGACATGGAATTTCGACTAGTTTCGCGGGGAACCCGCATCATCAGGAAATATATCTGTGAATAAAGTACAATACAGTAAGATATACACGTTTTCAAGGAAAAAGGGGGAGGGGGGGATGATACGAAAATATAAAATGGGGGGAGGGTAGAGAGGAGTTTATAAACCAAATATAGGGGGCTGCTTACCCATGTTAAGGTGCACACAGTGTTCAGGCCAAACCCTGCAGGGTTGAGACTATTTCTGGCAATTTTAAAACACCACCCATTGACAGTGATTTTTTAGATCTAACTTCATCCGATGTGAGAAAACATCAACAAATGAAAATAGACACGCTCATCACAACTGAACGTGATAAATTTAGCTTAATGTTCCCTCTCTCCAGATGAAATATCTGTTCTACAACTTGGTTTAGGGTTCTGCTCCCTTGATCCTATACACATCACTAAAACCATTAAGGACTTGTACTTATTTGCACGGAACTTAACGTATAAGTTTGTGTTTGACTTTAATCGTCAAAACACTAACTTAGAACATGAACTCACTGAACGCGCCAGACATTTTTGAATGGAGGAATTCCGCACATTACGCGACTTAATGCTCCTCTATGATGAGGGCAATATTGATGATACACCCAATGCACAACCCGAGATAGCTGCCGCCTCCCTGGATACCACTACTGCATCTACCTCTTCTTTATATATATCTTCAAAAGCCCCTACCAAGTTCAAACCTAAGTCATGAAAGTTTCCTGATCTGATGACCTGCCCAGCTATTTGGGCTTTTTTACCCCAATCCATCAGAGATCTCAAGAATAGCAAGTGGCAGGAATATTCACCTAATTAGGACAAACAGCGAGCCCTCCGACACCTGCACACACGCCGTGACATTATCATTAAGCCATCAGATAAAGGTGGCAACTTAGTGATAATGTCACATACTCAATACCAGATTATGTGCCACGAGGTACTAGATAACTTGACTTGGTACAAACCCATTTCACCTACCAGCATTACGAGTTTTGTTAAAGAATTCAGAGAACTGTGTACAAGGGCGTTTTAGCAGGGCCTGATTGATAAAGATACCCTGAATTACCTGGCCCCCAAACATCCACTTACTCCCACCTTTTATACACTACCCAAAACACATAAAAATCTCTCCCAGCCACCGGGTAGACCTATTGTCTCTGGCACTGGGTCATTGACGGACAATGCCAGCAAGTTTGTGGACAGCTTTCTACTCCCCCACGTTTTGGGTTTACCATCATATATCCGAGACAGATCTGATTTGCTCAGACACATCGAGGGGATCCCAATCCCTTGCGACTCCCTTCTCGTGGCTATCGATGTAGAGTCTTTATACTCGAGCATCCCCCAGGAGAAGGGAGTAGGGACGGCTAGATCCTTCCTCATGGGACAAGAGGATACATCTTGGCCTCTAAATGAGTTCATTCTACGATTTTTAACAGTTAATCTTATACAGAATGTTTTCATTTTTAAAGACCAACACTACCTACAAACACAAGGCGGGGAAATGGGCACATCATGTGCCCCATCATACGCAAACTTGTTTCTCGGAGCCTGGGAGAGGCATATTTTTTCGGATGACCAATTTTCAACCTTTCTAGAATCGATACTCTGCTGGTTCAGAGACATTGATGACTTGTTCGTGGTCTGGACCGACTCACTTTCTTTGTTGAATCAATTCATTGAGGCCATTAACATCAATAACATGAATCTGCATTTCACGGTTAGTTCAGACAATACACAGATCCCTTTCCTTGATCTGTTGATTTTCAAGAACCCCGATGGGACACTGGGGACTAATCTATACCGCAAATCCACAGCTGGCAACACTCTGTTGCACGCCAACAGTGCCCATCCAAAATCTCTCGTATCCCATTCGCACAGTATTTGCGACTGCGTCGTAACTGTGCATGGGATGAAGACTTCTACACACAATCAGCCCTTTTACGTGAAAGGCTTCTTCTGAGGGGTTACTCATGGACCAACCTCAGAAAGGCCTTTAATAAGGCATGTGGCCATACTAGAACTTCTCTACTTTATTCCGCTGCATGTAATTCCAATACTAATACAGTTAAAATTGTTACCCAGTACTCAACACATCATGAACAATTTAGGCAAATCATATCAAAACATTGGCATCTTCTTACTGATCACCACATCCTCAAACATCACATACGAGAGACACCCGAATTGGTTTTTCGGAGAGCCAAATCTCTCAGAGACCGTCTAACCAGTAGCCACTATAAATCGGATACTAGTGGCCCCCCTTAATCTTTCGGCACCTCTCCCTGTGGCCAGTGCCCTATATGCCCTTGGATACTTCCATGTCCTTCTATAAAGCTTCCCAATGGTGAAACTTTCACCCCACATATGTCTGCCCAATGTGGCACTACTGGTATTGTTTATCTCATGCTTTGTACCGGTAAGGCGTTTTATGTGGGTAAGACAATTAGGGAGTTATAGACAGAGAGTTGGTGACCACGTATATTATTCTACCAACGGCAAACTTACTACTGTTGGACGCCATATAGGCTTGTACCACAAATACAATCCTAAAGCTGTCGGATTTCTTGCTTTAGAAGTGGTACCCCCCGATGTTAGAGGGGGTGACTGCGACAAAACTTTATTACAATAGAAGCCCTCTGGATAGAAAGGCTTAATGCCACCATCCCACCTGGCTTGAATGAAGCTAATTCTTTCAAATCGTTTCTTTAATCCATGGCCACCGACTCTCTGTCTTTTGTCATCTCCCTCCTTGTCATTTGGCGGCGCTGTTCTCTACCTGGTTTCATTTGCATTTATTTATGTATCCTGCCTTGCATTCTATATGGGGTTGATGTATAATTTGCATTCATGTTTATTTTACCTATAGGCCTTAAATTGAGGTATCATCCTCTTGTTTATTGTATAAATTGTACATATTATTTTATATATTTTTTTTGTGACTTTGTCTCCCTGACATGTTCACATCCATATTGTTCTGTTTTTTCAGTCATAATTGTATCATTTATCATATACTGTTTTGTATTTGTACCACATAATGTTCTTTATATATTGGGCTTCTATCCCTGTTTGTCTGGGTGTTCTCGGGGGTTCTTGGCCTCCTGGCATTTGTTTATTTGCGGCGACTGGTGGGCTCCCTGGTGGCTGGATTGGCTTCACCCCCCCCTCCCCCTCCCCGTGGGGGGTCCCACTTTCCACTTGTACATCCCCTCATTAGGGCCCTCGGACCCAATTGGGCCACTGTGCATGGGGGCCTTGCTGGGCAGTGCTTAGTTGCTCGCACTAGCTGCGCAGGCCCTGCATCTTCCTGGCCTTTCGAGGTGATGGCCCTATCCAGCGCGCGCCCCCTGCGGTATCCTTGACCCTGTGACGCCACTCCAAGCCGACACCGATGTTGCCGTGATGTCACGGGGTTGGATGCCACATATACTGCCGCTTTGTTCCGCAGATTTCATAGGCCAGCGCGGGACCCGGACGGTCCTTTGACCAGCTCTAACTATAAGTAAGTCCACTTGTTCCTTATCAAGCTTGCACACCGCACTCATTCACTTTTGCATGCGGATGGAATAGCATGGCCACTATATTTACTATTTTTGTTTTATTTCATAGATCTTGTATCTGGGTTGTAAACCTAATAGTCACCTAATAGTCATACAGCTTGTACTTTAGGAATTCTATCTATCGGCCTCCCCCGATTCATATCCACATGCTGGTCAACCACTTAGACTTTATATCTGGGCTCCCCTCTTCATTTATTTCACTTGGTACAGGTATTTTTTTGGTCCCAGTTCTAATTGACATTATTTATATGCACCCTAGCTCCTTGTTTTTCCAGGGTCCTACCACACACTTCTTGCACCATTTTCCCATTATTGTTTTCATCCCTGATCTGCACACTATTACCTTCCTGCACCCCTTTTCATCCCCACATCTTTTGGCTTTTTATTTATCTGGTTCTGGAGTTGGGGTCCTTACTCCCAAATTTCTATCTTAACCTAATTCGGATGATGGTACATTGTTATTTATCTTATCTTGATATGTGAGGCCAGCAAACCCTTTTATACATGCTTCAGGAGAATGCCCAGAATTTTGAAGGCTCTGATGATGGTACTCAGCTAGAGGAAGGCAGTAACGTGAGCCCAGACAGAGGGGGTGCCCAAGAAGGACAGCAATCTAGCAGTCATGTTCCTGCCAGCTTTGCCCAGTGATGAGGAGGGAGGGGATGGTGAGGTCACTGATTCCACGTGGGTGCCTAATAGGAGAGAGGAGGAGGAGGAGGAGACACATCACCAACGAGGCAGGATGCCCTCCAGGGGCCAGCTTAAGGGCAGCACACTGACTGACTGCATCACACCGCAGAGCTCCGCATGTGCAGGGCGCTGCTGTCTATGCGCGTTATTCCAAAAGTTCTTTGGTGTGGGCCTTTTTTGAGACGAGTGCATCAGATCCCACCACTGCTATTTGCAACATATGTCTCAAGCGTATCTCGTGTTGCCAAAACATCACCCGCTTGGGCACCACATGCTTGACCAGACATATGTTGACCTGCCATGCAGTTCGTTGGCAAGCGTACCTAAAAGACCCACACCAAAGAACAAAGAGGACCTCTCCTTGCTCCTCTTCAGCTGGGATCTCCAACCCCACTATACCTTCAGTCCTCTCTGAGACCTGCACTGAGAGAAATGAATGAATTAGGTGTGTCACAGCCAAGTACTTGCGGGCAATCTGCTATCGGTACACCGACGTCAAGTTGTACCAGGAAAATTTCCCTGCCCCAGCTGCAGCACCGCCGAAAGAAGTTTGCTCCCAGCCATCCACATGCCCAGCGGTTGAATGCTAGCTTGGCTAAATTGCTAGCACTTCAACTGCTGCCTTTTCAGTTGGTAGACCCTCCCCACTTCCATGAGTTTGTGGAATGTGCAGTTCCATAGTGGCAGGTTCCCAAACGCCACTTTTTCTCACTGAAGGCGATTCTGGCTCTCTACTGGCATGTGGAAGGCAATTTCTTGGCCTTGCTGGACAGGGTGGTCAGTGGTAAGGTGCATATTACCGCTCACTCATGGTCCAGCAGGCATGGACAAGGACGTTACCTATCTTTCACGGCGCATTGGGTGACTCTTTTGGCAGCTGGGAAGGATGCAGGACAAGGTGCAGTAGTGTTGGAGGTTGTTCCGCCACCACGCCTCCAAAATGCTACTACTGGTGATTCTGACACACCTCTCCCCTTCACCCCCTCCTCTTCTTCTTCCTCCATGGCCTCTTCCTGTGTTTTGTCCTCGGAACCAGCGGTGCTCCATAGTCGTTCAAGGGACTACGCAAGCACGCAGGCCAAAAGATGCCATGCAGTGCTTGAGCTGGTGTGCTTGGGGGACAGGAGCCACACTGGGGCAGAGATTCTGTCAGCTCTGCAGGGGCAGGCTTAGAGGTGGTTGACGCCACGCCAGCTTCAGCCAGGAATGGTGGTTTGCCACAATGGCACCAACCTCTTCTCCGCCCTCCGACAGGGACAACTGACCCATGTGCCCTGTTTGGCTCACGTTCTTAACTTGGTGGTGCAGCGGTTCTTGGGCAGGTACCCGGGCTTACAGGATGTCCTGAGGCAGGCCAGGAAAGTCTGTGTGCATTTCCGCTGGTCATATAATGCCAGTGCTCGGCTGGCTGACCTCAAAAAGGAATTTAACCTGCCTAAGAACTGCCTAATCTGTGACATGCCCACCAGGTGGAACTCAATTTTGGCCATGCTGCAGTGGCTGCACATGCAGCAGAGAGCCATCAACGAGTACCTGTGCGACTATGGCACCAGGACAGGGTCAGGGGAGCTTGTTTTTTTTTTTTCCCCACGCCAGTGGGCCATGATCAGGGATGCATGCACTGTCCTGTCACCATTTGAGGAGGCCACGAGGATGGTGAGCAGTGACAGTGCATGCATCAGTGACACTGTCCACCTTGTCCACCTGTTGGAGCACACGCTGCGTGGAATAATGGACAGGGCACTTGAGGCAGAACAGAGGCAGGCTGAAAAAAACTTCCTTACCTCTCAAGGCCCCCTTTATCCAGACAGTGTTCCTGTGTGCCCGTCGATCACACAGCAAGAGGACGAGAAGGAGGAGGGGGATTGTGTCAGCATGGAGGTGGAGCCTGCACTCAGCATCAGTCTTCAAGGGATCACTTACAGTCCCAAGAAACCCATGGACTTGTATGTGGCTGGGAGGAGATGGCTGCGGATCATGTCGTCCTTAGTGACCCAGAGGACTCCGGACCGAATGCCTCAGCAAACCTACACTGCATGGCCTCCCTGATCCTGCAAAGCCTGTGGAAGGACCCTCGTATTTGTGGTATCAAGGAGAGGGATTGCTACTGTCTGGCAGCACTCCTTGATCCATGTTACAAGGGTAAGGTTGCGGACCTTATCTTGCCATTGCAGAGGGAGCAGAGAATGAAACATTTGCGAGGCCTTGCAGAAAGATCTGTGCAACATGTTCCAAGAGACTGGGAGGTTACAAACTCCTGTTATTGGACAACGTGTTGTTGAGGCTTCGGTCAGTCAAAGAAGGAGTGGTGGAGAAGGTGGCCATCTGACCGATGCGTACAGACAATTTTGTAGTTCGCAGCCCCAAGGTATGATCAGTTCCAGCAACCATCACCAGCATCTGTTTTACATAATGCAGGAATACCTAGGGGCAAGATCTGACTTGGACACCTTTCCCACCAAAAATCCTCTGGGTTACTGGGTCTTGAGGATGGATCACTGGCCAGAGCTTGCACAGTATGCAATTGAGCTACTGGCCTGTCCTGCATCCAGCGTTCTTTTGGAACGCACATTCAGTGCTGCTGGAGGCTTTGTAACCGATCACAGGGTGTGTCTGTCCGGTCGATCGACTGACCTTCATAAAAATGAATCAGTCTTGGATCACCACCAGCTACCAAGCACCTGATGCTGATGTAACTGAATATTTTATTTTGAAATGTCAGATCCCTTCAAGACTGCCTATGCTGATGCTAAATGACTATCCTGTTATGCTGAGTGACTATCCTCTTCCTCCTCAATGATCATGCTGATAGCTTGTAAGAATATATTTTTGGTTCTGGGCACCACCACCAGTGGCTAAGGCCCAATTTTTCAGCCCCTGTTTAACAGGGGCGTGTAATTACAATTTTTGATGCAATACTTTGCAAGGAGGGTTCATTGCTGCGCTCAACTAGAGTATCTGTGAGGGGTTGCAGTGTTGTGGCACCAGCACCAGTGCCTAAGGCCCAATTTTTCAGCCTCTGCTTAACAGGGGCGTGTAATTACAATTTTTGATGCAATACTTTGCAGCAGGGCTCGTTCCTGCGCTCCAACTAGAGTATCTGTGAGGGGTTGCAGTGTTGTGGCACCAGCACCAGTGCCTAAGGCCCAATTTTTCAGCTCCTGTTTAGCATGGCCGTGTAATTACAATTTTTGATGCAATACTTTGCAGCAGGGCTCGTTCCTGCGCTCCAACTAGATTATGTGTGAGGGGTTGCAGTGTTGTGGCACCAGCACCAGTGCCTGTCAGGAAATGTTCCATCCGCTGGTAATTTCTGTCATTTGGCATGCAGTACTGAGGTCCACCAGCAGGTGTCTCCTGGCAGTTTGGAACTGCCAGGAGAGCTTTTCCCTGCTGATGTTATGTCATCTTTGGGCCGCAGTACTGGCATCCACCAGTGGATGGATCCTGGCAGTGTGGAGCAAACAGTACCTCCTACAATCAGGTGTCACTTGAGGCCAATCACAGGCCTATAAATACCAGGCAAGCACTCACATGTTTGCCTTGGTTTCTTCATTGCGCCCTGACCTGCTAGCTTGTGATCTGATCCTGATTCTGAACCTGAACCTGTTCCTGTGCCCTGAACCTGATCCTGTCTCCCTGTCCCAATCCCTATCCTGTCCCACCTGTTTCCTTGCATCCCTGCCTGCAGTCTGTTCCATCCATCCTCTCCCTCTCCTGTGTTCCATACCCCATCTGCTGATCTCCCTGTGTATGACCTTGGCCTGGCTTACGTTTATGTCTCTTGAACATCCCCTGTCCATCTGCTGATCTGCTGTGTATGACCCTGGCCTGGCTATTGTTTATGATCTGGGTATTTCCCATTTATTGTACTTATCTATCTGTTGTTATTTGTGGGTCTCTGTCTGTGGTTGGTTATTGCACTGTGTCATATTGGAGGTGGTTGTACTATATCATTCACTTACTTTAATAAATTATTATATTTTCACTTATATACGTTTTGGTGTCCTCTGTCGCAGATCACATGGTTCTGGTCACACCTGTTCATGACAGTGCCTAAGGCCCAATTTTTCAGCCCCTGTTTAACAGGGGCGTGTGATTACAATTTTTGATGTAATATTTTGCAGGAGGGCTCATTTCTGCGCTCCAACTAGAGTATCTGTGAGGGGTTGCAGTGTTGTGGCAACAGTGCCTAAGGCCCAATTTTTCTGCCCCTGTTCAACGGGGACATGTAATTACAATTCTTGATCTAATATTTCACAGCAGGGCCCGTTTCTGCGGACACCAAGAGTAACTGTGAGGACTTACAGTGTTGTGGCACCACCACCACCACCAAAGGCCCAATTTTTCTGCCCCTGTTCAACAGGTGCATGTAATTACAATTCTTGATCTAATATTTCACAGCAGGGCCCGTTCCAGCGTCCACCAAGAGTAACTGTGAGTACTTATGCCCCGTACACACGGTCGGATTTTCCGATGGAAAATGTCCGATCGGAGCGTGTTGTCGGAAATTCCGACCGTGTGTGGGCTCCATCGGACATTTTCCATCGGATTTTCCGACACACAAAGTTGGAGAGCAGGAGATAAAATTTTCCGACAACAAAATCCGTTGTCGGAAATTCCGATCGTGTGTACACAAATCCGACGGACAAAGTGCCACGCATGCTCAGAATAAATAAAGAGATGAAAGCTATTGGCCACTGCCCCGTTTATAGTCCCGACGTACATGTTTTACGTCACCGCGTTTAGAACGATCGGATTTTCCGACAACTTTGTGCGACCGTGTGTAGACAAAACAAGTTTGAGCCAACATCCGTCGGAAAAAATCCTAGGATTTTGTTGTCGGAATGTCCGAACAAAGTCCGACCGTGTGTACGCTCTATTACAGTGTTGTGGCAACACCACCACCACCAAAGGCCCAATTTTTCTGCCCCTGTTCAACAGGTGCATGTAATTACAATTCTTGATCTAATATTTCACAGCAGGGCGTTTCTGCGCCCACCAAGAGTAACTGTGAGGACTTACAGTGTTGTGGCACCAGCACCACCACCACCACCACCAAAGGTCCAATTTTTCTGCCCCTGTTCAACAGGAGCATGTAATTACGATTCTTGAGCTAATATTTCACAGCAGGGCCCGTTTCTGCGCCCACCAAGATTAACTGTGAGGGCTTACAGTGTTGTGGCAACACCAACACCTAAGGCCTCAATTTCTGCAGAGTATATAGGGCAGGTCCCTACTTTCAAACATCCAACTTACAAACGACTCCTACTTGCAAACGGAAGGAGACAACAGTAAGTAAGACAAATTCTACCCCTAGGAAGGGAAATTCTCTCCTGAAAGAGTTAATATGGGAAAAACGTGTCTCCTCTCCACTGATGCTTTATCAACAATCCTTGATCAACTAAAAACCCCAAATTGTCAAAAAACATTTGTCATTGGGACAGAAAGTGAGGTGAAATCTTCTGAAGAGGTGCACAGACAGCAAAACAAATGCCACAGGGTTGATAACCCTTCTCTATGTTTTCCAAAAAGCTTAAAATAGATTTTTTGGCTGGAGCTACACTTTAAAAATGTATAAATAATGAAGAAACTCCCGCGCTGTCAGAAATACCTATGCTAAGGGGCACTGCTGCAACACCTAAATGGCTGATCCAAACAGACAAAAGTGGTGTGAATAAAGTGGTGATTGCGCTGTGATAAAAAGGGGGAAGGAAGGAAGAGGAAGGGGAAGGGGCTAGCTCAAATGTATAGAGAGGTGAATGAAAAATTAAAAAATTATACAAAATATAAAGGTATAATGAGCATGAGGGCTAGTATCATACTAGCACATAAAAAATATTGTAAATACTGAAACAGAAGAAAAGAAAAATCTCAGTGCAAAAGGGCTAGTATCATACTAGCACATATGTGGTAACACAGCAAATACATATCAAAAGAAAAATCTCAGTGTAAAAGAGCTAGTATCATACTAGCACATATGTGGTAACTCAGCAAATACTTAATGGTGACTCCAAGTAAATAAATAAATGGTGAACAGTCCCACTGCCTTGTAGTACAAAGTGCTCAAACAATGAGTCATCAATTTCAAAAGGCAAAATGAAAAAATTATACAAAATATAAAAGTATAAATAAAGTGCAATCTCATGAGCACTAAATTCAAATAAACTGAAGAAACAAAATTGTCTAAAACGTATAAAAAACTATGAAATGAGTGACAAATACAGTGTGGGTACAAAAAAATAATTGAACCAAATAAAAATATATAAATCAAACAAAGTCCATGTGCATGAGGGCTAGTATCATACTAGCACATAAAAAATATGTATAAATCAAACAAAGTCCATGTGCATGAGGGCTAGTATCATACTAGCACATAAAAAATATTGTAAATACTGAAACAAAAGAAAAGAAAAAATCTCAGTGCAAAAGGGCTAGTATCATACTAGCACATATGTGGTAACTCAGCAAATTCTTATTAGTGACTCCAAGAAAATAAATAAATGGTGAACAGTCACCTTGTAGTACAACGTGCTCAAACGAGTCATCAGTTCCAAAAAGGCAAGTCCACAAGCCACAGGGAAGGGAAAAGGTCTTCAGTGGGGACACCTCTGTGCTCGCAAGCAGCTCACCTTACTGCTGCAAGACAACAGCTTGTAATCCAGTAACAAATCACCAGCAAGCAAGGGTCCCATCCAGTAGTTCAGGCGATTCGGGTGGTGGGTGTGCAGGATGGTATATAAAAAACATAAGCAGACAGTATATAGTATAACTCCATGGCGGCCACAGTGGAAAAAGGGGACAGGACACAGAAGGGGGATGCACTCACTTTTGTAAAATGAGTGTGGGCGTCAATCCAAAGAACACCGAGTTCGTATACCTCAAAAGGGTGTCTTCAAACTGTCCCCGTTTCCTCAATGCTCGTCACAATGGGATGAATATATGTGGAGTGTTGGAAGAGAGTGCACATAGCGTGATCCCGTATATAAATCAGTTTATGTTAAAAACAACATGGTACACTTACATTTACCAGAAGGCTATAGTAAAAAAACATCAACGAGCGCCGAGCTCGTATCCTATCGTCAGTCTGTGACAGTTCCTGTGCTCCAATCCTGACGCGTATTGTCATGTCACGTGACTTCATCAGAGGAAAAAAAAAACCAGATTCTACTCAACAACAAACCTACAGTCCCTGTCTTGTTTGTACGACCTGTATACTGCTGTTCAGAGTATATAGGGCCTGGGGGCCCCACGCCTTTCCTTTTTTTTATTTGGGTGCGGGGTTCCCCTTAATATCCATACAAGACCCAAAGGGCCTGGTAATGGACTGGGGGGTACCCATGCCGTTTGTCTCACTGATTTTCATCCATATTTCCGGGACCCGACATTACATTAAAGCTGCAAGCAGTTTTAAATGACTTTTAGACCTTTAAAAATGTCATTTTGTTGCAGGGACTGTTCTAAGCACAGGAAACACGCACCATTTTACAGGTATAATATAGACATCCCCCAGGTACGATATTTAAAGTAATATTTCACTTTTTTTTCACTTTAAGCATCATTAAAATCACTGCTCGGCCGTTTTTTAAACTTTTTTTGTATTGATACATGTCCCCTGGGGCAGGACCCGGGTCCCCAAACCCTTTTTAGGACAATACCATGCAAATTAGCCTTTAAAATTAGCACTTTTGATTTCGAACATTCGAGTCCCATAGACTTTAATGGGGTTCTAAAGTTTGTGCAAATTTTCGGTCCGTTCGCAGGTTCTGATGCTAACCGAACTGGGGGGTGTTTGGCTCATCCCTACTGGTCAGATCACCAGGTGAAAACAGAGGGAAAAAAGTGTAATCAAATTCAGCCACCACATCTATTGATTGATAAGCTGGCTGCACTATATTACATTTTTGGTTTGGGGTTTAAGATTTTTTTAAATAGTTTTAACCATTATTCATTTATTGACACATGAGGAGCCATGTCAATGTATCCAAACAAAATTGCAGGCATATAAAGTCCAATGCTGCATCAAGGATTTAAGCAGGGTATACCCACATTGTTTGTTTGTTTTTTTCGTTCAACCTGTGGGTTAACATCTTCCCGACCGCCTCACGCAGATATACTGCGGCAGAAGGGCACATACAGGCAGATTAACGTACCTGTACGTTGCCCTTTAAGAGGTAGCTTGCGGGCACGCCCGCTGGGAGCTCCATGACCGTGATCGCGGGTCCCGCGGACTCGATGGCCGTGGGGATAGTTACGATCGTCCCACGATAAGGAAGAACGGGGAGATGCTAATGTAAACAAGCATTTCCCCGTTCTGCCTAATGACACTGTCACTGATCACAGCTCCCGGGAGCGGTGATCAGTGATGTGTCACACACAGCCCCTGCCCCCCAAAGTTAGAATCACTCCCTAGGACACACTTAACCCCTACAGCGCCACCTAGTGGTTAACCCCTTCACTGCCAGTGACATTTTTACAGTAATCAATGCAATTCTTTAGCATTGATCGCCGTATTAATGCCAATGGTCCCAAAAATGTGTCAAAATTGTCCGATGTGTTCGCCATAATGTCGCAGTCACGATAAAAATCGCTGATCGCTGCCATTACTAAGAAAAAAAAATCAATAAAAAGGCCATAAAACTAGCCCCTATTTTGTAGATGCTATAACTTCTGCGCAAGCCAATCAATAAACGCTTATTGCGGTTTTTTTTTTTACCAAAAATATGTAAAAGAATACGTATCGGCCTAAACTGAGGAAAAAAAAAAGTTTTTTTATATATTTTTGGGGGATATTTATTATAGCAAAAAGTAAAAAATAATGCATTTTTATCAAAATTGTCGCTATTGTTTATAGCGCAAAAAATAAAAACCGCAGAGGTGATCAAATACCACCAAAAGAAAGCTCTATTTGTGGGAAAAAAAAGGACGTCAATTTTGTTTGGGAGCCACGATGCCCAATTGTCAGTTAAAGCGATGCAGTGCCGAATCGCAAAAAGTGCTCTGGTCAGTTAGGGGGTAAAATCCTCCAGGGCTGAAGTGGTTAAATGAAAAAAAAACCTTACAGATCCCTGCATCAACACAAATGATGTACATGCATCCATGGGCTACATGTGCTAAAATACTGGTTTCTAATGAACCGGTCGAATTTCAGTACGTGTATACCCATCTTCCCCATCTTGAGGGTGCTTACAAATTGTTCATTATGTAAGTAGTGCGTTCAAAGCCCAGGTTGAGGAGCAGTTAGAACTTGGGTCAACAGTCTTTGTGTTTGTGTAAGTTGCATGAGTTTGACATCAGTTTAAGATGCTTTTAATCAATTGATGGGTGAATAGACAGGTTGCCTACAGGCAGGGCTTTTTTTCAGGGGAAACTTGGTGGAACTCAGTTCCACCACCTCTGGTTCAGACCCTTGGGGGGGCCTGCTCACCACAATCACTTCTAAACACAGAAGTCAGTTTCTGTGTTTACAAGTGACAGCTCTGCACTCTGTGTGTAACCCCCCTGAACTCTGCGCTCTTTATGTAATGCAATCCTGGTAACCCTCCTACTGTTCGTGAAATTTGACTGACCACACTCACTATTTGATGAGATTTGGAGGGTGTGTGTGGGTGGAGGGGTTTTGGGGGTCGTGGTTGAGTTCCAGCACCTATTGTTTGAGAAATAAAGCCCTACAGGTATGTTAGTTTAGTTAGTGGCTAGCCCAGGCTGGGGGAAAGAATTAATTTGTGCTGCTGTTTCTAAACTTTTTGTTACAGCCTGCCCACCTGTGACATAAGAAAGGAAGGGTAACCCCTGGAAATCGCACATCTATGGTGTCCTGCTGCAATGAATGGAATGGCAACCTCAGCCTGGACTCCGACCAGGCCACGCCCACAACACGTTTCACTCCGCCCCCCCGGAGCTTAGTCATGTGGGTCACCTGTGATATAAAGAGGAGGAAGGCTGGGGCCCAAGGGCGGCTTGCATAGCAGGATTTGGACTCTGAACAGACATGCTGTAGGTCTTCTTGCAGTCCGCCAGAGACACCAGGGATCCTGAGGACAGCCAGGACAGGGAACATGCCAGCTATGGACTACCACCTGTAGAGGTATGCCTGCGCAACCAATAAGTTGTAGTTAGAGTCAGGTTATGGACATGTTCATGTTGAACACTATTGCCAAAGTCTTTTAAGTAAAGTTGCATCTGCTATTCTAAGCTTGGTCAAAAGTTATTCAAAGGGGTGCATGTTGGTTCTGGCATATCAAAAGAACTTGGTTTAGTGAAGCACATGTGGGATGTGAAGCCCAGCTACTACAAAGGTCAACTTGGCAAAACAAGCAAAAAGAGTAACACAGTGGCTATGGGTAACTAAGATTTAGCGCAAGGTACATTGCAGTCAGTCACAAAGCATGGTGCCTGGTATAGATGACGGGTCCTCAAATAGTGAGAAAGTCAATGTTCTGGCTCCCTCCACAGCATTGTTTCCAGTAGCAACCGGAATCAAACTCGCATCACGGAGATCCATAGCCCAGTCGCAGGTTACGAGAGTGAAGGAGTTAACAAGTGCATGCATAAGCTCCATGCTTTATGTATGGTGGGATCCCATTCTGTCACTGGGAGTGAGGTGGCAAAGGTATGCTAGACTGGTGGAGAGGGCACAGGCTCAGCGGGGTCCCTCCTAATTGCAACATACATTAGGCAACAGTACGAATTGACACAGGACAATACTTTTCAAGGAACTGCCTTAAAGTTAGACAGGTACCTGACCAAAGTCCTCACCTGGCCCTGGGCTTTGATGAGCGCATAAATGGCAAAAGGTACCCTCACATGCAGGACAAGTGGCCCTGCTCACAGGTGCATTTGACCTGCAGTTGACTTCCTTCTGTGAGTTTTAGATTTCCATACATTTGTATAGGAATGAAAAATCCATTTAAATTGATATTAAACAAACACTGAATAATTTACATTGTCCCTTCTATTTCTGTATATGGATGATGGCACTGTAATTATTTTAATTTAAAAAAAATCTAAGTACATCTAAGCTGTAATATACAGCTATCACGTGACCCAGCTCTCCCAGCCAGTCTGCAGGAAAACATAAGCAGGAGGAGCTTCTAGTCCTCTGCTGCTGGTCACATGTTCAAAAAAACAGCCTTTTGAATAGAGAGCAAAAATGAATAAATAATATCAATAAACTGTTTTAAATTGGCATACAAATATATATTTGAAATCAAATTGTTATTATGTTGTGGCAATAATATGGTATTTCTGCCAGTCACGTCCCTCCAGCCTGTGTCTTAAAATATAAGGGAGGTGAAGCCATCATTAATCTACATGTAGTATCTCGCCCCCATTGTGTTTAGCTGGTTAGTAAACATGGAGGAGGATGGAGGGAGTGGGCTGCCATTTACCACTGTGTATACACCCAAATGTGTGACTCTATAGTCACATGAGCTGCTCAGATGTGATAGGGAGAAAATGCTCAGCATAGAAAATCACTGAAAACTGATCATGTGCAGAGTTGCCACTACAGCTGCAAAATCCATTGCTGAATTGGTGACATGGACAGAAGGTGGAGATAGAGAGCAACAGGTTCAACCAGGTTTTTTGCAGAATGCAGAAAACTAATCTCATAGTGAGTGAGTGAGTATGAACAGCATGTAATACAGAATTTATTGATATTTTTTTATGATGTGAGTTTAGTGACACTTTAAAGTGAACAAAAGCCTATTGGCACATGCTTTAGTCACTTTTTTAAAGCTTCAATTTACAGTTTGCCTGATAAAATTGCTGTGCGGGGGCTTGGTGTTGGGGTCCTGACCTTGACACAAGTCCAGTCCATGAACAGGGTGGGGAGGAGTTCATGGACCAAGAATTGGTTGCTTCAGCGTGACCAGTTCTCTCATATGCCTTTGCTCCGTGAGATCTGTGAGAATAATCCTGATGATTTCAGGAACTTTCTCAGGATGACGGACCCCGTGTTTCACCGTCTGTTGGCTTCGCTGACCCCTTATATTAGCAGGCAGGATACCTACATGAGGCAAGCCATCACTCCGGAGCAGAGGTTGGTCGCTACCCTGCGGTATTTGGCGACAGGGAGAAGTCTGCAGGACTTAAAGTTCTCGACAGGCATCTCCCCCCAGGCTCTGGGGATCATTATCCCAGAGACCTGTTCTGCCATCATCCAGGTCCTGTAGAAGGAGTATATGAAGGTAAGATTTTTATCCTTTAATATCACATTTTATTGTATTGAATGTTTGCTAATATATTGTATTTCTTTCCTCATTCCCTAATTACCATGATTGTAATATGCTGTGAATGTCCCCTTTGTCCTCATGCATGCTGGATTTTTATGTAATTATTATTTTAGGTCCTTCATACATATTTGCCCTTCAATAACCTCCCCAGCATGGTGTCTCCTGGCCCTATATTCACCTCATGTAGTCACTTAACAATGTATTTTTTCTGCTCCATAGTAGTGCTTTACCCCAAATACCCCCTAAAATGTTTAGAAATGTTATTTTTGCTTTAAATTCAGGCAGAGTGCCAGAGGCTTTTTTTGGTGGTGTCCCCAAATAATTTTTAGTAACCCTCCCAACCCCCAACTGCTAAGTCAGCTGATCCCAATTCTCTATCTATCCTCAATCATCTATCTGCTGACTTTGCCAAACCCATACACACTATACCCATCACTTTAGTGGTCAGATGTATGGATGAATTCCCCAAAGCATGTAGTGCAAGGGCCTGCCTGTATACTTTCCAATGGTACTGTTTAAAGTTTTTGGATCCTATTATTATCTTGATAGGTAATAGCAGAATGTCCAAATGTCCTCAAATGTGTACAGTGTGTATTTATATCTTGGTATTTTGACACTTCTTACCTGTTCAGTGGTCTGCCAATAGTGTAACTAAGGAGGGGCTGTTCCAAGTAATACCCTGTATTTAGGCATTCATCTCTCAATGAAGTGAAGAGGGTTACCTGTCCAAGATTTCCACACACCCCCTATAATGTTAGAAATGGCCCATGAGAGGGGGGGGAGGGGGAATATGATAGGTGTACCTTATACTTTGGCGTTGTTAAATTCTCCTTAATAAATGCTATCTGGAGGTTGCCCCATAATGTTTGTGTCTAATCTGCTTGCCATGTTTCTGAGAAAAAAAAGTAATGTTTATTGTTTTTTCCTCAACAGTTTCCTTCCACGCCACAGGAATGGCAGACTGTGGCCTCCCACTTTGCCGAGCGGTGGGACTTTCCTAACTGCGGAGGGGCAATTGATGGGAAACACGTCCACATCGTCCCACCACCCAACTCGGGTCGTACTATTATAATTACAAGGGGTTCAATAGTATTGTGATGTTGGCGGTGGTGTCGGCTAATTACGACTTCCTGTATGTGGACGTGGGGAAGAATGGCCGGATGTCCGATGGTGGAGTCATCGGCCAGACTGAGTTTTACAGGCATCTCCAGAATGGCAGCTTGGACTTGCCAGCTTCAGAGGACAATGTTGAAGGACTCCCATTTGTGTTTGTTGCTGATGAAGCGTTTGAGCTGGGGGACCACCTGATGCGGCCATTCCCATTGAGGACCCTCACCCCGGAACAGAGGGTTTTTAATTACCGGCTGGCCAGAGCCCGAAGAGTGGTGGAGAACACATTTGGAATCCTGGCCAGCTGGTTCCGCCTATTTATGACACCCATCCATATGGCGGAGTATAAACTGAACCATATTATACTTGCGTGCTGTGTTCTCCATAACTTTTTAAGGAAACATTCGGCCAACTATGCTGGCTCAGTTGGGCCTGAGGCCGGAATGATACATCAAACCACACTGACGGCGCTTGAAAGTGGCTGTCCTGGCTTGCCCTCCCTGAGTGCCCGTGATGTCCGGTTACGCTACCTGGAGTTCTTTGCGGGTAGGGGGGCTATCAATATGCCAGCAAATCTGTGAAGCCTTTTTATAATAAAACAAAAAAAGAAAATCTTTGTGGACATTTACTGCTTGTGTTTGTTTTAGCTGACCCTGGCAGAAATGTTTTGAGTCCAGAAAATGTCGTGATTGTGTAACCTTATTATACAAAGCACTGTTGGCTGTTATTTACTAAATGCAAAACCACATTTCACTACAAGTGCACTTGCAACTGCACTGAACCTGCACTTGTAGTGCAAAGTGGATTTGCCCTTAGGAAATAACCCCCATTTTCGCAGAAAACAGCAATTACATCACCCCAAAAGTGTTGAAGTGTTGAGACAATAATCCACACATTCTTAATTAACCACATTTTTTATACCTGCACAATCACATGTGCATTTACCAAAGGTTTTTAAAACAAAACAACATGTTTGTTGTATAAAAATGTTTGGAGTAGCATTATCAAAAATCGAAATGTTCATTTAAGATAAAACAGGCCTGTGTAAAACCAACAAGAAAGCCAAAAAACTTGAACTTACAAAGTTCACATTAGGTAAAACCTGAAGGCTATATCAGACATCAGTATTTAGGAACTGGGTTTGATATAGCATTCAGATGGGGGGAAATCACCCTTGGAAAAGCCAAATTTGGAAGATACACACCAATTTACAAATGTCAACATGTGCTAGCTGCCATCATGGGGGATCAAGGGACGTGTTTTGGGGGAGCAAGCCCTTCCTCACCACTACTTTATAATTGAGGAAGGGGTTGCACCCCCAAAACGCGTCCATTGATCTCCCGTGATGGCAGATAGCACATGTTGTCACACTATGTGCATCCTCCAAATTTGGCTTTTCAAAACATTGCAAAAATATTTAAAAGATTGGACCACAATCCAAAAAGTGATTTTGTGGGGTTTTAAATTCGCCCCAAAACATCAATGATGTTATTATTTTTTTGAATCACATCATTTATTTTTTTCTGGATGTTTTGCAATTTGACATTAAACCCCATGATCTCCCCGATCAGGATCTGGGCACTTTCTGATGTGAAAGGATCTGGATCACGATCACCTAAAAAGAGAGAAACAAAACAAAAACAGGTTTCAAAAATCTGCCACCATCCATCTCTTACCTGAGTCTGTGGTCGCAGACACTCACCTGTTGTGGTGCCAATTTTCACCACGTCTTCTTCTTCCTCCTGCTCTTCTTGGGTTGGTGGTATTTCCCCTTCTTCCATAGGTGGGGGGTCTGTGGTCTCCTCGGATGAGGGGTGTCCTCCGAGTCTTTTCTCCCCTATGTAAAACAAAAATGGTATAATTAGCACACAGATATTTGATGGCAGAACTAGAAATAGGAAACATTGCTTGGAAGTGGGGTACAATTGTCTATTTTAGCAGAGTTCAAAGATGTCTTTTTTTTATTGGCCTTTGTCAAGCTGCAATACTTTACCTGTTTAGTACAAGCTTCACAGATGTAGCCCCCCCCCCCCCCCTATAGTATACACTGGAGCACCTGTGTGGCCCCCCTAATAAAAATGGTGTTCTTGTGTCCCACACTAGTGCTCCAGTGTCCAGATGTGAAAACAGCTGCTCAGTGTCCTCTCCTTACACACAATCTAGTTTGCATTTCATTCGAGTAACAAACCCATCTACATAAACAAATATTTGGCATCCAAGTAGGCCCCAAAAAAATGTGGGAAAATGCATATGGCCTAAACAATGGTGTTTTAGAGGCCGAAAGAAAAATGTTTGATACGAACGAATAATGGGCCCATGAACATTAAAGTTGCCCTTTTAAACGTTACAATTAATAAGCATATGGAGCAGCACGAACGGAATAAAGACAGAAAGAATAGGAACACAGCACAACTACTTACTTTTTTGCAGCACTCTCCGGATCTTTCGGTACTGCTCTGGCTCTCTTAATTTGAGGTCCGACCACCGCTTCCTGAGCTGATCTTTCGATCTTCGTACCCCGAAATTCTTGTGAAGACTTTTGATCACTTTCGCCATGATCTTGGCCTTTCTGATATTGGGGTTGGGGTAAGGCCCATACTTTCCGTCATAGTCGGACTTCTTCATGATGTCGACCATCTCCAACATCTCCCCAAAGGACATATTTGTGGCCTTAAAACGTCTCCTTCTGGATCGGGACATGTCCGGATCCGGGCTTTCCTCCTCCTCCTCCTCGTTCCTGCAATTATCACGCACCTGCTGTGACTCCGCCATGTGCTCTTCCCCCACTGCGCCGAACGAAAAGGGGCGGGGAATAGACTAGAAAGAATGTCAGGGGCGGAGTTACACGCATGCGCAGTGTATATAAAGCGTAACACACGTGCGTATTACGTTTGATCGGTGAGCGGAGGAAGGAGCATTGGACGCGCCGATCGTAAGAACGAAGGTAAGAGACAAACTTATGCCTATACTGCTTCTAGATTGAGGCCTATATTGTAACAAGATTAGGAGAGTTTTGTCTGACATTAGGCTTTGTCTTGTGTTGTGTCTTGCAGTGAACATGGATATGCTAATGAAAGATAATGACTTCATGTCAGTATTCCTAGATATGTTAAGGGAGCTGCCATGTTTGTGGGAGATTAACCACCCCCATTTCAAGAACCAAGCAAAGAGGAAGGCAGCACTGGCGCAATTGTGTGAAATTGTGAAGCAGGTGATCCCCACGGCAGACATCACCTATTTAAAGATATTAATTGGTGGCCTGAGGAGTACATATCTAAGGGAGCGTAAGAAGGTCCTGGATTCACAGAGATCCGGAGCAGCAGATGACATCTATGTCCCCAGGAAGGTGTACTACGACAGGCTGCATTTTCTGGCAGGCCAGACTGGACCCAGGCCATCCCTCTCCCGTCTTCCTTCCACGCTTCCTTCCCCCCCGGCTGAAGCTTCTGACGCTCAACCTGGGCCTTCCAGGCCACATGTGGAGGAGCCCAGATTGAGCCAGGTATAGCATTCCTCTAAATATTTCTGCTTGTCCAATCAATGATGTTAACTAGATGTTAGTTAGGAGTACTAATTTAGGATTGTGATTGATGATGCAAAACATTACAACCATGTCTCTTTTTCATACACAGGGAAGTCTCAGCCAGGAGGTGGCCGGGCCGAGCCGGCTGGCTGATCTGCAGGTCCCTCCACCCCCCCTGAAAAGAGAAAGTGTCAGGAGGAGGAGTGCCCTAGAGGAGGCTGCCAGAGGACTCTTTTGGAGGGCTACAGAGGTCCTGGGAGCACCACACACCATGGAGGAGGACATTGCTGCCACCATTGCCTATAAAATGCAGAGGATAGAGGAGGGACAACAAGTCATGTGTGAGTCGCTCATATTGGAGGCTCTTAATAAAGGTATGAGGGGCCAAATTACAGCTCAGACACACCTTTGCGATGGTCCTCCTCCTCCTCCTGCAAGTCCTCCTCCTCCTCCTCCTTCTCCTCCAGGTCCTCCCAGTTCTCCTCCTCCTCCAGGTCCTACTCCTCCTCCTGCCACATCTCCAACTGCACAGCCACAGCCGGGAAGGAAGCGTGGAAGGAAGACCAGAAAGTGAGGACCCTGGATCCAGTCTGGTCGGCCAAAAAATGCAGCCTCTTGTGGTACCACAGCCTGGGGACACACATGTCATCTGCTGCTATCCGGATCTCTGCGAATTCTGGACCAGACTGCCCTCCCTTACATATGGACTCCTCAGGCCAACAATTTTAATGTTCAAGAATTAATGTCTGCCGTGGGGGTCCCAGGCTTCGCTAATTTCTCCTGTTGATCCAGTGTTGCCTTCCTCTTTGTTTGGTTCTGATCCCTTAATAAAGGATTTTTGTTTTGAATTATACTCTCCTATGTGTTTTACTTCAAAAAGGACAGTTGGTTTGTGAGGATTCAGGTACATTTCAAATATACAATGTGAAATGAACAAGGGACACCAACAACAAACAATCTCCTTGAGATTAAATAATAAAAGATATCAATGGTGTTGGGGTAACTTGACACACAAAACACACACAAAAATATTCTGGAGTAAAAATAAAAATAACATTGAACAAAGATCAGCCTTTGAAAAAATACAAACATTAAATAAAAAAAAAAGGCTTAAAATACCAAAAATAAATTAAATAAAAAAAAAAAATATGTCAGATGTGACAACTAATAACAATATATTCAGGGAATACCAATAAAAAACAAAAATAAAACTTTGGGAGAAGTGTGTGTGAATATGAGCAGCAAAACGACTTCATTCTTGTCACATTATAAAGAAGAAGAGAGTGCGCTGTATTAAACCATTTTTAACATTGCAGCGTGACGAAAGTGCTGTATCCATTGCGAACGCTAAGTTTACCAGAACGAGCTGTTCCGTGCTGGAATTTCTTCTGAGCATGCGTGGCACTTTGTGCGTCAGAACAGGCCACACACGGTCGGAATTGACGCGATCGGATTTTGTTGTCGGAAAATTTTATCTCCTGCTCTCCAACTTTGTGTGTCGGAAAATCCGACGGAAAATGTCCGATGGAGCCCACACACGGTCGGAATTTCCGACAACACGCTCCGATCGGACATTTTCCATCGGAAAATCCGACCGTGTGTACGGGGCATAACTTGCTCCCCACCCCTTCCCACTATATCCATTAGTCGAGGCCAGAGACTTACTTTTGCTATCTTAACCACTTCAGCCCCGGGAAGGATTTGCCTCCTTAATGACCTGGCCCTTTTTTGCAATATGGCACTGCATCACTTTAACCACTTGACGACCGCCTCACGCCGATGTACGTCGGCAAGGTGGCACGGACAGGCAAAATCACGTACATGTACGTGATTTGCCTTCCGCGGGTGGGGGGTCCGATCGGTCCCCCCCCCGGTGCCCGAGGCGGTCGCCATTTCTTCCCGGGCAATGAGAGGTGAGGGGGCGGCCATCCATTGTTGGCCACCCCCTCCCGATCGCTCCCGGCGAATGAAATGCTTCCTTTCCCTCTGTAATGTAAACAGAGGGAAAGGAAGTGATGTCATCTCTCCTCGAGCCGGTCTTTTCGCCGCCGCGCCGAGGAGAGAAGACATCCAAGTAAGTCTGCACAACACTACACATTCAGTAGAACACGCCAGGCACACTTGTCACCCCCCATCACCCCCCGATCACCCCCTGATCACCCCCCTGTACCCCCTGTCACTCTGACACCAATAGCATTTTTTTTTTTTTTGCATTGGTGTCAGTTTGTGTCAGTTAAAAGTTTTAGGGCAGCTAGGTTAGCCCCCTTTAGGTCTAGGGTACCCCCCCTTAGGCCCAGGGTACCCCCCTAACCCCCCTAATAAAAGTTAACCCCTTGATTACCCCCCGTCACCAGTGTCGCTAAGCGATCGTTTTTCTGATCGCTGTATTAGTGACACAGGTGACGCTAGTTAGGGAGGTAAGTATATAGGTTCGCTGTCAGTGTTTTATAGCGACAGGGACCCCCATATACTACCTGCTAAAGGTTTTAACCCCTGATTGCCCCCTAGTTAACCCTTTCACCAGCGATCACCGTATAAGTGTTACGGGTGACGCTGGTTAGCTAGTTTGTTTTTTGTAGTTTATTACAGTTTATTACAGTTTATTATAGTTTATTATAGTTTTAGGGCACCCGCCGTTTATTACCCTATAAAGGTTTAACCCCCTAATTGCCCGGCGGTGATAGAAGTTAAGTTTTTAGGATCAGATAAGGTCTGCGTCGCCCCTGGCAGCGTCAGGTTAGCGCCAGTACCGCTAAAACCCACGCACGCAGCATACACCTCCCTTAGTGCTATAGTATCTGAGCGGATCGATATCTGATCCGATCAGATCTATACTCCCCAGCAGTTTAGGGTTCCCTGAAACGCAGTGTTAGCGGGATCAGCCCAGATACCTGCTAGCACCTGCGTTTTGCTCCTCGGCCCAGCCCTGCCCAGCCCACCCAAGTGCAGTATCGATCGATAACTGACACTTACAAAACACTAAGCACACATAACTGCAGCGTTCGCAGAGTCAGGCCTGATCCCTGCGATCGCTAACAGTTTTTTGGTAGCGTTTTGATACAGTCGCGAACAGTCAGGAGCTTTTTTGCCTGTGAGTCTCACTAGTGTACCCCTAAATTTAGAGCCCAAAATGGCAAATAGAAGGTACACTAGTGAAGAGGCCTACACGTTTCTGAGTATGACAGATCGTGAAGAGGAAGTCACTCATCTGTCAAGTTCAGGCTCAGAATACGATCCTGTAGAGGACAGCGGCTCCATGACAGATAGCTCTGACGACAGAGTTGTGGTCCCTGCTAAGGTCAGGCGTACCAGACCCCAATCTTCTTCTGTCCTTGAAGTGCAAGAACCGCAGGGCTCTCGTATGGAGCAGAGCAGTACTAGCGCCGCTACTCCTTCTGGTGAACTGGCAAGCACCAGCGGCCTAGTACACCCTGGTCGTACATCCAGCACTGCAGTATCACGTGGTGACGTGGCGAGTCCCATAAGTGCAGTTCAAGCTGGCGAGGTGGCAAGCACTAGTAGTGTCCCGCTGCCACCAAGAAGACAAAGACAGGCCTGTCGTGCCCATAGTGCCCTTCCTGCTGCATTGGCCAATCCGAATTGGGAACCTTCCACTTCTGCAGCACCCGTACTTCCCCCTTTCACTGGCCAACCCGGAATTCAGGTGGAAACAGTTGACTTTATGCCACTGGATTTTTATTCACTGTTTTTCACCGAAGATCTCTATAGATCTATTGTGGACCAAAGCAATTTATACGCTGGTCAATACATCGCCACTATGCCCCAGTCCACCCTTGCCAGAGATTGGAGACCAATTACGGTCTCCAAATTTAAGACCTTTCTGGGCCTTTCCCTCCTCATGGGGTTGAATAAAAAAAAAAAGTTGCGGTCATATTGGTCCACTGACCCAATTTACCATTCACCCTTGTTCTCTGCTTCCATGGCCAGGGCACGATACGAGCAGATTTTGCGGTTCATGCACTTCAACGACAATGAACTCTGTCGTCCTCGTGGAGACCCTGCATACGATCGGCTCTACAAAATTCGGCCCCTCGTAAACCACTTCAACCAACGTTTTGCAGACTTGTTTACCCCCCATCAAGTTGTCTGCGTTGATGAGTCCCTGATTAAGTTTTCTGGCCGCTTGTCATTCAAACAGTACCTTCCCAGCAAGCGTGCCAGATACGGGGTCAAGATGTATAAGCTCTGTGACAGGGCCACAGGCTATACATGTAGATTTATGGTTTACGAGGGAAAAGATAGTCACGTAGAGCCGACAAACTGCCCTGACTACATAGGAAGCGCTGGCAAGATAGTGTGGGACTTGGTGTCACCCTTATTCGGAAAGGGGTACCACTTGTACGTGGACAATTATTATACGAGCGTGCCACTTTTTAGTCACTTGTTTGATCAGCAGATTGGAGCATGTGGCACCGTGCGACCTAATCGCCGGGGCTTTCCCCAGCGGCTTGTAGATTCCCGTCTTAGGCTGGGGGAGAGAGCCTGCTTGAAGTATAATAATTTGCTCGCTATGAAGTGGAGGGATAAGAAGAATGTTTTCGTTCTCACCTCCCTTCATGCAGACACGACGACCCAAATTTCTACGGCGACTGGTGTTGTGGAGAAACCCCTCTGTGTCCACGAATACAACCTTAATATGGGAGGGGTGGACCTCAACGACCAGTTGTTGGCGCCGTACTTAGTTGCCCGTAAGGCCAGACGCTGGTACAAAAAAGTGTCTGTATACTTATTTCAATTGGCTTTGCTGAATGCTCATGTGCTATACAGAGCTTCAGGACAGACTGGATCCTTCCTTAAATTCCAGGAAGAGATCGTCAGAGCCCTTCTGTTTCCAGACGGTGCTCTACCTCACCTTCCCCAACCAAATGCAGTAAGCCGGCTGCATGAGCGGCATTTTCCTTATGCCATCCCGAGTACCCCTACCCAACAATCCCCCCAAAAAAGATGTCGTGTCTGCAGCAAGCGCGGATTTAGGCGTGACACCCGGTCTTATTGTCCCTCCTGTCCTGGCAATCCTGGTCTTTGCATGGGTGAATGCTTTGAACGCTACCATACATTAGTTGAGTATTAGCGTAGGGTTCAGCACTGCACAGACTAGGCACACTAACACAGGGTCTCCCAAGATGCCATTGCATTTTGAGAGACCCAAACCTGGAACAAAAGTTACAAAAGTTAAAAGTTACTAAAAAAAAGTGTAAAAAAAAAAAAAAAAAAAATTAAAAAAAATAAAAACACAAAAAAAAATATAAAATAAAAAAAACAAAAATAGTTGTTGTTTTATTGTTCTCTCTCTCTCTATTCTCTCTCTATTGTTCTTCTCTTTTTTACTCTATTCTATTCTGCAATGTTTTATTGTTATTATGTTTTACCATGTTTCCTTTTCAGATTTTTCATACTTTACCGTTTACTGTGTTTTGTTGGTAACCATTTTATTGTTTTCAGGTACGCCATTCAGTTGCAGCGCGGATTTATTTATCTTGACAGCAACAGCGTTTGCTCCCACGATATATAAAGCCGTGACTCCAACGCTGTCGGAGGTGATTTCACCACCACAGTTACATACTTCAGCATATATGCCGAAGCGTGGGGGCAGCAGTGGGTGGAGGAGCAATTTGCTCCTGCCTTTTGCGGGAGGATGCCCCCATGCTTCGGCATATATATATTTTAGGCACAGGTTGCGTTAAATGTTTTATTTTTTACTATTTTTTTTTTTATTTGCTTTGCAGGTATGGTAAGTCTTACTGTTATACTGTAATGTTACTTTGTTTTATTGTTAACCATCATTTGCTTAGCAGGTACGCCATTCAGTTGCAGCGCGGATTTATTTATCTTGACAGCAACAGCGTTTGCTCCCACGATATATAAAGCCGTGACTCCAACGCTGTCGGAGGTGATTTCACCACCACAGTTACATACTTCAGCATATATGCCGAAGCGTGGGGGCAGCAGTGGGTGGAGGAGCAATTTGCTCCTGCCTTTTGCGGGAGGATGCCCCCATGCTTCGGCATATATATATTTTAGGCACAGGTTGCGTTAAATGTTTTATTTTTTACTATGTTTTTTTTTTGTATTTGCTTTGCAGGTATGGTAAGTCTTACTGTTATACTGTAATGTTACTTTGTTTTATTGTTAACCATCATTTGCTTAGCAGGTACGCCATTCAGTTGCAGCGCGGATTTATTTATCTTGACAGCAACAGCGTTTGCTCCCACGATATATAAAGCCGTGACTCCAGCGCTGTCGGAGGTGATTTCACCACCACAGTTACATACTTCAGCATATATGCCGAAGCGTGGGGGCAGCAGTGGGTGGAGGAGCAATTTGCTCCTGCCTTTTGCGGGAGGATGCCCCCATGCTTCGGCATATATAAATGGTGCATGTATGCCCATCATTAGAAGTGGGTGGATGAAGGGAGGTATTCTAATGGTGGGCATACCCACCGATCAATATCTTTTTTTCGTTCAGCCCACAGGCTGCATGAAAAAAAAGTTTACAATATATGCCTAACAAGGACCAGCAACGTACTGGTATGTTGCTGGACTTTGAGTGGTTATACCAGAATGATGCCTGCAGGTTTAGGTATCATCTTGGTATCATTCTTTTCAGCCACCGGTCGGCTTTCATGTAAAAGCAATCCTAGCGGCTAATTAGCCTCTAGACTGCTTTTGCAAGCAGTGGGAGGGAATGCCCCCCCCCTCCCCCACCGTCTTCCATGTTTTTCTCTGGCTTTCCTGTCCCAACAGGGAACCTGAAAAGTCAGCCGGTGATTCAGCCAGCTGACCATAGAGCTGATCAAAGACCAGAATGGCTCCAAACATCTCTATGGCCTAAGAAACCGGAAGCTACGAGCATTTCATGACTTAGATTTCGCCGAATGTAAACAGCGCCATTGGGAAATTGGGAAAGCATTTTATCACACCGATCTTGGTGTGGTCAGATGCTTTGAGGGCAGAGGAGAGATCTAGGGTCTAATAGAGCCCAATTTTTTAAAAACAGAGTACCTGTCACTACCTATTGCTATCATAGGGGATATTTACATTCCCTGAGATAACAATAAAATTAATTTAAAAAAAATAAAAATGAAAGGAACAGTTTAAAAATAAGATAAAAAAGCAAAAAAATAATAAAGAAAAAAAAAAAGCACCCCTGTCCCCCCCTGCTCTCGCGCAAAGGCGAACGCAAGCGTCGGTCTGGCGTCAAATGTAAACAGCAATTGCACCATGCATGTGAGGTATCACCACGAAGGACAGAACGAGGGCAGTAATTTTAGCAGTAGACCTCCTCTGTAAATCTAAAGTGGTAACCTGTAAAGGCTTTTAAAGGCTTTTAAAAATGTATTTATTTTGTCGCCGCTGCGCGTTTGTGCGCAATTTTAAAGCATGTCATGTTTGGTATCCATGTACTCGGCCTAAGATCATCTTTTTTATTTCATCAAACATTTGGGCAATATAGTGTGTTTTAGTGCATTAAAATTTAAAAAAGTGTGTTTTTCCCCAAAAAATGCGTTTGAAAAATCGCTGCGCAAATACTGTGTGAAAAAAAATATGAAACACCCACCATTTTAATCTGTAGGGCATTTGCTTTAAAAAAAAATATATAATGTTTGGGGGTTCAAAGTAATTTTCTTGCAAAAAAAAAATATTTTTTTCATGTAATCAAAAAGTGTCAGAAAGGGCTTTGTCTTCAAGTGGTTAGAAGAGTGGGTGATGTGTGACATAAGCTTCTAAATGTTGTGCATAAAATGCCAGGACAGTTCAAACCCCCCCCAAATGAACCCATTTTGGAAAGTAGACACCCCAAGCTATTTGCTGAGAGGCATGTCGAGTCCATGGAGTATTTTATATTGTGACACAAGTTGCGGGAAAGAGACAAATCTTTTTTTTTTTTTTTTTTTTTTTGCACAAAGATTTCACTAAATGATATATTGCTCAAACATGCCATGGGAATATGTGAAATTACACCCCAAAATACATTCTGTTGCTTCTCCTGAGTATGGGGATACCACATGTGTGGGACTTTTTGGGAGCCTAGCCGCGCACGGGACCCCGAAACCAAGCCCCGCCTTCAGGCTTTCTAAGGGCGTAAATTTTTGATTTCACTCTTCACTGCCTAGCACAGTTTCGGAGGCCATGGAATGCCCAGATGGCACAAACCCCCCCCCCAAATGACCCCATTTTGAAAAATAGACACCCCAAGCTATTTGCTGAGAGGTATAGTGAGTATTTTGCAGACCTCACTTTTTGTCACAAACTTTCGAAAATTGAAAAAAGAAAAAAAAAATACATTTTTCTTGTCTTTCTTCATTTTCAAAAACAAATGAGAGCTGCAAAATACTCTCCATGCCTCTCAGCAAATAGCTTGGGGTGTCTACTTTCCAAAATGGGGTCATTTGGGGGGGGTTTTTGCCATCTTGGCATTTTATGGCCTTCAAAACTGTGATAGGTAGTGAGGAGTGGAATCACAACTTAACGCCCTTAGAAATCCTGAAGCCGGTGCTTGGTTTTCGGGGCCCCGTATGCGGCTAGGCTCCCAAAAAGTCCCACACATGTGGTATCCCCATACTCAGGAGAAGCAGCAGAATATATTTTGGGGTGTAAATCCACATATGTAACAATTAAATAGATATAGAGGCTTGTTTCTGAACATGTGTAGAATACCGTGACCTAAGCCTTATGATTGCCTACCAACCCCTAATGACTATTAACCAAAAAATGTGTCCCAGACAGATGGGGACCAAAAGAACAGCGGGGCTTATTGGGAAGGCAATAGAAAGGATGTATAATAAATCAATGAAAAATTTATTGTTGGTACACAGTAGAAAAACATGAAGAATTGTACAGCAGCTTATCCATAGAATGACCTTGCCCTAGTAAAATTTGATCAAAGCCTAGATTGATCAAAAACGAAAAACGCACAGACATGGGGAACATATAACAGGACATACAAGAACAAACGTCCGGACGTGAAAGCTATTGGTGTCTGTGCAAACCAACAATGAGGAGTATACAGCAATTGCTGAATGAGGTTTTGCTAACAGACATCAATTCCCCCGGGGGAGGGGCGGCTCAAATGCGGAATGGGGGGGGGGGGGGGATGGGGTGGGTGGGGAAGGGACGGGGGCTAAGGGAAAGAGAGAGGGTGAATAACCGTGGACTGGGATGCCGGAATGTGTCCAGGGACATCAATTTGTGTGGATGGTGAAAATACGCCGGCCTTCCATGTAAAAGTTAGTGTGTTGTGGTAACCAGAATTCAGGGTAGTATACAGCTATATAGCTATCATATGCAGTAGTCCGGTGTGGTGTAGGTACTTCTACACATAGCCTTCCTACGGTTGGGACAGGCAATACTTGGCATGAGCAGCACTACATATACAGACGGCTGTGTACGTTACCACTCCCGGGTCCCGGTTGGGAATCCTTATGTATTGCCGGATAGCAGTAGCCTCTGTGTGTTTTGCTGCTCCACTGGCCGCTGTAGACAGTACCGAACACTGTCCCGGTATGGTTACACACACACCATGAACCAGATAGTGTTGTTCGTTGGGATGGATGGACGGCCGTGCGGCTGCATCTGTTTCCTTGACGTCATCCCGCCCGGACGTCACGCCTGCTGTCATCCCCCGTTGGGGTTAGCCGGCTCACCTATCGAGAGGGCGTTCCGCTCCATGCTGTGAACAGACCGTACGGAAGGAAACAGATGCAGCCGCACGGCCGTCCATCCATCCCAACGAACAACACTATCTGGTTCATGGTGTGTGTGTAACCATACCGGGACAGTGTTCGGTACTGTCTACAGCGGCCAGTGGAGCAGCAAAACACACAGAGGCTACTGCTATCCGGCAATACATAAGGATTCCCAACCGGGACCCGGGAGTGGTAACGTACACAGCCGTCTGTATATGTAGTGCTGCTCATGCCAAGTATTGCCTGTCCCAACCGTAGGAAGGCTATGTGTAGAAGTACCTACACCACACCGGACTACTGCATATGATAGCTATATAGCTGTATACTACCCTGAATTCTGGTTACCACAACCCACTAACTTTTACATGGAAGGCCGGCGTATTTTCACCATCCACACAAATTGATGTCCCTGGACACATTCCGGCATCCCAGTCCACGGTTATTCACCCTCTCTCTTTCCCTTAGCCCCCGTCCCTTCCCCACCCACCCCATTCCCCCCCCCCCATTCCGCATTTGAGCCGCCCCTCCCCCGGGGGAATTGATGTCTGTTAGCAAAACCTCATTCAGCAATTGCTGTATACTCCTCATTGTTGGTTTGCACAGACACCAATAGCTTTGACGTCCGGACGTTTGTTCTTGTATGTCCTGTTATATGTTCCCCATGTCTGTGCGTTTTTCGTTTTTGATCAATCTAGGCTTTGATCAAATTTTACTAGGGCAAGGTCATTCTATGGATAAGCTGCTGTACAATTCTTCATGTTTTTCTACTGTGTACCAACAATAAATTTTTCATTGATTTATTATACATCCTTTCTATTGCCTTCCCAATAAGCCCCGCTGTTCTTTTGGTCCCCATCTGTCTGGGACACATTTTTTGGTTAGTAAATCCACATATGCCCATGGCATGTTTAAGCAATATATCATTTAGTGACAACTTTGTGCAAAAAAAAAAAAATTGTCACTTTCCCGCAACTTGTGTCAAAATATAAAATATTCCATGGACTCAACATGCCTCTCAGCAAATAGCTTGGGGTGTCTACTTTCCAAAATGGGGTCATTTGGGGGGGTTTTGTGCCATCTGGGCTTTTTATGGCCTTCAAAACTGTGATAGGAAGTGAGGAGTGAAATCAAAAATTTATGCCCTTAGAAATCCTGAAGGCGGTGCTTGGTTTTCGGGGCCCCGTACGCGGATAGGCTCCCAAAAAGTCCTAAACATGTGGTATCCCCATACTCAGGAGAAGCAGCAGAATGTATTTTGGGGTGTAATTCCACATATGCCCATGGCATGTTTGAGCAATATATCATTTAGTGACAATTTTGTGCAAAAAAAAAAAAAAAAAAAAGTGTTACTTTCCCGCAACTTGTGTCAAAATATACAATATTCCATGGACTCAACATGCCTCTCAGCAAATAGTTTGGGGTGTCTACTTTCCAAAATGGGGTAATTTGGGGGGGTTTTGTGCCATCTTGGCATTTTATGGCCTTCAAAACTGTGATAGGTAGTGAGGAGTCAAATCACAACATTACGCCCTTAGAAATCCTGAAGGCGGTGCTTGGTTTTCGGGGCCCCGTATGCGGCTAGGCTCCCAAAAAGTCCCACACATGTGGTATCCCCATACTCAGGAGAAGCAGCTAAATGTATTTTGGGGTGCAATTCCACATATGTCCATGGCCTGTGTGAGAAATATATCATTTAGTGACAACTTTGTGCAAAAAAAAAAAAAAATTGTCACTTTCCCGCAACTTGTGTCAAAAAAGAAAGTATTCCATGGACTCAACATGCCTCTCAACAAATAGCTTGGAGTGTCTACTTTCCAAAATGGGGTCATTTGAGGGGGTTTTGTGCCATCTGGGCATTTTATGGCCTTCAAAACTGTGGTAGGTAGTGAGGAATGAAATCAAAAATTTATGCCCTTAGAAATCCTGAAGGCGGTGATTGGTTTTCGGGGCCCCGCACGCGGCTAGGCTCCCAAAAAGTCCCACACATGTGGTATCCCCATACTCAGGAGAAGCAGCTGAATGTATTTTGGGGTGCAATTCCACATAGGCCCATGGCCTGTGTGAGCAATATATCATTTAGTGACAACTTTTTGTAAATATTTTTTTTTTTTTTTGTCATTATTCAATCACATGGGACAAAAAAAATAAATATTCAATGGGTTCAACATGCCTCTCAGCAATTTCCTTGGGGTGTCTACTTTCCAAAATGGGGTCATTTGGGGGGGTTTTGTACTGCCCTGCCATTTTAGCACCTCATGAAATGACATAGGCAGTCATAAACTAAAAGCTGTGTAAATTCCAGAAAATGTACCCTAGTTTGTAGACGTTATAACTTTTGCGCAAACCAATAAATATACGCTTATTAACTTTTTTTTTACCAAAGACATGTGGCCGAATAAATTTTGGCCTAAATGTATGACTAAAATTGAGTTTATTGGATTTTTTTTATAACAAAAAGTAGAAAATATCATTTTTTTTCAAAATTTTCGGTCTTTTTCCGTTTATAGCGCAAAAAATAAAAACGGCAGAGGTGATCAAATACCATCAAAAGAAAGCTCTATTTGTGGGAAGAAAAGGACGCAAATTTCGTTTGGGTACAGCATTGCATGACCGCGCAATTAAAAGTTAAAGTGACGCAGTGCCAAATTGGAAAAAGACCTCTGGTCCTTAGGCAGCATAATGGTCAGGGGCTCAAGTGGTTAACTAACAATTGCGCAGTCGTGCGATGTACCCAAACAACATTTATGTCCTTTTTTCCCACAAATAGAGCTTTCTTTTGATGGTATTTGATCACCTCTGCGTTTTTTTATTTGTTTGCGCTATAAACAAAGAACGACAATTTTGAAAAAAAAAAAACATTTTGTTTTTACTTTTTGCTATTAATACATATCCAAAATATATATATATATATATATATATATATATATATATATATATATATATATATATATATATATATATATATATATATATATATATTCTTCTACATATTTTTGGTTAAAAAAAATTGCAATAGATGTATATTGATGGTTGATTGGTTCTACAAAATAGGGGATACATTTAGGGACTTTTATTTATTTTTTATTGTTTTTACTGCTAATGGCGGCGATCTGCGATTTTTAGTGGGACTGCGACATTGTCAAATCTGACCTCAAATGACACTTTTTGGGGACCATTATTACATTGATCAGTGCTAAAAAAAGGAACTGATCAATGTAAAAATGACACTGGCAGGGAAGGAGTTAACACTAGGGGGTGATCTAGGGGTTAAGTGTGTCCCCTAGGTGTGTTCTAACTGTAGTGTGGATGGGCTACCAGGGACATGTCAGAGATCACTGTTCCCGATCACTGGGAACAATAGATCTCCGACATGTCACTAGGCAGAACAGGAAAATGCCTTGTTCCCCGTTCTGCCTGTGTACAAGGCAATCGCGGGTTGTCGGTGGAGATCGAGTCTGCCCGACCCACGGGCACACTCCCGCAGCGTGCAGCAGGAGCGAGCGTGCACCGCCGGCAACAGCGCCTGTGCGAGCCGCCGTACGGCTACGGCGATTTGCGCAGGAGTGCCATACTGTCGGGAAGAGTTTAATAATTTCCAGCGCTCCAGAGAACTCTCCTTACCTTTAAATGCTTGCTAATTTCTAGACTTCCTTATAGGGTAATATTATAAGAGACTCTTGTTATCATTAACTTTATTCAGAAGATACTGCCTGTTGAATGTTCAGCAAGGAAATAGAATTAGATATTTTTTCTTTGAAATCTCCAAGGTGCTCCAAGGAGAAAGATATATACATTTCCTACTAAAGTTTCAGAGTCCTTGGCTCCAAGATCCTTGGTCTCTGGAATGCATGGGTAGGGGAGTCAGTATTTTAGTTTGTAGATCCCTCCCGTTCCAAGTATTGGATGTGCGTACAGTAGGGTGACCAGACATCCCCGGTTTCTGGGGACAGTCCCCGGATTGAGGACACTGTCCCCGGTCCAAGTCTGTCCCCAGTTTTGTCCCCGGATTGGATTTGAACAGGGGCTGGGGCAATTTCAAGGACAGCCCGTGCAGAATAAAAAGAAAAAAATCTGAATAGCTCCCCCCCTCCTCTGCCGCTCCTACTAGCTTATGGGGGTTTATTTTTATCTGTGCCCCTTTCTGATGATCATGTGCTGGTCGAAACAGAGGGACTATTTCTTGAGTTTCGGGCGCATGCCCATTCAGCTTCACTTGCATGTTCTTCTGCCTTGGCTCAAGTCCCGGCCAGCCGCCTGCCTGCTTATCTCCTTGCCTTCCCTGGTGGAGTGATCTTCCTCTGCTCCCCACCTACTAGTAGCCGGGGCCTGAAGAGTAAAGCCCCATACACACTATCAGATTTTCTGCTGATTTTTGTCTTCAGATTTATCAAAACCATGTAGTGCAAGGGCCTGCCTGATTGCATACAAATTGAAACTCCTAAGGTTTGACCTCATATTATATGGTTTTGGTAAATCTGAAGGAAAAAATCAGCAGAAAATCTGATAGTGTGTATGGGGCTTTAGACAGGCTGCGAGGCGGGCGGCGGCGGGCGGCGGAGACGGGCAAAGAGTCGTTGATTGCTGCCATTACAAGTAAAAAAAAAAAATATGTCCCCGGATTTCATTTTAAAAATCTGGTCACCTTAGCGTACAGACCCCTGGGGCAGATACAGTATGTGCTTTTGCATGCTCTTGTCTATGATGAACGTTTTGTTTTGGTGGGCCTATATTTGCCTCCACCTGCTAATGTACAGATTCTTGTGATTTAAAAAATAAATGATACACTATACAATCGCCCTCACCAATAGTGTGATCAAATAGCAGCGCTGAAAAACCTAAAGAAAAATCACAGTGATTGCTCAATGTGATACCTAGATAATAACAATTTGTGACCAAAAATAAATGCACCAAAAGGTGTTTCTAATGAACACACACCGTGCAGTCCATTTGTGTAATAATCTAAAAAAGTTCAATACAAAAAATCCAAACAATAAGTGAAAACGTAGTGAAATAATGGTGACAATATCAGAAGTATGATCTTCAGTGATAATATCTTCCACCACACCGCTGTTAACGTGACTTCCACTCCCCTTCAGCGAGCAAACTCACCAGCTTTTTTTGCAGGCTTTTCCCACACAGTAGGGGCAAAGTGATAACCTCCAATCAATTTCCGTATAGTTAACCGCAGTATGTAAGCAAATGCTCTCTCCACATGAAAGAAAGGAAAAGCGACCCAATAGTGCAGTAACGCAACAAACTTTAATAAAAATAACACTCTCCTCCACCATAGAACTCACATTTTCCAATTTTCAATAACGCAAATAAGCACAGCAAACATGGTCATCACCAACAGCACTTCAAACAGTAACTTGGACGTATGGTGGTCACGGCAGACCGAGGTAATTTGGTGAATACAGACACTCTCACCCATTCCCTGGAGCCTCCCGTAGCCGCTTCCCCGCTCACTCGTATGGCGCCACCTGTCACAGCGTCCTACGTCAAGCTTCCTCAATTGCCATATAGCCACGCCCCGACATGTTTCGTCACACCGGACTTATTCATGGGATTGGCTAGACGGACTGGCAATCTTTCTTATATACCCTCCCACCGCATGACGCGCGATGTCACTGCGCTTGCGCGTTCCCTGTGTCCCCGTTCGCACCATACGTATACATTGCTTTTAAGCAGAATTGAGGGACATCCACTAATCAGAAAATTACTCAAAATGCTACAACGTTATCTCTATCAAATAACATACTCACTGATTGGTGATCACGCACACCATCCACGGGGGGCGCACATCACCAATTCTAACAGCTAATGGTGCGTTATCTATATGTAGTAATAACCATAGATTAATAATAGAGACATTACTATCTCTGAACTGCAAAATTCTCTATAAAAAATCTATATAAAAAGTTTCATACCATATAAAATTATATAAAAGATATCAAATTAATAGATTCTTGAATGGTTGGAAATCTAGATATTGAAACTTAACTCTTTAAAATCCAGACAAGGTGCATAAACCTCATGGGTCTGCCGTGTTGCTCCCATGAGACCCTTTCTCTACCTTAAAGGTCAGCTCCTCTATATATATGGATCAGAAAGTTTACAGGCACTAGCATATAGCTATAGTTTCCCCTACTCATTCCCCTCCCCATAGGTGGTCTCTCCTTTGCGTTGGTGTTATAGACATTCCACCTATCATAATTTCTGGGACTGGGTACCATATAGCTCTGGACCCCCAACCGTCAACTCAAAAGTCATTAATAAAACAGTTGAGGTCCAGTTCTATATTTAAACCCCCGGGAAAAAGACATCTCAATAAGTATATCCATCGAGTTTCACGTTGGGATAAATACCTTATTCTGTTAGAACCCCTCCACGATGGATATACAATGTCTATTCCACAGAACTGGAGTAGACTCGGGTCTTGATTATGCGTCTCCCTAAAATGAAGGGACACGCTATGGTACTTGAAACCATTTTTGATATTTTGATATTTATCAATGAACTTCTATGTGTATTGTCGGCAATGCAATAGCCGCGGGTAGTTTTAAATGTGTTTTTTCCTTCAAAATGTCATTTTGCTGTCAGATTGTTCTAAACACGGGAAACATGCGCCCCTTTACAGGCATACTATAGACACTCCCCAGCTATGAAATTTAAAGGGATATTACACTTTTATTGTTTGACTTTAAGCATTATTAAAATCACTGTTCCTGAAAAAATGGCCGTTTTTAAAACTTTTTTTTTGCATTGATCCATGTCCCCTGGGGCAGGACCCAGGTCCCCAAACACTTTTTATGACAATAACTTGCATATTAGCCTTTAAAATTAGCACTTTTGATTTCTCCCATAGACTTTTAAAGGGTGTTCCGTGGCATTCGAATTTGCCGCGAACACCCCAAATTGTTCGCTGTTCGGCGAACTTGCGAACAGCCAATGTTCGAGTCGAACATGAGTTCGACACGAACTTGAAGCTCATCCCTAATGAGAAGCACTCTGAAGCACTGTTGGACAGCTCAGACGTATTGAAAGTACCAGTACCATAAGATTGGTGTGAAAAAAATGGTGAAAAATGTTTTTTGGTAGGACAGTCGCTATTAGGGTGTTGGACTACAGGGGGTGATGTGAAATTTTGGGAAGGTCCCATAGGGAGTATCTGCTTGTCTACTAGTGGTCCCATTGCTTGCTAGTGTCCTAGCAAGCAATGGGACAAGAGTTCCTGATGATATTGACAATGTGTTGTGGATTTCTGAGAAATTGGTTGCCAAGGGTAACCACACAGGTATTAGTGAACCTGAAAAACAGATGGGTGCTGGTTAAGGTTGATACAGGTAGTGAGGTGGGTGGTTCCCTGACAGATGCGATAGGAGTAGGTCCCCTACAATTTCGGAGAGTAGTCCTGGAGATGGTAGAGAGATCAGTGGGACCCCAAGGGTCAGGAAGAAGTGCCTGTGGAAGCACACCCAGAAAAAGAGTAGCGTGTAAAGTGCCCCTTTAGAAAGATCAGACAGGTTTGGACTCCCAGAGGTGCAAGTGTGAATTTTGGGTGTGTTTCTCCCCCCGGTGTGAAACAAGAGGGAGATATGTGGCAGTTTGAGCCCGTGCCACTGCTTAAAATGGTGGTCTAGGCCAAATTTTGCAGGAAACAAAAACCCAACACACACTAATGACACAGGTGTGTGCTGAGTTTATTTTAGAGACAGAGTTTGAGATCAGTGGCCCCACTCTCCTGAGAGGGTCAGTGTGTGGAGGGAGTCGTGAGAGATGCTGCTATGCATGATACTGTGCAGATCAGGACAGACAAAGACCCAAGCCTGTGAGGCTGTAGCAGCTGGGAGCTGCAGGAAAAACAGTCAAACTGACAAAGATACAGCTTTTTGTGCACGAGCACCGGAACTGTGTGTCTGACTGTCTGGAGGACCAAGGCAAGAGGCCTGAGCAGTGAGACTGCAAATAGAGCCACAAGGATGAATTCTATGTTTTGCTGCATTGATGGTGAGAATACCCTGTGTGGGAAACTATTCAAGTGTGAACTTTTGACTTGCTTTAAATAAAAGTGGGCAGAAAAAGCCCTGAAACGTACTTCTGGCATGGAGTGAACTCACTATTTGGTGCTACCAATGAGCTACAAATTCCCCAGCTTGTCACAATACTATAAACAGATACAGAACATTGTAGAGAGATAATATTTTTTTTTCTGGTAACAGTGACATCTTCCAGGAATACTACAAGTATATCCCAAATATAAACCCAAACGTTCTTTTTCATTTGAGATGGAGTATTTCTTTTTGCCAACTGTTTCCCTTTAGCACAATTTTCCTTCACTTCCTGTAATTTAGGTGTAACAGGAAGTGAGAGGAAATTGCTCCAAAGCTGGGAGGATTCTCTCATAGACAGTTCTCTCTACAACTAGTGGACCTGTTGGAAGACTTCTCCTTTATCCATGCTTGGGTTAAAACTCAACATTTTAGATTTTTCGAAAACGTAATCACTTTACAGTGTCAATAGTTACTAGGACAAATCACTCTAGTGTAAACATAGCCATCAATAAAGTCCTGATAGAAATTAACTCCCTTCCTCACTCTATCTCAAAATAAATAATTAAAAAATGGCTTTAGATACACTTAAAGTCTTTAGAGTGCATGCTGCATATTAACTACTAGAATAGACGTTAATGAAGATGTATATTTCATGTAAAAGTACATTTAATTTTCTTAGAATTCTTCTTCAACTATACAAGCTCATTTTTATACAGGTTTATAACAATTAGCTGTTTCAGGTGTGTTTTTGGAGCTTAATTAAGGAAATGACCTCCCAGGACTAATGAATTTCAATATTCAGTGGCCATCTTTATTCTACATGCCACTTTCACAAAAAATATTCACCTACTAAACTTCTCTTTAAATTGATTTTTTTCCCCTCTGGCTCCTTAACATTTTTTTATAGCTAGAGAAAAATAATCACTTCTCTTGACATCACAGTCTGATAGAAGTGCACGATCTCAACTGTAAATCAGGGGGAGAAGTGGTGGGAGCCGGAGAGTTTGATGAGGTGCAGAGATATTATATCATGTTATATTACTTTCTTACCCTATAGTAATGCTCATGTGTCATGGAAATGAGACAGAAATCCCAGAGCCTGTATTAGAAGAGTGCATCTGTTAAAATAAATAGGGCCTTTCTCTCTGTAGGTATCTGTATACTGGGGATTTGTTAATGTCCACAGCACATCTTGAAATGCATATGTTCCAAAGTCTGCTTGCATTTTTAAGCTATGAGATTGCAGCACTATCATTTTAGGACTGTCCTGGTTCTTTTTGCTGAACTGCAAAAAAAAAAGCCTTAACCATTTCAGCACTTGTATCTATTATAGTACATAATGATTACAGATGATATTGATGGAGCGTTGACCTCTTCTTCTATCATCAATGGTTCCTCATATTCAAGAATATTCAATCCTTGAAGGAAGTATTCTTAGCGTTTGCTATTTACCCTTCACCAAACTAGTGCTAGTAATTTTTTCCTAGCTGAGGTAGATTTTTATGTCAAAGTGACATTATAATGAATAATTATTTATAAAACAAGATGTCCCAAAGGGCTGTATTGATGAGTACAGCGTTGGCAGAGGCAAGCTGGGGATGACTTGTTCAAGAGTCATTTTTTGTTAACAGTAAACCATTTAGCACAATACCTTGGCAACTAGGCCACATTGTTCTACTGGAATTTACAGATGATCTTTCATTCCACCAAGCAATGCAAGCATTATGGCACTTCCACTTTATTGTAACCTTCGTTTTAGTGATGCTATATTTTTCTTCCTGTACAGAATCTAAATTTAAACTTCTAAGTATATATCAAATATATGTTTTCCCTAAAAAAGTCAGAATGAAAATGCATTGCTTCTATGATGAGGGTTCTTCTTCAACAACCCTCATGTAGATGTGATCTCAAAAAGATGATTTCCAGCCCTATAGGCAATATTTTGAAATGTTAATTGTGTCTGAGTAGTACCCTGAAAGATATACCTTTTTGTCTAGAATTTGTCCTGTAAAAAGAGCAGTGCACTTCCTTTATCTAGGCACTCCTATGCTTTGAAATGTCAAGGCGCAGACTGCTCGTCTCAGGATATTTGGTGCTGTTACTACTGTACTGCTCACTGTTCTTCCAATGACCTGCTGAAGAGAAAGCTGTACCTGAGGAAATGCAGTGCAAATATCTCCCTCTTTTGCTTCATTCATTCCATAAATTTATGCTTGCTATGTTACATCTCCACACCTGCTTCATAAATATTTCACCAATAGTCATCAAATCATCAGGGGGCAGCTCTGCCATGAGCAATAGTTATCAGTGAATCAGCCTGGGTTTGAGTCACCAAAGGTTGCCTTGAATCTAATTAAAGTCAATGGGGGGGAGGGGGGGGGGGTAAATCCTGCTCTGAAAATCTGGTTCCTTTGGGGCTAATAGGCAAAAAAATATAAAAACAGGGCACAGGGACCTGTCTATATCTATTAGGATATTTAATGAAGCAAACAAAACACCACACAGTGGGAAGAGGGTCCATTTACTGAGACTTTGTGGGCAAATTGGAAAAAACATGAATCCTTTAGTTACATTCTTGGTAGATGCATTTAAGCCGTATGTGGTGTTACCGAACAGTATGATTTTTACAAACAATGTCAGCAACACAGAATTCTAAGAGAATATGAAAACACTGCGCTCTAATAGCAAAAAAAAAAAAAAAAAATTAAAAAAATGTATGTGAGCCAGCAGCTGCATACATTGTGACAAACAATAACTGGTAACTGGGAAAAAATGCAGCGCTAAGAAATATTGGGAAGTTAGGGTGTAGTGAAACAATTAAGTAAGAGATGCTATACTGAACAGTAAAGCATATGTGCAAAAACCATAAGTGAAGTGAAATGAACAAACACAGTATAAAGTGTTCACATATGGTAAATGAATGATTCCAAACTCAAATTAATAAGAGGAACTGGTATGGACCAAAAAATGATGTGAGACTGGAAATTAGAGTCAATGGTGCACGGTGTGGATCTGTGACTGTGAGTCAACAACGGGGTACAGAACTTCCGTAGCTGTAAACCAACATCTCGATATGGGGCATCAGAATGAAAACATCAGGAAGTAAGATAAGATGGGTACTCTTACCAGATGACGTGGACTCCACTGTCGTATGACATGGAGTCAATGGTGCATGGAGCCAAACCTAGGCTGGAAAACGATATCCGGAACGGTGGAACCTCTGTCTCACTTCTCGACTTCTCTGGTGGGGTGAAGAAACATCAGGAAGGGCCGCCAACTGGATATCAGCCAATAGACCTCAAGGATGTGTTCCAAGGAGAAGCCGGGGACAGATTGGATCCAGACCACGTGATGGAAGTAGGGCTACTGGAATGCAGTTTCTTGCATCGGGATAATATGCAAATAAAAAATAAAAAGCTTCTGCATAGTGCAGGTAAACCAGGGATTTTTATTTCTAAAAATACCATACAAAAAATAGATAAAAGTGATCACAATTGAAAAAAAATCTAAGCAGCGTAAGGAAAGGGAGATCTTCCGACGCGTTTTGACCAAGAGGGTCTTCAACAGGGGCATGAGCTTCCCCCTTCACGCTGCTCCTATATATAAATATCTAATCCAATAAGATAACCCCTATAGCCAATCACAGTGGAGCTACAAAGGTCAAGTAATCAGGAACTGGATCCTGTTGATCGCTAGACCAATCAGAATCATGAATAAAACAGCCGGTGAGTGTAGGACCCAATAGCGCAGTCTAATAGTGAGACTGATGCCTGGAGACCTCCCCACCGCATGGCAAACAATAGTGGACATCACTTCCTGGTAATGCATCACTTCCTGGTCATGTGATGTGGGGTAAAGGGGCGGTGTCCCGGCTCCCTGACCCAATCAACAACCACCAAAAGGTGCACAGGATGGGAGAGGGTAGTCACAGAAACCGAATCTCCTCAGCTCAAGTCCCGATCACGTGATCGGATCTGGTGCTGTCACATGGCTAAAAACATCAATGTGAAAATAAACAATAATAATGGCAAACACTAGATGGCAGCACTAAAGTGAAATAGTGCTAGCAAGTGGTGATAAACCAAAACAGAAAATAAGCATTACTGAACAATACTAAGCAGCATTACCTAAATCGGACACAAGATGTCCCAAATAGATCTATACCAGTACATACAAAATATACATAGCAATGAAATAAAAAATTATAAAAATATTAACATGGCTGTTAGGTAATCTATTACAAATAATCAATATATTGAATTGAATAAATGAATAAATAATAAATATAATTTCCCAATATATGATTGGAACGGAAAATTAGGAAATAAAAACATAGAACAAATTGGTATTGTAAGGAAAAGGAATAAATGAAAAAAGACACTGATAATAACGCAATAATAAATCAGAAAAAAAAAAAAGGGGGGAGGGGGGGGGGCAAATGAAACCCCCATACCTTAAAGGGACATAAAAAATGAACAAGCGGAAATGGAAAAATCGTACATGAAAAATACATGACTACTAGGATGTACTGATAAACGAGTTGAGGTCCCACTCGACGTTCATCCCAAACGGAAAGAAGGATCTCAACTCGTAGATCCAGTAGGTTTCGAGGCGTGACGCCACGTAATCGCGATTCACCCCTCCAGTGTGGGACAAATCTGTCTATGACCTGGAAGAGGGTGCCTGAAGGGTCTCTATTATGATGTTGCAAATAGTGTCTCGGTACCGTATGTTTGCTCTTTCCCCCTTTAATGCCGGTGATATGCTCATTGACACGAATGGAGAAGGTCCTGATAGTACGTCCGACATATTGTTTATGACAAGGACATGTTATCAAATAAACAATATATTGAGATGCACATGTGGCAAACTCCTTCATGTGATATACATGAGACGTTACTGTGGATGTAAAGGTTAGTAGCTTTTGTCTGCCTGCACTATTGTGGTGGCATACGTTGCACTTACGGCAAGGGTAAAAACCCTTGCAGTCTTGGAAGAAGGATATCTTTTTGGGTGGATCGATAACATTAGGGGCAATCTGCCCCTGAATGGATCGTGCACCTCTAAAAATCACTGGTGCTCGTTCGGGAAGAACGGGACCCAATAGTCTATCATTCAAAAGCACCCTCCAATGTTTCTTAAGGATGTTTTTGACCTGTTTAGACTGTATAGAATGCGTGGTGATGAAAGCCCACTTAAAACTAGAGTCTGAGGTATTTTTGGGACGCTCCATCAATGTGGCCATTCTCTCCACAGCCAAAACGGCATTAATCCCCTCATCCAAATGGTCTAGTCCATAACCCTTTTCAAGAAATCTTTTCTTGAGCAACTGTGATTGGACTAAAAAATCGGATGTTTTGCTGCAGTTGCGGCATAGCCTAAGGAATTGGCCACGTGGGATTGCTTTAAGCCATTGTTCTTGATGGCAACTCTCGACCGGAATGTACCCATTCCGGTCGGTGGGTTTGAAATAGGTTTTGAATTCCAAGTGGTCCTCCATGGCCATAATCTCTAAATCAAGGAAATGAACATGAGAGGAGCTGGCCTCATAGCTTAGGGAGATACCCCTATCATTGGAGTTTAGGATGGTCATATAGTCATCCAGGGACTGGTGATCTCCATCCCATAGGAGGAGGATGTCGTCTATGTACCTGGCCCAAAGGATCAACTCCGGCCTCCGGTCAACATAGACGACATCCTCCTCCCATTGTGCCATAAAAAGATTGGCGAGGCTGGGCGCGAATTTAGCGCCCATAGCCACGCCTCTCTTCTGTAGGAAGAACTGGTTCTGAAACCAGAAGTAATTGTGCCGAGTGGCAAAACGCAACAGTTGCATAATAAAGTTACGCTGTAGGAGGGGAAGTTGAGAATCCCTAGACAAAAAACTCTCGACCGCTTCAAAACCAAGCCGATGGGGTATGCACGTATAAAGTGCCGCCACATCGGCTGTGGCAAGGAGCATCCCTTTTTTGAAAGGCGTGGATTCTAAAAGTTTGATGGTGTCCCTCGTATCCTTTAAAAACGAAGCGGTAGATCTAACCAGTGGTTGTAAATAGTGGTCCACGTATTTACCAATTCGAGCTGTGACCGAGTCAATCCCGCTGACTATGGGTCGGCCAGGGGGATTGACTGGGTCCTTATGGACCTTGGGAAGATAATAAATTGTAGGGTTACGAGGAGCAGGGGGGACCAAAAAGCTTTTTTTATTTTTTGTTCAGAATCCCTAAAGAAAAACCCTCATTAACAAGATGTAATAACCCTTTTTTATAAATGGTGGTCGGGTCATTAGGAATGACACTATATGTGTCAGTATCACTCAACAGTCTTTACATTTCCTTAAGATAATTGGCTTTATCCAAAACTACAATACCACCCCCCTTATCTGCGGGGCGGATAATGAGATTTTTCCTTTCGCACAACATTTCAAGTCCCTTTTTAACCTCCGATTTAATATAAACTCTTTTTTTATTACGAGACAATTTTTCAAGGTCTTCCAGCACAAGATTTTTAAACACCTGTACTGAGGGGGCCAAAGACCCAGGGGGATTGAATAAGGAAGGATTGCTCAATCCCGAGTGCAAGACAGTCCTTGATTCGGACGTGGTGGCTGAAATTCGAGGAGTAATACTCTCCGTCTGGAAAGGTAGGATGGTTTGAGCCAAAAAATGTCTCTGGACACTGAGTTTTCGTGTGTACTTAAGAACATCAATGAAGGTAGAGAACCTATTAAGGGGTCTGGGAGGAACGAATTTCAGACCCCTTAACACAGAATTCTAGCTTTAAAATATTTTGTACTTGGTTTCATTATTATTATTATACAGGATTTATATAGCGCCGACAGTTTGAGCAGCGGTTTACAACTTGAGGGTTGATAGTACAACTACAATACACTTTAATACAGAAGGAATAATATAGCCCTGCTTGTTAGAACTTACAGTTTAAGAATGAGGGTCAAAAGATACAAGAGGTAATAACTGTGGGGGTGTGCTGATTGAGAAAATAAATGTGCAGTTGTTAGGTGTGGGCCAGATGGGCTTTTCAGGGATCGTCTAGAACAGGACAAAGTAGGAAATAGTTGAACAGATTGGGGTAGAGCATTCCAGAGGATGGGAGAGGCTCAGGAGAAGTCCTGGAGGTGAGCATGGGAACAGATGACAAGAGCTAGAGAGAAGGAGGTCTTGGGAGGCACACAGAGAAAGATTTGGTTGGTATTTTGAGACTAGGTTAGTGATGTAGGTGGGGGACAAGTGGATGGCTTTGTAAGTTATTGTAAGTATCCTAAATTTAATTTGTTGTTTGAGTGGCAGCCAATGGAGTTATTGACAGAGAAGAGTAGCAGACACCAACCAGTTTGTAAGGTGGATGAGCCTGACAGCAACATTCATGATGGACTGAAGGGGGGATAGCCTATTTAAGGGTGAGCCAATGAGGAGGGAGTTGCAGTAGTCAAGGCGAGAGATGACCAGGGAGTGAATTAGAAGCTTTGTGGTGCCATTGGTTAGGAAGGGACGTATCTTGGAGATGTTGCGGAGGTTGAGGCGGCAAGCTTTGTCCAGGATTACACCTAGGATCTTGGCATAGGGTTCAGGTTGATAGTTGAGCCATTGATTTTGAAAGAGAAATCGGGGGAAGAGGGGGAGGAAATATCATGACCTCTGTTTTGGATAAGTTGATTTTGAGGAAGTGATGTGACATCCTGGCTGATATGTCTGTTAGTAAGTTGGTGATGTGTGAGGAGACTGATGGAGTGAGCTGGGGTTTAGAGAGATAGATTTGGGTGTCATCTGAGTAGAAATGGTATTGAAAGCCAAAGGAGGCAATAAACTGACCTAGGGAGGAGGTGTACATTGTAGAAAAGGAGAGGTCCAGGAACAGAACCTTTGTGGACCCCGGTGAAGAAAGGAAGAGAGGAGAAAGTAAAGTTGTAAATGGCATTAAAGGTGCGATGGGATAGGTAGGATGAGAACCAGTGTTCAGTCACAGAGACCAAATGAGTTGATTTTTTTGAGGGGGTGGTCCACTGTGTCACAGGCAGCAGAGAGGTCTAGGAGGAGTAGTACAGAATACAGAATACTGTCCATTGGTTTTAAATGTTAGTAGATTGTTTGTGAGTTTAAGGAGAGCAGTTGGAGAGTTGAGAGCGAAATCTGGACTGAAGGGGATCAAGAAGTTTGTTCTTAGTCAGATGGTCGTTCAGTCGGTTGTAGACCAGTCGTTCAAGGATTTTTTAACTTTCACATTTAGCTTCACTTAACAGCTGCATCCCAAACTGATTAATTTTAACTTATATAAAAGCTGTAACACCTGTTTTTCTTTCAAGTGTAAAAGAGCTGAATTGACCAGTGGAAGTAGCAGCCACAACAGATCTAAAAGGAAAGCCCCTTCAGACAGCACACTGGATGTAGGGCAAGCTAGAAGCTTCAGCTTATGCTGTGTAAACTCCAGCCAGTGGTTCAGCCTGGACACCCAATGCCCATGGAGTTCTCACAGTATCAGTCATGGACCTGATGTAGTCAACAATCATGTGGTTCAGGCACTTCTTGTAGGTGCTGAGGCTGCCACCACTGTTCCTCCTCCTCCTCTCATAGATCATAGGATTGGAGGCATTGTGCTCATGAGAGGTGGGGGCATGGTGGTCAATAGAGATGGGCTGACTGTTCGAGTAGAACATTAGTTCGACTCGAACATCGGCTGTTCGATCGTTCAACAAAGATTGAACATTATGGCTCGTTCGCGCCAAATTCGAGTGGCATGTCACAGCCCATAATGCACTGCATCATCACAGTGCATTGCTGGCTGATGATTGGCCAAGCATGCACTATGACCCGCATGCTTTGGCCAATCACAGTGCCGTAAGCAAACAGAGCCATAATTGGCTCACGTCCTTAATTTGGTGATGCAGCGGTTATTGTGCAGGTACCCGGGCTTACAGGATCTCCTGAGGCAGGCCAGGAAAGTCTGTGGGCATTTCCACCAGTCATATAATGCCAGTGCTCGGCTGGTTGACCTCCAAAAGGAATGCAACCTGCCCAAGAATCGCCTCATCTGTGACATGCCCTCAAGGTGGAAGTCAACGTTGGCAATGCTGCAGCGGCTGCACATGCAGCAGAGGGCCATCAATGACTACCTGTGCGAGTATGGCACCAGGACAGGGTCAGGGGAGCTTGGCTTTTTTTCGCCACGCCAGTGGCTTATGATCAAGGATGCATGCACTGTCCTGTCACCATTTGAGGAGGCCACGAGGATGGTGAGCAGTGACAGTGCATGCATCAGTGATACTGTCCCTCCTGTCTTCCTGTTGGAGCACGCGCTGCGTGGAATAATGGACAGGGCACTTGAGGCAGAACAGAGGGAGGAAGAGGAGGACTTCATTACCTCTCAAGGCCCCCTTTATCCAGACAGTATTCCTGCAGGCCAGCCTATCACACAGGAAGAGGAGGATTGTGTCAGCATGGAGGTGGAGCCTGGCACTCAGCATCAGCAGCAGTCTTCAAGGGATCGTTTTCAGTCCTCAGAAACCCATGGACTTGTACGTTGCTGGGAGGAGGTTGCTGCGGATCAGGTCGTCCTTAGTGACGCAGAGGACTCCGGACCGAATGCCTCAGCAAACCTACGCTGCATGGCCTCCCTGATCCTGCAAAGCCTGCGAAAGGACCCTCGGATTCGTGGTATCAAGGAGAGGGATCAGTACTGGTTGGCAACCCTTCTTGATCCACGTTACAAGGGTAAGGTGGTAGAACTTATCCAGCTGTCGCAGAGGGAGCAGAGGATGAAACATCTTCGGGAGGCCTTGAAGAATGGTTTGTGCAATGCGTTTCCAGAGCCTGGGAATTTACAATTTCCTTGTACTCATGAACAACATGTTGCTGAGGCTTCGGTCAGTCACAGAAGGAGCGGTGGAGAAGGTGGCCATCTGACCGATGCATTCAGACAATTTTTTAGTCTGCAGCCCCAAGGTCTAATCAGTTCCAGAAACCATCGCCAGTGTCTGTTGTATATGGTGCAGGATTTCTAGGGGCAAGATCAGACTTGGAGACCTTTCCAAACAAAAATCCACTGGGTTACTGGGTCTTAAGGATGGATCACTGGCCAGAGCTTGCACAGTATGCAATTGAGCTACTGGCCTGTCCTGCATCCAGCGTTCTTTCGAAACGCACATTCAGTACTGCTGGAGGCTTTGTAACCGATCACAGAGTGCGTCTGTCCACCGACTCGGTTGATCGGCTCACCTTCATAAAAATGAATCATTCTTGGATCACCAGCTACCAAGCACCTGATGCTGATGTAACCGATTAATTTTTTATGAATGTGAGATCCCTTCAAGACTGCCTATGCTGATGCTGAGTGACTGTCCTGTTATGCTGAGTGACTATCCTATTCGTCCTCAATGTTCATGTTGATAGCTTCTAAGAACATTTTTGGTTCTGGGAACCACCACCAGTGGCTAAGGCCCAATTTTTCTGCCTCTGTTTAACAGGGGCATGTAATTACAATTTTTGCTGTAATATTTTGCAGCAAGGCTCTTTCCTGCGCTCAACATGAGTATCTGTGAAAGGTTGCAGTGTTGTGGCACCATCACCACTGCCTAAGGCCCAATTTTTCTGCCCCTGTTTAACAGGGGCGTGTAATTACAATTTTTGATCAAATATTTAATAGCAGGGCTTGTTCCTGTGCTCAACAAGAGTATCTGTAAGGGGTTGCAGTGTTGTGGCACCACCACCACCACTGCCTAAGGCCCGATTTTTCTGCCCCTGTTTAACAGGGACATGTAATTAAAATTCTTGATATAATATTTCACAGCAGGGCCCGTTCCAGCACCCACCAAGAGTAACTGTGAGGGCTTACAGTGTTTCTGGTACCACCAACACCTAAGGCCCAATTTTCCGCAGAGTGTATAGGGCAGGCCGTATAGTATATACAGGCCATCCCCTATTTTCAAAAATCCGACTTACAAACGACTCCTACTTACAAACGGAGGGAGACATGAAGTGAGAGGAAATCTACCCCAAGGAAGGGAAATTCTCTCCTGTAAGAGTTAATATGGGAAAAAGGTGTCTCCTCCACTGATTTATCACCATTCCTTGTTTCCCTTAAAAACCCCAAATTTTCAAAATCCAATTGTAATTGGGACAGAAAGTGAGGTGAAATCTTCTGAACAGGGGCACAGACAGCAAAACAAATGTTACAGGGGTGATAACCCTTCCCTATGTTTTCCAAAAAGCTTTAAAATAGTTTTTTTGGCTGGAGCTACACTTATAAAAAGTACCTGTTCCAAATTACAAACAGATTCTACATAACAACAAACCTACAGTCCCTGTCTTGTTTGCACCGCCTGTATACTGCTGTTTAGAACCAAAGGGCCTGGTAATGGGCTGGGGGGTTACCCATGCCGTTTGTCTCACTGATTTTCATCCATATTGCCTGGACCCGACATTACATTAAAGCCTCAAGCAGTTTTAAAAATGTCTTTTTGTGCACGGGAAACACGCACCACTTTACAGGCATACTATTGACACCCCCCAGGTACGATATTTAAAAAAATATTTCACTTTTATTTTTTCACTTTAAGCATCATTAAAATCACTGCTCCAGAAAAAAAAGTCTGTTTCTAAAACTTTTTTTTCCATTGATACATGTCCCCTGGGGCAGCACCCGGGTCCCCAAACCCTTTTTCGGATAATAGCTTGCATATTAGCCTTTAAAATTTGCAGTTTTGACTTCTCACGTTTGAGTCCCATAGACTTTAGCGGTGTTCGCGCAAACTTTCAGTCCGTTCGCATGTTCTGGATGCGATGCGAACCGAACTGGGGGGGGGGGGGTTATTTGGTCCATCCCTAGTGGTCAGATGCAATTCTGCCACCATCAGGAAATGCAGCAAGAGATTCTTAAGCAGTACCTCCTCACCGTGCTGCATTTTGGGCTCCTTATGGAATGGTGGCAGTGGGGATGGTGGGGAGACAATCAAACCAATAGAGGTCCCTCTTTTTGATGATCCAAATTCAGTGGTCTTTGTGCAGGTATTCAAACCTAAAAGACCCCATTTGCCACAAACTGAATGCAGCAGCATTCCACTCCTCTGCCTCCTGGTGCTTTTGCCTCACTGGGATGGAGGCTGTAGGCAGGGCTGATTATAGGTTGGTACAGAGAGTCCTTCTGGACCTGGGCTCCTCTGCTGACCTGAAAGGTCCCAGCCCTTGTCAGCAGCCTAAGTGAACCCTATCATGTTAGTTCAGCCCATTTATAGCAGAAGGATGAGCCTGCTAGTGACATGCCTCAATCAATCAGCTGTCACTGCGACACTTTCCCCAGCCAATGGCTTCCTGGGAAAAACACACGTGAGGGGTGAGGATTTAATGCCTCTCTACTTCGAAGATACCAATGCAGCACCCCCGCCACTGGAATTTACTGTTTGTTAGATTCCTTTATCAGAGGTACAGTTATTGTATAGTGATGACATTTTAACAGATTGTAGTTACTGAAGTAAGGCCACAGGAAAGGAGTAACTGACAATTTAATGCTCTCCCTGTACAAAAAAGAATCACATACAAAGTTTTAAATGACTCATTGTTATAAGACCTTGAGCATTTACAGTATATTAAATCAAATGCTAGAATCATCATGTGTTATTCATATATTAATATTTTTTTCATAATTATTTGAAAGATGTTGACTTTTCCTGCATTTTACCGCAAACATGTAGAACATGTAACTTGCCCTTAAAATAAATTGACTCTCCTTTATGACTTACAGTATGCTAAGAAATAGATCTTCTCTGCTGGGTAATGACTGCATGAAAAGTACCCAAGTTAATAACGGTGAAACTGAAGCTGTGTTTACATATGACTGGTAGCCACTTAAGGATCTTAAATGGAGTTGAATTGAATTATGTACAAATCAGCATTGTATCATGATGTGTAATGAGCCTTGTAACTGTGGCTCTTGAATTTGTTATTTCATCTATTAAGCTCTGTGATTTTTACAATTGGTGCTAATGTGATTTTATAATAGTTCAGTACATGCAGTCCTTTTTCAAAATCAAATGTAAATGAATAGGATTTTTTTTTAGCTCAACAAGTCTAGAGGCAGATGAATATGCTTGTCCTTAGGGGTGTTGCAAGATTCTGTCTTGTGACCTAGATTCCAAGTCATGACAGTCAAGCAGGTCATTAGTAAAAAAAAAAAAACAGAAATAATAATAATAATAATTGTGACAGCTTCTGTGATGCCTTAAACTATATATAAACACTATCTGAACAACATTAGGTTCACTAAAGCATTGTTTATCAAACAATTGCCCTTTTTTCTTTAAAATAGTTGTGTTCACCTTTTTTTCTTCTTTGTTGCATCACAGTGCTGTTGCTGTCCCTCAGCCACTTTATGTCCACTTCCTGACTGGCCGACATTGGTAACAACCAGTGTCAGCATCTGGGGGATGCTTGGTTGTACTATAGCACCACAACATTACTCCAGTAGCACCTCTATCATGCCATCCAGAGTGAGTGTTAAAAGGTGGGAATAGTGGGTAACTGCCCATGACACATATCTGCAGAATGGTAGTGAGTGCCAGGATGCTGGATCATTTTATGTTCTATCACTTAACAATAAACTAATCTAGAAGCCCTGTCTCCCACACCATGGAGCGGTGCTCCTCATGTGCATCTAGAATAATACATGAATACAGAATCACCAGTTACAGCCCATAGCCATCTGTAGTCCTCTTGCTGGAAGTGCAGTGCAGAGCAAACTTGGTCTACTTTATCCAGGAACGTCTAAATATGCAAACAAAATGATCACACATATCTTGACAGTGGCTAGGTGACAGATTCTGCTCCACTGGAGATCTTCCATCTCTTCGACTCTATCCAACTTTCTCAGTGGTATAGCTGAACTACGTCATTTAGAACACCTTACCGCTTACTTGAGAGATCAAGTAGATCTTTTTGATTGCATTTGGTCTTACTGGGACAATGCACCCTATGGCCTTTAAGAAACTCTCCTTACTATTTCAAATGACTTACCTGGTTCATATTATTTGGATCTCTTATAGCTATAATCTCAAGCAGATGTGTAGATTTATGTATATACTGTATTTGTTCCTGCTGGTCCAGTATGGCTTTCTATTTTACTTGTTTCTTGCTTCTGATATATAATGCTCCATTGACTACTTGAACCATATTTGTCATCTCTGGCTTTTAGGTCACTACCAATAATTAGTCACTAGAGATGGGCCAAATGACCTCCTGTTTGGTTCAGGGCATAACTTTCGAACATTGCAAATGTGACCCGAACTGGATAGGGGTACCTATTTAAGAAACACTGTGCTACCAAATTGAGGATGTGTGCCATTCATGGCACATGTGTCAACTTTCCCTGTCTAGGGGCAGACAGGAGGTTTGTGCCATTTATAGAACACCACCATTCCTGGCTTTAGCTGGTGTGGCGTGAACCACCTCTGAGCCTTCCCATGCAGAGCTGCAAGAATCTCTGTTCCGGTGTGGCTCCTGTCCCCTAGACAGACCAGCTGAATCACTGCATGGCACCTTTTAGCCTGACTCATTGATTAGCCCCCTGAACGCTTAGTGGGTACTTGTGTTTCATAAGACAATTTAGCAGAGAAGGGCATGGAGGAGTAGGAGGAGGGGGTAGAGCTGACAAATCTTGCATCATCACCACTAGCTGTATGGAGACGTGGTGGCACAACAAGCTGCATCACTGAGCCCTGTCCTGCATCCTTCCGAGTTGCAAGCAGAGTTACCCAGTGTGCTGTGAATGAATATATCGTCCCTGACTATGCTTGCTGGACCATGTGTCAGCAGTAACGTGGAACTTGTGGCTGACTGCCTTGCCCAACAATGCCACAACATTGACTTCCATGTGATGGTAGAGAGCTGGAATGGCCTTACTTGAAAAGAAATAGCGACTGGGAACCTGCCATTGTGGTACAGCACATTCTGCAAAAAAGGCAGCAGAATCCAGCAGATGGAAAGGCAGGAGTTGTAAAGCCAGCAGCTTTGATAAGTTTGAATTTAGACACTGGGCATGTGGTTGGCAGTGACTGTATTTATTTTTTTTTTTTGCTGCAGCAGAAGGGGCAGAGGAATTTTCCTGCTATAGTCTACAGCCTGTAGTGTGCTACTGGCAGATATGCTGCAAGGACCTGGGACACCCTGCACTATACCATCATCCCTGTCAGTGGAGGTTGCTGAGAGGTCATGAGGTAAAGAGGGGGAGTAGACAGAAAGGTGAGGAATGAGGAGAAGCAGAATTGCGTACCCTTTGTGTGGCTTTCAGGTGCTCTTGCCAATGGGCTGAGTGGTGGGAGGTTAAATGCCTTATCAAGCATGTGGTACCCAAATGGCTGGTGTTTGCAATGCTTGATGTGCTTGAGGCAAAGTTTGCAAAATTGCACATTTGCACAGTGCTGCACATGTGCTAAAAAGGCTCAAACAGCTGAGCTGTGGGAAGTGGACCAGGAGATAACTGCTCCACAATCTGGTGGAATAGGTTAGGTGCTCTCTACTCTTCCATGATAGCTGCCTCTTTGGGGTTGTGCCTCACCCTCACTTTCCTCCTCTGCTCTATCTGGCACCCTAGTCGTGTCAGTGACCGTCATCATCACCTCCATCCTCATTATCATTGGAGACAACTTGTCAATATGCTGTGGCTGGGGAAACATGACTGCCAATTTGTTGTTTACCAGTGTTCTTCCCTCTCTGTAGGCTCATGTTCCTACCTTCCTCAATCTCAGAACTAACTAATGGCTGTGTATAGTCAAGGAGCAAGTTAATTATGCTGTGTTCAAACAACCCAGCTGATTCCTCCATGCCTGATGCTGGGGTTATGAATGGAGTAGCTGTGGACAAGGAAGCAGAATAAGCCAGTCTGGAAGCTGCGGTGGACTGCACACTAGTCTCTGCTTGGGTGACGGAGGATGCAGATGTTTAGTAAGCCAGCCAGCCTCTGCATGATGTGGCTGAATAGCACAGGGAGGGGAAGGCTTGAAATGATGGAAAGCTCTGCAGCTTTCTATTATCCAATCATGTGCAAGCAAAAATGCTGTTTTTTTTATTTTCCTTGCGTGTGATTGGGTATTCTTTGCAAAGTGAAGTTTTACCTCGTTTACTAATCTCTCAAGCAAGTGCACTTGCAGTGCACAGTATATTTGCATTTAGTAAATCAACCCCTGTATGTCCCTCATAGACATCAATAATAACGTTAACTCCCAAAGACAACCAATGGACTTTCTTCCTCCCACTGACAACTGGCCCATTTGTCATCTGCATATTGTCATGATTGCTTATTTATTGTCTGCACTTTATCACATGTCCATTTGTTGTCTGGATATTATCATGACTACCAAATCATTGCCTGCAAATACTCATGTAGCACTGACCCCCTAAGGGGCTGCTGATAATTGATTGGGCCTGCACTCTGCCTTTCAACCCCAGAAATTGGCCTCGACCCCCTAGGCACAACTGTGTGGTAGTTTGGGTGTAAGACCCAATGGGTAAGGGTAACACAGCAATAACACAATACTCTGTATATTTACCATTACCTGGATATCCACTACTCCACCAGCTGTAATGATTAATAGAGTCTCACACGGCTTGTAACTTAACCACACAGACAGTTTACTGGAAAAACTTGTTTACATATTAGACATAGTGATAATTCTGATATGCAGAGTGAGAATAACATCAATAGATGTGTGTGTGTGTGTGTGAACCCAAAACTTTGATGGTCACTTGTGCTTTTGAATATGCAGACAGGCGGCAAGTGGGACTTGCGCTCAGTATGGCAAAACCTTGACACTGAGCGCTTTCCCGTTCCCTCCTCAGAGCATACACTCACCAAATTTATAATCCAAAATCAGGTGTAATACAATAGGGTAATACAATACAGATATTTATCTCGCCTACTCAAGGGCTCCCCCTAGGTTGCAATGCATTTCTCAATATTGCTAAGGTGGGTTATACTACTATATAACCACAGGTAAAAGTCTCTTGTCTTCTTTCTTCAGCTAGCTTATTAGACTGCAGTATTTATAATCCAGATAGTGAACAAGTAATTGTAGATCATATAGTGAGTAATACTTTGATGGTTGTATACTTATGGCAAAAGACAATTAGTATAACTCCTCCTTAGCGGTGGATGTGTTGTAACAACAGTAACTTATAGCACATGGACAGCAGTCCTGCAGTTCCACTGTGTGAGCTATGGCTGAATGAGAATACTTCTATAGGACTACAAATCCCACCAGCCATCTGTAACTTTGCAACGCAGCAACAGTACAGTCTATTGATATGGGCAAGTGCCCTCTCACCACACTCCAGATGCCTGCAAAGTTCCTTTTCTGGAAAATCAGTCCAGTCCCAGCTGGCGCCGTCACCGTGCGTTGCTCCTTCTAATGGCTTGATGCCGGAAACTTCAGAAATCCTGAACTCTCTGGTCCATCCGCATGCTGGTCCCCCTGACTGTGCTCTGGAGCTCCTCAGAGGCCAAGCCGGTTCCGCTCCACGCCTTGTAGGCCGCAGTCTGTCGGTCAAACACACAGACCTCACTGCAGGCAGGCCTTGAACGGCGTCTCAAGAGACCGGAAACATGTCACACCTGTCCCTTTTATATCCTTACCCAGCAGGCTGTTCTGTGGCTTGGGTTTGTGGGTAAGTGAACTGGGCATCGTGGGTAAGTAGTTCCCAAACTGAGTTAAACATGTGAGTCACTTCCTCATTAAACTACCCAGTCCATAATGCACTGCAGCGCTGTATTTCAACATTGAAGGAAAAAAAAGTCTTGACTGAGTTTTAATATAAACAAGGACACTAGAGGGAGCTGTTCTCTTACTGAAAGCACATTACATATTTGCATAGTAAGTTAAATGGCAAAAACTCTTGCGCTACACTCACAATTGCCCATATTTTGTCATAATTGCCCATTGGTTGTCCTCATTGTGTCTCAATTTCCCATTTTTGCCCACATATGATCACACATATTGATGGTGCCACCTGTCAAACTAGGCAAGCCAAGTTAAGTTTGGCAAGGCTGAGGAGCAAAACATTGCAGCTTTTCAGCTGCCATGTCTGCTTGTAAGTGGGTATTCAGAAGGTGGTAACAATGATTAACCTCCTGTTTTTACAGATCCTTGGTCGGCCCTGTGAAAGAGGCCCTATACTTCCAGCATTGGCACAGCACCAGCAAAAAATAAAATGGCTGCAGCCACCCCTGGTAACAACAGTCGACCTTGTCCGTTCCAGACTACTTGTAGTCTCCATTGGGAGAGTGTGTGACAGGGTGACAATGCAGGTCCACCAGTTGGAATACAAGGATGAAATGATGTGCCCCTATAACAGAAAGTGCCTTAGGAAGGGCTTTCATGACATTACAAACATGCAGTGTTTTAATGAAAGCTGCAGATTTAAAAAAACTTTTGAAAGATCATTAATATGTTAAAGCTTATATGAGGGGTTCATTAATGATATGCATTGTTTTACTATAGTGTGTCAGCATTATTACCATCTATTATCTCTATGTATAGTGCTTTATCATTAAAGGAAACCCATTGTCACGTACCTTTCTGAGGCCAAGATGCTGAGAGAAGCTCCCCTTGCGGCTAAGCGCAATATACCCCTGAAGGTGGTACAGAGGGTATAAGGCACAAAGAAGCACTAGTTACCAGCAGGCTATAAAGGTCTTGAGTGATGATCACTTGGAGACCACTTGAAGGAGAAGCAGGAAGAAGGAGATAAGTCCCGAGAGAGTTGTAGCTCTGCACAGAGGTTAGTGCTTAGGCAATGCTCAACAAGAAGCCTGGCCGAGGATCAAACCCGGAACAGCAAGCTGGTAACTGCTGCAGGAGAGTCTGTGGGACAAGCCAGAGTCATGCACAGGTAATCAGGCAGGTATAGTAGTAACAAGTCCTCGATGCTAGCCGGGGTCATGCACAGGTAATCAGGCAGGAATAGTAATAACAAGTCCTTGAGACTAGCCAGGGTTATGCACAGGTAATTAGGCAGATGGAGCAATAGGAAGGTCCTTAATACAAGCCAGGGGTCATAAACTGGTGAGCAGGCAAAGTAGGCAGTAGCTGAGTCCTTTAGGCAAACCGTGGTTAACGCACAAGAGAGGAGATCAGAGCAGGTCAAGGTCAATCTGGGTCACAACAGGGAACACTGGTACAGGATGCAGATACAGGAACACAGGGGAGCTGAAAGACAATCCAGCAATTTGGCATGAACAAGAGCAGTCTTTTAAAGGCCAACAGAGGGGTTCCGTAATTCACGCAATGCGCCCACCATCGCGCACGCACCCATGCCATCCCATTCGTCGATAACAGCTGTTGAGATTTCTGCCAGTGTTCACACTGCTATTTCCCTGACACCCATCTTCTAACTGTGCTGGTCCCGTCCCCTGGGTTGGAATCACCATGCAGCCTGGATATTATTTCACTGAACATCTTTCACACCAAATTCATTGAGGTCCAGTGGTGCAGTTGTAAGTAAGGACTGCCCATTGCTGCTATTGTAGCAGGTAATGAAAAATACTTAATGCAACCAGACCATCCCAATTCCTTTTGGGAAAAGAAATAGGGGGTGGGGGCTCAGAAAGGTTCCACTTTAAGTGCTAAGAGATAAGACATTATTACTGACCTTTTGGGTAAAAGATTTTTTTGCGAGCAGGGCCCAATTCTTTACTCTTCTAAGAAAAAGAGGGAATGACCAAAGAACTGAGAATTTCCCAATATCACTGTAACAAGGTTTGTGCCAATCCCAATATGTTCCTACTTGGATCATTTATTCAGACACTGCAGTTAACAAGTCTTGCTTGACTGACCTTCCCATGTGTTCAGATAATAGCAACAGGTTTTCAGGGAGGGTAAAACAAGAAGTGAAGTGTAAGAAAAGTCCAGTATGTTTCAGAATGAGATACTCATTATTCTGAGCAAAGGCTCAATGCAAGAGGTGTAAACATGTGCACGGCTCGACACTGTCATTGGAACCAGATGGCCTATTTAAGCTGGACTGTGACAGATTGCTGAATGGTCTTTAGCTAGTTCCTGCTTTACCTGCGCCCTGACCTGCTATGACTTGTCTTTGGATTCCTGTCTACCCGTTGGGACCTTGGCTTGAACCCACCCTGACTCTGCCTCTACCTCTACTACCTCTGCCTCTACTACCCTGCTGTGAACTGACCCCAGCTTGTATCCAGACTGTGTCTCTGCCTGATGTTCCTATACCTCACTGCCCAGCTTTTGATGACCTTTTGGCTTGTGTCCTAACTTCTGATCAAGATCCACAGTCATCTGTATCCTGCAACCAACAGCTGCCACTGCCTGTTACATCTGCCCTTATGCCACTCTGGAGTGGCTTTACTAAAACCGAAGAGTGTAAAATCTTGTGCAGCTGTGCATGCTAGCCAATCAGCTACTAACTTAAGCTTGTTCAATTAAGTTTTGACAAAAAAAACTGGAAGCTGATTGGTTTCTATGCAGACCTGCATCAGATTTTGCGCTCTACCGTAGTAAATCAACTCCTCTGTGTCTTCATACCTTCTGTCACCATCACAAAAAGAAGTCTCCTTTCCAGCTCAATCTCCACCAGGTACATGACAGAAAGATTTACAACAGAGATGCATAGGTATTAATCCGAATTTGCCAACAGCAGCATATTCAATTTTCTAGAGATATATTTACAGCATGCTTGTTTGTCTGTAGTTGAATCCCTGGTCTAGATTAAGGATGAGCCGAACACCCCCCGGTTCAGTTGGCACCAGAACATCCGAACAGGCAAAAAATTTGGAAGAACACACGAACACCGTTAAAGTCGAACATGAAAAATCAAAAGTGTTCATTTTAAAGGCTTATATGCAAGTTATTGTCATAAAAAGTGTTATCAATGCAAATTTAAAAAAAAAAAAAAACAGAAGTTTTTTCGGGAGCAGTGAATTTTTTAATGCTCAAAGTGAAACAACAAAAATTAAATATTCCTTTAAATATCGTGCCTGGGGGGTGTCTACAGTATGCCTGTAAAGTGGCATAGTTTTCCTGTGTTTAGTACCACAGCAAAATTACATTTCTAAAGGAAAAAAGTTATTTAAAACTGATTGCAGCTGTAATGAATTGTCGGGTCTCAGGAATATAGATAAAACTCATTGAAAAAAACTGGCATGGGATCCCCCCAGACCGCTCCATTCATTCCCAGGCCCTTTGGGTCTGGTATAAATATTAGAGGAACCCCGAATCAAAAGCTAAAAAAAAATTGCCCTTCAGGTCTGATATGGAAATTAAGGGGAACCCTGCGCCAAATTTTTTAAAAAATGGCATAGGGGTCCCCCCAAAATCCGTACCAGACCCTTAAGGTCTGGTATGGATTTTAAGGGGAACCATATGCCAAAATTAAAAAAAATGGAGTAGGGGTCCCCCCAAAATCCATACCAGACCCTTATCAGAGCACGCAACATGGCAGGCCACAGGAAAAAAGAGGGGCGAGAGAGCGCCTCCCCTCCTTAACCATACCAGGCCACATGCCCTCAACATGGGGAGGGTGCTTTGGGGTCTGACCCCAAAGCACCTTGTCCCCATGTTCATGAGGACAAGGGCCTCATCCCTGCAACCCTTGCCGGTGGTTGTGGGGATATGCGAGCGGGGGGCTTATCGGAATATGGAAGTCCCCTTTAACAAGGGGACCCCCAGATCCCGGCCCCCTCCTATGTGAATTGGTAACGGGGTACATTGTACCCCTACCATTTCACAAAAAAAGTGTCAAAATGGTAAAAAAAACAAGAGACAGCTTGGGACAAGTCCTTTATTAAAAGATAAAAAAATAAAAATGTCCAGCGATGTCCATTCATCTTCTATCACACCACCAACAAGTCGAAAAAAGGGAAAAAAAAAGGCAACACCTCCGCCTTCATGGGAGGCTCCTGCCGACTGACGCTTCCCATTGGTGACAGCTGTTATATAGCTGAGGGCGAGTCCACCCGGTGATGTAAACGGGTAACCCCGCCCCCCTCTGATGCCATGGGAGCTTCCCCATGGCTTCCTTGTAGCATCGGAGGGGGGCGGGGTCACCCGTTTACATCACCTATATAATAGCTGTCACCAATGGGAAGCGTCACTCAGCGGGAGCCTCCCATGGAGGCGGAGGTGTTGCGTTTTTTCTTTTTTCGGCTCATCGGCAGCGTGATAGAAGATGAATATGGACATCGCTGGACATTTTTTTTCTTTATCTTTTAATAAAGGACTTGTCGCAAGCTGTCTCTTGTTCTTTTTACCATTTTTGACACTTTTTTTGTGAAATGGTAGGAGTACAATGTACCCCGTTACCAATTCACATAGGGGGGTCCCCTTGTTAAAGGGGGCTTCCAGATTCTGATAAGCCCCCCATCGCATACCCCCACAACCACCGGGCAAGGGTTGTGGGGATGAGGCCCTTGTCCCCATCAACATGGGGACAAGGTGCTTTTGGGTCAGACCCCAAAGCACCTTCCTCATGTTCAGGGCATGTGGCCTGGTACGGTTCAGGAGGGGGGGCGCTCTCTCGCCCCCCTCTTTTCCTGCGGCCTGCCAGGTTGCATGCTCGGATAAGGGTCTGGTATGGATTTTGGGGGGCCCCTACGCCATTTTTTTAAAAAATTTTGGCGCAGGGTTCCACTTAAAATCCATACCAGACCTGAAGGTTCTGGTATGGATTTTGGGGGGACTTCTACTCCATTTTTAAAAAAAATGTGGCGCAGGGTGGTGCTGAGGAGGCCCTGGACTAGAAAAGGGTTGGTGTGGCAAAGACTCTGGATTAGCAGAGGAAGCCCTGGACTAGGAGGGGAGTACCCAGGAAGCCCTGGACTGGGAGGTTCAGAGGAGGCCCTGGACTAGCAGGAAAGTGCAGAGTGAGCCAATCAGGAGGCAGAGTAGGCAGGAGTGCTTGGATGCCCCCAAAGCAAGCTGCTTGCTGTGGGGGCACCTGGAAGGAGGGAGGTGCGCCAGCAAGGGACCTGAGAAGAGGAGGATCGGGGCTGCTCTGTGCAAAACCATTACACAGAACAGTAAGTACAACATGATTGTTATTTAAAAAACAAAACAAAAAAAAAGACTTTAATATCACTATAAGGTTAGCTGTGTGTAGTAAATAGTTTGAGTCGAACGTATGTGTGTTTGCCTGCTCACCGAACAGCGAACATTATGCGGTGTTCACGGCAAATCCAAAGCAGTGGAACATCGTTAAAGTCTATGGGACATTAACATGAAAAACCAAAAGTGCTCATTCTAAAGGCTTATATGCAATTTATTGCCATAAAAAGTGTTTGGGGACCTGGGTCCTGCCCCAGGGAACATGCATCAATGCAAAAAAAAAGTTTTAAAAATGAATGTTTTTTCCGGGAGCAGTGATTTTAATAATGCTTAAAGTGAAACAATAAAAATGAAATATTCCTTTAAATATTGTGCCTGGGGGGCGTTTATAGTATGCCTGTAAAGTGTCGCAGTTTTCCTGTGTTTAGAACAGTACCACAGCAAAATGACATTTCTAAAGGGAAAAAAAGTAATTCAAACCTGATCGCAGCTGTAATGAATTGTCAGGTCTCGGCAATATAGATAAAACTCGTTGCAAAAAAACATCATGGGTCCCCCCCTCCATTAGCAGGCCCTTTGGGTCTGGTATGAATATTAAGGGGAACCGCGAACCAAAAATTAAAAAAAGAAAAACCGTGGTGATCCCCCCCAAAATCCATACCAGGCCCTTCAGGTCCAAATTTTGACGTAGGGGTCCCCCCTAAAATCCATACCAGACCTGAAGGGGAACCCTGCACCAAAATTTAAAAAAAAAATGCCACGTGATGTCAGAGGAAGAAGGGGTCACCCGTTTACATCACCGAGTGGCCCCACCCTCTCCCACCCTCAGCTATATAACAGCTGTCACAGAGACGGAGCTGTTGCGGCTTTTTTTTTTTCTTTTTTTATCTTTTAATAAAGGAATTGTCCCATTTACCTGCCGGTATAAATGAATATTTCCAGTGATTCCAGAGGGGACAGAAATATACTGAAAATACTAAAGAATGTGTCATCATAAATGTGACTGGGGGACTTTATCTGTCTTATATTTAATTGTAAGAAAACAGTTTAACACATCTGTTAAAATGGAATACATTAAGTATTTTTCTTCCTTACAAACCACATATAAAAGATGTGTTTCAATAGGACTTTACTGTAATATATATAAGCAAAGTTCTTAGCTTTTTCTACGGTTGACTTTCTTTTGCTATCACTGGTAGCACCACTATCATAGGGGAGGGGAAGCCCTCGCGCAGAAGAGGAGAGACTGCCATGTGTAAAGGAGAGCTGCCTGAGGAAAAATAACAAGTATGGAGAATCACAATAGATACTGAAGCATATGCAACAGAAAAGCCACATTGCCTCATTTAAGCTGATCATGCTTGATTCTGAGGGGGAGGCAGCTTGCATCATGAATAGGCATTTGTATCTGCTTCCACCCACCCACTGCCTCACGATTGGCCAACACTCACGAAAGCTGACAAAAAGGCAGTTTTGTTGCATTGTGATCCAAGCGTGAACGTTTCCAAGTTCGGGGGATTGAGGTGGGGGGATAAAATAGAAATGGTTTATAAAAATAATAAAGCAGCAACAGACGGCACCAGATTGAGCCTCAGAAGTTCAAACTGGGGTTTGTGTATGCTTTGTGATTTGAAATAATATATGGTATCTTCTGAATTGGCAGTTTACTGACAGTACTGCTGTCTATCTAAGTTTTTAATAGTATTTATTTATACGTGGTTGACATATTCTTTAGCAGCAAAGGACAGTAACTTAATGAAAAAGAACACAGTGGTTACATTTGGACTAGGCTGAATTAGTTTATTTTTGTTTTGTTTTTTGTGCGCATTATCTAAGTTTCTATTTGCATGACTGAGCCAGGTTTTGAACATCAGATAGGGCAAAATATGCAGTCCCCTCCATCATTCTACAAAATCCATTCTAAGTTAGCTTGCTTACGTTAATTGTTCATTGTTATATATAGAACAGTTAAAACATGTGGTCTAAACCATAATGTAGCAGAGAACTACAATAAAAAAATCTTTGTGTAGTTTTGGCCAGATTTAGGAAAAAATGACAACTCTCACATGTTTTTATTTCCATGCGTGTCCCCATCTGAGAGTTTAAATCCAAAAACAAAAGTTTAATATATTGCAGCTTACCAATCCATAAATGTAGTGGCTGCATTTTTTTTCTTTTTTAGTTTTTCTTTCATTTATTTTCATTTGGTGATCTGGCCAGTAACACACTTCTGGTCTTAGGGTATCTCCACTCTGGCTGAGGAGCAACTAAGACATCTTTGGACAGCAGCATTGTCAATCTGGTAAGGGAGTAGTGTTAGCTGTACTAGAAGTTTTACAGGTAGATGGACTTGCAGAATTAGATGGACTTGCAGAATTAGATGGACTTGACCGACTAATGGAAGCTGAACTCTAGCTAACACTTTATAAGCAGTTACCATAAACTGTTTTTTTTTTGTCCTTTAAGGGCCGGTTCCCATTGGTGCAATACAGGAACCTTGTGAATCCACTGAGGGTTCCCGCATCACATGTCTCCCGGCGCAGTTCACATTGCCCTATGCGAACTGCTGGGAGTGTCAGTTAAAAGTTAATGACCCCCCCAAATCAGTTCGCATATCGCAGTGTGCTCTGCAAACTCGGACAGGAATGTGTGAACACCCATGCGATCCGATTCTGCTGCGGACCAAAAAAAAGGTCCTGTGTGAGTTTGTTGCAAATTCAGCCATACGATCTTTATGGCTGAAATCGTATCGCACAGAGTGATTTGCACTGCAGTGCGGTGCAAATCACATCCGATCTCAGACATCGCACCATTGGGAACTGGCCTTTAGGTTAAAGGTTTTATATAAATGAATAGCAGCTGACCATTGTAAGCACCCATGTCAGTATTTAAACACTTAAATCATGCACTTTTACATCCCCTCCTGCCCAGGCCAATTTTCAGCTTTCAGTGCTATTGCTCTTTGAAAAAACAATTGCGCGGTCATGCAGCACTGTACTAAAACTAAATTTTTATGATTTTGTTTACACAAATATAGCTTTCTTTTGGTGGTTTTTAATCACCACTGGGTTTTTTTATTTTTTGATAAATAAACAAAAATGTGGGGAAAAAAATGTGTTTTTCTTCGTTTCTGTTAAAAATGTTTGCAAATAAATAATTGCTCTTTATAAATTTAGCCCAAAATGTATTCTGCTACATTTTTTTGGTGAAAATAACCCAAATCAGTGTATATTATTTATTCTGTAGGAAAGTTATAGAGGCCACAAACTATGGTATATACAGTATCTGAATATTGATCAATCCTGATGTACTGATGGACTATCATTTCTTGAGGCCCTAAAACGACAAGACAGTACAAATACCCCCCAGATGATCCATTTTTGGAAAGTAGACAGTCCAAGGAATTTAGTAAGAGGCATGGCAGGTTTTTTGAAGTTATAATTTTTTGTCACAATTTTTTTTTTTTTTCACATCCTGTCACCAGTGCAGTACAGTGTCATCATATAAATGGTGTGGTGATTAGGGACACTGACTAGTGACAGTACAAAAAAGTTATAATTTGTTTATTTTTTTATTCTTTATTACATTTTTTTCCCGATTTTTTTTTAACAAACAGAGGTTTATTTACTAAAGGCAAATCCACTGTGCACTATAAGTGCTTGCACATGATAGGATGATGAAATCAGCAGAGCTTCCCCTCATTTCAGATCTTTCCTTCAGATCTACAGCGACTGCACTTCCAAGTGCACTTGTAGTGAACAGTGGATTTACCTTTAGCAAATCAACCCCACTGTGACCAGAGCAGTATAATTTTACCATAGTAACATTAATGTATTACATTGCTATAAGCAAGCATTTTACAGAATGAAACTGATTTATTCAGTTTGTTTTATTGTATTTCGCTGTGATTGGTCAAAGCTAATCACATGGTACAGATGGGCTGTGATTGGCCCTGTCTGAACCATGTGATCGAATTGACCAGTCACAGCTAGCAACACATTGGATGGATTGAAAGGAAGCCCTCCATTGTGTACAACTATCATGTGACCTGCTGTGATTCGTCACAGTGGACACATGCTACAGGCAGTGGTACAGACGGATTGGTCATCGGCTGTGTCCTGTGGTCATGGCCGGTGACAGACCGCGCCGCTGCGTGGCTGCACGGCTGCGCAATTGACGCATCCTGACAGGACATCATATGATGTCCAGTCAGGATGGGAAAGCCACCAGCTGGATGTCATTTTGCTATAGGCCGGGCGTGGAGTGGTTAATGGTTTGTCTTAAGTCTCTAACTGCTACTTTGTCTGGACAGCTTGGTCTGTTAAATGAAGTTGAAAGAAAAACAGACCTACTGACTGGAGCACAGGTGAAATAAAGAAAAGAAGTAAAAAAAACTAAAACAAATGCAGCCACCACAACTAAGAATTAATAAACAGCAATACTTTTTTTTTTTTTGTTGGGTTTGCTACTGTTTTAAGGCAAAAATTACAGGCACATCTTTTTACCTAAGACATGAACATAAGCAAAAACAGCTTTTTAGCAAACCAGGGAAGGGTTAAAATGTATGTAAGGCATCTTAATACTGATAGTATACCCTTTGTAAGGTATTTTCTCCTACTTCCTGTCACAAAGACATTCTGTATGACAAAATGTAATAAGGTGCCACAGGGAGAGGAACTAAGGGAAAGTCAGCCTAGTGGAGGTAGAAACAGCACAAGAAACCTGGCAAGCATTCTACCCTTCTCTATTTTACCTTAACTGTGATTGCATTGCACTATGCAGTTCTTTATGGAACCCACATCCTGCAGCTGTTTTACATACTGTATAACGCTTGATACCAGAGAAGCTTAAATATACAAATCTCATATTCACTTGAAATGTCCAGTCCAGCATGAAGAATTTTTATATAAACAATACAAAGTATATAATTTCTGTAAGTGCCTAGCTGTGTAAACTGGGAAAATGAGTGTATTGGTGTATCATAAATTATTTAAAGCATTCACATAAACACATAATTCAATCCCTCACGAACATGACTAAAAGGACATAAGGTATTAAAAAAAATTATCACAGGCTTCTAGCTCACAAGTGATCTCTGGCCCAAAATGGAATAACATGTTAATCCCCATTTGCTAAGCACAGGTACACATAAAAAAAAAACGTTCTGATATCTAACGCACTATAAAGCTAAGAAACAGATATACAAGAATCCACTTGTCTGAATGGACCCCTGTTGAAAATGGAGTTATGCATGAGAGGGATTTGGACATAATACTACAACTGTCCTGAGGACACTGGAACTTTGGCTATATATATATATATAAACTGATCCCCATGCTTACCTATTTACCTCTTGGGTATATATGACCATAGGATCCATATCCTCTTGTTTTCACAACACATAGTATCCATTTGAGACTTGGATGTGGTGGGCTACTCTCATGGGCCAGTAGGCGTTACCCTCATCTGGAGATCTATTGTCAGCTTTATTTTTTACTTCGGTGATGCCTATATGAGCTGCTTATGCTTATAGAAGTTATATGTGATACAGTGTATATGCTTTTGCGGTCCTGAAGAAGCGGGAATCCCACGAAACGCGTCAACCAGACAAGCTAGTACTGAACCTAGATTCATATGTCCTATGATATGTACTTTGTACTGTAAACCATATGTTTTTATACCATTGGGCATTTTTTAACCATTATATGTACCGTATATTGTCTAATAAACACTTCGTTAAGCTACTTATATTGTGTGATATGTTCTCAAAGGCATATGTAAAGTCCCACTCTTCTGGTCTGTACCCTTTCCCTGTTCCAATCCATAGGATGGAACCAAAATATACATAATACAAAATCTCAAAACATACATGGCTAGATAACCTTAATAAAAAACAAAGCCCATGTTCATTGCCATGGTACAGCAAAAGAAAATTGGTGCAAAAGTATAGATGAAGGTAAGACTACAGCAGCCCATAAATGATTTGATTTTCTTTCCACCACGTGTAGAAGAAAAGAAAATCACTTGATTCCCCCATCATTACAGTATGTGTTAATGGGAGAATGCCTCCTGCAGCACTATTGTGCTCTGCCGGCAGGAGGCGTGGGGAGCCTTCCCAGGTGGCAGAACACAATTATTACTGCTAGCGGCTCTAGTCATGTAAAAAATCAGACTGATCTGATCATATCAGAAAAATTACACAGAATATGGCACGTTTTATGGGAGCTGTGGGGATGTGTGTCTCATTTATTCAGTGAACTTTTTATACATAGACCCCTAAAAGTGAACTTTTCTCATGCAAGGCAAAACAATGGGTTTGGATTATTCCAAGCAATACATACATTTTATGTTTACTGCTGCTATGTTTGGATATAAGAAACTGAAGAATTCCTCTTATCTAAGTTAGGAGTCAATCAAGTCATTGATTTTATCTTATTGCGTCAATAGTGTGTGGGCCATCTATTAGTATAATTCATAAATACCTGTACATACCAAATCTATAAAACATGGACACAAGAATGTATTGTAAGAAACCCCATGGGACTTAAAAAGATCATACATTGCTCCAGTGACTACCCGCCAAATGGGGCAGTGGGAGGGGGGATAAAAAGACAAATAAAAGAGGTACTAGCCCCCAGCACCTCTACAACTCCTCAAATCAACTTCAACCACACCACTTAAACTCCAAAGCTTATATTACTGTATCGCTAACAAATCTGACATATCAATAATCATGTGCCATCATTAATGTTTATGTATGGTTGGAGATGGGAGTTAGAATTCTCTATGCAGTACATCTACTTCTTCAGGAGGTTAAAGTAAATGGACATTCAAGTATTTACATATTCTTAACAGGTAATAATTGAGCTTTAAAACAAACCCTGATGAACCTCTGTAGCTGCAGGCACTATTCAACCTTTGAATATAAATGAGACACATGCAGTGCTAAAAATGTGCAATTACGTTTTCAACATGTGACTGTGAAAAAGTGCTGGAAGCATAACCAATATCTCTTGGGTTATGTATGTCAAAGGTAAACCTCTAACTTGTAAGTAAATAAGAAAAAATTCATAAATATAGTGAACGGTGTATCAGTTCATAAATGCAAGGGGGTTCATAGGTATAAATGGTGCCGAAACTCCACACGGGGTGAGGGCTGGAACCTATTTTGTATGAGGAGACACCTTGCATATGGATCTTCTAGGTTTCAAATGAAGACAACAAGTAGTAGAAATGGGTATCCTTACCGGAAAGGGTGGACACAATCACCATACGGTGGAGTGTCTTACAGGCTTGGGGGATCCAACGATCCTGAGGGTATCTGGCTGAAGAGGTCCCGATGTGAAGTCGCATCTAAGACGACCATCACCGTTCGATAGTTTGAGGGTTCCCAATCAATCCGGATATCTTCCTCAGATGGAAGGAGTATGCCAGGAGAACTAGTTAAAGCTCAACAAAGTCCTATTCATAAAAGGAGACAAAAATAAAAAATTCTCCACATAGGGCATGAATCCGTTAGGAAAAGCTTTTATTAAAAAGCTAAAAAAAGTGCTGGACAATGCACTATAATATATAAAACGTGATCACAAAGAAAATAAAACAAAATCAAATAAAATTGCGTGATAGCAGGGCATCTATAGGCATTTAGCAACCCAATGCCTATGGGTTGCTAAATGCCTATAGATGCCCTGCTATCACGCGATTTTAGTAGGTCAGCTAAAAACGCTCTTTTTTTCCAGAAGTGGCCCAATCACCTTTTAGCCTTTTAATACCTAATGTAACCACCAGAGATGGGCCAAACACCCCCTTGTTCGGTTCGCAGCAGAACTCCCAAACGGGAAAAGTTCAGCCCTGAATAGCAGACTTAATTGAAGTCTATGGGAGCCGATCATGAGAAATCAAAAGTCCCCCTTTTGAAAACTTATATGCAAGTAATTGGTCATACAATGGGTATGGGGGCCCAGTTACTGCCCTGGGGGACATTTATCAATGCATTTTTTTTCTTTAAAACAATCGTTTTTTTTAAAGGAGCAGTGATTTTAATTATGTTTAAAGTGAAACAATAAAATGATAAATTCCTTTAAATATAGTGCCTGGGGGGCCCCATTCATCTGCCTGAAAAATAAATTGTTTTTGTTGTAGAACACGACATGGGGACCACACAAATAAAACAAAGGACTGAGTACTGCTTTGGGCGATGTATACCAAAATACATAAACACATGTGGCGATGGATCTACACCAGGGGACCTTTTTTTCATTTTTTAATAAAGGACTTGTCAAAAACCTGTGTTGTGTCTTTGCTCAGTTTTTACATTTTTGGGGTGAATGGGTAGGTACCCCACACTCATTCACATGGGGGGGCTGGGATCTGGGGGCCCCAGATTCTGATAAGCTCGCTTCCCGTAGACTCCCACAACCACCAGACAGGCTGCATGCTCAGATAAGAGTCTGGTATGGATTTTGTGGGGGGGGGGGGACTACATGGCATTTTTTTTTTTAATTTGGCGTGTGGTTCCCCTCAAAATCCATACCAGATGTTTTTTGCCCGATTTTCTTTTTTTATTGCCAATCGCCATTTTTTTTTTTTTTTTACATTCAGCTGGAACCCCGCTGACAGTTCATGACTCATTGGTGGTTAAAGACGCACAGTGCTCCTGAACAATCAGCTATTCACAGTTTGTTAAAGAGAAAAAAAAAACGCAAAATGCATGAAAACTGCATGCAAAAATGCATACAAAACACAGGTTTAAAAATGCAAAACACATCGCAAAATGCGCTGTAAAAATGCATCAACCGCAGCCGTATAGGTGTGAACTTAGGGTCAAAATGTACTTAGCCTAAAATAAGAAAACTAATGCAGCCACTATATCTAAGGACAGGTAATCTGCATTATATTACATTTTTGTTTTTGAGCTTACAAATGCTTTAAGGATTTTAGCATTTATGAGGCTCCTAGGGTAAAAAACGTTTGCAATATATAGAAGGCATTCCAAAAGGAGGCATCCATACAACACTTTTTTCTAAAATGGTGTTAAAATTAAAAGATTTTGACATAACATCTAAACCATAATCATAAGTTGGGGTGGTGATAAAAATGCATGGTTGAGCCATGTTTTTACTGGCCCTCAACTGATCCAGGGGGGTGTACATATGTACAAATTATCCCCAGTGTTGCGTTTAGCAGACAGTACCACACACCAAACGCAACCCATTCAGCTGCATTAGGGGGCCCTGCAACCCACTAGCAATGCATGCAGTTGCAGTGTGCCTGGCCAGTTACAGTGCATCCCTAAAGTATTCCACATTTTGTTATGTTACAGCCTTATTCCAAAATGGATTAAATGCATTATTATCCTCAAAATTCTACAAACAATACCTCATTAAAACAATGTGAAAGAAGTTTGTTTGAAATCTTTGCAAATGTATTAAAAATAAAAAACAAAAAAAAACACACGTTGAAGCACCTTTGGCACCAATTACAGCCTCAAGTCTTTTTGAGTATGATGCTACAAGCTTGACACACCTACTTTTGGGCATTTTCTCACATTCTTCTTTGCAGGACCTCTCAGGCTCAATCAGGTTGGATGGGGAGCGTCGGTGCACAGCTATTTTCAGATCTCCCCAGAGATAATCAATCAGGTTCAAGTCTAGGCTCTGACTGGTCCACTCAAGGACATTCACAGAGTGTTCCCGTTGCCACTCCCCTGTTATCTTGGCTGTGTGCTTAGGGCCATTGTTCTGTTGGAAGATGAATCTTTGCCTCAGTCTAGAGCGCCCTGGAGCAGGTTTTCATCAAGGATGTCTCTGTACATTGCTGCATTTATCTTTCCCTCGATCCTGAGTAGTCTCCCAGTTCCTGCCACTGAACAAAATCCCCACAGCATGATTTTAATTTTTTCAATTTTTTTTTTTTGTTTAATTTTTTTTTTTTGGTTTGTATTTTTTTCAAGGCTGTTTTTTTTTTTTTTACTTTTTTTTGGTTTTTACTCCAGAATATTTTTGTGTGTGTTTTGTGTGTCAAGTTACCACAACACCATTGATATCTTGTATTATTTAATCTCAATGAGATTGTTTGGTGTTGGTGTCCCCTGTTAATTTCACATTGTATTTTGAAATGTACCTGACTCCTCACAAACAAACTGTTTTTTTTTTAAGGAAAACACACATAGGTGAGTATAACTGAAACAAAAATTCTTTTATTAAGGGCTCACAACCAAACAAAGAGGGAGGCAACGCTGGAGAAACAGCAGAAATCGGTGAAGCCTTTGGCCCCCAGGGCACACATCAATTCTTTTACAACAAAATTGGTGGCCTGAGGAGTCCATATCTAAGGGAGTGCAGTCTGGTCCAGAAGTCCCAGAGATCCGGAAAGCAGCAGATGACATCTGTGTCCCCAGGCTGTGGTCATACAAGAGACTACATCTTTTGTCAGACCAGACTGAACCCAGGGCCATCACTCTCTGGTCTTCCTTCCACGCTTCCTTCCACGCTGTGGCTGTGGTGGTGGAGTTGTGGCAGCAGGAGGAGGGGGATGGGCCAACTCACTCAGGTGGGTATTGGGTGTGATTTCCGTAATAACAGTTAAAAGTATGTGGCGCTAGTCTAAATTTGCCGCTCATCATAAATCTCCAAAGAAATCTCAATGTTTCTTTAATACACAATGGACAATATTATCTTCTCCCATTAGGGGGCAGCTAAATCAACCAAAATGTTAAATACTGCTAAACATACCTAATCATCAAATTAAATCATCCAATAAATGATGTGTTCCTCAATCAAACTAAGTGAAAAATGTGGCCCAAAATTACTTTTAGAACACAGTGGTACTGATGAAAATTAAGCAACGGTTCCTCAAACTGTGTCATAAAATGTGCATAATTTTTTGTTCAGCATAATAAGTAAGAGCAAAAATACAAAATAAATATTGCTGATGAATAAATAATACCAGAGCAACTAACATGCAATAATAAATATGGAAGTGCAACTCTATATCACATATGAAAACAAAAAGTGATCAAGTGCATAAAAGTGACATTGGTGCAGAGCCGTGCATATATATAAAATTACGACTCTGAAATGTACTCCAAAAATATATATATAACACCTCTTCCACCTAAAAATAATTCTTATAAAATAGAAAACTGTGACATAAACTGTGATCAAGTCCAAAAATTGTATTGCTTCATGCAGTGTGATTTGAAATGTCCATACAGATGGTTAATATTAACATGCCAATAACGTGACTTGGTGCTGGATTCATTCACTTGAAAAAAACTGGTGCAGCACACAGGTGTTTCCCCCAGCCTCTCACCTTAATCAGAGGCCCCCAATGGGCCCTAAGGGTAGGAGGAGCCAGGTGCCGACGCTTCCAGGGGACGGCCGTACCCGGAAGCTTGTATTGTCTCTGCTGTTACTTCTGCTGACAGTTTCGTTCTTATATGTAAGTTACTATGTTTTTACAATAAACTTGTATTGGAATTACTTCACTATGGAAACATCTCCTTCTTCATTATCATTCTGGGGTCGGTGGGAGCGCTAGTGACTAGTTAGTGAGAGTCTGACCCACGCACATCCTTTGGAAGAAGGGGACGGCTGCTGGATCATCATCCCTTACAGTTAAATATTACCTATCTGCCTGACTTGGCCCATTGGGGGCCGCTGATTAAGGTGAGAGGCTGGGGGAAACACCTGTGTGCTGCACCAGTTTTTTTCAAGTGAATGAATCCAGCACCAAGTCACGTTATTGGCATGTTAATATTAACCATCTGTATGGACATTTCAAATCACACTGCATGAAGCAATACAATTTTTGGACTTGATCACAGTTTATGTCACAGTTTTCTATTTTATAAGAATTATCTTTAGGTGGAAGAGGTGTTATATATATATTTTTGGAGTACATTTCAGAGTCGTAATTTTATATATATGCATGGCTCTGCACCAATGTCACTTTTATGCACTTGATCACTTTTTGTTTTCATATGTGATATAGAGTTGCACTTCCATATTTATTATTGCATGTTAGTTGCTCTGGTATTATTTATTCATCAGCAATATTTATTTTGTATTTTTGCTCTTACTTATTATGCTGAAGAAAATTATGCACATTTTATGACACAGTTTGAGGAACCGTTGCTTAATTTTCATCAGTACCACTGTGTTCTAAAAGTAATTTTGGGCCACATTTTTCACTTAGTTTGATTGAGGAACACATCATTTATTGGATGATTTAATTTGATGATTAGGTATGTTTAGCAGTATTTAACATTTTGGTTGATTTAGCTGCCCCCTAATGGGAGAAGATAATATTGTCCATTGTGTATTAAAGAAACATTGAGATTTCTTTGGAGATTTATGATGAGCGGCAAATTTAGACTAGCGCCACATACTTTTAACTGCTATTACGCTACTCATTAGGGTGGGTGAGGCCACCTCTTATGTTGGCAGCTTCTCTAATCTTTGTGCCCTTGATTTTTTGAGAACGTGGTTGTGCGCATTAGTTTTCTATTACTTCTATTGGGTGTGATTTTGCCACTCACCCCCTTACTTAGGACTTTATACAGAAGGTCCTCACACAGCTTGCGTTGACCCTCCTGCATGGCCTGCAGTTTGGTGCCAGCCATGCAGGCAAAGGCCTCTTCAGGAGTGGGAGTGGCTCTGAGGGACGCAGAAGCCTCCTGAATGAGCCTGAGCGCTGAATCCTGGAAGGCGGAGGGGAGGAACCTGCGATTCGGTCAGGCTATGACTGGGCCCAGGATTCTCCTGGCTGCCACTTAGCCCCGCCTCCTCCTGGCTGCCACTAACCCCCGCCTCCTCCTGGCTGCCACATTCCACAGCCTCCTCCTGTGTGGCACATTCCACAGCCTCGTCCTGGCTGAGGTCTTCCTGTGTATGAAAAGGGACATAGTTTTAGTTTTTTATTCATCAATCACACACAATTTTCAGCTCATGATTGTTGCAAATTGAATGTTAACAAATATAACAGACTATCCTTCTGAGCCCAGCATTTTTCATTCTTGTCCCAATTATGTTTGCCCACTACTGTCTATTGATATGTAAAACAATTTCTTAAAGCAGCAATTAGTGATCAATAACAACATCTAGTAAAGATCATTTATTTATTGTCCAGAAATCTTTAGAACAATGCTATACCTGACTCCATCTGGGCTCCTCCACTTCTTCCTGGCTGGAAGTCCTAGGTTGGACATCGGAAGCCTCAGATGGGGTGGAAGGAAGAGTGGAAGGAAGGGTTGAGAGGGATTCCCTGACTCCAGTCTGGTCTGACAGAAACTGCAGTCTCTCATAGTACCACAGCCTGGGGACATAAATGTCATCTGCTCCTGCTCCTGATCTCTGGGAATCCGTGACCTTCTTGCGCTCCCTAAGATAAGTGCTCCTCAGGCCACCAATTTTGGTTTTTAAATAGTGGGTGGTTGCTGTGGGGATCACCGGCTTCACCAACTCCAGCAGTTTCTCCAGCGCTGCCTGCCTCTTTTGTTTATGATTATAATGTGGATGTTTCACCTGCCACAGACAGGGCAGCTCCCTGTACTTGTCTATGAACAGGGGAGGAAGTTGTGGTCATTGAAGCCATCCATTTTATCTGCAAGACACAACACAAGACAAACCCTAATGTCAGGCAAAACTCTCCTAATCTTGTTACAATATAGGCCTCAATCTAGAAGCAGTATAGGGCCAAGTTTAGATCTTACCTACATTATCACGATCGGCGCCTCCCATACTCCTTCCTCCGCTCACAGATCGTACGTACTACGCACGCGTGTTATGCTTTATACACACTGCGCATGCGTGTAACTCCACCCGCCCCTGACGTTCTTTCTAGTCTATTCCCCGCCCCTTTTCGTTCGGAGCAGTGGGGGAAGAGCACATGGCGGAGACACAGCAGGTGTGTGCTAATTATAGCAACGAGGAGGAGGAGGAAAGCCCGGAGCCTGAAACGTCTGGATCCAGAAGGAGACGATTTAAGGCATCAAATATGTCCTTTGGGGAGATGTTGGAGATGGTCGACATCCTGAAGAAGGCAGACTATGACGGGAAGTATGGACCTTACCCCAACCCCAATGTCAGAAAGGCCAGGATCATGGCGAAAGTGGTCAAGAGCCTGCACCGGAATTTCGGGGTACGACGATCGAAAGATCAGCTCAGGAAACGGTGGTCGGACCTCAAATTAAGCGAGCATGAGCAGTACAGAAAGATCCACAGAGTGCTGCAAAGAAGTAAGTAGTTGTGCTGTGTTCCGATTCTTTTTATGTTTATTATGTTCGTGCTGCTCCATGTGCTTTTCTTAACTGTTATCCATTTCTAAATGTGAACTTTCATGTTAATGGGCACATTATTCGTTCGTATCAAACATTTTTCGTGTGGCCTAGAAAACACCATTGTTTTGGCTATATGCATTTGCCTAAATTTTTTAGGGCCTACTTGTCTGAAACTAATTTGGTTGTGTAGATGTGTTTGTTACTAGAATGATATGCAAACTAGATTCTGTGTAAGGAGAGGACACTCAGCAGCTGGTTACACATCTGGACGCGGGACACAAGAACACCCTTTTAATTAGGGGTCCCACACAGGTGCTCCAGTGGATACTATAGGGGTGTCTCCATCTGTGAAGCTTGTACAAAACAGGTCAAGTATTGAAGCTTGACAAAGGACACTAAAAATTCTACATCTTGGAACTCTGCAAAAACAGACAATTGTACCCCACTTCCAAGCAATGTTTCATATTTATAGTTCTGCCATCAAATATCTGTGTGCTAAGTATACCATTTTTTTCTTACATAGGGGAGAAAAGACTCGGAGGACACCCCTCATCCGAGGAGACCAGAGACCCCCCACCTCTGGAAGAAGGGGAAATCCACCCAAGACAAACAGAGCAGGAGGAGGAAGACGTGGTGGAAATTGGCACCACAACAGGTGAGTGTCTGCGACCACAGGCTCACGTAAGGGATGGATGCCAGCATATTTATAATACATGTTTTTTTTTGGTTTCTATCTTTTTAGGTGATTGTGATGTTGTGGATCCAGATCCTTTCACCTCGGAAAGTGCACAGATCCTGATCGGGGAGATCATGGGGTGTAATAGGGACTTGAAAAACATCAAGAAAAACATCAATGATGTTCTTCAAAAAAATAAGAACATCATTGATGTTTTGGGGAGAGTTTAAAACCCCTCCAAATCCCTTTGTTTTTTGGTGTGCTACAATTTTGGAACATTTTTTGTCAAATTGGAGAAAAGCCAAATTTTGAAGAGGCACACAGTGTGTCAACATGTGCTATCTGCCATCACGGGAGATCAATGGACGCCTTTTGGGGGTGCAACTCCTTCCTCAATAATAAAGTAGCTGAGAGGAAGGGGTTGCACCCCCAAAACACGTCCCTTGATCCCCCGTGATGGCAGGTAGCACATGTTGACATTCGGCTATTTGTGTGCATCTTCAAAATTTGGCTTTTCTGAACGCAATATCAAACACAGTTTGTAAATACTCATGTCTGATATTGCCTTCAAGTTCTACCGAATGTGAACTTTGTAAGTTCAAGATTTGTGTCTTTCTTGTTGGTTTTAAACATGCCTGTTTTATCTTAAATGGACATTTCTACTTTTTCTAATGTGACCCCAAAAATTGTCATACAACAAACATGTTGGTTTGTTTTAAAAACCTTTTCTAAATGCACATGTGATTGTGCAGGTATTAAAAAGATTGTTAATCAAGAATGTGTGGATTATTGTCTCAACTCTACAACACTTTTGTGGTGCTCTAATTGCTGTTTTATGTGACAATGGGTGTTATTTCCTAAGGGAAAATCCACTTTGCACTACAAGTGCAGTTTCAAGTGCACTTGTAGTGCAAAGTGTCTTTGCCTTTAGTAAATAACACCCAACAGTGCTTTGTAAGGTTACACAATCATGCCATTTTCAGGACTCACCACATTTCTGTCAGGGTCAGCTAAAATAAACACAAGTAAATGTCACCAAAGATTTGCTTTTTTTATTTGAAAAAGGTTTTACACATTGTCTGGCATATTGATAGCCCCCTACCCACAAAGAATTCAAGGTATCTTAGCCGGACATCACGGGCGCTCAGGGGGGCAAGCCAGGACGGCCACTTTCAAGCGCCGTCAGGGTTGGTTCATTTTGTATTCTGGCTTCAGGCCCAACTGAGCCAGCATAGTTGGCAGAATGTTGCCGTAAAAAGTTATGTAGAACACAGCATGCCAGGATTATATGATTCAGTTTATACTCCGCCATATGTATGGGTGTAAGAAATAGGCGGAACCGGCTGGCCATGATTCCAAACGTGTTCTCAACCACTCTTCTGGCTCTGGCCAGCCGGTAATTAAAAACCCTCTGGTCCGGGGTGAGGGTCCTCATCGGAAATGGCTGCATAAGATGGTCCCCCAGCGCAAAAGCTTCATCCGCAACGAAGACGAATGGGAGTCCTTCCACATTGTCTTCTGGAGATGGCAAGTTCAAGCTGCCATTCTGGAGATGCCTGTAGAACTGCGTCTGGGCGATGACTCCACCATCAGACATCCGGCCATTCTTCCCCACGTCCACATACAGAAATTCATAAGTAGCTGGCACCACCGCCAACATCACAATACTATTGAACCCCTTATAATTATAATAGTACGACCCCGAGTTGGGTGGTGGGATGATGTGGACATGTTTCCCATCAATTGCCCCTCTGTAGTTAGGAAAGTCCCACCGCTGGGCAAAGTGGGAGACCACAGTCTTCTATTTCTGTGGCTTGGAAGGAAACTGTGGAGTAAAACAAAAAAAATGAGTCTTTTTGCACATAAACATGGAAGCAGATTAGACACAAACATTCTTGGCCAACATCAAGATACCATTTATTTATGGGAATTTTTAAAGACCAAAGGGTAAAGCACTACTATGGAGCTGATAAAATACATTGTTAAGTGACTACATGAGGTGAATATAGGGCCAGGAGACCATGCTGGGGAGGTAAGTGAAGGCAAATAAGTATGAAGGACAACAAAAATTATGACATAAAAATCCAGCATGCATGAGGAGAAAGGGGACATTCACAGCATATTACAGTCATGGTAATTAGGGAATGAGGAAAGAAATACAATATATTAGCAAACATTATATACAATAAAATGTGATATTAAAGGATAAAAATCTTACCTTAATATACTCCTAATGATCCCCAGAGCCTGGGGAAGATGGCTGTCCAGAACTTCAAGTCCTGCAGGCTTCTCCCCATTGCCAAGTACCGCAGGGTGGCGACGAGCCTCTGTTCCGGAGTGATGGCTTGCCTCATGCAGGTATCCTGCCTTCTGATATAGGGGGTCAGCGAAGCCAACAAACAGTGAAATACGGGGTCCGTCATCCAGGGAAAGTTCCTGAAATCATCAGGATTATTCTCACGGATCTCACGGAGCAAAGGCATATGACAGAACTGGTTACGCTGAAGCAACCAATTCTTGGTCCATGAACTCCTCCCCACCCTGTTCATGGACTGGACTTGTGTCAAGGTCAGGACCCCAACACCAAGCAGCCTCACAGCATGAACTCTACGAGGAGTATGTATACGCAACATGGCTAGAAAACGGTCGGCTGCTCAGAACGAAGTAACAGAACGCACTGAAGAACAGCAAGGCCTGTGAAGAGCAACCTGAAAAACAGTAACAAACGAACAAGAACACAATTACAAAGTCATGCGTAGCTTGCTTGCACGCACTGAAGAGCAGATACAAACCCACAAGCACAAACTGAACAGCAGAAAACGATCTGAAAACCACGAGTCTGAAAAAGCGCGAATCGTCTCTCACCAAACTTTTACTAACACGAGATTAGCAATAGGAGCCCAAAGGGTGCCGTGCTTGGTTCTGAACTGGCCTTTTCTAGTCTCGTCGTACGTAGTGTACGTCACCGCGTTCTTAGCGAGCGGAAATTCCGACAACTTTGTGCGACCGTGTGTACGCAAAACAAGTTTGCGCCAACATCCGTCGGAAAAAATCCATGGATTTTGTTGTCGGAATGTCCAATCAATGTCCGATCGTGTGTACGGTGCATTAGAGTGGGGGATCACAAGACTAGCTCAACAGAATTACCAATCTAGTTAATGGTAAAATGGCTCACATAGATATCGTAGCTATTTATAAGTTTGCCTTAATTTCTGCTTTAAACAAGACAAGTGCTTACTTGCAGAAAAAATAGCAGATAAAAGAAAGATCAACTCAATCAGATGTTCACTTTTTGTTTTGATTTGAATTGGAACCTTACATGCCACTGTTTCTGTTTATGCAGAGGAAATATCAATAGAGGAGGCAGAGCAGGAGATGTGTACGTATGATAAATGGCACCATCTCCAGGATTTTTAACAGACAGCAATGAAGCTTAAAATAGCTGCTTTCAAGTTATAGTCTGAAGCTCAAAGATTTCTCACATGTTCATAAAATAGCTGATTGTGGGTTAAATGCATATACAAGAAATGCAGACATATACCTAATAATTTTTATCATAGGTTAATATGTTTTAAATCAGCTTATGCAGCAATCGTATGGTACAAAAGGTTGTTTGAGACATTTTTTTTATTTTTTTTATAATTTGACAATTTTTAAACAGACATTGGCACAATTAAAAACAAAAATCAAACATTTTTGAATTAGTTTATCATGTCTTTAACACTGTGCTTAACTAAATTTGCAATACTCATGGGCTACTATACATATGTATTTTTAAGCAAAGGTAGGTTGAGGCACTGTCTGTAAGTTGCAACAGAGCCATTGCAGAAGAGGGTGGTGTTGTGGGTAAAGGTGGCCAACTGATGTTGGTGTCAGGGGGTAAAATTATTGAGGGCTGTGCCAGAAATGCGGATGTGTGGGTAAGGATGGTCACAGAGCCTTGGTAGGTAGTGGTATTAATGGCATTTTCAGATGTGGATAGTCTTGAAGGCTGGGTAAGGTTAAAGAGTAACTCAGCTTTTGTTGAGAAAAAAATTAATTAGGTGAAGTCATGTGATTGATGACGCAACGTTTTGGACGGAGCTGGGTGATGTCAGAACAGGAAACCGGAAGTGCGGTGGTTCGAGTGTAGTCATGCGCAAATGTATTAATTATTTTGTGATGTGTGGCATTGTTTTTAAGTACTGTACTATGGTGGCTCTTTATCATATTTTGTAAGAACTTTCCAGCCGTAAGCAAGAGTGAGGAGTAGAAGAGTATATCTAGCCCCTTAAAGGGGAATATAAATCTTTGCTGAAATGGCGGTTTCCAACAATTAGAGTGTGGAGCTGACCCAGTTTCATCCCCCATAAAAGGGATGTAAGTGCAGTAGACCTATGTTTCTACATTGATAAGGTGACGGCATATGTGTCACGGAGGTTGTACACACGGTATTACAAAGCATTTGAGTTTTTTATAAAGTCTCACAAATATATTGAAAATTATTGATTGGAGATTTTTTTGTATGAGCACTATGCATGGACTATAAAGACTTTCATGTTGAGCCATTTTTTTAAAAAAAATTATGTCACAAAAGTTTGATAAATTGGTATTCACATCAGCACTTTAATAATTGTAGCAGTGTGGCAATGATATTTATTTCTATCTACTATGGATGTATAAACAAATGTTAGGTGCCAGCAGCAGCTTCTTTAATCTTTCAAGTTTAATTTGATTTAAATGTGATTTGGTTGTTTATTACTAGGTTTCCAAAAGTAAGCATATTTACAAATTTTTGTTTGATATATTTGGTGGTAGTGCATGAGTATTTTATGATGTCCATACGTATACCACCGGGCCCAGGTTGTGAGGAAAAGGACCTTGTCCTCATAAACATGGGGACAAGGTGCTTTGCAAGGGAAGTCCCTTCCTGGCAAGGTACCCAGTTATGTTAAAGGCATGTGGCCTGGGATGGTTAAGGCAGGGGGTGGGGGTGGCCATCACTGTTGCCCATCAATGCCATCCATCAATGCCAATCAGTGCCCATCAGTGCCGCCCATCTGTGCCCACCAGTGCTGCCTATCTGTGGCACCTATGAGTTCTCATCAGTGCCACATATTATTGCCCATAAGTGTGGCATATTCGTGCCTCCTCATCAGTGCCACCTAATCAGTGCCCATAAGTGCCGCCTCATCAGTGCCCATAAGTGCCACCTCATCAGTGCCCATCAGTGCAGCTTATCAGTGCCACCTCATCAGAGCCCATTAGTGAAGGAGAAAAATTGCTTATTTACAAAATTTACTGACAGAAACGAAGAAAATGTTTCTTTTCAGAATTTTGACATAATTTTTTTTTTTTGCGAAAAAATAAAAAACCCAGAAGTGATTAAATACCACCAAAAGAAAGCTCTAGTTGTGTGAAGAAGATGATAAAAAATTTCACATGGTTATAGTGTAGCATGACCGCGCAATTGTCATTCAAAGTGTGACAGCGCTGAAAGCTGTAAAAAAAGGCCTGGTCAGGAAGGGGGTGAAAGTGCCCTGTATTGAGGTGGTTAAAGTAGTTTGGCCAAACAGTGATTCTTTGCATTAAAAAAATCATCTCTCACGCCTTACTAGGGATGAGCTTCGAGTTCGAGTCGAACTCATGTTCGACTCGAACATCGGCTGTTCGCCAGTTCTCCGAACAGCGAACAATTTGGGGTGTTGCCAAATTCAAAAGCCGCGGAACACCCTTTAAAAGTCTATGGGAGAAATCAAAAGTGCTAATTTTAAAGGCTTATATGCATGGTATTGTCATAAAAAGTGTTTGGGGACCTGGGTCCTGCCCCAAGGGACATGGATCAATGCAAAAAAAAGTTTTAAAAACGGCCGTTTTTTCGGGAGCAGTGATTTTAATAATGCTTAAAGTGAAACAATAAAAGTGTAATATTCCTTTAAATTTCGTACCTGGGGGGTGTCTATAGTATGCCTGTAAAGGGGCGCATGTTTCCCGTGTTCAGAACAGTCTGACAGCAAAATGACAGGAAAAAAAGTAATTTAAAACTACTCGCAGCTATTAATGAATCGCCGGTCCGACAATACACATAAAAGTTCATTGATAAAAACGGCATGGGAATTCCCCACAGGGGAACCCAGAACCAAAATTTTTAAAAAAATGACGTGGGGGTCCCCCTAAATTCCATACCAGGCCCTTCAGGTCAGGGTATGAATATTAAGGGGAACCCCGGCCAAAATTAAAAAAAAAATGGCATGGGTCCCCCTCAAAATCTATACCAGACCCTTCAGATCTGGTATGGATTTTAAAGAGAACCCCGCGCCAAATTTTTTTTAAAAATGGCGTGGGGTCCCCCCAAAAATCCATACCAGACCCTTATCTGAGCACGCAACCTGGCAGGACGCAGGTAAAGAGGGGGGTGAGAGAGCGCCCCCCCTCCTGAACCATACCAGGCCACATGCCCTCAACATTGGGAGGGTGCTTTGGGGTAGCCCCCCAAAACACCTTGATGGGGACAAGGGCCTCATCCCCACAACCCTTGCCCGGTGGTTGTGGGGGTCTGCAGGCGGGGGGCTTATCGGAATCTGGAAGCCCGCTTTAACACGGGGACCCCCAGATCCCGGCCCTCCCCCCTGTGTGAAATGGTAAGGAGGTACAAGAGTACCACTACCATTTCACAAAAAAAGTTTCAAAAATGATAAAAATGACAAGAGACAGTTTTTGACAATTCCTTTATTTAAATGCTTCTTCTTTCTTCTATCTTCTATCTTCTATCTTCCTTTGGTTTCTTCCTCCATCTTCTTCTTCTTCTGGTTCTTCTGGTTCTTCCTCCAGTGTTCTCGTCCAGCATCTTCCTCCGCGGCGTCTTCTTCCCTTCTTCTCCTCGGGCCACTCCGCATACATGATGGCATGATGGGAGGCTCCCGCTGTGTGACGCTTCTCCTCTTCTGATGGTTCTTAAATAACGGGGACAGGGCCACCCGGTGACCCCGCCCCCTCTGACGCATGGGACTTGACAGGGACTTCCCTGTGGCATTCCCCGTGACGTCAGAAGGGGCGGGTTATGTAACGGGTGACCCCGCCCCCTCTGACGTCACGGGGAATGCCACAGGGAAGTCCCGTCAAGTCCCTGTGCCTCAGAGGGGGCGGAGTCACCGGGTGGCCGTCAGAAGAGGAGAAGCGTCACACGGCGGAAGCCTCCCATCATGCCATCATGTATGCGGAGCGGCCCGAGGAGAAGAAGGGAAGAAGACGCCGTGGAGGAAGATGCCGGACGAGAACTCCGGAGGAAGAACCAGAAGAACCAGAAGAACCAGAAGAACCAGAAGAAGAAGAAGTTAGAGGAAGAAACCAAAGGAAGATAGAAGATAGAAGATAGAAGAAAGAAGAAGCATTTAAATAAAGGAATTGTCAAAAACTGTCTCTTGTCATTTTTAACATTTTTGACACTTTTTTTGTGAAATGGTAGGGGTACTTTTGTACCCCCTTACCATTTCACACAGGGGGGAGGGCCGGGATCTGGGGGTCCCCTTGTTAGAGGGGGCTTCCAGAATCCGATAAGCCCCCCGCCTGCAGACCCCCACAACCATGGGCAAGGGTTGTGGGGATGAGGCCCTTGTCCCCATCAACATGGGGACAAGGTGTTTTGGGGGGCTACCCCAAAGCACCCTCCCATGTGTGAGGGCATGTGGCCTGGTACGGTTCAGGAGGGGGGGCACTCTCTCATCCCCCCTCTTTTCCTGCGGCCTGCCAGATTGCATGCTCGGATAAGGGTCTGGTATGGATTTTTGGGGGGACCCCACGCCATTTTTTAAAAAATTTTGGCGCAGGGTTCCCCTTAAAATCCATACCAGACCTGAAGGTTCTGGTATAGATTTTGAGGGGGACCCCACGCCATTTTTTTAAAAATTTTGGCCGGGGTTCCCCTTAATATCCATACCAGACCTGAAGGGCCTGGTATGGAATTTAGGGGGACCCCCCACGTCATTTTTTTTTTTTGTTGGTTCGGGGTTCCCCTGTGGGGAATTCCCATGCCGTTTTTATCAATGAACTTTTATGTGTATTGTCGGACTGGCAATTCCTTAATAGCCGCAAGTAGTTTTAAATGACTTTTTTTCCTTTGAAACGTCATTTTGCTGTCAGACTGTTCTAAACAAGGGAAACATGCACCCCTTTACAGGCATACTATAGACACTCCCCAGGTAAAACATTTAAAGGAATATTATACTTTTATTGTTTCACTTTAAGCATTATTAAAATCACTGCTCCCGAAAAAACGGCAGTTTTTAAAACTTTTTTTTGCATTGATCCATGTCCCCTGGGGCAGGATCCAGGTCCCCAAACACTTTTTATGACAATAACTTGCATATAAGCCTTTAAAATTAGCACTTTCGATTATTCATGTTCGTGTCCCATAGACTTTAACGGTGTTCCCGTGTTCAAATGAATTTTTTGCCTGTTCGCAAGTTCTGGTGCGAACCGAACAGGGGGGTGTTCGGCTCATCCCTACTCCTTACACATGAAATTCTGGCCTATAAAAAGTGTGCTTTGAAATATGTGTGGATAATCTCATTGATTATTGTTGGCTGAAATATATCGTCCTTCATTCTGAATTGCCTTCTCTTAAAAAAAGGGTTACTGTACATCAAATCTTTTAAATAGTTATATAGTGTGTCCTAAAAAAATACAAGTTTTATTTGCTGGCTGAAATAAGCTGACCCTTTGCTTCTATATTTGCCATTCTTAAAAATTATTAAGGTGGTTCTAAAGCCAGATGTTTTTTTTTATCTTAATGCAAATCTATGCATTAAAATAAATAAACCTTTTGTGTGCAAGACTTTAAAGTGCAGTTCCACACACTTTTACAACTCTTCAGCATCCCTCACTAAACTGTGCATGGTAAACGAATTGGATATTTTTTAATTTTTTTCTCAGCACTTACTGTATATCTGCTGTATTCATTTTTCACTTCCTCCTCCCTGGCCACAGCCCATCGCATCATTTCCTTTTTGCAATGCCTTCTGGGAAGGGGCGGCAACTTCCTCTGACAATTCCGTTGCTATGGAAACCTGACCTGAAACCTATTACACTGCTTGTGCTGCACTGAGCATGTGCCAGATCTGCAAGGATGAGATCCAGGAAGAAATACAGTCTGGCTTCAGATGCCCAGACTTAAGATGGCCACGGCCTGCTGTAAGTTTATAAAATAACAAACTACTGCTATAAACTAACAAAACAGACCTTAGTTTACAGACTAACTTTACTAGAATACATTAAGCTTGTGTATTATAGGGGTATTTTTATTTAAAAAGTATAATTTCGGCCGGAACACCACTTTAATATCACTTTAACCGCTTCAGCCCCAGAAGAATTTACCCCCTTCCTGTCCAGAGCACTTTTTGCGATTCGGCACTGCATCGCTTTAACTGACAATTGCGCGGTCGTGCGAAGTGGCTCCCAAACAAAATTGACGTCCTTTTTTTCCCACAAATAGAGCTTTCTTTTGGTGGTAATTAATCACCTCTGCGATTTTTTATTTTTTGCACTATAAACAAAATAAGAGCGACAATTTTGAAAAAAACGCATTATTTTTTACATTTTGCTATAATAAATATCCCCCAAAAATATATAAAAAAACATTTTTTTTTCCTCAGTTTAGGCCGATACGTATTCTTCTACATATTTTTGGTAAAAAAAATTGCAATAAGCTTTTATTGATTGGCTTGCGCAAAAGTTATAGCGTTTACTAAATAGGGGATAGTTTTATGGCATTTTTATTAATAATTTTTTTTTACTAGTAATGGCAGCGATCAGCGATTTTTATTGTGACTGCGACGTTATGACGGACATGTCGGACATTTTTGACACATTTTTGGGACCATTGTCATTTATACAGCGATCAGTGTGATTAAAAATGCACTAATTACGGTGTAAATGACACTGGCAGTGAAGGGGTTAAACACTAGGGGGCGGGGAGGGGTTAATCAGTACTAGGGGAGTGTTTTCTAACTGTAGGGGGGTTGGGCTGAGTGTGTCACTAGACTGATCACTTCTCCCGATGATAGAGAGCAGTGATCAGTGACACTTGTCATTAGGCAGAACGGGGAGATGCTGTTTACATCAGCATCTCCCCGTTCATCCTCTCTGTGAGGCGATCGCGGGTATCCCCACGGTGATCGAGTCCGCGGGACCCGCAACCCGACTCACGGAGCTCCCGGCCGGCGCGTGCCGCCGGCGGCGCGCACGAAATGCCACGGCAGGGAATTCAAATGGACGTACTGGTATGCAATATTGTACCCGGCTAAATTACGCATTACTGCCAGAGGGCAGTCTATTTTTTTTTAATCTGCTTCAGATGCATTCGCGTGGTTGGACCGCAACAAACAAGATCTCAGGAGACACCGAGAGGCGAGAGACAAAGGAGATTGACATCCGACATGTAAAGCCACAGGGTTGGTATGTAAACCACAGACATTTTAAGTCTGCTACTTACAGTGCGGGACAATACACACCATTTCAAAGCTAGTGCCTAACAAGAGCTTTTGTTTCACTATGACAAAATTTAAGGTACTGTGGGTACTGTGGGAAAGTTATGCCCACGGAGACTCATGGCACTACACTGAGCCCCTGTTCAGGGGACGGGTTATTTGGTGCCCTGTTGGCACAAGTTTACCGAACAACTCTGAGTGTGGGGATGGAATGAGGGAATTTACCCCATCCCCATGCAAGTGTGATGCACACACCCGACAGACCAGTATCGGTCAGTTTTCTATGGTCTCAATGGTCACACTGACGCACTTTGTTCCAGATCTCTCTCCCCTCTACTTCTACAGACGAAACACACTACCATGCCAAATCAGTGCCGACTGCAATTCGAAAGAACTGTGTACCCATAGTGTGCCTGCAGACTTTTCACTGCCATGAGGCCCACTAGACATAACACTTTAACACACCTAACATGGCGACCACCCCAGTTGTGACCTGGAATGTCCGTGGTGTTCATGACCCACCGAAACGCTCTATGATAAGCGCATTCCTGAAAAAAATCCATCCTGCTATAGTGAGCCTCCAGGAGACTTACCTCACAAAAGATACGACTGGATTTCTGCAATATTCCTGGGTGGGCAAGGCTTACCACTCACACCGCATATTCGCTCGGGGTGAGTGTACTGGTACACAAATCCTTGGCCTACCAGGAATTGGACGCAGTCATAGACCCTTTGGGTAGATATGTATTTCTGTACTGCAAAGTGTTTACCATAACAGTGATATTTGCCTTTGTGTTCCCATTCTCTAGAGAGATAGTATAGCTTCTTTTGTCCTACCTGGTCGATAAACCTGATGCCCCCACATTGATTATGGGTGACTTTAACGGCTACCTGGATCCCAGATTGGATAGACATCCTCCAGCTCAGTCACCGCTAGGGAGCAGAGGCACCATTCTGAGCCGATTGCTGCAGGAGGTGGGCTGGACAGATGTGTGAAGAGCAAAACACCCAACAACTAAACAATTTTCATGCTTCTCCAAAACGCATGGGTGGCTATCTCGCATTGATCTCTGCGTAGGGTCTCCACAACTCTTAGCCATGGTCACCCGGGTGGAATACTTCCCCGGGAGGGTGTCTGATCATTCCCCACTGGTTGCACACCTCACTACCCATCCGGTGGCCTCCCTGCCAAGGGCACCATGGAAGTTGAATGACTTCTGGATTTTCGCATGAACGGGTGGTGAAACAGATAGAACAATACTTTTTTGATAACCGTTCACACACCAATCTGACAATGAGATGGGACGCATTCAAGGCATGTCTGCGGGGTACGTTCATAGCTGAAATTGCTACCATTAAACACTATTCATCAGCCCTAATAATACAGGTAGAAGACCAGGTGAAGCAACTGGAGCTTGCATATGTCCTAGACCCGTCTGATTCCGCGAGGGGGGCATGGATCTTGGGTCAGGACTCCCTGGCCCGGTTGAGATCCTCCGCCGTGGAACGTAAAAGGTTCTTTACCCAACAAGCACTTTATGAAGTAGGTGAAAAAAGTGTCACAATACTGGCCAGAATAGCCAGATATCAGCAGTCGTCCCCTGCCATAGGAGCGATACGTAGCTCTTTGGGATGGCTGGTGAATGACCCTGAGCAAATAATAGCTGAATTGGCGGCTTTTTATGTTGACCTTTAAAAACCCTGTGACAACTACATGGACGAGGAACTGCAAACATACATTGATACAATATCCCTTCCCTTACCCCTCTGTCCCGCCAAGCGTTTGCGGAGCTGCAAGCACCATTCACACTAGATGAGCTGAGTAAGGCGGCCACCTCCTTCCCTACCTGCAAGGCCCCGGGGGATGTTGGGATCCCTATGGAGGTGTAAATACAATATGGGGAAGTGATTTTACCCAAATTACTAGAAGTCTTCAATTCCTCATTTAAATTGGGAAAGTTACCCACTACCATTACAAGGGCCAACATAATATTACTGCTCAAAGCAGTTAAGGACCCCAAATCATATAGGCCCATCTCGCTGCTACAGAACGATGTAAAAATACTAGCTGAGGTGCTGGCCATGAGAGTCAACAGAATAATGCAATCCATTGTTCACTCAGACCAGGCAGGATTCCTGCCACGAACGTCAACCAATCTCAGGCGACTGTACTCGAACATGGAGACCCCCGCGGATTCGGCCGGTCACAGAGCACTGTTATCTCTTGACGCCAATAAGGCATTTTACAGTGTTGCCTGGCAGTATCTGTGGGTAGTACTGGCCAAGTTTGGGTTTGAACCCAGGTTTATTAGGTGGGTGAGGCTGTTATATGATACACCACAGGCTGCCATACGTCAGATAGGATGTCTCATGCCTTTGCAATGGGCAAGGGAATGAGGCAGGGATGTCCTCTGTCGCCCCTGCTCTTTGCTCTGGCCATAGAGCCACTTGTGGCTCAGGTGAGGAACTGCCCACAGATTAAGGGATTCCGGTATGGTGAACTGCATGAAAAAATCATGCTTTATGCCAACGACATGCTTCTTTTCCTGGAGGATGTGGAGGATTCCCTGATTCAGGTAATGTCCCTTGTCACGGAGTTTGCCCATTTCTCAGGACTTACCATTAACTGAACCAAATCAGCCTTACTATTTATAGATGCATCCCCCGCACTTGACATGAGGCTCGCTTGCCCGGTACCCATAGTGTCCACCTTCAAATACTTATACTTATACCTTTCCCCTAAATTAACTGATTTTTGCAAACTGAATACATGTCCCTTGTTATCTTGTTTTAGAGACAAAATAAACATATGGAACAAACTTAAAATGTCCCTAGCAGGATAGACAAACCTCATCAAGATGATTCTGATGCCGCCGTTTTTATACATGCTACATAACACGCCGGTAGTTATTACATTGAAGATATTTAGAGTGGTCAACTCCTTTCTCAGATTGTTACTATGGCACACCAAACCCCCTAGAATTAAGCTAGAGCAACTACAATACCCGAAGGAGGGAGGGGGTCTCGTTCTTCCCAACCCTTGGATATACTATCTGGCCGCACAGCTTCAGCACCTGATAGGTGCCATGGCCTCCTCGCCGATAGGCTCATTGGCCAAACTTATGCTGATCGGCACAGGGGCGGAATCTATACCTGAGGGACTAGAAGCTCAACACTTTCAAAAGCCTAATAAACAAATGCCCACGTATACACTCCTTCAGAAGGTATGGAACAAGACTAAACAACTACAAAACGTGAAAGGGTTCACAGCTTATAGCCCGATTTGGGGAAATAAATCATACACATGGCGCCATGTGGGCATAACTCATCTGAAACATATTTTTCAGAATGAGACCTTGCTCTCTTTAAATGAGTTACAATCCAAATACACATTACCTGCCAACATGCTATTTTATTATTTACAATTAAAACATGCTGTTAGAGCACAAGGGAACGCGATGGAATGGATCCAGCCCACCACCCCTGTCTTTCATATGCTGCAGGACACGTCCGACACAAAGGGTATAATTTAACAATGTTACAACATGTTACTATCGTCATTCCTGGAAGGGCACCCCATGAAGGCAGTGACACAGTGGGAGTCAGACCTGGGCCCCATTGCAGGCGAGCTGTGGGAGGAGGCCTTGCAGGCAGTCATTGCATGTTCATTGAATGTGGCACAAAAGGTATCCCAGCTGTATATACTATTGAGAGTGCGCTATACACCTGTGAAGCTTTACAAAATGGGCAGGGCACCCGATCCACTATGTGGCAGGTGCAGAATGGCACCTGGGGACCTGATTCACCTCCTCCAGCGTTGCCCCAAACTCCATAGATATTGGACAGAGGTGCTGGCTACACTGAATCAGGTGTTCCAGGCCAATGTCCCACTTGACCCACTGAGTTGTCTACTGGGAGTTCTTGAGGGGGTGATAGCGGAGGAGGTGACAAGAGCTGCTTATGCCAGAGCACTGTTTCAGGCCAGGAAAATAATCCTCTTGAGCTGGAAATCAGCTGTACCTCCTAAAACTAAAACTTGGATACAACACATGGGAAAAACACCCATAATGGAAAAATACATATACCAGCACAGGGGGAACCCTGGAAACTTTGACAAACTATGGGACCCATGGCTTGACACACCAGGAATTAGCCCCGTGGAGTTAGTCAATACAAGACTGTTGAGAGGCGTATGGGTGCAGGGAACAATGAGTGGGACATCCGGCTGGATACTCGATCATATGATGGGACTAGGACAGAGGTATAGGTGGCGGGAGGTGGATGGTAGAGGGTAGCAATATGGTGCAAAGTGAGATCAACTTAACAGTCTATGCTGTAAGGAAATACAAACAGATGCTATATTTAAGTATTGACGAATGCCAATAAACAATAGACCGTATGTTGAATAATCCACTAAATGGACAAAGTGAACTGTGTTTCATATTTGACTGTACTGTTTGTTTGTTTTTTGCACAATAAAAACCTTTTTATTTAAACAAAAAAAACATTATTTTTTTCCATTTTAAAACATAAAACATAAATAATTGTAAAGCACTATGAGCTTTATCTCTGTGAAATAGTGGACAGCCTGAGAAGGTTTAAAAAGGTGCATCAAATTTGCTACATTTCATCACTCTATGAAAAAGGAAGCAATGTTTTTATGGCAAATTAGAGTCAGGATACTCTCTCCCTCATAAAATTGCAGCCTTGACAATCAAGACTTCAAAGTTGTGTTGGAAAGATGTATGCTGCTTCCATGTCCAGTGTCCAAAACAAAGGCACTGATATACAATTTTCTGGTGTAAAATGTCTAGCTGCTCCGTCTGTTAAAAATTGTGGACTATCCACACTGGCTCATGGGACAGCACAAAGGACTAAAAGAGGATATAGAATAAAGAGACACAACACAATTTCATGTTGGCAATAATGGCCACGGCATTTATTAAGGGGTTACCCAAGATGAACAATAATCATTCATAACAAAATCTTTAATCTTAAAATCCATAACCATAAATTATTTAATTTATTAATGATATCATGTAGTCCATCTAGAACTGAACTGGATGACAAACCCCACTAACAAATGCCATAACAAATTCAAAATGTACATATTTAGGGAGGGAGGGTGGGAGCAGCGCGAGGGTCCATTTTCAGCATGGTCTCCTCAGGCGGTCAGCGGAGTGGCAAAGCCGCCGGATTATATAACCACAGCCCAGCTCAATGCCGCCCGATTCAGCCAATCGGAAACCGTTGCCATGCTGCTCTGCAATCTGCCATCACCTGGGGCTACCCAAATAGCGAAAACGGAGGAGGGGGACAGCGGGGCATAACTAAAGCCCTCTGTACTGTCCCATGGAGCCCCGCATAAGTGCTAGGGGCTCAGTCATTAGCCGAGCTGCTACGCTGTACGCTTTTTCCATCCTCAGTGTCCAAGTGTCTAATTTTTTTTATTTCCTAATGCTAAATGCCCGCTTAATCGGTCAATTGTGAAATTGTAGTCTGTCCAAACAGGCTCGTTAGTTGTGCTGTAAAACTGAGGGGGAGGAAATCGTAGTCTGTCCATACAGGCTCGCTAGTAAAACTATGATTTTTCCATGTTCAGTGTCCAAAATAAGATACAAATTGTGTATTTGAAAATGCTAAATGCCTGCTGAATTGTTCAGAAAGTCTACCCACACAGGCTTGCTAACTGTGGTGCAAACCTGTATGCTGTTTCCATTATCAGTGTACAAAAAAGACCTTAAAGCGGAGTTCCACCCAAAAATGGAACTTCCGCTTTAAGAGAAGGGGGGGGAGCGGATACCCTCTTTTCAGAGGGTTCCAGCTCCCACGTCCTTCTGGCGCACCCTTGGCGCCGGAAGGAAGATCACCCCTCCCTCTAGGCAATCAGCTGGGACATGTCACAGGTCCCAGATGATTGCGCAGCCAGTCACGGCACGCGGTGAAGCTCACGCATGTGCAGTGGGTGCCTGGCTGTAAAGCCACAGCTGGGTGCCCAGAGTTACAATGCCGGCGCTGCTGCGCGGAGAGGGAGATAAGCAGGGCTTCGATCCCCCGTATCGCTGGACCCTGGGACAAAACTCAGCTTTAATTTTTTTTTTTTTACAGTTGCTAAATGCTTGTTCAGTCAATCAGAATTAGTGGTCTGTCCACATGGGCTTCCTAGCTGTTGTGCAAACCTGTATGCTATTTCAACCATCAGTGTCCAAAAAAAGACACTTTATTACAGATGCTAAATGCCTGCTCAATTGACCACATGCCCTCGACATTGAGATAATACTTTTCCAGGGGGACAAAACCAAAATTCCAAAACTAAATATTTCAGTGTGCACATGTCTAGTCATGGACAAAGCAGCAAATGTAGAAGCTGGTTGGTAAATACATTACAGAGCTTCTTGTGATTCAGGATGCAGAGGCAGGGGCGTAACTAAAAATAGCAGGGCCCCATAGCAAAATGTTGTATGGGGCCCCCCTGCAAACATCCCCCCCCCCCACAGCTGCCCTAGTGTCAATGCAGCGTGACCTGTGCCACATACAGCGTGACCTGTGCCCAATGCAGCGTGACCTGTGCCCAATGCAGCGTGACCTGTGCCCCATACAGCGTGACCTGTGCCCAATACAGCCTGGTCTGCCTGTGCCCCATACAGCCCCACCTATGCAGAGGAAGAGGCAAGCCACCCTGATCAGCAGAGAGCAGAATTGCCCGCTGTAATAGCTTTCATTTGAATTTCCTGTCTTCCCGGGGCTCATCGTCACATAACCCCACCTCTTGGCCCGACGCCTTTAATGACGTCACATGTCCCGCATTGGATCGGCGTTCTGTCTATCAAAGGCACCGGGCCAAAAGGTGGATGTATGTGACGTGAGCCCTGGGAACACTGGAAGTTCTAATGAAAGCTCTTACATCGGGCAATTCAGCTCTCTGCTGATACGGACAGCTCGCCTCTTCCTCTCTTCTCTCTTCCCCTAGCTGGGAGACTGTGCCGGCGGTGCTCTTATCCTCACTGGGCCCCACTCGGCTGCAGGCCCCATAGCGCCCGCATGGGTCGCTATGGTGGTAGTTACGCCCCTGTGCAGAGGAATGCAAACAATGTGTAAATGGAGGGAGGAACTTGCTATTTAGGGTAAGTAAAGCTTTATACCTTTTAAACATTAAACCTTTTTACCTAGAGGTATTATTAAAGAAAAAAAAAGAGATTAACTTGATCCTGTATTTTTACATGTGCCAAATCCCAGTAAGGTTCTATTTTTAGTATTATTCTGACCACTATATTTGCTATGTATGTATAACAGCTTTGGAGGACATGTGACCTGAAATTTTAGTCTTCTGATAGTAGTCTATTGAGACACAGCTTTTTTTTATCTAAAAAGAGTAGTTCTTTGCAGCATCACATTTGGTATATTAATGAATACCTGTGTAGAGTTAAGCTGGCCATACATGGATTGAAAGTTGACCTGCTCAGCAGATCCTGCCCGAATTTTGATCCACATGTGGCCACTGTGGCAGAACAAAAGCCGATCAACTGATTAACTTCTATTCAACTGCCCTGGGTATTATATTCTCGCTCAATCAGCACTGCAGGCTTAATGCCCCGTACACACAGTCGGACATTGATTGGACATTCGGACAACAAAATCCTAGGATTTTTTCCGATGGATGTTGGCTCAAACTTGTCTTGCATACACACGGTCACACAAAGTTGTAGGAAAATCCGATCGTTCTGAATGCGGTGACGTAAAGCACGTATGTCGGGACTATAAACGGGGCAGTAGCCAATAGCTTTCTTTCTCTTTATTTATTCTGAGCATGCGTGGCACTTTGTGTGTCGGATTTGTGTACACACGATTGGAAATTCCGACAACGGATTTTGTTGTCGGAAAATTTTATAGCCTGCTCTCAAACTTTGTGTGTCGGAAAATCCGATGGAAAATGTGTGATGGAGCCTACACACGGTCGGAATGTCTGACAACAAGGTCCTATCACACATTTTCCGTCGGAAAATCCGACCGTGTGTACGGGGCATAAGACTGCAGCTCTGATCTGTGTATTCTGATGATGTGAGAGTCTCCTCACTGTCAGAATACAATGACACAGTGGGGATGGTTCCCACATTCACATCAAGTGTGTAGATAGAGGAATTGAGCCTGTTTTTTTCTCATTTAAGCCACTGATTGAGCGAGAAAAAAAAACCTGACATTTTTCTGGCCAGCTTTAGATATAGAACAGACAAAAATGTAGAGCAGATACCCAGAGTGCAATATCCAAGAGAAGAATGTGAATATGAATATACATAAAAAAAAATTTGTTTAGTAAATACCAAGGTGAAAAAAAGAAAAAAGTGAAAAAAGAAAAACTAAAGCAAGGTCCCATCAAAGAAAAAAATCCATAAATTCTTAAATAACAGTGTCCATCCAGATGAGCAAGAATAAATTTGCAAAAAGAGAATCGTGACAAAGTCACGCCACATGGCTAGCAGACAAATGGCCGTTCAGAAACAAACTGACAAGCACAACCTGAAAGTCAGGAACGAACTGACAAGCACGACCTGAAAATCAGAAATGAATTGACAAGCACAAACTGAAAATCAGAAACAAAGTGACAAACACAAACTGAAAAGCGCAAATCGACACTCACCAAACTTCTACTAACACGAGATTAGCATAAGGAGACCAAAGGGTGGCGCATGACAATTGAACTTCCTTTTTAGTGCGTCACTATGTTTGGGATTGTTGGCTCACAATTGTGTGTCATTTGCATGCAAGACAAGTTTGGGCTAATGCCCTTCGGACAAAAGTCCGCGGTTTTGTTGGCGGAAAATCTGATCGTGTGTACGAGGCTTTAGACCAACTGGATTAACACTTTACATAGAAATGAAGGAAATAGGAGAAGGAAACAAAGGGGACTTGCAGGATGGTTTTAAAGGAGGGGCATTTCTTTATGTTATTCTTCTGTCAGCTATCGTTGAGATCCTTTAATTACTTCAATACCAGGCACTTACACCCCCTTCCTGCCCAGGACAATTTTCAGCTTTTAGTGCTGTCGGTGTTTAAATGACAATTGCGTGGTCATGCTACACTGTACCCAAACAGAATTTTTATCATTTTGTTCCTACAAATAGAGCTTTCTTTTGGTGGTACTTGATCACCTCTGCGTTTTTTATTTGCTAAACAAATAAAAAAAAGACCGGGAAAAAAAAGGATTTCCTTTTGTTTCTTTTAAAAAATTTATTAAATAAGTAAGTTTTCTCCTTCACTGATGGGCACTGATAAGGTGGCACTGACGGGCACTGATAAGGCGGCACTGATGATTTTGCACCAATGAGGTGGCACTAACATGCACTGATGATGGGCACTGATAGGCTGCACTGATGGGCACTGGTAGGCGGCACTGATGGGTGGCACTGATATGCAGCACTGATGGTCATTCATAGGCGGCACTGATGGGCACTCATGGGTGGCACTGGTGAACACTGATGGGCACTGATAGGCGACACTGATGGGCACTGAAAGGCTGCACTGATGAGTACTTATGGGTGGCACTGATAGGCAGCACTGCTGGGCATTGATGGGCACTGATAGGCAGCACTGCTGGGCACTGATACGTGGCACTGATGGGCACTGATAAATGGCACTGATAGGCATCACTGATGGCACTGGCAGGCATTGGGGATGGGCACTGATTAGCAGCTGCCTGGGCACAGATTCGCATTTCCCTGGTGGTCCAGGGTGGTATACCTGGTGGTCCAGTGTGGTGGCAATCCCTGGTGGTCCTGGGTGGGCATCCAAGGGGGGGCACAGACCCCCCATCACGAGAGCAGTCTATCGGCTCTCCTCTACTCACGTCTGTTAGACGCGAGTGAGGAAAAGCCGATCAATGGCTCTTCCTGTTTACATCATGATCAGCCGTGTTTGGACACAGCTGATCACGTGGTAAAGAGCCTTTGTCAAACTGAGACACCGCACCACCAATCGCCTCGATGTGCACCCCCATTGGCGCGGTGGCTGTTATCCTGCTGGATATCATATGACACCCAGTCAGGATAACTGAACCACCACCCGACCGTCATTTTGTTATAGGCAGGGGCGGGAAGTGGTTAAAAAGAGTGGAGTATAGGTGCGGTAAAGATGCAGTATATGTGAGGTATAGTTGTGGTATAGGTGCAGTAACTCAGTTCCTAATAGCAGTGTGAACAATGGACAGTGCCCTCTCAAAAGTCCCTGTGGTGTGGCTGTTAACTGTCACTGTAGAAAGGAAGGCCCTTCAGTCTCTCTTTGCAGAATGCCTCCAGAGATTCAGCAGTGGGAAGTAGGAGGTGAGAGGATGCTCTGGTCTCCCTGCGGCAAGGGAGCAGATGCGATCACTGTAGTAGTGTGCTGCCTTTGGTGTCTACAGTGCTCTGGCTTTTCAGTAGTCTGGTCAGTATATAGCAGATGGGCTGTTTTCGATTTTATTGTTAAAAAGAGATAGAGCCTAGCTGAGCAGTCTCAGAAAAGCAGCTCTACTGCTTCTCCCAGTGTCTCCATAGAATTATAATGCAAAGGATCCATAAGCTCTACAATATGGCATTCTCTCTGGACTTCAAATCCCATGACCCTCAGCATTCTGCATAGGAATCTATAGGCTTTTCAGGCTATAATTCTCCCTCTGCTGACTGGAGGGGATAATGTAACACAACATTAAGCATAACAGCAGAAAGTTATAGTAAAATGGTTGCAACAAGGGAAATGTCTCATTTTCCCTGTTTCTGTAGTCCAGAACCTGGCTACACTAAGAATTTTTTTGCATATTTTCTCAACGCAAAAGAATCCAATAGGAAGGGATTCCAGGCGACTGCACTTCCAAAAATCCTTTTATTGAAGCTTCATATGACAAGTGGTTGACAGATGGAGCAGGGGACAAAGAGGTAGTTGTGTTTTGCGCAAATGTTAGCTCTTAGTCAAATAACTAAGCGCTAACATTTGCACGAAAAGTGCGTCTACCTCTTTGTCCCTTGCTCCATCTGTCAACCACTTGTCATATGAAGCTTCAAAAAAAAAAAAGGATTTTTGGAAGTGCAGCCGTCCGGAATAATTTCCTTATGTTATACCTAGGCTAGCACCTGATTAGTATGTGTGGGGATTAACCAGAGACTCACTTACCTGGAGCAGCCTTTTTCTGTATCCAATAGGAAGCCTTACAGCACAGAACTGCCTGCACCCACCTCCTTCTTCCATTGTCTGATTGGATCCCAGGCAGAGACTTCTTGCAATGACAGATACTGTAATGCAGGAATGCTCTGTTCCAGTAACCGGCAAATCACTGCCATTCTGCATATTGTGCCAGGGCACTCTATAAGTAGTTGTACCATTCTGTGTGGTACCATACTTTGGACCATACCCACAATGTGTGCATATATTATGGATACAAAAGTGTTCAACTAAAAGAAAGCTATGGGAAGCCACCCTCAATAGTCCAAAGTGTCAGCTTCCTTCAAAGTGCCATGCCCGAGGTCCTAATGTTATTTTCTGCTATCTTTCATATGTCACAAGATTGTGTTACCAGTGTTCCAAAATCATTTAGGTTGTGCAATGGTCTTCCTCTTTGTATGACCAGCTTAACATGAATCTTCAGAAAGCTGACAAATTCATTACATTTCATATCCAAAGCAAAACTGCAAAACTGTTGGTAAGCGTATTGTGAACGCTGTTCTATTGCTCAACCAAAAGGGAAAAAAACACACTTCGGTTAGTGTATCATATTTCCTTATGTATACTTTACTCTTCCACTGTCACATATGACTTACAATATATCTATAAACCTCATTTCATTGGATAAGGATTATTTGTGGGTGCTGAAGAAAGGATATGTGGCCAAAAAAAATAAATCTAAAATTAGATGCACATTTAATGATGTTGAGTCTTGCATTATGCAGACGGGTTCCCCATGTGCTCTGCCAATTAGTTTGGCAAGGAGGCAGCCACAACCGCCTTGTCCTTTGGGAATATCACAACAAATCTTTTTCAAGGCTCCTGAGCTCTCCTAGAAGCTCTTTAAAGAGGATGTGTGTACACTTGCTACACATGTAGAAACTATATGCTCTCAGTAGAAAATCTATCGCTCTATGAATCAACTTTTTTTTTTTTTTAATTTAATAAGAATAAGCCTGTCTACTCTGTTCTCATAGATCATCCCTTGTTCATTTGTGCTGTGCAATTTGTCTTTCCTTAGAAACCTGAGGACACACTTTTATAAATTTACAAGGGTCTGTCACACGACTTGGTGTTTTTAATTTTTCCTAATATATCTTACATAGGTTAAAGAGCCGACAGGGTGCAAGACGAAGGTGAACAAAGGCAGCTCAGAAATATTTTGCAAGGTGCCAGATTAACCTCCATATATTTCATTTCTTCTAATATTTAGTTAGTTTCTTTGCAAGAAAAAATCTTTTGATAATGTTACAAAATAATAGTACACCGTGCTATACTAGTATTTAAGTATCAGTTAAACATTTAGATGTTCTGCTGTTTTTTTTCTTTTTGGTTTTCCTCAACACTAAACACAAAGGTTTTAGGTATAAATTCCATAGCAGAACTAGAGTTGGGAGATATAGGGGCAAACTAAGAGACCTAGAAGACTCTTTGAAGTTCATGTAGCCTACTTCTCTTAGCTAGAGAAAATTGGCCACCCATCATATTTCTAACTTTAGAGCCTGATATACACCATAGTCGCGATGCTTTGCCTCACGGCATTTTTAACTTGGGTTGCAGAGTTTGACAGGTGGCACTCCCTGTCAAACTCTCTCTTTGAGGTCAATATGGCCACAATGCAACCATGAGCCAAACACTAGGGATGGGCGAACGGTTTGGCCCGAGCATAAGTTAGGGGCGAACTTTCATTTTTTGGACATTCGGTGAACATCTGAACAAACGGGTCTTTCAACCATTTGTTTGGCCCCCTGAACTGACCACAATGCATTGCGGCACTGAAGAGTGCATTGCAAGCCCTGATTGGCTAAAGCAGTGAAAGCTTTAGCCAATCAAGGCACAGAGTACTGTCAGAGTCATGATTGGACACTGTCATCATGACTTTATCCAATCATGGCTCATTCCCGCCCCACAGTATAAAAGTATTCTTTAAATGGCAGCCATTTTCAGTGTGATTTTGGCATGGAGAGAGATAGAACTCAGTGTTCAGTGCTATTAGTTAGCTAGCGTGCAGTTAGTTAGTGTGCTATACTATGCTATTTTCCTGTAGAACAGGGGTCTTCAAACTACGGCCCTCCAGTTGTTCGGGAACTACAGTTCCCATCATGCCTAGTCATGTCTGTGAATGTCAGAGTTTTACAATGCCTCATGGGATGTGTAGTTCCGCAACAGCTGGAGAGTCGTAGTTTGAAGATTCCTGGTGTAGAATATTAGTTTAGTGTCAGTCTAGGGATAGTGTGAGTGTAGTGAGGAGGACCATCATTAAGCTTTGCATAGTGTGCAGCTAGAGTAGGGACAGCTCAGATAGTTTCTCTGTAGTGTAGTGAGACCGTGTCATTCATACATACATTAGTGTAGAGTAGGGACAGCTCAGATAGTTTCAGTGTAGTGTAGTGAGACCGTGTCGGTAATCTTAACATTAGTGTATTGCTAGAGTAGGGACAGTTTAGATAGTGTTATTGTAGTGATGGTTGAACACCGTCAATTTGATTGCGTTACTGGCAGTTTAACGCCATTTACTTCTGTGTGCGTTACTGGCAGTTTAACGCCATATAGTTTTGTGTGCGTTACTGCCAGTTTAACGCCACATAGTTCTATGTGCGTTACTGCCAGTTTAATGCCATAGTTTTTTGTGCATTACTGCCAGTTTAACGCCATAGTTTTTTGTGTGTTACTGCCAGTTTAACGCCATATAGTTCTGTGTGCATTACTGCCAGTTTAAGCCCATATAGTTTTGTGTGCGTTACTGCCAGTTTAATGCCATATAGTTTTTGTGCGTTACTGCCAGTTAAATGCCATATAGTTCTGTGTGCGTTACTGCCAGTTTAATGCCATATAGTTCTCTGTGCGTTACTGCCAGTTTAATGTCATATAGTTTTTTGCATGTTACTGCCAGTTTAACGCCATATAGTTCTGTGTGGGTTAGTGCCAGTTTAACGCCATATAGTTTTGTGTGCATTACTACCAGTTTAACTCCATATAGCTTTTTGTGCGTTATTGCCAGTTTAACGCCATATAGTTCTGTGTGCTTTACTGCCAGTTTAACGTCATAGTTTTGTGTGTGTTACTGCCAGTATAATGCCATATAGTTTTGTGCGTTACTGCCAGTTTAACGTCATATAGTTTTGTGCGTTACTGCAAGTTTAATGCCATTTACTTCTGTGTGCGTTTCTGCCAGTTTAACGCCATATAGTTCTGTGTGCGTTACTGCCAGTTTAACACCATATTGTTTTTGCATGTTACTGCCAGTTTAACACCATATAGTTCTGTGTGCATTACTGCCAGTTTAACGCCATATAGTTTTGTGTGCATTACTGCCAGTTTAACTCCATATAGTTTTTTGTGCGTTACTGCCAGTTTAACGCCATATAGTTCTGTGTGCTTTACTGCCAGTTTAACACCATATAGTTTTGTGCGTTACTGCAAGTTTAACGCCATTTACTTCTGTGTGCGTTTCTGTCAGTTTAACGCCATTTACTTCTGTGTGCGTTTCTGTCAGTTTAACGCCATTTACTTCTGTGTGCATTACTGCCAGTTTAACGCCATATAGTTTTGTGCATTACTGCCAGTTTAACGCCATATCTTTTTTGTGTGTTACTGCCAGTTTAACACCGTATAGTTCTGTGTGCGTTACTGCCAGTTTAACGCCCTATAGTTTTGTGCGTTACTGTACGTTTGGCACATTATATTGCAGTATATTATAGTGTATTTGTGGAGTGTGTCGTTTGAGTACTCAAATTAAAGTGCACCATTTGCTTAGAAGCACCAGCCCCTCCCTCCCAATAATGTTTGGGAGGACAACAAGGAGAGGCAGACATTTCCTTGGCACTGTAAGGGGGCCAGCAACAAATGTGTCCACAGGCAAAGGTGGACGTGGTGGTCAGTCCTCAGGCAGGGCATCATTTCCTCTGTTTAGTGAGTTTGCTTGCGCTATCCAGCCACAGCATGCAGAGGAGGTGGTGGACTGGCTTACTAAATGTTCCTCATCCTTCTCATCCTCTAAAGCAAGCAGAGACAAGTGTGCAGTCCCCTGCAGTTGCCAGAGTGGAAAAACCTGCCTCCTTGTCCACATCTATTCCTGCTATAGCCCCAACATCAGCCATGGAGGAGTCATCTGAGTTATTTGACCTCAGTGTCAGCCACTTGCTCCTTGATGATGCCCAGCCATTACTGGATTCCGATGTTGGTTCTGAGGTTGAGGATGACAGGAAAAGAGAGGGGAGAACACTGGTAGACAGGATTTTTTTACTTCGCCAGCGACCAGGAAGGAGGCATGTCTTCTCGGAGCTCCTGTGACAGGACAGCGCCCCATAGCGGAATCCTCTGGGACTGCACCACAGCTCTTCTATCGGAGATAGATAGGAGTCACCATGAATACGATTTAACTATCCATACGGAAGCCGGAGATTACCCTGGGTGCCCTAACAACTACGGTGGTGAGGAGATCGTGGAGGATATACCCATACGCACACTGCCCCTTTGGGGTGATTGGATTTGGTGAGTGGGGACCCTTGAGGGGGAGCACAAAAGTCACCAAGAACATTGAGAGCACTCCAGTCACGGTTTTGTTTGAAGAATTTGAACACGATTTTTGTAGAAATCCTATATAATTTATAGACTATGAACACTACACAATTTTGTTTGATGTTATGATTATATGTTTGAATTGATATATAGAGGTTGCAGTTTATGGCCTCACACATTGTAACCCTACTATGTTATATGTATAATGTTATTTTTTAAAGGCACATCACTATTATCTATAGGGGACTATTATAGTTTTCCAGTTCCACTCTTATCCAATTTTGGAAGGAACCATATGCTAATATGCACGGTATCTATCACGCTTTACTCTATCACACAGAGAAGCTTACACTTTGGAACAATTGAATGTTGATATTTATAACTCTCACTGGGTAATTTTTAGTTTGTAACTGATCACTTAATTTGGGCATAGGAGGGACACGCTCACCAATTCAGACAGTAGTTAGCACCCTCCCCCATACAGCTGTTTATCCCATATAACTCATTAGGTAGCGCCATACCCCATCATAGATATATTTGCAATTAGTTGGAGGATCCCTAGGGAAGCTCTTTTCAGGGGGGCTGCACACCTAATTATTGTCCTAAGTGCAGCCATTATATATATTTAACACTGGTAGACAAATTGGGATTCATGTTCCCCCAGCTGCAGCATATTGCCAAGTTGTCTCCAGTGGTAATGATGATGATGGAGGAGATGGAGATGATGGTGATGATGATGATGATGTCACTGATGTGACTTGGGTGCCAGATAGAGCAGAGGAGAAAACTGAAGGTGAGGCGGCACAACCCCAAGGAGGTCGACATCAAGAAAGAGTAGAGAGCAGCCACCATATTCCATCACATTCTAAAGCTGAAGCCCACTCCCCAAAGCCCAGCTGTCTGGGCCTTTTTCAGCACATCTTCAGCAGATCGCACTGTTGCTATCTGCAAACTGTGTCTCAGGCACATCAAACTTGGCAAAAACACCAACCATTTGGGTACCACATGCTTAACAAGGCATTTAACGTTCAACCACTCAGCCCGTTGGCAAGAGAATCTAAAAGTCACACAAAAGGGGCACAGATCTGTCCCTCATCCTTCTCCTCCTTACCCACTTTAGTCTGCCCCTGTTATTCCGAGTTATTACGTCTCAGCAGCCTCCACTGACAGGGATGATAGCATAGCACAGGGTGTCCCAGGTCCTAGCAGCACATCTGCCAGCAGCACACCACCAGCTGTAGACTGTAGCCAGCAAACTTATCTGCCCAATCTGCTGCAGCAGAAAAAAAATACAGTCCCTGGCACCCACATGCCCAGTGTCTAAATGCAAGTTTGTTAAAGCTGTTGGCTCTCCAACTTCTGCCTTTCAGCCTGGTGGATTCTGCCCCCTTCCATGAATTTGCACAATGTGCTGTACCACAATGGCAGGTTCCCAGTTGCTACTACTTTTCACCTAAGGCCGGTCTATCTCTCTACCATGACGTGGTGGGGAATGTTCTAGCATCCTTGGGCAAGGCAGTCAGCCGTAAAATCCACCTTACTGCTGACACTTGGTCCAGCAAGCATGGGCAGGGATGATATATTTCGTTCACAGCACACTGGGTAATGCTGCTTGCAACTCGAAAGGATACAGGACAGGGCTCAGTGCTGCAGCTTGTTGTTCCCCCAAATCTCCATACAGCTGGTGGTGATGATGCCAGACCTGTGAGCTCTACCCTCTCCTTTTCCTCCTCCTCCACCACCTCCATGCCCTCCTCTGCAGAATTGTCCAATGAACATCACGTACCCCCTAAGTGTTCAAGGGGCTATTGCATTAGTCAGGCTAAAAGGTGTCATGCAGTGCTTCAGCTGGTGTGTTTAGGGGACAGGAACCACACGGAGCAGAGATTCTTACAGCTCTGCAGGGACAGGACCAGAGGTGGTTCACACCATGCCAGCTGGAGCCAGGTGGTGTGCGATAATGGCTCAAACCTCCTGTCCGCCCTTAGACAGAGAAAGTTGACACATGTGCCATGCCTGGCACATGTCCTCAATTTGGTGGTGCAGCGTTTCCTAAATACGTACCCAGGGTTGCAAGATGTGCTAAAGCTGGCCAGAAGAGTCTGTAATCATTTCAGGCAGTCATACACAGCCAGTGCTCGGCTGGCTGAAATTCAGGGGGAATTCCCCCTGCCCGTAAACCACCTGATTTGTGACATGCCCACTAGGTGGAACTCCACTTTGGCAGTGCTGCAGCAGCTATACATGTAGCAGCGGGCCGTCAACATGTACCTGTGCGTATATGGCACGACAACAAGCTCAGGCCACCTCAGCTTTTTTTCCCCACGCCAATGGCTGATCATTAAGGTTGCATTCATGTATTGTCACCATATGAGGAGGCCACAAGGATGGTAAGCTGTGACAGTACATGCATCAGTGACACAATCCCTGTTGTGTTCCTGCTGGAGCAGACTCTGCGTGGCATTATGAACAGGGCACTGGAGGCAAAGCAGCAGGAGGAAGAGGAGGACTTCCTTTCCTCTCAAGGCCCACTTTATCCAGACACCATTATTCCTATGTCACAAAACACAGCAGGAGAGAGGGTAGGACGATGAGGAGGAGGATTCTGGCACTTGCATAGGCTTTGAAGAAGAGGAAGGCATGCGTAAATCTGTAAGCGATGGCTTTCCAACCCCAGGACCCTTGGGAGTAGTACATGGCTGGGAGGAGGAAGTTCCAGATGCTGTCATCCTGGGTGACCACAAGGAGTCTGCATCTCAAGCCTCTGCAAATTTGAGGCACATGGGCAACATCATGCTTCAAAGCCTGCAAAAGGACCCAAGAATACATAGCATAAAGGAGAAGGATGATTACTGGTTGGCAACCCTCCTTGACCACCGTTATAAGGGGAAGGTCGCAGAACTCATCCCGTCCCCACAGAGAGTGCAGAAGATAAAATGTCTTGAGGACATGTTAAAGAGGATTTTATTGAATGTTTTTCCTGACTCCAGTAGGTTACAGTGTCATGGAAAATGTAGTTTTGAGTCTTCTGTTGGTCAAGAGAGGAGCGTTGGAGAAGGGGTCCGCCTAAGTCATTTCAGAATTTTTTTAGTCCTCGCCGCCCAAGGCTGTCAGCTTCGGCAGTGTCTGCATGGTGGACAATTACCTTGTGGCCAAAACAGAGATGGAGAGCTTTCCAGCTGACGATCCACTGACTTACTGGGTCATGAGAATAGACCACTGGCCAGAACTTGCCCAGTATGCTATTGAGTTGCTGAGCTGCCCTGCATCCAGCATGCTTTCAGAACGGGCATTCAGTGCTGCAGGAGGTTTCATTACTGATCATAGAACACGTCTTTCCACAGACTCCGTGGACCGTTTGACTTTTATAAAAATGAATCAGTCCTGGATTACCAGCTATGAAGCCCCTGAAGCCGATGTCACTGATTAAGTCTTTTTGGGATGTGGAATCTCTGCAGGACTTAGAGGCTGCCTAGATTTGAGGGCGTTCAATCATTTCATCTGGAAGAATGTTTTTGGTATAGGTTTCATGGGCACAATTAATACCCAAAGACCAAATTTTCAGCACCTGTTTGACAGGTGCATTTTATTGCAATTTTTTTTTGCCTTCATCAAGAGCACCTCTATAGGGTTACAGTAGGAAGGCACCCCCAACACCCAAAGAGTAATTTTTCTGCACCTGTTTGACAGGTGCATATCATTGCAATTTTTTACAGCAAGGCCAATTCTTGGTTTTATCAAGAGTACCTCTATAGGGTTACAGTGGGAAGGCGCTACCGACACCCAAATACCAATTTTTCTGCACCTGTTTGACAGGTGCATATTATTGCCATTTTTACAGCAAGGACAATTCTTGCCTTCATCAAGAGTACCTCTATAGGGTTATGGTGGGAGGGTGCCACCAACACCCAAAGACCAATTTTTACATACCCGTTACTTCTATCCAAAGTCAAAGTGAGACCAGAATGTTTCCAAAAAATCTCTAATCTTGTTCCCAGTGCCCTACATTGTGGCCTCATCATACACACTGGCTCCCCAGCTTTTGCTGAGCAAAATAAAGGCAGCTTGCAGGGAAAATTTCATTTTTTTGGCTTTATAAATGAAATTATTGCTGCAGCAGATTCTAGACATGGTACAGAACTACCACTTCACAGGTAGACTAATGCAGCGTACACACGGTCAGAATTTTTGACCGGACTTGTCTGATGGACGCCGACGGGCTTCACCGAACCTTCAGTGGACTTTTCCAGTCGCAAATCTGACGGACTTTATATTTGGAACATGCTTCAAATCTTTACGTCGTAACTCTGCTGGACCCAGGAATCCACTTGTCTGTATGCTAGTCCGACGGACAAAAAAACAACGCATGCTCAGAAGCAAATACGAAATGGATGCACTCGGTCTGGTAAAACTAGTGTTCGTATTGTAGGTAGCACATTCCTCATGCTGCAAATTCTGTGATTGTTGAATGCAGCGCATTAATTGTCTTCTTTATAATGCTAGAAGAACAAAGTCGTTTTGCTGTTCCTATTCACACAGAGTTCTCCCAAACTGATTTCTGGATTATTTCTCTTGATCTCATGAATGATATTGTATTTGTTTTAAAAGCCATATCTCCATACTAATGTTTAGACAATTGTTTTTTGGAGTCATCTTGTATTTTTTATTTCATCAAGATCTTTTTGTATGAATATTGTCAAAATAATTTTATCTTTATCTCCATATATTTTTTTTTGTTTGTAAAGTTACCACAAAGAACCATTTTGTTTTTGTTTTTTTCGTAAATTTAACACAAAGAAACATTTTTTTTGTTTTTTTTTTGTTTTTTTTTGTAACGTTACCACAAAGAACCATTACTTTTGTATATTTTTAAGTTTTGTTTTGGTATAAAGTTACCACAAAGAACCTTTTTATGTTAGATTTTTTTTTTTAGATTTTTTTTTGTTGTTGTAAAGTTACCACAAGAACATTATATATTTTTTGTTTTGTTTTGCAACCTCAAGGAGGTTGTTGTCCCTTGTTAATTTGACATTGTCTCTAAAAAAAATGATGTTAATTAAAACACATAAAGTATTTTCATAAACTAAAATATCCATTTATTTATGGTAAACAAAATAAAGATGAAGTCAATGCTGCCTAAACTTTTTGAATTGGTGAATACTTTTGTCCCCAGGGCACACATCAAGCCTGTGGAAAAGAAAATTGGGATCTTGAGGAGTCCATATAAGAGGGAGAACAATCTGGTCCAGGAATCCCAGAGATCAAGAGCAGCAGCAGAAGACATAGATGTCCCCAGGCTGTGGTACTACACCAGCCTGTGTCTTCTGTCAGATCCCGACTGAACCCAGGTCATCACTTTCTTCTCTTCCCTGCAGCCTTCCCTCCACGCTGCCCTGCACCCTTCCCTGCAGCGTTCCCTGCAGCCTTTCTTGTAGGCTGTGGCTCTGGTGGTTGACTTGTGGCAGGAGGAGAAGGAGGAGGAGGAAGGGCTTGCTCATATATCTGGCTATTCTCAGTTAGCTGGCCCCTCAGCCCCTTGTGAATAGCATCTGAAAATATTTTTTCACACAGGAGGCATTGGCCCCACTCCATTTGCGGCAACCTGCTGGCTAAATAACAGCCATAGGCCTCTTCAGCTTCGGGGGGGGCTCTTCAGAAAATTAGTGGCTTCTCATAAGGCGCAGTGATGCCTCCTCTGTCGCCATCCCCTTCCTGGCCCTTTTTGTAGGAAGGCGAAGACTTGTGATTCTGTGAGGCTGACACTGGGCCCGGCCACCTCCTGGCTGACACTGTGCCCGGCCTCCTCCTGGATGACACTGTGCCCGGCCTCCTCCTGGATGACACTGTGCCCGGCCTCCTCCTGGATGACACTGGGCCCAGCCTCCTCCTGGCTGTCCCTGGGCCCGGCCTCCTCCTGCCTGCCACTTTCCACACCTTCCTCCTGGCTGACCTCACCCTGTGTATAAAAAAGGGACATAGTTTTAGTTTTTGGTTCATCAATGACACACAATTTTCTTCTCATGACTTGCAAATTCAATGTTAATACATATATTAAGAGTATATAAATCTGACACCAGCATTTTTCAAAGCAGGTGACAAACATTTTAGGCCACTACTGTCAATTAATATGTATACATCATAATCAATTATAACATCTAGTTATCATCATTAATATTAGGACACTACATATGTCTCAAATTAATTTACCTGACTCCAGATGGTCACAGCCGGTTCTTCAAGGATGGAAGACCCAGTTTGGTCCTCATCAGCCTCTGCTGGGGTGGAGGGAAGGGTGGAGGGAAGGGTGCATGGAAGGGTGGAGGGAAAGGTTGAAAGTGATGCCCTGGCTTCAGTCTGGTCATCCAGAAAACGTAGTTTCTCGTAGTGCCACAGCCTGGGTACATATACATCATCTGCTGATGCTCCTGATCTCAGGGAATTCTGGATCTTGTTATGCTCCCTCCTATACATATTTCGCAAGGTCCTAATTTTCTTTTCCAAAATCTCCACGGTTGCTTCTGGGATGAAAGTATGCACAAATGCCAAAAGTCTATCCAGCGTTGACTTCCTCACTGGTTTGATGTAATATTGAGGGTGTTTGACCTCCCACAGATTCCTCATCTCCCTGTACTTATCAATAAATGCTGACATAATGTCAGGGGCATGTCAGCAATCGTCGGGTGAATCTGCATGCACGTAGGTCCACAAGGAGTGTTTCCAGACGAATTCAGCCAAGATCCCCACCAGGGGGCGCCGGTGCGCTCCCGCGAATGCCCGTACGCGCGTTCGCGGGTGCGCGCGCGCGCCCGTTCACGCTAGCGCTGTTCGCGCTAGCGCCGTTCGCGCTAGCGCCGTTTGGCGCCAAAGGGCCTTTAAAAGAGTGACAGGTGCTCATGTTAGCTGCTGTTCGTCTGCAGCTCTGCACCTGAAAGTTCCTGTATCTGCCTGCTTGTTATTTGCTTTGACCCGGCTATGCCTGACCATTCTCCAGTCTCCTATCCGACCCGGCTTGTCTGACCTTGTTTACTCTGCTACCCGTTGCCGAACTTCTGCCTGTCTGACTACCCTTGGATCATCCCTCCTGTTTATACTCTGCCTGATCTCCTGCCAAATACGGACTGTCTGACCTTGCTTGCCTGTGTCCTGTAACGCTGCTCCCAGCCTGCCTGTTTGCATCCAGCTGCTGTCTTCGCATCTGTCTGCCAGCCTACCTACCGGCCTGCACCAGTTACCTGCATCCGCAGCTCAGCCATCCCTGGGGGACTTCCTTCCAGTTCCGGTGACTGCTTCTGCTGGAACCTGCATCAGGCCCTCCTACCCACTGTGCTCAGGAGACCACTGTTCCCACTTCCAGCGGCTCCTGAACCAGCGCTTAAGAGAGGTCCCCTTCTACCAGTCAGGCTCAACTACCAGGTACCTCACAGTACGAACAGCCATGACTGAGCCTGCAGGAGAGACCTTTCCCATTCAGGAGATCTGTACACACTTAGCAGCCCTCGCCCAAGCAGTAAAGACTTTACAAGACAGTTATAACAGACTGGAGGGGCAAGTGTTAAACCTTAGTGGTTCCGGTGGTGTGGCTGCTGCACCTGCAGCTGCTCCAGTACAGGCTGCTGCATCACCCTCAGTGATCATGCTTCCACCAGAACCAAGAGTCCCTGTTCCTGATAAGTTTTCCGGTGACCGAACTAAGTTTGTGGCTTTCCGCAGCGCTTGTCAACTTTACTTCGGATTACAGCCACGGACTTTTTATTTGGAAGCCACCAAAGTGGGGTTTGTTATATCCCTTCTCCAGGGGGAACCCCAGACCTGGGCCCATCGCTTGCTTGAATCCAACGCCATACAAATCCAGACTCTACCTGCCTTTTTTGAAGCCATGGCCCAGCTTTATGAGGACCCTCAGCGGGCTGCCACCGCTGAAGCAGCTTTGATCGCGCTCCAGCAAGGCCGTAGGCCGGCCGAGGACTATGTCATGGACTTTCGACGCTGGAGCGCGGATACTCAATGGAATAACGCAGCCCTACGCCACCAGTTCCGCATGGGGTTATCTGAGGGTCTTAAGGATGAGCTTGCCCGGGTAGGAATGCCTGACACCTTAGAAGAACTCATTGCCATCACTATTCAAATTGACCGACGCCTTCGTGAGCGACGGTCTGAACGATCTTCCCAACAAACTCGGCCTATGTGGATGACTGCCAGAGCCCCACTGCCTGCCTCCCGGTATCTACCTTCTGCCGGGTCAAGTCCAGTCAACCAAACAACTGATGTCTCTGAGCCCATGCAACTAGGACTTATGCGTACTACTCTGACTCCTGAAGAACGGGCACGCAGGCGCCAACTGAACCTTTGTCTCTATTGTGGCGGAACGGGCCACTATGTGAACAACTGCCCAGTGAAGATCCGTAAGTGTTTTTCTTCAGCTCCAACCAGTTTGTCCGCTTTAACAGCCAATGCCACTCAACTTGTTCTCCCTCTCTCATTACAGCTCCAGGGAAGAACAATTCAAGTCAACGCGATTGTTGATTCCGGGGCGTGTAGCTGTTTCGTTGACTCCACTTTTGCTACCCAGCAAGATCTTCCTCTAAAAGACAAGACACATAGACTTTCAATTTTTCTGGCCGATGGGTCCCATATAAAATCTGGGCAGGTCTCTCAAGAAACCCTTCCTCTGTCTGCTACCTGTTCATCTCAGCATCGAGAGATCTTAATCCTGGACGTTATCTCATCACCTCTTTTCCCAATCATTTTGGGTATGCCCTGGCTTCAAGCCCACAATCCTCTCGTTAATTGGGCCACGGGCGAGATCAAGTTTCAGTCACCCTATTGTCAAAGACATTGCCTACCTGAACCTGTTAATCCTGCTACTACCCTACTATGTATGGACATTGATCCAGATCTGCTTCAAAACGTACCAGAGGTCTATCAGGACTTTGCAGATGTATTCAGCAAGAAGGGAGCAGATTCTCTGCCACCCCATCGCCCCTATGACTGTCCAATTGAATTGCTTCCTGGAGCTGAGATCCCTTTTGGGCGCATCTTTCCGCTTTCCGAGAAGGAACAAGAGGCGCTTAAGGTTTACATCAACGAAAATCTAGAAAAAGGCTTCATTCGACAGTCCACTTCACCAGCTGGGGCGGGAAAATTTTTTGTCTCTAAGAAAGATCATACGCTCCGCCCTTGTGTGGACTATCGGGAACTAAACAAGGTTACAGTCAAAAACCGTTATCCGTTGCCCCTAATACCGGAGCTGTTTCAAAAATTACGGACCGCCATCATATTTACCAAATTAGATCTGAGAGGGGCCTACAATCTGGTCCGCATCCGGGCCGGGGATGAATGGAAGACGGCTTTCCGGACCCGTTTCGGGCACTACGAATATTTGGTCATGCCCTTCGGTCTTTGCAATGCCCCTGCCACATTTCAGCATCTGGTCAATGATGTGTTTAAAGATTTCCTGGACATCTTTTTATTTTTGTCTACTTGGACGATATCCCTATCTTCTCCAGTTCACTTGAACAACACAGGGAACATGTCCGTAAAGTCTTAGCTCGACTCCGCCTGCACAGATTGTATGCCAAAGCAGAGAAGTGCGAATTCGAACAAGAAGAGATTCAGTTCCTGGGGTTAGTCATCTCCCCAACCGGTATTAAAATGGATCCTCAGAAAGTGTCTGCTGTGTTAGAATGGCCAGCACCCATGGACAAGAAAGGCGTTCAACGCTTCATTGGATTTGCGAACTTTTACAGGAAGTTTATCAGGGGGTTCTCTGCCATCATCTCCCCCATTACACAGCTAACCAAACAGAATCTTCGTTTCCACTGGAACAAGGAGGCCCAGGAGGCCTTTGAAGAGTTAAAGAGGCGTTTCACGTCAGCTCCGATTCTTAGCCACCCGGACCCATCTTTGCCCTTTATTCTAGAGGTTGATGCCTCCGAAGTAGCTGTGGGTGCTATTATTTCCCAACGTCAGGGCAACAAAGACCTGATGCATCCAGTAGGGTTCTTCTCTAGGAAACTTTCGCCGGCTGAGCGGAACTACGATGTGGGGGATCGGGAGTTACTTGCCATCAAGACAGCCTTGGAGGAATGGAGATACTTGCTTGAAGGTGCAGTCCATCCAGTACTGATTTATACAGATCACAAAAATCTGGAGTATCTAAGATCTGCTAAAAAAATGAGACCCAGACAGGCCCGTTGGGCTCTATTCTTTACACGGTTTTGCTTCCACATCACCTACCGGCCGGGATCCAAGAATATAAAACCAGACGCACTGTCACGCATGTTTGATAGTTCTAAAGACTCTTCTGTCCCTGATACTATTTTGCCGGCAAATAGTTTTCTTCTCCTTCAGACAGATTTGCTATCCATGATCAGAGAAGCATCCCCAGAGCCTTCAAGTCTTCAGGGGTCTTCCTTAACACCTCGAGATGGACTATTATGGAGGGGAAGTCAAATCTTCGTACCAGAAAACATCAGAGTCAAGGTACTGACACTTTTGCATGACCACCCACTTGCAGGACATTTTGGGGTCCGTAAGACCCTTGAGCTGGTGCAGCGCACTTTTTGGTGGCCTAACTTAAAGGAATTTTGCAAGAAGTATGTCAACTCCTGCCCTGTCTGCATCCAGAATAAAACCCCCAGGAACAGAGCGTGGGGACTACTAAGACCATTGCCTATACCGAATAGGCCCTGGAGGATGATAGCAATGGACTTTATAGTCGAACTGCCATGTTCTGAGGGGTGTTCGGCGATCTTTGTGGTCGTCGACCGGCTATCCAAAATGGCCCACTTTGTGCCCCTAAAAGGAACACCTTCTGCTGTAGAGACGGCTCGTGTGTTCATTAGGGAAATTGTCAGGTTACACGGGATCCCCGCTAATATAGTGTCTGATAGGGGGGTGCAGTTTACTTCACGCTTTTGGAAAGCCCTTTGTGAAAATTTGAAGATTGAACTAGCTCTGTCCTCAGCATACCATCCCCAAACTAATGGGCAAACTGAAAGGACAAATCAGATTCTGGAGCAATACATCAGGTGTTTTACATCTTTTGTGCAAGATGATTGGGTGTCCTTGCTGCCGCTAGCAGAATTCGCGTACAATAATGCCAGTCACTCTGCCACGGGTCAATCTCCTTTCTTTGCTAACTATGGGTTTCATGCATCTTTTTTACCAGATTTTCTTTCAGAATCTTCAGTTCCAGCGGTCCAGGACACAGTGCAGTTCTTCAGTCGTAATAACCGGATCTTGCAGGAGGCGGTATCCAAAGCACAAGCGGACAATAAGAGGTTCTTTGATGAGAAAAGAAGGGGAGATCTAAACCTTCAGCTTGGCGACAAGGTATGGCTGTCTACTAATAATATCAGATTGACATGTCCTTCCAAGAAGCTTGCCCCAAAATTTATTGGACCTTTCCCTGTGAAAAGGAAAATTAACGAAGTATCGTATGAATTATGCTTACCTGACTCACTTAAGATACACCCTGTATTTCACGTGTCACTCTTAAAACCTGCTGTAGATGATCCTTTTCCTGATAGGGGCACCAGGGTCCCTGAACCAGTTCTGGTGGACGGCAATGAGGAGTATGAAGTGGAGTCCATCCTTGACTGCAGAAAAAGGTCTGGGCAAGTACAGTTTTTAATTAAGTGGAAAGGGTATGGTCCGGAAAACAACTCATGGGAACCTGACTGTAATATCCATGCCAAAAGTTTAATTCATGCATACTTCTCTGCCCATCCTGAAAAAAAGGCTTATCTGGGCATCCGGAGGCTGCCCGTTGGGGGGGGGCAATGTCAGGGGCATGTCAGCAGTCGTCGGGTGAATCTGCATGCACGTAGGTCCACAAGGAGTGTTTCCAGACGAATTCAGCCAAGATCCCCACCAGGGGGCGCCGGTGCGCTCCCGCGGATGCCCGTACGCGCGTTCGCGGGTGCGCGCGCCCGTTCGCGTTAGCGCCGTTTGGCGCCAAAGGGCCTTTAAAAGAGTGACAGGTGCTCATGTTAGCTGCTGTTCGTCTGCAGCTCTGCACCTGAAAGTTCCTGTATCTGCCTGCTTGTTATTTGCTTTGACCCGGCTACGCCTGACCATTCTCCTGTCTCCTATCTGACCCGGCTTGTCTGACCTTGTTTACTCTGCTACCCGTTGCCGAACTTCTGCCTGTCTGACTACCCTTGGATCATCCCTCCTGTTTATACTCTGCCTGATCTCCTGCCAAATACGGACTGTCTGACCTTGCTTGCCTGTGTCCTGTAACGCTGCTCCCAGCCTGCCTGTTTGCATCCAGCTGCTGTCTTCGCATCTGTCTGCCAGCCTACCTACCGGCCTGCACCAGTTACCTGCATCCGCAGCTCAGCCATCCCTGAGGGACTTCCTTCCAGTTCCGGTGACTGCTTCTGCTGGAACCTGCATCAGGCCCTCCTACCCACTGTGCTCAGGAGACCACTGTTCCCACTTCCAGCGGCTCCTGAACCAGCGCTTAAGAGAGGTCCCCTTCTACCAGTCAGGCTCAACTACCGGGTACCTCACACATAAATTCTGGGTCCTTAAATTTGGCATTCATGTTTTCTGTAAAAGATAAGACACAAGACAAAAACACTAATATTTCAGCTAAACCCTCATCATCTTATCCCAACATAGGCCTAATAAATCTTTAAGCAGTATAGGCTGCTTGCTACAAATTTTAACTAAAAAAAAAATCAAAACAAAATTACCTTCGTTTCTGACGTTCCGGTCCTCTATCCTCTACGCACAGAACATACGTACGACACAATGCGCAATAACTTTTTATACACTGCGCATGCATGAAACTCCGCCTGCATCGCCCGCCCCTGACATTCTTTTTTAACTAATATTCTCCGCCCCCTGGTCTCTACGCACAGAACGTACGTACGACACATGCGTAATAACTTTTTATACACTGCGCATGCGTGAAACTCAGCCAGCGTCGCCCGCCCCTAACGTTCCTTTTTAACAAATATTCTCTGCCCCTTCTCTCTATGGTGCGTAGTGGGAGAAACAATGACAGAGACACATCAGGTGTGTACTACCTCAGGTAGTGACGAAAGCCCAGAGCCCGGAACGTCCCGATCCGGGAAGCGGAGATTGAAGGCCTCCAATATAGCCTTTCAAGAGCTGGTGGAGATTTGCAAAAAAATGACTATGATGGGAAGTATGGACCATACGCCCGGCCTGATTTCCGAAAAGCCAAAATAATGGCGAAGGTGGTGAAGACCTTGCATCTTCATTTTGTGGTACGGCGCTCGAAAGATCATCTTAGGAAAAGATGGTCCGACCTCAAACTCCGGGAGCCGGATCAGTACAGACGGATCCATAAAGTGTTTAAAAAAGTACTTGTCACGTGTTCATATTCTGTTATATATATATATCTATATATATATATATGTATATATATATATCTCAAAGGGAATTTTTTTTATGTCTTTAACTAGGAACTCTGCCCAAACAGACACTTGTACACCACTTCACTACAATGTTTCATATTACTATTCCTGGACTCAAATATCTGTGTGCTAAGTATAGCTTTTGAGTTAAGCTTTTGTTTCATTCACATAGGGGAGAAAAGACTCAAACAAGCTGAACCCAGTGACCCCCCACCGCAACACCTGAATTGGGAAATCAGCTCAAGCCCCACAGAGTATGTTGAGGAAGGAGAGGTGGGCGACATGGGCATCCCACCAGGTGAGTGTCTGACACACCAGCTTACGGGAATCTATGTATGGCTGCATATTTCGAGATACATTTTTTATCATCTATTTTAGGTGATCTGGTTGTGGAAGAAGCAAGCACCAGTGCCACACCCAAGGATGTGTATGAAGTAGAGGTGGAGGAAGTAGGCGACATGGGCACCCCACCATGTGAGTGTCTGACACACCAGCTTATGGTAAGGTAATCTATGTATGCCTGCATATTTTTAAATACATCTTTTTTCCTTTAATTTTAGGTCATGTGGAACCTTTGGAATGCCTAATTGGACAGATAATGGCCTGGAATGGGGATATTGATGCCATGCGTAATCAGCTGGATAATATGCAGCAGGAAATGAAGAACATGATCAATGTTTTGGGGAGAATCTAAATTCCCTTTTTCTCAAAAAAAACATTGATCATGTTCTTCATTTTCTTGTTTGCTGACCCCATTCTGGGCCTTTTATTTTAGGATTTAAATTGTATGCCTGTTTCAAAAAATAATTTTTAAAAAATATAATCAAAAAAATTAGGCCTGTTTGAAAAAAATAAAATAAAAAAAAATATATAGAGGCCTGTTTGTAAAAAAAAAAAAAAAAAATATATATATATATATATATATATATATATATATATATATATATATATATATATAATATATATATATATATATAGGCCTGTTTGTTTAAAAAAAAAAAAACTAAAAAAAAAAATACATAGGGGCCTGTCTGTTCAAAATAAAAAAAATCTAAAATAATGTAGAAATAAAAAACATAATTATATTGTTTAAAAATTCTCTGTCTCTCTCTCTCGATGTGTGGCTTCTTCTTTCAATGCTCAATACCAGTTTGGGAAGTTATATGTTGTTTACAGCGACAATGGTGCTTATTTACTAAAGGAAAATACACTTGGCACTACAAGTGCTCTCGCATAACCTAGGAGAAAGCCAAAAAGAAAGGCAAGCAATAAATATAATTCTAGATTTGATCAGATCCTGATTTTTTAATGAAAAAAAATAAAGATTCTGTGGCATTGCAATGGCCCCCCTTCCCGTAAAAAAATCAACATATTGATCCCGAACTTGACGGGCACTTTGGGGGGCCAAGCCAGTATGGCCAGTGTCCAGGCCCGTCAGAGGTTTGTCGATAAGTCCGGCCTCAGGCCAAAGTGAAACCATATAATTGGTTGAATGTTTGTTTAAAAAATTGTGCAGGATGCAGCACGCTAGAACAATGTGATTGAGTTTGTATTCCGCCATGTGTATAGCTGTCTGAAACAGGCAGAACCGGCTGGCCAGAATCCCAAAAGCATTCTCCACAACTCTTCTCGCTCTGGCCAGCTGGAAGTTAAAAACCCTCCTCTCCGGGGTGAGGGTCCTTTGGGGGAATGGCCTCATGAGGTGCTTGCTCAGACTGAAGGCTTCATCTGCTATGAAGACAAAGGGGAGTCCTCCACGTTATTGGCATCAGGTGGCAATCCCAGGCCACCACTCTGGAGACGCTGGTAGAACAACGTCTGGGCGAAGACTCCACCATCCAACATCCGGCCATTCTTCCCCATGTCCACATACAGAAATTCATATTGTGCCGACACCACCGCCATTAAGACAATACTATGGAACCCCTTATAATTAAAATAGTATGACCCTGAATGGGGTGGTGGCATGATGTGGATGTGTTTCTTATCTATAGCCCCTCCACAGTTGGGAAAGTCCCAACAGGTGGCAAAATGGGATGCCACAGTCTGCCATTTCTGTGGCATTGAAGGAAACTGGGGAATCAAACCAGAAAAAAATAAGTAATTTTGAACAAAACATTGCAAGCACATTACACTAAAAAACATTATTGCCCAGCATCATTATAACATTAATTTAAATCTTATTTTAAAAATAATATATAAAGGCCCACTTATCAGATTGCTCACCCCCTCTGATGGCACACTGATACATTTTAGGGGGGGGGGATTATAAATCAAGTTTAAGGACACGCAGGGGTTGATTTACTAAAGGCTACAAGAATGTGCACTTTGAAAAGTGCAGTTGTTGCACTCTGCAAGTGCAGTTGCTCCAGAGCTTAGTAAATGAGGTAAGGCTTCATGTTGCAAAGAGTACCCAATCACATGCAAGGGAAATTAATAAAACAACTTTTTTGCTTGCTCATGATTGAATGATGGAAATCAGCACAGCTTCTGCTCATTTACTAAAGCCCTGGAGCAAATGCACTTGCAGAGTGCAAATGCATTTTTCAAAGTGCAACATATATTTGCTTTTAGTAAATCAACCACACAGAACATTTTTTTAAAATTTTAGGGGGGGGGGAGGATTCTAAATTAAGTTAATAACACACAGACTATTTGGATGAATTTTAGGGGGGGAGAGGGGATTCAAAATCAACTTAATGACACACAGACTATTTGGATTAATTTTAGGGGGGGAGGGTATTCTAAATTAAGTTAATGACACACAGACTATTTGGATGAATTTTAGGGGGGGGGGTTCAAAATCAACTTAATGACACACAGACTATCTGGATGAATTTTAGGGGGGGGATTCAAAATCAACTTAATGACACACAGACTATTTGGATTAATTTTAGGGGAGATTCTAAATTAAGTTAATGGCACACAGACTATTTGGATGAATTTTAGGGGGGGGGATTCAAAATCAACTTAATGACACACAGACTATCTGGATGAATTTTAGGGGGGGATTCTAAATCAGCTTAATGACACACAGACTATTTGGATTAATTTTAGGGGGGATTCTAAATTAAGTTAATGGCACACAGACTATTTGGATGACTTTTAGGGGGGGAGGGGATTCTAAATCAACTTAATGACACACAGACTATTTGGATGAATTTTGGGGGGGAGGGGATTTTAATTCAACTTAATGACACACAGATTATTTGGATTCATTTTAGGGGGGGATTCTAAATTAAGTTAATGACACACAGACTATTTGAATGAATTTTAGGGGGGGGGTTCAAAATCAACTTAATGACACACAGACTATCTGGATGAATTTTAGGGGGGATTCTAAATTAAGTTAATGACACACAGACTATTTGGATGAATTTTTTGGGGGGGGATTCAAATTCAACTTAATGATACACAGACTATTTTGATTAATTTGAGGGTAAAAGAACTACAATGCAACTGACAAAATACATTAAGTGAGTAGACTAGGTGGATATGGGTCCAGCATTGCATGCTGGGGAGGTTAGTGAAGGCAAATATGCATGCATGACAAAAAAGAGCATTAAAAGATTACAGCATGCATGAGGACAAAGGGGACATTCACACTATATTGCAATGATGGTAATTAGTGTTAAAGTAAATAAATACATTTCATTAGAAAACATTAAATACAATAAAAATGTGATGTTAAAGGATAAAAATATGCATGCATGACAAAAAAGAGCATTAAAAGATTACAGCATGCATGAGGACAAAGGGGACATTCACACTATATTGCAATGATGGTAATTAGTGTTAAAGTAAATAAATACATTTCATTAGAAAACATTAAATACAATAAAAATGTGATGTTAAAGGATAAAAACTCCTTCTGCAGGACCTGGATGATGGCAGAACAGGTCTCTGGGATAATGATCCCCAGAGCCTGGGGGGAGATGCCTGTAGAGAACTTAAGGTCCTGCAGGCTACTCCCTGTCGCCAAGTACCGCAGGGTGGCGACTAGCCTCTGCTCTGGAGTGATGGCTTGCCTCATGCAGGTATCCTGCCTGCTGATATAAGGGGTCAGCAAAGCCAACAAATGGTCAAAAACGGGGTCCGTCAAACGGAGAAAGTTCCTGAAATCCTCAGGATTATTCTCACAGATCTCACGGAGCAAAGGCATGTGACAGAATTGGTCACGCTGGAGCAACCAATTCTTTGTCCATGAACTCCTCTTTGCCCTGTTCATGGACCGGGCTTGAGCTGAAGAATGAACTACAGCACCAAGCACATACAATGCACGAGCTCGACGACGAGTACGTACACGTAACATGGCTTCAAAACAGTCGGCTGGTCAGAACGCACTTAGCAGAACGCACTGAAGAACAGCAAGGCCTGTGAAGAGCGAACTGAAAATCAGCGACGAGCAGACAATAACACACTGAATAACTCAATGTGAACTGACCACTTGCACTGAAAAGCATATACAAACCTCACAAGCACAAACTGAACAACAGTTAAAATGATCTGAAAAATACGAGTCTCACAAGCGTGAATCGTCTCTCACCAAACTTCTACTAAACACGAGATAAACACGAGATTAGCAGAAGGAGCCCAAAGGGTGTCGTACAAGCTATTGAACTTCCGTTTTATAGTCTCGTCAGGCTTGGTGTACGTCACCGCGTACTAGGCTGTCTGACTTTTGTGTGATCGTATGTAGTCAAGTCCGTTCATTAGAAAGTCCGCCGGAAGTCCGCCAAAAGTCAGTCGAAAGTCTGTCAGACAGGCTGTCTGACTTTTGTAGCCAAAAAGTCCAACCGTGTGTACACGGCATATGGGGACCCCCCAGGCATTATATTGGAAGGAATTTTTCATTTTTATGCTTTCACTTTAAAAAAATAATCATTTAAAAATTACGTTTTTCACAAACTTTTTTTTTATTGATACATGTCCCCCAGAGCAGGACCCGGACCCCTATAGCCCAATTACTTGCATATAAGCCTTCAAAATGGGCACTTTTGATTTTTGACGTTCAGGTCCCATTGACTTTAATGAGTTTGTTATTCGGGTCCGAACTTTCGCAATGTTTGATACCTTTGGTGCGAACCGAACAGGGGTCCGTTCGGCCCATCCCTACCAAACACTTGGCTCACCATTGCAGAAAAGTTGCAGAGCATTCCTGCAATGTATAACATAATATGACATTCGGCAATTTAAAAAAAGTAAAGGAGAAAAAAAACAGGCATCAGGAGACATTATTAGGATCTCCTGAACATTTGCCAGCAGCTGCTATACTGCCCTCTGAAAAAGCAATCCACCAAGGATCACTTTTTAGAGAGCAGTTAGCTTACCGTCTGTCTGAAAAAGGCCTTACTCTTGATAAATGAAGATAAATGGTTTATTTATGGCCAGCATTCTACCCACAATACCCCAATTTTCTTTCTGTTCCGAAAGTAATTATCACATACAGTACTATGGTTTGCAAGATGACATAGGTGGTGAAGCCTAAGCCCTATTCATACTAGAACAAGAAAGATCAAGCGTTGTGCATATGTGCATTTTTTAAATCCTTTTTGCATGTTGTTATGCTAGACACATAGAGCAGCCCATACATTTCAGCTGCCCTTCACACGAAAAGCATAGCAAAGTAGGTCATGCACCTTCTGCTTGCACGTCTTCTGCTAACAAAACATGTCACATCAATAGCGACACACGTTTTTTGTGCGTTTCATAAAATGGTCATATAAAAAGCTATGGAGTAAATGCAGCTTTATACCTACTTGCCATCCTAATGCTAAAATAACATTTTGGAAAGTATTAGCAACCTAGCCAGTTTCACACAGTGAACACAGATTAGTGAACAATGAATTGATTCTCCATACCAGGCATGGTAATATGAAACTGGTTTCTAAAGGGAATGTTTAGTGTTTTTTTATATATTTTCTTTATTTATCATGATCAGTACTAAAAGAAAATGTTTTTACCACTGCCTTCACTTCTTTAGGCAAGCACGTATAAAATATATAGTAATATTTCATATTTATTTTTACAGCCAGCAGAAGTCCTACTCCCATGTTTACCTATCTATTTTTAGCTGTTCTGTTGAAAAAATCCTGTTGCAAACAGAACTCAATAATCCAAGTTCCAGTTTACACACAAGTGGATGAACCAGTGGAATGACTCACCACCATAGCCCTGGATAAGGTCATCTAGAGCCCAGGGCAGGCGAACAAGCCAAAATGCATTCCCCCCAAGATGTGCAAGTATTATGTGTCATCAAAAATCCCCCCCCCCCCCCCCCAAAAAAAAAAAAAAATTGAGCACTGATCTGCATGCTTACCCCCAAAGCATAAAATAACCCCCCCCCCAGTACAAATCAACCCCCCTCCAGAAATCTCCGCTCCCAGCAAGCACAAATCCCCCCCAGCTCAAGTCCTCTCAATCCTCATGTTCCTCCCCAAAAAAATCCCCCTTCCTAGCACAAATCATCTACCCCTCAAAGTCTCTCTCAGAGCACAAATCCTCTCCCCCTCGCTCCAAATCCCTCCTCCCAGCACAAACTCCCCTTCCCCAGTCCCCCATATGAGCACAAATCCCCCCCATCCCAAATTTCCCTTCCTAGCACAAATGCTCCCAAACATCCCTACTAGCACAAATCCCCCTCCCAAAAATTTTTTCCCCTCATAGCGCAAATCTCCTCCCCCTACCATATTACCTTTTTCTAGCACAAACCCCCTAAATCCCTGCTCCTAGCACAAATCCCCTTCCCTCCAACCCTCCTATCAATACAACCCCCCCTCCCCCCTTCCAAATCACCACTCCTAGCTCACCTCCCCAAATTACCCCTCCTGGAACCATTCTTCCTTCCTGCCTCCCCCCAAATTCTCCCTCCCCCAATCTCCTTGTGGTGCCCCCACACCTCATATACCACAGTGCCCAGGGCAGCTGCCCCTCCTGCCCACCTCTTGTCCCAGCCCTGCTCACCACTGCTCTATCCAGCTTGCTCTCATCAGACAGGACCATGTGAATCTTCTGTGTTCTGTGAATCCTGTGTCATGCTTGAAAGTGGCTCTGTAGCTAAAATACCATTTTACAATATTGTACACCCTGAAAAGATGACATTGGATACTCTGCTTGCCCCCAGAAGATTCTGGAAACTATGAATCTGACACAGCGTCCGATTCTGCAGGATCTTCAGCCAGCTGTAAATAAAGGCTTAATTTAAAAAAAAGTTAAAACATAAGATATAAACAATCAGTTTAAAAACTTGTGTATCTTAAAAAAACGAATTTGACACAAAACCATTATAGTTAAAAGAATTATAGAAAACAAATAAATGTGGAAACTGGTATATATCAAGGTTTTCATTCCTGTCATTCCTGTAGCTAACATGAGCCAATTACAGTTTTTCATCCTCTTAGAAAATCAAGCAGCAATAAACTAGCATTCTTTAACTACTGTGCAACAAGTATTGGCCAGTCATTCTCAGTGCCATTGTGCAGCTGATATACAGTATATCCATGTTCTGCAAATGTCACAAGGACAAGGCAGCATCAATGTTAGTTCTAATAGGTGTAGTTTGAGTGCTAGCTCATAGTACATAGAAGAAATTGGGCCCAGACTTTTCACATTTAAAAACAGTGATCCACCTGCATATTCCATTTGATTCTTTGATGCTTGTCATTTTTTTTTGGTTTTGTATTAATGTGAGAATAAAGGCTTAAGCCTCATACACATGAATGCACTTTCCGACAACAAAACCGTGGACATTTGTTTGAAGGGTGTTGGCTCCAACTTGTCTTGCATACACACGGTCACACAAATGTTGGCCAACAATTACGAACGTAGTGACGTACAAGACATACAACGAGCCGATAAAAAGGAAGTTCAATAGTCGTGCGCCACCCTTTGTGCTCCTTCTGCTAAACTCGTGTTTATCTCGTGTTAGTAGAATTTTGGTGAGTGACGATTCGCGCTTTTCAGCCTCGTGCTTTTCAGTTCATTTTTACTTTTCAGGTTGTGCTTGTCAGTTCATATCTGTTCTTCAGTGTGTGCTTGTCAGGTCGTTTCTGTCTTTCAGTGCGTTCTATTTATAGTTCGGTTCTGATTTTCAGTGCATTCTGTCAGTTCGTTCTGAGCAGCCATTCGTTAATTAGCCACGTTGCGTTCTCGTCGGAGAGATTGTGCTGTTGGTGGGCTTGGTGTTATTGCTTTGAACCAAGTCCAGTCCATGAGCAGGGGGAGGAGTTCTTGGACCAAGAATTGGTTGCTTAATCATGACCAATTCTGTCATATGCCTTTGCTGCGGGAGCTCCAGGAGAATAATCCTGATAATTTTAGGAATTATCTCCAGATGACGGACCCCGTCTTTCACCGTCTATTGGCTTTGCTGTCCCCTTATATTATGAAGCAGGACACCTGCATGTGGCAAGCCATCTCTCCCAAGCAAAGGCTCATCGCCACCTTGCGGTACTTGGCGACGGGGAGAAGCCTCCAGGACCTGAAGTTCATGACTGGGATCTCCCCCAGGCTCTGGGTGTCAATATTCCAGAGACCTGTTCTGCCATAATTCAAGTCCTGCAGAAGCACTATATTAGGGTAAGTTTTATCCTTTAACATCACATTCTATGTATTTAATATTTGCTAATGTATTGTATTAATTTCATCATTACATAATTACCATGACATGACTCTTTGTCCTCATGCATGCTTTAAGCTTATAATGCTCCTTTTTTGTCCTTCATGCATATTTTCCTTCACTAACCTCCCCAGCATGTTATCCTGGGCCCATACACACCTAGCCTAGTCACTTAACAATGTATATTGTCAGTTCCATTGTAGGGCTTACCCTAAACACCCCCTAAAATGTGTCAAAATGTTATTGTTCTCCTTAAATTCAGGCAAAGTGCAAGAGGATTTTTTTTAGGGGGGGTCAAACTCATTTTGAACCCTCCCTCCACCCCAACCTCTAAGTCTACCGATACCAATACTCTATCTGCTGACTTTGCCAAACCCATACACATTATACCTACCTCTTTTGTGGTCATATTTATGGATGAATTCAGCAAAGCATGTAGTGCAAGTGTCTGCCTGAATACTTTCCAATGGTACTGTTTAAAGTCTTGTCCTAAACCAGATGTGACCAGAACTGTGTGACTGCGACAGAGTGAACCGGACATAAATAGGTGAAAGTAAGTAAGTTTATTAAAGTAAATGCATATAAATGTGAACACACCACCAATTCAGAGTGAACAAGCTGAACAACCAAACAGTGATAATAAACCAACCAGCATATATAGCAAAAGGGAGTACCAGAATCATAGTCAAGCCAGGCCAGGGTTATAAATAGGAGATCAGCGGATGGGGGGCCAGGAGTAAACAGACAGGGAACAAGATGGAAGGAATCAGGCTGCAGGGCAGGATCCAGGGATACAGGAACAGATGCAAGCAGGTTCAGGATACAGGATACAGGAATCAGGAATCAGGAATACAGGTAAACAGGCTGAAGGTCAGGGCACAAGGACAATACCAGGGCAAGGTGTGTGTGCACTTGCCGGGTATTTATACACATCCCAATCAGACTCAGGTGATGCCTGATTGCAAGAGGTAATGTCGGCCACACACTGCCAGGAACCACCCGCCTGTGGACGCCAGTACTGCGGCCCAAAAATCACATAATACCAGCAGGGAAAGGCTCTCCTAACAGTTCCAAACTGCCAGGAGACACCTGGTGGTGGACCTCAGTACTGCACACCAAATGATAGATATTACCAGCGGATGGAACCTTTCCTGACAGTTCTCCTATTATCTTGATAGGTAATTGCAGAATGTAAAAATGTGCTTCAATTTGGACAGTGTGTATTCATATTTTTGGATTATGACACTTGTTACCTGTCCAGTGGTCTGCCAATAGTGTAAGCAAGGAGGGACTGGCCAAAGTAACACACATTATTTATGCATTCAGCTCTCAATGAAGTGCAGAGGGTTACCTGTCCAAAACATCTACCCACCCCCCCCATAAAATTTTTCCAATGGGCCACCAGAGGGGGTAAGGAATCTGATAAGTTGACCCTATACTTTTGTCTTTAAATACTCATTTCAATAAATGTTATACTTATGTTGGCCAAGAATGCTTGTGTCTAATCTGCTTGCAATGTTATGTGCAAAAGTTTTTTTTTTTTTTTTTTTTTCTTGTTTGACTCCACAGTTTCCTTCCAACCCACAGGAATGGCAGACTGTGGCTTCCCAGTTTCTCCACCAGTGGGACTTTCCCAATTGTGGTTGTGCTATCGAGGGGAAGCAAGTCAGGATCATCCCACCACCCAACTCGGGATCGTACTACTTTAATTATTAGGGGTTCAGTAGTATAGTGATGTTGGAGGTGGTAACGGCCAATTATGAATTCATCTACCTGGACATAAGGCAGAACGGCCGTAACTTTGATAAAGTGAAGTCCATATGATACATTAGTATGTCAAAACCCCTCTATAAGCCAAATTTTGAAGATGCACACAAATTGGGACTCAAAATTTGGATTTCCCTCATGATCCCATGCCTAAAATGTGTGTATTTTCCCTACATCTATTTTGCTAAAGCCACAAAACACACAGTTTGTCAACATGTGCTATCCCCCATCATGGGATATCAATGTACGCGTTTTGTGGGTGCAACCCCTTCCTCCAAACTAAAGTAGGTGAGAGGAAGGGGTTGCACCCCCGAAACACGTCCATTGATCCCCCATGAGGGGAGCTAGCACATGTTGACACACTGGGGCTTATTTCAGAAAGGACAATCCACTTTGCCCTACAAGTGCACTTGCATTGCACTTGTAGTGCAAAGAGGTTTTGCCTTTTTTGAAATAAGCCCCAGTGTGTCAACATGTGCTAGCTCCCATCATGGGGGATCACTTGGCAATACAAATACACTAGGTGTTTTACTTCAAAAAGGACAGTTTGTTTGAGAGTAGGCAGGTACATTTCAAAAATACAATGTCAAATTAACAAAGGGACACCAACATAGTTGTATCTTTGAGCTTAAAAAATACAAGATAATAATGGTGTTGTGGTAACTTGACACACAAAACGAAAAAAAAAGAGTGCGCATGCGCGGGACTTCCAGAGCGCCACGCTGACCGAGAGCTCCGCACCGCTCTGGCCTTCCAGAGCCTGGCATAACTGCTTCGCTTAGCAAATCTCAGCAAGAGTAACAGATCTCGCACCCTCACGGATCCGGGCATCAGTTTAAATGTCCGGATCCCAACAGAAAAAGGACGTTAACTGGCAACTGAACTTCGGCCTAACTCCCCCTGTGCCTTCCAAGATGGTGGCCGCAGCTTCTCCAGGCGGAGACACTGTAAATCAACAGGGCTCAGTGTGCCCTCCAGCTTTATCCACTCCAGCCACAGCACAAGTGAGTAATCTCCTGGGGCTCCAAACTATATAGCTTCCCCTGCTTCTACTGAATCGCTCCTGAGCAGACTGCAGAATGGCAGCCCTTACTCTCCCCTTCTCAACTCCCCGGATAGCATTGCAGACTCCCCACAAGCCTCCCCTATTACCGTCAGCCATCCACCTGAAATGGCACCGTTACTTAACTGCTTTACTGATATGCTTGCAACAGGACTTGCGCAAAATGCCATGAAAATTACCACCTCCATTAAAGCAGACCTTCAGAGCCTAGGGGCAAGAATGGATGCCATTGAACAGGCGGTAGATGAGTCTGCAGCGTGCACCAACCAACATACCACCTGTATTCAATCCTTGCAAGACCAACTCGAAAATGCCCTAGCTAAAATTGAAGATTTGGAGAATAGAAGCAGACGCTATAATTTTAGCATCCCTGAATCTAACACAGACATCCCTGGACCATACAAGCTTTAATCAAAGAAATTATCCCTGACATCCCAGATAACAAGCTTGAGTTGGACAGAGCACACAGAGTGCTACAACCACCCCGCCAAGATGGATGCCCTCGGGACATAGTGGTTAAACCACACTTTTACAGTATAAAAGAAGAGGTAATGAAAAGATCCCGCTACAAAGATGACATCACCTTGCTTGGTAACAAAATCCAAATTTTTGCTGATATATCACCAACCACGATCCAGAAACGAAGATCACTCAAACCACTTTTGGACATCCTCTCGCAAAAAATGATTAAATATAGATGGGCATTCCCATTTCGTCTACAATTTAATTACAGAGACAAATTCTACAGCTTCTCGAACTTCCATATGGGCGAGCAACTGCTTCTCCACCTTGGGCTTGTATCTCAAGACCTACCTCCACACAACTCAGAGAACTGACCGGCTTCTTCCAAGAGACCTCCTCCAAGCAGCCCCATTACCCCACTGTGGGTGAAACAACAACCGAAGAAACAAGGAGAATCCATGCCCCCTAGATGAACTCTGTTGACATTTTCTCAACTGGCCTAAATCCCATTTTTTGGTCTGTGTAGAAGCGCCTCCTACACATCTACGGTCTTTTTCAAAATCCACTACAATTACATCTCCTCAGTTTTACCTATAACCCCCTCCTTCCCTTTTTGTTATTTTGCCTAAACCTCCTAAAGCACTGGAAATACTAGATCCCTCCAATGCATGAAAGCCCCAAATGTGTTTACATTAGGTCTCCGGCAGAGGCCTCAACCTGAGATTATTTATAGCCCACCTAACTGTCCCCTTACCCACCTTCACTATCCCTATCCCCTACTTCCTCTTCCCTTTCCTCCCATATCTTGCCTTTCCCCCCTCCCTCCCCACCCTTACCTTTTATTACCCTTCACTGAAGATTCTTTCAGCATAATAAGTAGCCGACCCGGTTAAAGTCTATACTAAAGTTTATACTTTATTTGTCTGATTTCCAACTAATATACAATGTTCACTTAACCTGTTTGACAAAATGTTAGTTGGACTGCAAGTTATGTTCCTCTTGATAATGTACAATAAGTAGTTGTCATAGGGAGATTTCTCCCACAAGTTCTAATTTTCTTTATTTTTACAAACGCTCTGCGGCCGGAGCGGAAACACATGTCACTCCATCTATTGTAGCCGAGAGGTATTTAACCCCTTGGAGACAATAGAACCGCAGCCTTAATTAGGGCTGCTTTTGTTTTTCTGAACCCTTCATTTTCAGGGGTTCAGGGCAGGTATTTATTCCTGCCAAAATGGGATTCAGGGTTCTTTATACACTGAATTCCGCCTTTCTCAATTTCTTCTACTCCTTTTTTTCTACCTTTTCTATCCTCTTCCTCCCTTCTCCCCCCTTTTCTCCCACTCAGATGCCTTCGAGGAGAGTGGCCAGGACCGTTACCCTGCACTCCCAGGCCGACATCACACTCTCTGGAACAATGGACTCAAGCTACTAGAGCGGGTAAGAAACAGCTTATTATTGCCAAATGCCCCACAATATGTCCATGGCTGCTGAACCCCCCCCCACTTTCATTTCTCAAAATAGCGTCCCACAATACTCAGGGTTTAAATTCACCAGTAAAAAGGCGCAAAGCCTTTCATAGCTACCAATCCAGTAAGTTGGACATTGTACTCATACAGGAAACACACTTTCCGAAAAGCTTCAGTCCTTCATTTTTACACCGGAATTATCCACCTTTCATTTAGCCAATGCGGAAGATAAAAAAAGAGGGGTAGCTGTACTCATATCAAAACGCACTCCTTTTTCCTTAACTCAAACTATTAAAGACACAGAGGGAAGATATATCCTGGTAAAAGGCCATATAAATGGTACACTTCTCTCCATCATATCATACTATGCCCCCAATAAAAGACAAGCTGCTTTCTTCTCATCCATGCTTACCGCTCTCTCCCCCCATTTGGAAGGCAAAGTGATCATGGGAGGGGACTCAAACATTGCCTTTGACTACATGCTTGACAAATTGATTGATAACCTCACCAAGCTTAAACGACCCCCCAATCAAAGCCTTCGTATTGCCCAACTCCTAAATTCATTGGGAATGATTGATGTATGGAGAGAACTGAACCCGACGACCAAAGACTATACTCACTTCTCAGCCCCCCATAGAACTTACGCACGCATTGACCATATTTTTTTACACACCACTGACATACACTTAGCGTCTCACGCGACGATTAGTGACGTCCCATGGTCTGATCATGCCTTGGTCTCCACCATACTAAGCGGTTTTCTTCATCCAGCTAGTCCTCCACAATGGCGACTTAATGAAGCCTTACTTTTCAACCCTGTACACTGTTCTATGATTGAAAAAGACATGTTAGAATATTTCCGCCATAATGACACACCTGACATTTCTCCTAACTCTTTATGGGGAGCTCATAAAACAGTAATAAGGGGCAAATTTATACAGCTAGCATCACAATTAAAACGAGAAAAACTAATAGATCTTAAAAAGCTACAAAAAAAATTTCCAATTTGCCTGTAAAAAACATAAACAACACCCCACTTCAACCTCACTAGCTAAAATGGACGCTTCCAGGATTGAATTGAATACTGCCCTCACATCAACTGCTGAAAAACACTTAAAATGGGTCAAGGGAAGATTTTATCTCAACTCAGACAAATTTGGCCCACAGCTTGCTTCAAAACTTTCACCCAGACATAGATTCCAAGCTCTTTCAAAAATTAAATCCTTATCAGGGTCCTTAACACAAAACCCCAAGACAATCCTGGAGGCGTTCCACTCTTTCTATTCAAAACTGTACTCATATCCCAATCAGGAGAATACCCAAAAACTAAATGAATTTTTTGACAGTATCCCCCTCCCCAAAATATCTGAATCCCATCGATCTATAATGGAAGCCCCTATCTCAATAGAGGAAGTGATGGAGGTAATAAAAGAAAGTAAAATAGGTTCAGCCCCTGGCCCAGATGGCTTTTCTTCACTCTATTACAAAAAATTTGGAGCTGTTTAATCTCCTTATCTGCCCAGATTCTTCAATTCCCTAAAGAGAGATTCACCATTAGATCCAACGACCAATTTAGCATATATTTCCATCATTCCCAAACCAGGTAAAGATCAGAGCCAGGTCAGTAATTACAGACCTATATCCCTTATGAACAACGACCTGAAAATTATGACAAAAATCCTCTCCAATAGGCTAGGCTCATTCATAGGGACATATGTGCATAGGGACCAAGTAGGTTTTATACCAGGGAGACAGGGCCCGGACCAGATAAGGAGAGCAGTAGATGTCATCTCCCTGTTACAATCAAAATGGGATGGTAACCCACCCCAAGAAGGTTACCTTTTATCTATAGACCTACAAAAGGCCTTTGATTCCATTACATGGCCATACCTTTTCGGGACACTAGAAAGATGGGGGTTTGGCCCCCACTTTATTAGCCTCCTCGCAGCGCTATACTCTCAACCTAAAGCCTAGATCAGGATCCAAGGTCATCTATCTAATTCCTTCCCCATAACCAAAGGGACCAGACAGGGCTGCCCCTTATCCCCTTTACTTTTTGCTATAGGTATAGAAAATCTAGCTATAGCGATCAGAAATCACCCAGATATCCACGGTGTTAAATGTGGACAGTCCTCTCATAAATGTGCTTTGTTCGTGGACGATGTCCTTCTCTTTATCACTTCCCCCCTCATTTCTACCCCCAATGTTTTATCACTTCTTAAAAAATTCGGACAGATATCAGGTCTGCAAGTGAATATGGCTAAATCCACAGCACTTAACATCTCAACCCCTTCACACGTAGTTGATAACCTCAAAGAGAAGCTCTAACTCTATCCCATATCTAGGCATTCAATTAACCCCCCTAATAGAACAGCTCTACCGCTTTAATTACCCTCCCATGTTCAAAAAACTTAACTCAGATCTTGATCAATGGTCATTACACAAATTATCATGGCTAGGGCGGCTAAACGCGATTAAAATGACTCTACTCCCACGTATTTTATACCTATTCCGATCTCTTCCCATTCCGGTCCCTAAATTACATATATGTAAACTACAATCATCAATTATCCAGTTTATTTGGAATAAATCGAACCACAGGCTCCCTAAAAAGACACTCTTTAGACCTAGGAAAAGAGGAGGTCTTGGGCTTCCCAATCTCTGGTGGTATTACCAGGCAGCGCATCTCAATCAAATCTCAGCGGTTTATTCTAGGGGTCCAAAGCCGGAATGAATAGAGATGGAAAGGCAGGCCATTCCCAATTACACAATAGACTATCTACTTTGGCATCCTCATAAAACTAGACCACCAATCCTCTCCCCTACCCTCTCACACTGCATAAATTAAATAATCTAACATCTAAATGGCATCCCTTAGCCCACATCTTTAACAACCCCATTTTTCCTCCAGACATAAACATAAGAGTGTTCAATGGTGGCTTGACAAAGGCATATATAGAATAGGTCATCTCTGTAACTCTAATGGACCCATCACATTGACCCAATGCACATCAAAACTTGAAATGCCCCAGTCGGAGAGGTTTCGCCTTTACCAATTGAGACATTTCCTACTCTCCATTCTCCCTCAAGAATCGCTTCCTTTTACTACCACTCCCTATGAACAATGGTGTTCTGCAGCTATGGGCATGAAAGGGGGAATTTCTCTTATATATACAGCATTAGCGGAACCGCAGGAGAAGGCGACTTATATGGTAGACTGGGAACGTGATCTTGGTTTTGAATGGGACCTTGACACGTGGCATACGTACTTCACATCAGCTTTCAAGGGGATCCTAAATGTCTCCCTTACTGAAGCGGACCTCAAAATTTTGACACGGTGGTATCTAGTCCCTACTAGACTAGCTAGATTTTATCCTCAATCATCCCCTCTTTGTTTTAGGGGATGTGGTCACCTGGGTACTCTCTTACATATTTTTTGGGAGTGCCCACGAATCAAAGGCTTCTGGAACAAAATTTTCCACCGCAAAGTTACCGGCGAGGCGATCCCACAAACCCCAACAGTAGCACTCTTAAATCAAAAAATCCCTAAGCTCCATAAATTCGATCAGATTCTAATCCACTATATTCTTATAGGAGCTAAACTTACTATAGCCCGGGCATGGAAGCTTCCTAAAATATCCTCCCACCAAGCCAAACAGAAAGTCTCCTGGATCATGTACCAGGAGAAAATATCTAACCTCATATTAGACAAAACAGAGAAATTTAAACATATATGGGAACCTTGGGCCCGTCATATTGGCGTGATCCTCTAACTACTAAATATTCCACGGAATAGTGGTTAAACCTCCTAGAACTGCTGTCTGACAACCTGACCCGGCTCTCCTTGAAGCCCTGACATCTCTTCCCCTACTCTTCCCTCTTAACCCTCCCCTCTTTTCTTCCTTTTTCTATTTCTCTCTTCTACTTATGTTCTTTATGAGTCTCTTCTCACTCACCTAACTATCCTGGGTAGATGAGAAGCAGCAATTATATGATTATAATCATTATCTACCAAGTTCATGGTTTTTGGTTAAGTACTAGAAGCCCAGATATATGATAGGATACCAGCCTTGAGCTGTAAATTAGAAGTTTCATTTTGTTGAGTAGCCGGAAGCCTTTGGGCATGGGCACAGCATGAACCCGACAAGGGGTGCCTATGGCTTAAGGCAGAAGGCTATCTATTTGATATACTGTACAGGGCTTCCTTGTTACTTATGTTAACTATTCTCGCATTAAAGTTTTATACATTAATAATTACTGTGGATCATACGTTGTTATACTACCTGGTACTTCAAATTGATATTTGAACAACATCTGTCTTATACTATATGCCCCTGCGTGGGCACAACTTTTTTGCTGTCTATTTTAATACCTTAAACAACATTTTAAACTGGAAAAAAAAAAAAATATTCTGGAGATCACTAGAAAGGAAAACAAATATATATATATATATATATATATATATATATATATATATATATATATATATATATATATATATATATATATATATATATATATATATATATATTATTCTGGAGATCACTAGAAAAAAAACACAAAAAATTATTATTCTAGAGATCACTACAAAAGAAAGAAATATTGTATTTATCGATGTATAACAAGCGCCGACGTATAACACGCACCCCAAGTTTAGGAGGGAATTTTAAGAAAAAAAACTTTTAGGAGGGAATTTTAAGGAAAAAAAACTTACATTTAAATGCCCATCAATGCAGCCTTATCAGTGTCCATCTGCAGCCTTGTCCATCATTGCATAATAATCAGTGACCATCTGCAGCCTTGCCCAGTGCCATTTGCAGCATTTTGCCCAGTGCCATTTGCAACCTTTTGCCCAGTGTCATTTGCAGCCTTTTGCCCAGTGCCATTTGCAGCCTTTTGCCCAGTGTCATTTGCAGCCTTTTGCCCAGTGCCATTTGTGGCATGTAACCATTTAAAATTACCACCGTCGAGATAGACAGAGCCAGTATACTCGGCTGTACTCAGCTCGTCTCGCAGTACCGCGAAGTTCCGCCCCTTGCCCCGGCTCCTATAATGGACATAACGTAGGTCCAATGGCAGGACTGGGCGGGACTGTGAGTGGAGCCGAAACTATCCAACTACACAGTACACTCAGCTCTGTCTTTTTCGGCAGCACTCGCAGTCCCCTCAGAGACAGCAGGGAGGCGGGACTGCCAGCCGAGCCGAGTACACTCGGCTCTGTCTTTTTCGGTGGCACATGCTCTTTTTCGGCGGCGCTCACTCCTCTTCCCCTCACAGACAGTGGGGATCGGCGTATAACATGCACCCACGATTTTCCCCTGATTTTAATACGGTACGTTTGTCAGAACTCTGTGAATATCAGCAGCAAAGCAGCTTCATTATTATACCATTATAAAGAAGAAGAGAATGCGCTGCATTGAGAGATTTCATAATCTGTCGCGTCACAAATATGATCCATTATGAATGCTAGTTTTACAAGACGGAGCACTTCCGGCTCGTCCTTGATTCCGAGCATGCGTGTTTGTACTCTGGACTTTTGTCTGATGGACTTGTGTACACACGATCGGAAAGTCTGACACAAACATTTGTTGGGGGAAAATTTGAGAACATAGTTACATAGTTACATAGTTACATAGTAGGTGAGGTTGAAAAAAGACACAAGTCCATCAAGTCCAACCTATGTGTGTGATTATGTGTCAGTATTACCTTACATATCCCTGTATGTTGCTGTCGTTCAGGTGCTTATCTAATAGTTTCTTGAAGCTATCAATGCTCCCCGCTGAGACCACCGCCTGTGGAAGGGAATTCCACATCCTTACAGCTCTTACAGTAAAGAACCCTCTACGTAGTTTAAGGTTAAACCTCTTTTCTTCTAATTGTAATGAGTGGCCCCGAGTCTTATTAAACTCTCTTCTGCGAAAAAGTTTTATCCCTATTGTGGGGTCACCAGTACAGTATTTGTAAATTGAAATCATATCCCCTCTCAAGCGTCTCTTCTCCAGAGAGAATAAGTTCAACGCTCGCAACCTTTCCTCATAACTAAGATCCTCCAGACCCTTTATTAGCTTTGTTGCCCTTCTTTGTACTCGCTCCATTTCCAGTACATCCTTCCTGAGGACTGGTGCCCAGAACTGGACAGCATACTCCAGGTGCGGCCGGACCAGAGTCTTGTAGAGCGGGAGAATTATCGTTTTATCTCTGGAGTTGATCCCCCTTTTAATACATGCCAATATTCTGTTTGCCTTATTAGCAGCAGCTTGGCATTGCATGCCATTGCTGAGCCTATCATCTACTAGGACCCCCAGGTCCTTTTCCATCCTAGATTCCCCCAGAGGTTCTCCCCCCAGTGTACAGATTGCATTCATATTTTTGCCACCCAAATGCATTATTTTACATTTTTCTACATTGAACCTCATTTGCCATGTAGTCGCCCACCCCATTAATTTGTTCAGGTCTTTTTGCAAGGTTTCCACATCCTGCGGAGAAGTTATTGCTCTGCTTAGCTTAGTATCGTCTGCAAATACAGAGATTGAACTGTTTATCCCATCCTCCAGATCGTTTATAAACAAATTAAATAGGATTGGTCCCAGCACAGAACCCTGGGGAACCCCACTACCCACCCCTGACCATTCTGAGTACTCCCCATTTATCACCACCCTCTGAACACGCCCTTGTAGCCAGTTTTCAATCCAGGTACTCACCCTATGGTCCATGCCAATGCACCTTATTTTGTACAGTAAACATTTATGGGGAATTGTGTCAAATGCTTTTGCAAAATCCAGATACACCACGTCTACGGGCCTTCCTTTATCTAGATGGCAACTCACCTCCTCATAGAAGGTTAATAGATTGGTTTGGCAAGAACGATTCTTCATGAATCCATGCTGATTACTGCTAATGATATCGTTCTTATTACTAAAATCTTGTATATAGTCCCTTATCATCCCCTCCAAGATTTTACATACTATTGATGTTAGGCTAACTGGTCTGTAATTCCCAGGGATGTTTTTTGGGCCCTTTTGTTAAGTTTCTCAAGTCTAATTTTAATTCCGTCCTCTGTTAACCATGGAGGTGCTTCCTGTGTTGTGTCATGAGGATAAACACTGCAGTTTTGGTTACTGAAGCCCCCCGATTCACTTGTGAAGACTGAGGAGAAGAATAAATTCAATACCTTTGCCATCTCCCCATCCTTTGTAACCAGATGTCCTTCCTCATTCTTTATGGGGCCAATATGGTCTGTCCTCCCTTTTTTACTGTTTACATACTTAAAGAATTTTTTTTGCTCTCCTCCGCTATGTGTCTTTCATGTTCTATCTTAGCCGTCCTAATTGCACCCTTACATTTCTTATTGCATTCTTTATAAAGTCTGAATGCTGAGGATGATCCCTCAACCTTTTATTTTTTGAAGGCCTTCTCCTTTGCTTTTATATGCATTTTTACATTGGAGTTAAGCCATCCAGGATTTTTGTTTGCTCTTTTAAATTTATTACCCAATGGGATACATTGGCTAATGCCCTTATTTAATATGCTCTTAAAGCAAACCCATCTCTCCTCTGTATTCTTTGTTCCTAATATTTTAACCCAATTTATGCCTTTTAGCAAGGTTTGTAGTTTAGGGAAGTTGGCTCTTTTGAAATTCAGTGTCTTTGTATTCCCTTTTATATTTCCTATTTGTGTGATTTATACTGAAACTAATTGACCTGTGATCGCTGTTACCTAAATTGCCCTGTATTTCCACATCTGTGATCAGGTCTGTATTGTTGGTAATCAGTAGATCCAGTATCGTTTTATTTCTAGTTGGTGTGTCTACCATCTGACCCATAAAATTGTCCTGCAAGACATTAAGGAACTGGCGAGCCTTAAATGAATGCGCGGTTCGCTCCGCCCAGTCTATGTCTGGATAATTAAAATCCCCCATTATGATAACACTTCCCATCCTTGCTGCTAATCCAATTTGTGATAGGAGATCCGTCTCCACTTCCTCCTTCAGGTTAGGGGGCCTATAGCATACTCCCAGTATTATTTTCCCCTTAGCTTCATCCCTTTGGAGCTCTACCAATAAGGATTCCACCTCCTCTCTAGCTCCCTCAGTGATGTCATCTCTCACATTTGCTTGTACATTATTCTTGATATATAGGCATACCCCTCCCCCTTTTTTACCCTCTCTATCCTTGCGGTATAGGGTATACCCTTGAATGTTTGCCAGCCAATCATGAGAGCTGTTGAACCAGGTCTCTGAAATTCCCACAAAATCCAAATCCTCCTTGTACAACAGTATCTCTAGTTCACCCATCTTGTCTGCCATGCTCCTGGCATTGGTGAACATGCCACATAGTTTAGACTGGTCGCATATTGTCCTCGTATTGGGTGTTTCAAAATTGCAACTAGGACTTGCTACTATACTCATATTTGTTGGTGGAAAGTCTGACAACAAATGTCCGATGGAGCATACACACAATCGGACTTACCGCCAACAAGCTCAGAGCCAACATAAATCTGATCGTGTGTACGCGGCATAAGTTCACCTTTTATAATATAATATAATAATGTACCTTGGTTGCAGAGCAATAAAAGCTTTCTTTGATTTTGAGAACAAGGCCTCACCTTAGCCATTGCTTTGTTTCTTAGAAAGCTTCAGAGACTCCCTGGTATACATTTGTGACAGAGAAACCAGTAAGACCCAGGAAGGAGTTTACCAGTTGACCTCATTAGCTCACCTTCACCCATCAACTAAGTTTTCACAGTACCCACAGCATTTCTCCACACATTCATTTGTCTGGCTTCTCCAGAGTCCCTTTAGATGGGCTCAAGCTGCATGCTAAACTCCCTGGTGCCACATGCAGCCCACAGGACACCCCTGATGTAGTGCAAGGGCCTAGGGATACAGAGTGATTGGATTTATTGTGTGTCCTCCTGTTATATCGTTTTGGTAAATCTAAAGGAGATTGTTCAGAGAGTGTACAATCAGATTGCATAGTGTATGGCAACCTTTCTACACCTAAAATTACCTAGTTGCACTTTCAGTGCCATTAATTGTTAACGGCACATGAAACACGGAAGCAAAAACACACCTTACCACATGAAAAAACAGGTGAAAAACACAGTAAAAACATGCACCTCGCACCATGCCAAAATGTCCCATGAGTTACTTTGCCATATGTAGTGCAGCCTATTGATGTCAACGGGCTGCCCCTATGTGTGTCACTGGAAAAACAAGCCAAAAAACACGTGCTACCTCTACTCTAGGTGTGAGTATGGCCTGAAAGTGAAATTGGTGCATTTACACAAGAACAATGAGGCTCCATTCACATCTGTGTGTTTCAAAAGGCATGGCAAATCGCACAGAAAAATTTGTGCTTCGCTTAATGTGCATTGTGCTTGTGTTGTCATTACGTGTTAAAGGCTCCCCAAGTGCATGAAAGTTACCAAAAACTGTATAATCAGATTATATAGAAAGTGGGTGGAAGGTGGTATTGTAATGAGGGAGGTGTGGTGCAGAGTGGTGAACATACCCTATCACCCTCTTTTGTGATGCAACAAGGATGCAACAAGGAAGTGATGCAACAAGGAAGTGAAGGCTTCTGGGAGATGACCTAACAGGAAGTGAAAGCTGTGGAAGTGATCGGATATGAAAATTATTTTAGAAATACAAATAAACTGACAACATTTTACACATTGAGATGGTTGGGCCTGAAATGGCATTGAAAAATGCTTCTATTTATCAGGAAAAATTACTTATTTACAAAATTTTATAACAGAAAGAAAGAAAAACTTTTTTTTTTAAATTTGTTTAGCAAAAGATAAAAACTCAATGGTGATTAAATACCACCAAAAGAAAGCTCTATCTGTTTCAAATAAATGATAAAAATTTACAGTATTGCATGACTGCACAATTGTCAATGCTGAAAGCTGAAAATTGGCCTGGGCAGGAAGAGGGTAAAAGTGGTTATATATATCACTGCCGCCACAATAGTTATAAAAGAAAAAACTAAATCTCTTATTTGTGAGATCTATGTAGCGCTGTTAATCATAAATATGCATGTCTATATAACAGTCCTACTTATATCATAGATGTGAATAAAAGGCCCACCTCGTATATTAAAAGTGTGACTTAAGTTCATAAGAAAACCTGTCTTCCACAACAGATCTTTTGTAACAACACACTGTTTTTCGTGTTTACACCTCAAGTTCATAAGAAAACCTGTCTTCTATAACAGATCTTTTGTAACAACACACTGCTTTTCATGTTTACACCTCATGATCCTGTCATTCACCACTCCCCCAGACTGAAACTCACCAGAACCACATGTATTCCATGTCAATTTGTATCTGATAGCAGATCCATACCAGACCCTTATACGAGCATGCAGCCTGGCAGGATTAGGAAAAGGGGGGGACGAGCGAGCATCCCCCCTGAACCATACCAGGCCACATGCCCTCAACATGGGAGGGTGAGTGGTTTAGGGCGGGGGGCACTGCGCAACCACGCCAAAGCACCTTGTCCCCATGTTGATGAGAACAAGGGCCTCTTCCCGACAACCCTGGCCGGTGGTTGTCGGGGTCTGCAGGCAGGGAGCTTATCGTGATCTTGAAGCCAAGGGGGCCCTCAGATCCTGCCCCATCTATGTGAATGGGTATCGGGTAAATCGTACCCCTACTTATTCACCAAAAAAGTGTCAAAAAGTAAAAACCACAAGAGACAGTTTTTAAAAAATTCTTTATTAAAAAAAAAGTGTCCTGTGATGTAAATCCACTGTCAATCACGTCGCCCAATGGACCCGAAAAATATAAAAACATTTTAAAAAAAGGCTCAGCCTCCATGGGAGGCCTCCCGCCGACTGCTCTCTCTTCCCTTTGACAGCTCTTATATAGGCAAGGGCGGGGAAAACCGGTGACATAACTAGGTGACTCCACCCCTTCTGACGTCATGGATAGAACCAATTCTATCCAGAAAGGTCAATCTCCTAACAGGGGGATCCAAAACACTTTTGACAACTGGGGATCTGCTATCAGATACAAGTGTACAATGCCAATCACTGACATGAGAGGCATATGATTTTTGTGAGTCCCAGTCTGTGTGGGAGTGGTGCATGACAGAATCACAAGGTTTAAACACGAAAGCAGTGTTTTGTTATATTGCACAGATGATCCGTTGTGGAAGACAGGTTTTATATGAACTTATTCACATACACAAGGTGGACTTTTTATTCACATCTAGACATGTGCATCCCGTTTGGTTCTGAATCGAAATTCGGACAAATTTTTCATTATTCGGAAATTCATATGCATCTGAATTTCCGAATTAAAGTAACGAATTTAAACAAATCCGAAAAAAGCAAACGAATTCGAAAACAAATTCGAATTGAATTTGAAAACAATAGAAATCAATTTTCTAAAAAATACAATAGAATAGAATATAAAATAATAAAGCAATAAAATACATATATATAATTTTTTTTTATTCTGTTCTATTGTTTTTCTATGCTTTTCTTTTCTATTATTTTTTATTCTATAATAGTCTCTTCTATTCAAATTCAAATTCATTCTATACGAAATTCGAATTTCAGAACATGGCTTCTGAAGATCGAATTTCGTATAGAATGAATTTGAATTCGAATAGAAAAGATTTGAATAGATAAGAATAGACTAGAAATTCAAATATCATATAGAATGAAATCGAATTTGAATAGAAAAGATTAGAATAGAATAGAAAATAATAGAAAAGAATAAACTAGAAAAACATATATTGTATTTTATTTCATTCTGTTCTATTGTTTTTCTATTCTATTCTTTTCTATTATTTTCTATTCTATTCTAAGCTTTTCTATTCTAATTTGGATTCATTCTATACGAAATTCGAATTTCGGAAGATGTCATCTGAAATTCAAATTCGAATTTCGTATAGAATGAATTCGAATTTGAATAGAAAAGATTAGAATAGAAAAGAATAGACTAGAAAAACAATAGAATAGAATAGAATAAAATATAATTTATATATATATATATATATATATATATATATATATATACATATATATATATATATATATATATACATATATATATATATATATATATATACATATATATATATATATATACATATATATATATATATATATATATATATATATATATATATATATATATATATATATATTATATTTTATTCTATTCTGTTCTATTGTTTTTCTAGTCTATTCTTTTCTACTCTATTCTAATCTTTTCTATTCAAATTCGAATTTCAGAAGATGGTTTTATATATATATATATATATATATATATATATATATATATATATATATATATATAAAATATTTTTTTCTGTTCTCTTTTCTATTATTTTCGATTTTATTGTAATCATTTCTATTCAAATTCATTATATTCAAAATTCAATTTCAGAAGATGGTTATATATATATATATATATATATATATATATATAATGGGGACGGAAAGTATTCAGACCCCCTTACATTTTTCACTCTTTGTTATATTGCAGTCATTTGCTAGAATCATTTAAGTTCATTTTTTTCCTCATTAATGTACACACAGCACCCCATATTGACAGAAAAACACAGAATTGTTGACATTTTTGCAGATTTATTAAAAAAGAAAAACTGAACACCCTCCGGTTCGGTTCGCACCAGAACCTGCGAACGGGCCGAAAATTTGCACGAACGTTAGAACTCCATTGACGTCTATGGGACTTGAACGTTCGAAATCAAAAGTGCTCATTTTAAAGGCTAATTTGCATGGTATTGTCATAAAAAGGGTTTGGGGACCCGGGTCCTGCCCCATGTATCAATGCAAAAAAATCTTTTAAAAACGGACGTTTTTTCTGGAGCAGTGATTTTAATGATGCTTAAAGTAAAAAATAAAAAAAAAGTGAAATATTCCTTTAAATATCGTACCTGGGGTGTCTATAGTATGCCTGTAAAGTGTTTCCCCTGCTTAGAACAGTCCCTGCACCAAATGTCATTTTTAAAGGAAAAAAAGTCATTTAAAACTGCTTGCGGCTTTAATGTAATGTCGGGTTCTGGCGATATGGATGAAAATCAGTGAGACAAACAGCATGGGTAACCCCCAGTCCATTACCAGGCCCTTTGGGTCTTGTATGGATATTAAGGGGAACCCCGCACCCAAATTAAAAAAAGGAAAGGCGTGGGGCCACCAGGCCTTATATACTCTGAACAGCAGTATACAGGCGGTGCAAACAAGACAGGGACTGTAGGTTTGTTGTTAAGTAGAATCTGTTTGTAATTTTGAACTGGTACATTTTTAACGTGTTTAGCTCCAGCCAAAAAATCTATTTTAAGCTTTTTGGAAAACACAGGGAAGGGTTATCACCCCTGTGACATTTGTTTTGCTGTCTGTGCTCCTCTTCAGAAGATCTCACCTCACTTTTTGTCCCAATGACAAACTTTTTTTGAAAATTTGGGGTTTTTTGTGAAACAAGGATTGGGGATAAAGCATCAGTGGAAAGGAGAAACATTATTTCCATATTAACTCTTACAGGAGAGAATTTCCCTTCCTAGGGGTATATTTCATCTCACTTCCTGTTGTCTCCTTCCATTTGCAAGTAGGAGTTGTTTGTAAGTTGGATGTTTGAAAGTAGGGGCCTGCCCTATATACTCAGCAGAAATTTGGGCCTTAGGTGTTGTTGTGGCCACAACACTGTAAGCCCTCACAGGGCCCTGCTGTGAAATATTAGATCAAGAATTGTAATTACATGCCCCTGTTGAACAGGGGCAAAAAAATTGGGCCTTTGGTGGTGGTGGTGCTAGTGCCACAACACTGTAAGTCCTCACTCACTCTTGGTGGGCGCAGAAACGGGCCCTGCTGTGAAATATTAGATCAAGAATTGTAATTACATGCCCCTGTTGAACAGGGGCTGAAAAATTTGGCCTTAGGCACTGGTGCTGGTGCCACAACACTGCAACCCCTCACAGATACTCTAGTTGGAACGCAGAAACGAGCCCTGTTGCAAAGTATTGCATCAAAAATTATAATTACACGCCCCTGTTAAACAGGAGCTGAAAAATTGGGCCTTAGGCACTGGTGGTGGTGCCCAGAAAAATGTTCTTAAAAGCTATCAGCGTGATCATTGAGGAGGAAGAGGATAATTACTCAGGATAGTCACTCAGCATCAGCATAGGCAGTCTTTGAAGGGAACTGAGATTTCAAAAAAAATTATTCGGTTACATCAGCATCAGGTGCTTAGTAGCTGGTGGTGATCCAAGACTGATTCATTTTTATGAAGGTCAGTCGATCAACCGAGTCGGTGGACAGATGCACCCTGTGATCGGTTACAAAGTCTCCAGCAGCATTGAATGTGCATTCTGAAAGAACACTGGATGCAGGACAGGCCAGTAGCTCAATTGCATACTGTGCAAGCTCTGGCCAGTGATCCATCCTCAAGACCCAGTAACCCAGAGGATTTTCGGTGGGAAAGGCGTCCAAGTCAGATCTTGCCCCTAGGTTTTCCTGCACCATGTAAAACAGATGCTGGTGATGGTTGCTGGAACCGATCATACCTTGGGACCAAAAAATTGTCTGAACGCATCGGTCAGACGGCCACCTTCTCCACCGCTCCTTCTTTGACTGACCGAAGCCTCAGCAACACGTAGTCCAGAAACAGGAGATTGTAACCTCCCAGTCTCTGGAAACGCGTTGCACAGACCTCTCTGCAAGGCCTCCCGAACATGTTTCATCCTCTGCTCCCTCTGAGTTGGCAAGATAAGGTCCGCAACCTTGCCCTTGTAACGTGGATCAAGGAGGGATGCCAGCCAGGATTGGTCCTTCTCCCTGATACCACGAATACGAGGATCCTTACGCAGGCTTTGCAGGATCGGGGAGGTAATGCAGTATAGGTTTGCTGAGGCATTCGGTCCGGAGTCCTCTGGGTTACTAAGAACGACATGGTCCGCAGCCACCTCCTCCCAGCCACTGATCCCTTAAAGACTGTTGCTGATGCTGAGTGCCAGGCTCCACCTCCATACTGACACAATCCTCCTCCTCCTCTTCCTGTGTGATCGGCGGGCACGCAGAGACACTGTCTGGATAAAGGGGGCCTTGAGAGCTAAGGAAGTCTTCCTCTTCCTGCCTCTGTTCTGCCTCAAGTGCCCTGTCCATTATTCCACGCAGCGTGTGCTCCAACAGGTGGACAAGGGGGATATTGTAACTGATGCATGTACTGTCGCTGCTCACCATACTCGTGGCCTCCTTAAATGGTGACAGGACAGTGTATGCATCCCTGATCATGGCCCACTGGCGTGGGGGAAAAAAACAAGCTCCCCTGACCCTGTCTTGGTGCCATAGTCACACAGGTACTCATTGATGACCCTCTGCTGCATGTGCAGCCGCTGCAGCATGGCCAACGTTTAGTTCCACCTGGTGGGCATGTCACAGATTAGGCGGTTCTTGGGCAGGTTAAACTCCTTTTGGAGGTCTGCCAGCCGAGCACTCACATTATAAGACCGGCGGAAATGCACACAGACTTTCCTGGCCTGCCTCAGGACATCCTGTAAGCCCGGGTACCTGCCCAAGAACCACTGCACCACCAAGTTAAGGACGTGAGCCAAACAGGGCACATGGGTCATTTGTCCCTGTCAGAGGGCAGAGAGGAGGTTGGTGCCATTGTCGCAAACCACCATTCCTGCCTTAAGTTGGCGTGGCGTCAACCACCTCTGAACCTGCCCCTGCAGAGCTGACAGAACCTCTGCCCCAGTGTGGCTCCTGTCCCCCAAGCACACCAGCTCAAGCACCGCATGGCATCTTTTGGCCTGCATACTTGTGTAGCCCCTTGAACGGCTACGGAGCACCGCTGGTTCCGAGGACAAAGCACAGGAAGAGGCCATGGAGGAAGAAGAAGAGGAGGGGGTGGAGGAGAGAGGTGTGTCACAAACATTAGTAGTGGCATTTTGGAGGCGTGGTGGCGGAACAACCTCCAACACTACTGCACCTTGTTCTGCATCCTTCCCAGCTGCCAGCAGAGTCACACAATGCGCGGTGAAACGGTGACTTGACGGGACTTCCCTGTGATGTCACGGGGAATGCCACATGTCCCGTGCGTCAGAGGGGGCGGGGTCACCGGGTGGCCCTGCCCCCCTGTTATTTAAGAACCGTCAGACGAGGAGACGCCGTCACACAGCGGGAGCCTCCCTCCATGCCAGCATGGATGCGGAGCAGCCCGGAAAAGAAAATGAAGAAGGAAGAAGAGAAGAGGATGAAGAAGAAGATGAAGAGAAGAGCGGGAGCCACCCCCCATGCCATGGGTGCGGAGCAGCCCGAGGAGAAGAAGATAGAACACGCCGCGGAGGAGATGCTGGATGAGAACGCCGGAGGAAGAACCAGAAGAGCCAGAAGAACCAGAAGAAGATGAAGGAAGATAGAAGAAAGAAGAAGCATTTAAATAAAGGAATTGTCAAAAACTGTCTCTTGTCATTTTTAACATTTTTGACAGTTTTTTAGTGAAATGGTAGGGGTAAGTACCCCCTTACCATTTCACACAGGGGGGGGGCCGGGATCTGGGGGTCCCCTTGTTAAAGGGGACTTCCAGATTCCGATAAGCCCCCCGCCCGCAGACCCCCACAACCACCGGACAGGGTTGTGGGGATGAGGCCCTTGTCCTCATCAACATGGGGACAGGGTGTTTTGGGGGGCTACCCCAAAGCACCCTCCCAATGTTGAGGACATGTGGCCTGGTACGGTTCAGGAGGGGGGGCCGCACTCTCGTTCCCCCCTCTTTTCCTGCGGACCTTTTGGGGGGATTTTTTGGCGCGGGGTTCCCCTTAAAATCCATATCAGACCTGAAGGGTCTGGTATGGAATTTAGGGGGACTCCCACGTCATTTTTTTTTTTAAATTTTGGTTTGGGGTTTCCCTGTGGGGAATTCCCATGCCGTTTTTATCAATGAACTTCTATGTGTATTGTCGGCAATGCAATAGCCGCGGGTAGTTTTAAATGGGTTTTTTCCTTCGAAATGTCATTTTGCTGTCAGACTGTTCTAAACACGGGAAACATGCGCCCCCTTACAGGCATACTATAGACACCCCCCAGGTACAAAATTTAAAGGGATATTACACTTTTATTGTTTGACTTTAAGCATTTTTAAAATCACTACTCTTGAAAAAACGGCCGTTTTAAAACTTTTTTTTGCATTGATCCATGTCCCCTGGGGCAGGACCCGGGTCCCCAAACACTTTTTATGACAATAACTTGCATATAAGCCTTTAAAATTAGCACTTTTGATTTCTCCCATAGACTTTTAAAGGGTGTTCTGCGGCATTCGAATTTGCCGTGAACACCCCAAATTGTTCACTGTTCGGCGAACAGCCAATGTTCAAGTCGAACATGAGTTCGACTCGAACTCGAAGCTCATCCCTAACCACCAACATTCTACAGGTAGCTTTAGCTGAACACTGTGCAGAGCTTGCAAAAAACGAACTTGTAGCTTATTTAGCTGCCTGCGGTAGTGATAGGATCAGGAAAACACCACCAACCTTCTACAGGTAGCTTTAGGTGAACACTGTGCAGAGCTCGCAAAAAACTAACTTGTAGCTTATTTAGCTGCCTGCGGTAGTGATAGGATCAGGAAAACACCACCAACCTTCGACAGGTAGTTTTAGGTGAAGACTGTGCAGAGCTCGCAAAAAACTAACTTGTAGCTTATTTAGCTGCCTGCGGTAGTGATAGGATCAGGAAAACACCACCAACCTTCAACAGGTAACTTTAGGTGGACACTGTGCAGAGCTCGCAAAAAACTAACTTGTAGCTTATTTAGCTGCCTGCGGTAGTGATAGGATCAGGAAAGCACCACCAACCTTCTACAGGTAGCTTTAGCTGAACACTGTGCAGAGCTCGCAAAAAACTAACTTGTAGCTTATTTAGCTGCCTGCGGTAGTGATAGGATCAGGAAAACACCACCAACCTTCTACAGGTAGCTTTAGCTGAACACTGTGCAGAGCTTGAACTACACTAACTTGTAGTTTTAGCTGAACACTGTGAGGAGGACGCACTACACTAACTTGTAGCTTTAGCTGAACACTGTTCAGAGGATGCACTACACTAACTTGTAGCTTTAGCTGAACACTGTGCAGAGGTCGCACTACACTAACTTGTAGTTTTAGCTGAACACTGTTCAGAGGACGCACTACACTAACTTGTAGCTTTAGTTGAACACTGTGCAGAGGTCGCACTACACTAACTTGTAGTTTTAGCTGAACACTGTGAGGGGGACGCACTACACTAACTTGTAGCTTTAGCTGAACACTGTGCAGAGGTCGCACTACACTAACTTGTAGCTTTAGCTGAACACTGTGCAGAGGTCACACTAAACTAACTTGTAGCTTTAGCTGAACACTGTGAGGAGGACGCACTACACTAACTTGTAGCTTTAGCCGAACACTGTGAGGAGGACGCACTACACTAACTTGTAGTTTTAGCTGAACGCTGTGAGGAGGAGGCACTACACCAACTTGTAGCTTTAGCTGAACACTGTGAGGAGGACGCACTACCCTAACTTGTAGCTTTAGCTGAACACTGTGCAGAGGTCACACTAAACTAACTTGTAGCTTTAGCTGAACACTGTGAGGAGGACGCACTACACTAACTTGTAGTTTTAGCTGAATGCTGTGAGGAGGACGCACTACACCAACTTGTAGCTTTAGCTGAACACTGTGAGGAGGACGCACTACCCTAACTTGTAGCTTTAGCCGAACACTGTGCAGAGGTCACACTAAACTAACTTGTAGCTTTAGCTGAACACTGTAAGGAGGACGCACTACACTAACTTGTAGCTTTAGCTGAACACTGTGCAGAGGTCGCACTACACTAACTTGTAGTTTTAGCTGAACACTGTGCAGAGGTCGCACTACACTAACTTGTAGTTTTAGCTGAACACTGTTCAGAGGACGCACTACACTAACTTGTAGCTTTAGCTGAACACTGTGAGGAGGACGCACTACACCAACTTGTAGCTTTAGCTGAACACTGTGAGGAGGACGCACTACCCTAACTTGTAGCTTTAGCTGAACACTGTGCAGAGGTCACACTAAACTAACTTGTAGCTTTAGCTGAACACTGTGAGGAGGACACACTACACTAACTTGTAGTTTTAGCTGAATACTGTGAGGAGGACGCACTACACCAACTTGTAGCTTTAGCTGAACACTGTGAGGAGGACACACTACCCCAACTTGTAGCTTTAGCTGAACACTGTGCAGAGGTCACACTAAACTAACTTGTAGCTTTAGCTGAACACTGTGAGGAGGACGCACTACACTAACTTGTAGTTTTAGCTGAACACTGTGAGGAGGACGCACTACACCAACTTGTAGCTTTAGCTGAACACTGTGAGGAGGACGCACTACCCTAACTTATAGCTTTAGCTGAACACTGTGCAGAGGTCACACTAAACTAACTTGTAGCTTTAGCTGAACACTGTAAGGAGGACGCACTACACTAACTTGTAGTTTTAGCTGAACACTGTTCAGAGGACGCCCTACACTAACTTATAGTTTTAGCTGAACACTGTTCAGAGGACAAACTACACTAACTTGTAGCTTTAGCTGAACACTGTGAGGAGGACGCACTATCCTAACTTGTATCTTTAGCTGAACACTGTGCAGAGGTCACACTAAACTAACTTTAGCTTTAACTGAACACTGTGAGGAGGACGCACTACACTAATTGTAAATAGTCTAGCTGCCTGACTGTGGTAGTAATAGGATCAAAAGAACACCAGCAATTTTCTTCAGGTAGCTGTAAATACTGTAACAAGACAAGCCTGCCTGTCAGTAGGAAGATAACAGGAACGGATCTAGCTAAACTGAATACAGTGTATATATATATATATATATATATATATATATATATATATATATATACACAACACCTGGGATACATATATATACACAATACACTGTATGTGCAGCTAATTCACTGACTGTCCTGCCTATTCTAGCTAACTCAAATAAATTGACACTGTCTCTCTGTCTATCTAAGCACGCTGGAACCCACTACACAGGGCCGCCGTGCAGGCGGCCTTATATAGTGTGGGGCGTGTTCTAAACCCCCTGAGCCATAATTGGCCAAAGCCACCCTGGCTTTGGCCAATTACAGCTCTCTCTACTGACGGCGCTGTGATTGGCCAAGCATGCGGGTCATAGTGCATGCTTGGCCAATCATCAGCTAGCAATGCACTGCGATGCTGCAGTGAATTATGGGTCGTGACGCGCCACAGGAATTTGAATCGAACATGGGTTCGACTCGAACGTGAAGCTCATCCCTAATTCAGACCCTTTGCTGTGACACTCATATATTTAACTCAGGTGCTGTCCATTTCTTCTGAACATCCTTGAGATGGTTCTACACCTTCATTTGAGTCCAGCTGTGTTTGATTATACTGATTGGACTTGATTAGGAAAGCCACACACCTGTCTATATAAGACCTTACAGCTCACAGTGCATATCAGAGCAAATGAGAATCATGAGGTCAAAGGAACTGCCTGAAGAGCTCAGAGGCAGAATTGTGGCAAGGCACAGATCTGGCCAAGGTTACAAAAAAATTTCTGCTGTACTTAGGTTCCTAAGAGCACAGTGGCCTCCATAATCCTTAAATGTAAGACGCTTAGGACGACCAGAACCCTTCCTAGAGCTGGCCGTCTGGCCAAACTGAGCTATCGGGGGGAGAAGAGCCTTTGTGAGAGAGGTAAAGAAGAACCCAAAGATCACTGTGGCTGAGCTCCAGAGATGCAGTCGGGAGATGGGAGAAAGTTGTAGAAAGTCAACCATCATTGCAGCCCTCCACCAGTCGGGGCTTTATGGCAGAGTGGCCCGACGGAAGCCTCTCCTCAGTGCAAGACACATGAAAGCCCACATGGAGTTTGTTAAAAAAACACCTGAAGGGGGGGCGTGGCTAGCCGGCGTGGTGTATGGACGCTCACTGAAAGAGCTCCTCTCTGCCAAGGGCCATTAGACACTCAAACAGCGACTTACAGCCTAGAAATTTTACTCACACCAAAGCGGTTCAGCTGGGGGAACATCAAGGATGACATCCAGGAAAAGAAAAGAGGATATTTACCCCAACAAGCTGCCAGATTACTTCATGTGGCAGCGGCGGTCTCCTGAGCAAGATGGCAGCGGCAAGCAGGGGAAAGGCACATGAGGCTCTCACACACAGAACGGCGCTGCACAGGGGAGAAGATCAAGCAGAGCTTACACCTCACCCACCGCTGAGCAGTACTCCCTGCCTCCCTCAGCCTCATCCAGCCCAGCCAAAAGCAAGCCAAAGTTGGATCACACAGAGGAGGATGATGAAGAGGTAAGCTTGCACTCATCTCAGGATGATACCAGAGAACTACAAGACTCCATAACTGACTTCCCCACCGCTAATACACCAATAATGGACACTACACTTAAAGATATGTTGATATCTCTCAGATCCACATTGCATGCTGACATTCAATCACTGACTAGACAATTTAAGATAATCTCACATGTTGATACAAAGATGGGTGAATTCGCTTGCACTTTCAATGATCTAGTTGATGCCCATAATGATAGAGATGACGACATGATGCAACTGAAACTTAAATTAGCAAATTTAGAAGATAGGTCCAGCAGAAACAACGTTAAAATACGTGGGATACCTGAATCAGTTAAAAATCCTGACCTATACAAATGCTGAAATCTGCCCTTCCAGAAGTTCCCCATGATGAACTAGTAGTGGATCGTATCCACAGACTGCCTAAGCCTAAACATGTAGCCGCCCACCTTCCCAGGGACACTATTGTCAGAATACATTTTTATCATGTCAAAGATCAGTTTATGGCAGCCACAAGAAACCGTGATTCCCTTCCAGAGGAATTCCAAGAACTTTCCTTTTATGCTGACCTATCAGCCTTCACCATGCAACAGACGCGTCAACTAGCCTCTATCACGAAGCCACTGAACAACCACCATATCACATATCGGTGGATATACCCAGCAAAACTCATGATAATAAGAGAAGGAACTACACATGTGATCTCTAACATCAAAGATGGCCTCCGCCTCCTGCGAGATTGGCAAATCATTCTCCCTGATGCAGAAGACCAAGACAACCATGGCTAGAAAGAAAGAGGTCCACAAACCAGATCTACTTCTAGGCAACCTCTACTGCTATTACATCCCTAATGGACCCGGGGACTGCCACCTTTCGTTTACCTGTTAAACACCCCTCGATTGAGCGGTTATTCCTACCGCACTGATTCTTTTAGGTATCATGTTTTGTTTGTTGCTGTTAACTGTATTCTTTTCTCCAAGAAGTTTCCAAGAATAGGATCCATCCCTGTACAACCCAAGGAATCATCTGCTACATCACTTGAACAGAAACTCCACCTGCAGTATTTCATCTCAGCATAACCGCAACAACTAACACCTGAGAGTTCCCTAAACCGCAAGTCCCACCTTACGGACCACCACACTGCCGGAGTCTGATCATCGCCTTCCGGATCAGAATCGAGCCATTCATTGGCCTTAAGGTAACCAGCATCTAAATTGTTGTCAAGCCTTATAACTAAGAATAACAGGAATCCACACCATGCCAATCAAAATTGTATCCCTCAATGTAAAAGGCTTAAACAGCCCATACAAATGGCAAATGGCCTGGAAGGAAGCTAAAAATCTTCACTGTGATGTGATATGTTTCCAGGAAACACACTTTGCAGCAAATAAATCGCCTAACTTTCAAAATCGCCAGTTCCCGCACATTTTCCAAGCAAATTATACCTAAAAAAAAAGGGGTGTCGCCATAGCTATTAAAGATACTGTGCAATTCCAAAGTCTAGATATCCATTTGGACATTTCAGGTAGATTCATTATCTTAGTATGTGAGCTTAACGGCAAAAAATTCACCTTAGTGAACATCTATCTTCCAAACTCCAAACAGCTATCTTTTCTAAAAAAAGTATGGAAAAAAGTCTCGTCGATGCAACAAGGTCATACCATTTTGTGTGGAGACTTTAATGCTGTCCCCTACAGAGACCTAGATGTATCCAGCCAGACCAAGCATTCAAGAAACAGATTGACTCTGAAAGATTTCATTTCATCTTCCGGTTTGTATGATGTGTGGAGGTGCCAACATTCCTCAGAAAAGGACTTTTTTTCCAGCGTTCACCATACATATTCTCGCATAGATTTGTTTTTAGTAGATAAATTTATTCTACAACAGATTACTAAATCTGTACTGCATTGTATTACATGGTCGAACCATGCTCCGATATCAGTGGTCGTGGGGGATCGCTGTGCCGAGACCAGGGCTAACAGATGGCGCAATGACATTTTCACACTATCTCAACCGCAAAACCTAACGAAAATCGAAAAAGCAATTAAAGAATTTTTTGCCATCAACGCCCCCTCGGTCAGCGACCCCTTCACACTATGGAATGCACATAAAGTTTACGTAAGAGGTCTACTCATACAGATGAGTGCTAGAGCAAAAAGACAAAGATTAGAAAAGCTCAATACTATATTAGCTCAAATCCAACAGTTAGAAAACTTAAACAAACAACATACCACACAAAATATAAGAGAAGCATTGTTTATGTCCAGGCAAGAATTGCGAACTCTCCTAATATCACGCCATAACCACCAATTAAAATCACTAAAAGCTCAGACATATAGATATGGGAATAAAGCAGGAAAGTCCCTAGCCACACAATTAAAAGAAAAAACTATTAAACAAAAAATTTCCTACCTCATTAACCCCAAATCCAACAAAAAAGTTAACAACCCACAAGAAATAGCCGATGCATTTAGCGATTACTACGAGAAACTATATAACCTTAAAAAGGACCCAGATACTTTTCAGCCCAATGACACGGTGATTTCAGAATTTCTGGAGTCAATACATCTCCCTAAAATATCACCAGAAGACTTGGCATACATAAACCAACCATTTACGCTACAAGAAACAAACGACGCCATCAAACTTCTCCCCCGCAACAAAGCCCCAGGCCCAGATGGTTATTCTTCAGAATATTATCAATTATTCTCTCCCATCCTAACCCCCCACTTACTCCCTGTTTTTGAAGCTGCAACAACTACAGCTAAATTTCCCCCTGAAATGCTTACAGCCACAATCATAACTCTCCCTAAACCAGGCAAAGAACCCAACCTTCCACAAAACTTTCGGCCGATATTCTTATTAAATGTAGATGTCAAATTGCACGCTAAACTGATAGCAAACAGATTATCACATATTTTACCCAACTTGATAAACTATGACCAGGTGGGATTTGTGGTGGGTTGCCAGACCACAGATGCCACCAGAAGAATGTTAAATCTTCTTCATTTGGTAGAGGAGAACAAAGAGCCTTCTCTGCTTCTGGCCTTAGATGCAGAGAAGGCCTTTGATAGAGTGCATTGGGGGTACCTGTCCAAGGTCATGGATAAGTTTGGTCTGGTCGGCCCATTGCAAAATGCAATAATGGCACTATATTCTTCACCCTCCGCAATTGTATATACAGAAGGCATGTTCTCTAAGCCATTTCTCATTACAAATGGAACAAGACAGGGGTGCCCTCTGTCCCCCATAATTTTTACCATGCTTATGGAACCACTAGCGGAAAAAATAAGGTCCCATTCCTCCATACATGGTATCACGTCACAAGAACACCACCACAAGATCTCATTATTTGCAGACGATGTTATTCTATCCTTATCGAACCCAGACAAATCATTACCCACAGCACATGATGTCCTTGCACAATTTAGTAAAATATCTTATTATAAAGTTAATGCATCTAAATCCAGCATATTAGGAATACATATACATAAAAAACTTGAAAACCACCTCAAACACTCCCTACCATATCCCTGGACAAACGAATCAATCAATTACCTAGGTATTAGGCTCACCTACCAAGTTTAAAAAACATATACCATTAACTATACCCCACTTCTCTCCTCCTTTCAGCCAGAACTATCTAGACTAGGGAAGCACCACTTGACGTGGTTAGGCCGTTTAGCAGCGTACAAAATGCTCATCCTACCGAAACTAATATACATATTCAGAGTTATACCAATACCAGCACCAGCATCATTCTTTAGATCAATGCAAAAACAATTATCTGACTTTGTATGGGCAGGGAAAAGACCAAGATGTTCCCCTGAAATACAAACTAAAAACAAAACGGTGGGAGGCATGGGTTTACCAATTCTGAAAGACTATCACACAGCGGCAGTTCTGGACCAACTTAAAAATTGGTTCTCTAACCCTATTACTAAACCATGGTGCCACTTGGAAACTGTACGATTAAACAAGACGTCACCATTATCATTTCTAATTGCTACTAAAGCACATAAACAGAATAGAAGACCCCTCCCACAAACAATACAAGCGATACTACAATCTTGGGAAGAGATCAACATTACAGGGAATGAATTTTACCCTTCAACAATGATACCCATTCCCCTTGACACACTGCAATGGACAATTCCAAACATTAACCTTCGCAACTGGTATAAGGCAAACATACTAAATATAGTGGATATCATGTGTGGCAATAAGCTGTTACCGTTTAGCACAATACAACAGAAATTTAATCTCAATACTTCTGAATTCTTAACATATACCCAGATTACTTCATGCCTTCAAGAGGCTAAGGCCACACATGTGTCCATAGTAGAAAAAGTATGGACCTTCCTCCAATCCAAAAACCCCAATATAAAAGGAATAAAAATGATCTACAATTATCTTCACTCTAAAGATGCTTTTACAAAAAATAACAAGATTTCCAAATGGGAAAAGGAATTAGGCAAAGAGTTCACAGATCTACAATGGAAACAAGCGATTACTAATAATCGCAAATTTTCCAGATGTGCCAATTATGAGGAACTAACACAAAAACTAATGTTAAGATGGTACTACACACCGTATATTACGGCAAAATTCTCTAGAGAGAACTCAAACCTATGCTGGAGAGGGTGCGGACAGATAGGGACCCTAGCACATATGCTATGGTCATGCCTGGAAGTCTTTTTGGTGGAAGGTCTATGATATGCTTTCTAAATTAACTAATAGCACGGTGGTCCCAAACATAGAACAAGCTATTTTAGGATTAAATATGGACCAATATAAACCAGAACATAGATGTATAGCAACACAAGTCTTGCTGGCAGCAAGAATGGAATTGATATACAGGTGGAAATCGATTGATGTACCTACTATTAAAGATATAAAAATAAAAATTAACACTATAATAGAATATGAAAAAATTATGGCATACAGGGATGGAGCCTTTTCAAGGTTTGAATCTAACTGGTCCCCATGGAAACTTCTTCTCTCTTCTAACTATTTGTTTTAATTCTTTCGTTTAGCCATTCAAACTAGCTGTAGCTGGTAAGCTATGCAAAGTGATATATCTCAGTGATCCCCGAGACATACTGGTTATTACTGAAATGTTTACTGGTTTACTAATACATTTGGGGGGGTGATTCCTGTGTGAGCACAGTGTGTTCCCATTGGGGTGCCCGGGGATCTCTTCCCCCTTTATACAAGCTCTGCACTCCCTATTACATATCCACAATTATTCTTGGGACACAAGTAATTATTCTTACCTCACTGATTCTTTATAGTAATAAAGCAACATTCTTTAAGATACGTAGAAAATGCTACAGACAAACTTAACGTTTATAATAAAAATATGTAATTAATATTTTCGATTGCTTTCTGTACAGTAAGTACAGGATTGTTTCAATATCTTCCTGTATGACTGCATTTATCTGTATTTGTACTAAAAATTTCTCAATAAAAACGATTTGAACAAAAAAAACACCTGAAGGACTCAAAGAAGGTGAGAAATAAGATTCTCTGGTCTGATGAGACCAAAATAGAACTTTTTGGCCTTAATTCTAAGCGGTATGTGTGGAGAAAACCAGACACTGCTCATCACCTGTCCAATACAGTCCCAACAGTGAAGCATGGTGGTGGCAGCATCATGCTGTGGGGGTGTTTTTCAGCTGCAGGGACAGGACAACTGGTTGCAATCGAGGGAAAGATGAATGCGGCCAAGTACGGGCATATGCTGGACGAAAACCATCTTCAGAGTGCTCAGGACCTCAGACTGCGCCGAAGGTTTACCTTCCAACAAGACAATAACCCTAAGCACACAGCTAAAATAACAAAGGACTGGCTTCACAACAAATCTGTGACTGTTCTTGAATGGCCCAGCCAGAGCCCTGACTTAAACCCAATTGAGCATCTCTGGAGAGACCTAAAAATGGTTGTCCACCAACATTTACCATCCAACCTGACAGAACTGGAGAGGATCTGCAAGGAGAAATGGCAGGGGATCCCCAAATCCAGGTGTAAAAAACTTGTTGCATCTTTCCCAAAAAGACTCATGGCTGTATTAGATCAAAAGGCTGCTTCTACTAAATACTGAGCAAAGGGTCTGAATACTTAGGACCATGTGATATTTCAGTTTTTCTTTTTTAATAAATCTGCAAAAATGTCAACAATTCTGTGTTTTTCTGTCAATATGGGGTGCTGTGTGTACATTATTGAGGAAAAAAATGAACTTAAATGATTTTAGCAAATGGCTGCAATATAACAAAGAGTGAAAAATGTAAGGGGGTCTGAATACTTTCCGTCCCCACTGTATATATATATATATATATATATATATATAATATATATATATATTTTTTTATTTTTTTTTCTCTGTTCTGTTCTATTGTTTTTGTATTATTTTCTATTCTATTCTAATCTTTTCTTTTTGAATTCGAATTCATTCTATATGAAATTCGAATTTTGAAAGACGTTTTATATATATATATATATATATATATATATATATATATATATGTATATATATATATATATATATATTATATATATATATATATATATATATATATATATATATATATATATATATATATATATATATAAAACATCTTCCGGAATTGGAATTTGGTACAGAATGAATTTGAATTAGAATAGAAAAGATTAGAATAGAATATATTACATTTTTTTCTATTCTGTTCTATTGTTTTTCTATGCTTTCTTTTATATTATTTTCTATTCTACTCTAATCTTTTCTAGAAAAGATTAGAATAGAATATATTATATTTTTTTCTGTTCTGTTTGTTTCTCTATGCTTTCTTTTATATTATTTTCTATTCTATTCTAATCTTTTCTATTGGAATTTGATTTAATTCTATGTGAAATTCGAATTTCGCAAAATGGTTATATATAGTTTACTTTTTCAAATTCGGTCAAATTTTTTCGAATGCGGTAGAATTTTTTCGAATTTGATAGGTTTTTTTCAAATTCGATAGAATTTTTTTGAATTTAATAGTTTTTTTTTTCGAATGTAGTAGAATTCTTTCGAATTTGATAGTTTTTTTCGAATGTGATCGAATTTTTCGAATTCGAATACGAAACTAAATGATTCCCTAAAACAAATGCAACGAATTTAACTAAACAAATTTAGTTAAATAACGAATCGAACTAAACTAAACTAAACTATTTTTTTCATTCTGCACATGTCTATTCACATCTAAGTAGGACTGTTATATGAACCAGGGACGTGCGATGAGGTTAGTGGCTGGTGAAGCACTGGCTAGTATCAGAGCCAGATACACACAGGTTACATATGCCGCGATCATAATGGGCCGTACACATGATAGGATTTTCCAACAACAAATGTTGGATGTGAGCTTGTTGTCAGAAAGTCCAACCATGTGTATGCTCCATAGAACATTTGTTATCGGAATTTCCGCCAACAAATGTTCGAGAGCAGGTTCTCAAATTCCCAGCGTGTGTACACAATTCCGACGCACAAAAGTCCATGCATGATTGGAATCAAGCAGAAGAGCCACACTAGCTAATGAACTTCATTTTTCCCGGCTCATCGTACGGGTTCGGAATTTGACGTTCAAAATTTCCGACAATATTTGTGTGACCGTGTGTATGCAAGACAAGTTTGAGCCAACATCCTTCGGAAAAAAATCCATGGTTTTGTTGTCGGAAAATCCTATCGTGTGTACATAGCCTTATGCTGCGTACAGATGACCGTAATTTCCGAGAACCAAACTGTGGATTTATTTCCGACGAATGTTGGCTAAAACTTGTCTTGCATACACACGGTCGCACAAATGTTTTTGGAAATTCTCATTGGCTAGAACGCGCTGATGTACAACACATACAATGGGACTAAAAAAAAAGGAAGTGAATAGGGAAAAAAAAAAGGAAATAGCCAGTGCGCAACCCTTTGGGCTCCTTCTGCTAATCTCGTGTTAGGTGAAGTTTGATGAAAGACGATTCGCGCTTTTCAGCCTCGTGCTTTTCCGATTTAGTTTGCATCTGGATTTCAGTGCGCGCTATTTCTACTACGCATTTGATGTTCGGTGCGTTCTTGTCTGCTCGTTTCTGATTTTCAGCTCATCCTTCTCAGGTTCTTTCTGATTTTCAGCGCGTTATGTTAGTTCGTTCTGACCAGCTGACCGTTTTGAAGCCATGTTGCAGTTACGTACTCGTCATAGAGTTCGTGCTATGCGGGGGGCTTGGTGTTGGGGTTCTTACTTTGACCCAAGTCTAGTCCATAAACAGGGTGGGAAGGAGTTCATGGACGAAGAATTGGTTGCTCCAGCCTGACCAATTTTCTCACATGCCTTTGTTGCGGGAGAAGCAGGAGAATAATCCTGATGATTTCAGGAATTATCTCCAGATGACGGACCCCGTTTTACACTGTTTGTTGGCTTTGCTGTCCCCTTATGTTACCAAGCAGGACACCTGCATGTGGCAAGCCATCACTCCCGAGCAGTGGCTCGTCGCCACCTTGCGGTACTTGGCGACGGGGAGAAGTCTGCTGGACATCAAGTTCTCAACTGGGATCTCCCCCCAGGCTCTGGGAATCATTATTCCAGAGACCTGTTCGGCCATCATTCAGGTCCTGCAGAAGGACTATATTAGGGTAAGTTTTCTCCTTTAACATCACCTTCTATGTATTTATTGTTTGCTAATGTATTGTATTTCTTTCATCATTCCATAATTACCATGATTGTAATATGCTGTGAATGTCCCCTTTATCCTCATGCATGCTTGAATTTTTGAATGCTCCTTTTTTGTCCTTCATGCATATTTGCCTTCACTAACCTCCCCAGCATGCTATCCCTGGGCCCATACACACCTAGGCTAGTCACTTAACAATGTATTTTGTCAGCTCCATTGTAGTGCTTTACCCTAAACAACCCCTAAAATGTGTACAAATGTTATTTTTGTCCTTAAATTCAGGCAGAGTGCAAGTGCTTTTTCTGGGGCCAAAACTTATTTGGAACCCTCCCTCCCCCCCAACCGCTAAGTCAACCGATACCAATCCTCTATCTGCTGACTTTGCCAAACACATACACACTATACCCACCTCTTTTGTGTTCATATTTATGGATGAATTCACCAAAGCATGTAGTGAAATGGCCTGCCTGAATACTTTCAAATGGTACCATTTAAAGTTTTGTTCTCCTATTATCTTGATAGGTAATTGCAGAATGTAAAAATGTGCTTCAATTTGTACAGTGTGTATTTATATTTTTGTATTATGACACTTCTCACCTGTCCAGTGGGCTGCCAATTGTGTAAGTAAGGAGGGGCTAGCCAAAGTAATACACATTATTTATGCATTCAGCTCTCAATGAAGTGGAGAGGGTTACCTGTCCAAAACATCTACCCCCCCTAAAATTTTTAAATGGGCCATCAGAGGGAGTGAGGAATCTGATAAGTGGACCTTATATTTTTGTCTTTAAATACTCCTTTTAACTACCGACTGGCCAGAGCCAGAAGGGTGGTGGAGAATGCTTTCGGGATAATGGCCAGCCGGTTCTGCCTATTCCTGACCCCAATCAACATGGCGGAATATAAACTAAACAATATAATACTTGCATGCTGCATTCTACACAAATTTCTCAGGAGAAATGCTACAAACTATGTGGCCTCAGTTGGGCCTGAGGCCGGATTTCCAGAACAAATGTCAACCCTGACGGCATTAGAAGCTGGCCGTCGTGGCTTGCCCCCCCAAAGCGCCCGCGAGGTCCGTCAAAAATATAAGGAATCCTTTGTGGGTAGGGGGGCCATTGATATGCCAGCAAATGTTTGATAAACATTTTTAAAATATCTTTTTTTGTTAAAATGAAATAATATTTCATTTGATTTACTGCTTGTGTTTCTTTTAGCTGTCTCCTAGGTTCTCCAATGGGCTTTTCTTTTTGACCATTTTCTTAAATAGTGCAAACGTAATTTAGTTGATACATGAGGTGACAATCTCTTCTTCAGCTAACTATTATGTTGTGGGTCTGCTACACACACACAATGTTTTTGTTGTTAATGTATGTAATGCATTAATGATAAAGAAAAACACATCCTTTTCAGCACCATGAATTCATTGTTTTGAGTCTCCAAACTGGCCTGATTGGGTCAAATTTTAGAGCACTGTGGGGGTTATTTACTGAAAGCAAATCCACTTTGCACTACAAGTGCACTGCAAGTAAACTTGAAAGTGCACTGAAACAGCACTGAAAGTGCACTTGTAGTGCAAAGTGGATTTGCCTTTAGTAAATAACCCCCATTGTCACTGTAAACACCAAATTACTACAAAAACTGGTATTGAGTATTGAAAGAAGAAGCCACACTTTGTTGAGTAGAAAACATTTTACTCAAAGCACATTCACATGTGCGTTAGAAAAGGGTTTTTGAACAAACCAACATATTTGTTGTATAACATTTTTAGGTTTGACAGTACAAATAGCATATTTTGTGTTAAACAGGCATGTTTAAAACCATAAACATACACAACTCAGGAACTTACAAAGTTCAACTTCGACAAAGTGAAGGCAATATCATACATTAGTATGTCCAAACTGTGTTGATCTTGCCTTCACCAGATGGGGTTATGTCACCCCTGTGAAAGCCAAATTTTGAAGATGCACACAATGTAGATTTCCCTCCTGATCCCATGCCTAATGTTAACATGTGCTAGCTCCCATCATGGGGGATCAATGGACGTATTTCGGGGGTGCAACCCTTCTTCTCATCTACTTTAGTTGCGAGGAAGGGGTTGCACCCACAGAACGCGTACCTTGATATCTTGTGATGGCAGATAGCACATGTTGACACACTGTGTCAGGAAAGGGTCCATCCACTGATAAGATATATCGTTTGTCATGCAGTACTGGGGTCCACCAGCAGGTGTCTCCTGGCAGTGTTGAACTGTCAGGAGAATATTTCCCTGCTGGTGTCATTTCATCTTTTGGCCGCAGTACTGATGTCCACTAGCGGATGGATCCTGGCAGTATGGAGCAGACAATACTCCCTGTGCTCAGGTGTGACTTGAAGCCAATTATAGTCAGCCCTATAAATACCCGGCAAGCCCTCACATGCTCGCCTTGGTATCTTTCTTCCTTTCGCCCTGAACCTGTATCCTGAACCTGTATCCTGAACCTGTTATCCTGTAAACCTGTAATCCTGTAAACCTGTATCGGACCCTGTACCTCTTCCTGAGCCTGTATCCTATCCCATCCATTATCTCCCTTTCCCAACCTGCCCTTGTTCAGTTGCTGATCTCCTGTGTATGACCCTGGCTTGGCTAACGTTTGTGTTTCTGGTATATCCCTTGTTCCTGCTTACCTGCTGTGTATGACCCTGGCCTGGCTGACATCTGTGATTCCGGTATTGCCCCTTGCTGTATATATTATTGTTTGCTGTGGGTTTGTTGTGTTGGTTTTGCACTATCTGTATTTTCTGAGTTATCACTTATTTTAATAAATATTATTTATATCTCTGTGCAGTCCACACAGTCTGGTCTACTAGTCTCTTGACAGTATACCAAGGCCATCCCTGACCAGACGTGGCTGCACTGAGAAACCATCCTGTTACGGTGGGCGCGCAAAAAAATGGACTTTTATGAAATTGTCTATTATTCTCTGCTGGCGGCAGAGGATAATGAATATTGCCGTCAGACTCTTAAAGATTGGACCCGTGACCAACTGCTGGAAATGATCCAAACAGCCCATTTACTAGTAGATCAGGGTCATGCGTTATTTGAGGATGTTCAGCCTTTGATCCAATTATGTACAAAGTCAGCCTTGTCATGCATTCCCGAAGGTAGTGACAATTTCTCCCCTCCTTTCAGTTGTGACCAGGTTGAATCCCTGGTATGGTTGTTAGAGGATGATCCGGCTTTCTTTGATGAACATTATTCCGCTTGTTCCCAGCAGGTGTTATCCGATTGCATTTATTCAGTACAATCTCTGGTTAGTCAGGCTGTGTGTGAATCAGCGTTTGTTCAACCTGTGCTGCAGGCATGGTCAGATCTCCTGTCTTTAGCTAAGCCACAATATTCCAGCCCTGCAATTAATCATCTGCCTTCCAAAAGATCTATCTCCCCGTCACCTATGGCAACCTCAGCTACAACCCAGTTTAATCAGCTCCCTACCAAATACTACCACCCAGTCTCCAAGTGTCGCACCTATCCTGCCTTCAATCCACCTGTCTCTTCTCCTCCACCTGTAACAGTCCCACAAAACCCTTCTCTAGCTACAGTTCCTTGGTCTTCCTTCTGCCCAGTTACTTTCTTTTCTTACAGCCCTGCACCTACATACAAAACTGCACGGGCTAAACCAAAAAAGAAACAAAAATTCTTCCCGACCCACACCATCATGCCAGTAACCCAACCTGCTCCCACTTTCCAGTCTGATGTGCCTGCCTCCCAGTCTGATGTCCCGATGCCTGCCTTCCAGCTTGATGTCCCTGCCTTCCAGCTTGATGTCCCTGCCTTCCAGCTTGATGTCCCTGCCTTCCAGTCTGGTGTGCCCACCTTCCAGTCTGATGTGCCCACCTTCCAGTCTGATGCACCCGCTCTCCAGTCTAATTCACCTGCTATCCAGTCAGATATGCCTGCCTTCCAGCCAGATGTCTTGAAGCTTGCCTTCCAGCCCGAAGTGCCCGCTGCCCAGCTCGAAGTGCCCGCTGCCCAGCTCGACGACCCGGAGCCTGCTGCCCAGCTCAATGACTCTGACATGCCAGCCGTCTGCCCGGATGTGCCTGATGACCAGCCTGAAATGCCTTCTTCCACCATTCTGCCTGATGCCATAGACCATGGACAATTAAGACCAGTTGGAGCGTCCGGAGGCCACTCCTTTAGGGAGGGGTACTGTCAGGAAAGGGTCCATCCGCTGGTAAGATATATCGTTTGGCATGCAGTACTGGGGTCCACCAGCAGGTGTCTCCTGGCAGTGTTGAACTGTCAGGAGAATATTTCCCTGCTGGTGTCATTTCATCTTTTGGCCGCAGTACTGATGTCCACCAGCGGATGGATCCTGGCAGTATGGAGCAGACAACACTCCCTGCGCTCAGGTGTAACTTGAAGCCAATTATAGTCAGCCCTATAAATACCCCGCAAGCCCTCACATGCTCGCCTTGGTATCTTTCTTCCTTGCGCCCTGAACCTGTATCCTGAACCTGTGTACATAAAAACCAGCGCTCGCAATTAGTGAATAGTAAAATATTGATTGGACTAGCCTATTGCAGCAGCAGAAACAAAAAGTGCTAGACTTTTAGTGATATATATGACCAAAAAACTGCGCTGGCAATAGAAAATTATGTGATAAAAATGTCAAGCCAAATATAGGTCCAACATGTGTGAAAACTGAAAATACACAAGAAAAGTAAGTGGGATATATACCTAGCACACCACACTATGCATATAATAAAACATGACTTACAATAGCATATATTGAGTGTACATAACATACATGTGCAACAGTGAAGTGAAAAGGATTTACCTATCACTGCACAAAAACCAAAAATTTACATATAGGTGTAAGTGCTCTCCTATTTTTGCAAACACCAATATAAATGACACTGATGGGATCTCATGAGAAGATGCTGTATGAATAAATAAAAAAGTCACCAATAACAAAGGTTGCAAACTAGAGGTATTAAGTTGGATGGAAAACTTCCATAGCAGGAACACTAAGCTCACTCCCAGCCAACCACTCCGTATAGTATGCAAAGCAAACGATGAGCTAATGCTGGAAAAACCCGGAAGAAACCTTTAGGGGACCTCAGAAGCTTGCGTTCCGCACAGAAAGGGAGAAAAGAAAAGTTTATGGTGTAAAACCTTAGGGTACCAAGGGTCACCTGCGCATATCATGCGCTACTCACGGGACCACGATGTAAAACAGGCAATCAGATGCTAGGTCGGTTCGCCGCTAACCAGCGTGCGTTCCACCTGCTCCAGGAAGTGATGTCACTGGTCACTGGTTCCTAGTATAGCGTAGGCAGGATGTTGCGTTGACGCGTTTCGCCCCTCCCCCAGGGCGTTATCAAAGACTTAACATCCTGCCGATACAAAGCGTGTTTATATTATTACGCTCGGTGAGTGACAGCCATTTACGGCCAATGGGAGGATTAGCTCCCATTACTTCCTTTATCATCATATCCTGTTGCAATCAAAACTTTAATCAGTAGTTAAAGACACAAACATTTCAAATGACAAATGTATATACTTGTGTGTGACGAACTGACAAGGTAAATGCTCATTGTCTTAAACAAAGGCAGAAAAATGTATTACAGCAGGATTTTTTTAGACGAATATAGATTCTAGACAGTATGGGGGTCATTTACTATAACTCCAGGAAGTACTGGGCACTATGGCAAATAATAGAGCCAATTTTAGCCAAATGGAAACAAAACGGCGAATTTGCGCATGAAAATCAGCGATAGAAGTGGAGAACAAACGTTTGAAAGTTCTAAATTGCCGCTAATTAGCGCTTCCGCGTATATACAAATGCTAATTCTTATCAAGTTGTTATATAGCAGTGTACTGTAGCCATGATCCATGTATGTGAAAGAAACATTTTTATGTGAGATGTGCTCTACCTCGTGTGCATCTATTGATGTATGTTGCAAGTAGTATTCCTATTTCTTTCCTTCTTTTGCTAACTAATGCAGTTATGAATGATTATTACATAGTAATGTCTGCTATTCTGTAAAGTTACATGTATTAAACATTTAGGTTACCTATTTGTTGTATGTTGTTTTTTATTTTTTAATTTAGGTGACTATAAAGCGGTAATTATTTATATTCATTCTTTAATCATACTACACTATTATGCAGGTCTCATACTTAGCACAATGGCTTAGTAGTCTGCTCAGATGTCTCCACAGCACTCACGGTACAAGTTCAAATACCAGCCAACCTACCATCCCCCAGCTGTGTTTATTTTTTCAGTGCACAAGCGAATTAAAATGAACAAACAAAAAAATGTAATCTGCCCATTAGTTAGTGAGTGGTGTTTGAAATTTCACACCATAATAGTATTGAATACTTACATATCATTGCATGCATTTGAAGAGTTAATATAATCAGCCAAATTTAAAGTGCATTGGCTAATTGGCATTCACCTATTTGCAGCATATGCTGCTTTGGCTAATTGGCTAATAGTCATTTGCTTTTTTTTCACCAATTCAATCTTTTAGTATTTCTCTGTGGGATTTGAACCCATGAGTTCTTCAAGGTAGAAGTGCTGACTGCTAGCCTATTGGGTGTAGCACAGTCATACATAGAAAATACATTCACTAGTGTTTGATGTTTCTTCTCCCCAAGCTGTCTCTCCTGCTGCCACCATCTTCCCCCGCTGATGTGTTCTTCAGCGCAGCCGGTTACCCACTAATAAAAAAAAAAGCCGCTCTTCTTGTGGCGGTCTTCTGTGGCCATCCGATAATGTCACCCGGAGAGTCCGCTCCATGGCTATGTAAGAGACGCCACACAGCGGGTGACAACACAGCAGAGGAAGACCACCATGGAAAAAGAGCAGCTTTTTTTTTATTAGCGGGTAACCAGCGGTGCGGAAGAAGACAGCAGATGGAGAACATGGCAGCGGCAGGAGAGACGGCTCTGGGAGAATACAGCTCGGGGAGAAGATGGAGGAGGGAGAGACAGCGTCTGGAGAAGATGGCCAAGGGAAGAAGACAGCTCGGAGCTATTTTACAATAAAGGACTTGTCAAAAACCGGCTATTGATTTTTTTTACATTTCACTGCTTTTTTTGGTGAATGGGTAGGGGTAAAATGTACCCTATACCTATTCACATAGGGGGCAGGATCTGGGAGCCGACTTTTTAAAGGGGGCTTCCAGATTCTGATAAACCCCCTGCCTGCAGACCGACAACCACCGACCAGGGTTGTCGGGAAGAGGCCCTTGTCCCCATCAACATGGGGAAAAGGTGCTTTGGGGCATGTGGCCTGGTAAGGTTCAGAAGGGGAGGGTGCTCACTCGTCCCCCCCTATCCTGACCTCCAGGCTGCATGCTCGGATAAGGGTCTGGTATGGATTTTGGGGGGCCCCACATCAAATTTATTTTACAATTTGGTGTGGGGTTCCCCTTAAAGTCCATACCGAAGGGCCTGGTATGTACTAGGGGGACCCTACGACATTTTTTTCCTTGAATTTTGGAATTCCATACCATAATATTATTGAATAAGTACATACCATTGCATGCATTTGAAGAGTTAAAATATGGAATAAAGCAAGCTGATGTGCTTTGGCTAATTATGCTTCTGAGTACAATGCACACTTCTAGGAGGTAATGCTGTCAGTGGGATTTGAATTCCCACTGGCTTGAACTTTTGGGGGCAGCAGGGTATACCGCTATGCTACAGAGCTGAGCACTTACCTACAGAGAAAATACATTTACTAATGTTTGATTCAATACAATAATGTTTTGCATTTCAGGCATTAATATTATAGTAACAACCATGCTCATGCCGATGTGCCGATGTGGCATTGGCTAATAGGCGTTCGCCTCTTTTCAGCATACGCTGCTGAGTACAATGCAAGCTTTTAGTAGGTGATACCATCTGTGTGATTTTCAGCCATTTGAGCACAATTATATTGAGAACATATGTTTACTAGTGTTTGATGGTGGGACTACTTTATATTCTAGGTATAAAATAGTACTCAGCACAGTGACTTAGGCACCTTTCATACTTGTGCGACCTGAAAGTTGCGAGATTTTAATGCGACTTTAAGCAATGCCTGTGTAATCTTGAGGTCTATGGACGCAGGAGTCGCAGGGAAAGACACGCAACTTTCCCACGATTTTGCATCAGCAATTTTGCCGCAATTCCAGGGAATGCCTGTGTAAACTTGAGGTCTATGGACCTCAACTCGCATCAAAGTCAGACCAAAGTAGTACAGGGACTACGTTGAAGTCAGTGTTACTTGAAGTCGCACAGATATGAATGGTACACATTGAAAATCATGGGGTATGACTTGTCATACGACTCTGATGTCCAAAGTTGCACAAGTGTGACTCAGCCCGACTTTGTCAGCGATTTCAGAGACATCAGTGCACTTTCCTGCACAAATGTCTAGTGAAATCACATAGGTCCCAACTGTTCTCCTTTAAGAAGGTGTCCTATGCCTACCTACTTTTGCTAATAGGTGTCCCTTATACCCATCTCAAAAAGTTGGGAGGTAAGAAATCGCCCCCTGAAGTCGCCCAAAGTAGTGCAGGAACTACTTTTGGGAATTGTTGTGGCGTCGCACCAATTTGGACAGTTCCATTACCATCAATAGGCGCCGATTTTGCCTACAATTTGACATGTCAATTCAGACCTATGTGAACATGGGTGAAGTTGCATAGATATTAGAGCTGCACGGTTCTGGCCAAAATGAGAATCACAATTTTTTTGCTTAGAATAAAAAGATCACGATTCTCGTGACATAAAATCTTTCACATTATCCCACAAGAAATTGGGCTAACTTTTCTTTTTTTTTTTTAAATCATTAAAGTAATTTTTTCCAAAAAAAATTGCATTTGAAAGGCGCAAATACAGTGTGACATAAAATATTGTAACAACCACCATTTTATTCTCTAGGGTCTCTACTAAAAATATATATATAATGTTGGGGGGTTTTAAGTAATTTTCTAGCAAAAAAAAAATGATTTTAACCTGAAACCAACAAATGTCAGAAAAATGTTTAGTGTTTAAGTGGTTAAACTTTCCTCACTTACACAGAATTCTATTTAATTGACAAATTGTTACAAGGTTTCTAGTCAAGTTCACTGATAAAGAATGTTCTAATTCTTGGCAGACTTCCTGGTTTTTCGGCTGTGGCTTCAGAAGAGCAGAGAGAGTTCTTTGCAATAGCAAGAATCGTGAAACGCTTTTTTCAAGATCGTAAAGGGGAAAAAAATTACGATGACGATTAATCGTGCAGCTCTAATAAATATTAATGGAAATCAAGGGGGACAACTTTTCATGTGACTCTGAGGTCCAAAGCTCCATGAAAAGTCACCCAAGTGTGAAAGTAACCTAATGTGATTAATTGATAACACCTTTGAATAAGGCCCCATTTGCACTTGTGCGACCTTAAAATTGCACAGCTTTGTCATGACTTGAAGCAATGTCTGTGTAATCTTGTGGTGTATGGACCTCAAATTGCATCAGTCAAACCAAGGTAGTGCAGGGACGAATTTGCTACACTTTCAGGATGCACAAGTGACAATAAGGCCAAATTCAAAGGTGATATCCTTGAATCTAATTCACACTGCTGCGACCTGAAAGTCACACTATTTTGCTGCCACTTTGCCGCTGCAACTTGGCCCCAACTTCTGGGAATGCCTGTGTAATATTGTACCCGATATACCTCAAGTCACACCAAAGTAGTACAGGGACTACTTTGAAGTTGGTGCGACTTAGTAGCACAGATATGAATGGTTGTCATTGAGAATCATGGGGTACAACTTGCCATGCAACTCAGAGGTCCAAATTTGCTGGAAAATTCGCCCAGCTGTGAAACAAGTCATATATATTTTAATAAAATGATCTCTCATTTATACTTGCATAGTCCTTACTGATTTACATCAGCAGAACAAATGCAGGAATTGATGTGTGCACATGGGACGGAAGCAAATGTGTGGTGATGCCAAACAAATCAATGAACCCCACCCACACCAAATCTAACTATGACATCCACCCCTGCATTGATTAAGTACAAGTACATATCCTACACTTACCCGGCCAATGAGCAGCGCCTCCTCTCTGCTAAAGAGACCTCGCCATGTCCACCTAGATTGAGATCCTGACCAGCACAAGAACTTCCGGGTGCATACAATGACTAATTTCCAGGTCAGAAGGTGAAACCACACTTTTGATTGCAGCTGCGAATATTTGATCTCAACCATGATTAGTATTTTTTTATTTTCAGATATACAAATCTGTATTTCTACATATATTTGAAGGTAAACTTAAGGGAGTTTGCTAAGAAATGGTGTCCCTAGGTTAGCAGCAGGTGAATTACAAAGGCAAAAGGCCCAGTTTGAGCCCTGGTTCACACTGACAGCAGGAGGAAAGCGTGCAGCTGAACTCCCACAATTTCATTCCTGCATGTCAGTCCCGACTGTGGGGGCAACATCAGAGACATCGTTGCAGGTTTCTGCACCAATATCAATACAAATCGCACTAATTAGAACAGTGCAATTGCCACAGATTTGACATGTCAAATCACACCAATGTGAACCAGAGCTGACACATTCAAACACTGCCTATCCACCAGCTGAATTCATTACCTGCAATTCTCCACAGCTGTTAATGATAAAGGTGGAATCTTTATATATAACTTGCAGTTGTGCAGAAGCCTAGGTTTACATTGGAGCGATTGGTCATGCGATTTCAGAGATCAAATCGCGTGACTCTTGGCAATGGCACTGGCACTGTTCCAATTGATGCAACATTTTTTTTGTGGCACCGCATCAATTTGCTAAAGTAGTTCCTGCACTACTTTTGCCGATTTCAGGTGCGACTTCAATAGACATTTGTGTATGAAGCCACCTGAAATCACGCTGACCTTGCTACTTTGAAATCATGCTACTTCAAGTGAAGTAGCACAATTTCAAAGTAGCATGTGAACCAGGGCAAAGAGATTAGTTTTTTGGTGCACAAATACATATTGAAATAAAATATAAAAGAGATATTGCACTTTCCCAAAACCACCACCCACAAAAACTAAAGAAAGAAAAGTAGAAGGAAAAAAAAAAACCCAACACACCACAACAAGAGCTCAATGTACTTTATTTTACCAGCAGAAAAAAAATAAATTTACATTTACTAGCTTCAAAAAAATTTGGACAGGATATATGGTACTACATTTAGCAACGGAATTTTAAGGGCCCTGCTCATAGGAGCTTACAATCTAAAATTAGACAAAACCTTAGAGTGGACACAGCTTTAATTTCAGTGTATAACGGGCAACACATCACATTATTATCTGAAAGATTATAGAAACATACTTAACAGTCATTCTTACAAAGCATTCCAACATAATATTGCAAAAGACTTATTCAAAACACCCACCACCAGCCCACAATCCACACATACATACATTGGTGACCATGTTCTACTGGAAGCTGCATTTCGGTGTACACAATTAAACGAGATCAAAAACAGTAGGTCAGCAGATGCTTCCAAACGATGTTTGCATGATCAGACAGGAACAATACACACACAACATTGACAGCATGGCCACATAAACCCACTTTTGATTGAAAAAATGCACAAGAATTTCATCAAATCTCCCAATATCATTCCTTCTCCATCACAACAAAAAACCTGACCTTCTCAGGCCAAACGAACCCCCCTACTGCAGGCCTTTATATAAGAGAGGTTGTATTGTTAGCACACTGACACACCCAATAGAAGTACACGCCCACCAGTATCTTTCAATCTGTCTCTTCATGTATGTCTAAAGTGATTGCACCTGATGAGCAGGAACACATAATAGGATTTGCAACTGTGTTAGCCTTGGCTATGTGCATCAAATCTCCAACTACAGGACAAAGATCAAAGTCCATTTGCATCCACATAAACAAAGCAACAGTTTTCTAAGCATATGTACCTGTGCAGTGTAAACCCTAAAATTTGAAATGTCCAAGTCCCTGGGCATGATTAGTGCTAATAAACATTAACATCAGTCCCTGGCTGCAATGAGCTTCCAATATAAAGTCCAAAATTAACTTTCTTACATTAGAACTTATTTCGACAGGAGACAAATAAGATGCCAGCATGTCTTTAGATTGTGGTGAGAAACCCACACAGGGAGAACATATAAACTTCAACACAAGCATTAGCATGTTGGTGGAGGTGAACCAACATCCCAGGTGCTGCTAGACAGAACTGCTACCCACTTAGCCACCAGGGCAGACCCACACATGTTCTCTGCATCTCTGTGGTGTGAACTAGCCCTAAGTCCATAGCCATGCTCAGTGTCACAAGCAATATACAGTATATTGGCCTAAGTATTGGGATGCCTGCCTTTAAACACACATGAACTGTAATGGCATCCCAGTATTAGTATTGGGTTCAAAACTTATTTGGCCCACCCTTTGCAGCTATAACAGCTTCAACTCTTCTTGTCCACAAGGTTTAGGAGTGTGTCTATGGGAATGTTTGACCATTCTTCCAAGTGCATTTGTGAGGTCAGGCACTGAAGTTGGACAAGAAGGCCTGACCTACAGTCTCCTCTCTAATTTATCCCCAAGGTGTTCTGTTGTGTTGATGTCAGGACTCTGTGCAGGCCAGTCAAGTTCCTCCACCCCAAAATCACTCATCCATGTCTTTATGGACCTTGCTTTGTGCACTGGTCCAAATGATTTGGTGGAGGGGGATTATGGTGCGGGGTTGTTTTTCAGGGGTTGGGCTTGGCCTCTTAGTTTCAGATAAGGGAACTCTTAAGGCATCAGCATACCAAGACAATTTGGAGAATTTCATGCTCCCAACTTTGTGGGGACAGTTTGGGGAAAGCCCCTTCCTGTTCCAACATGACTGCACACCAGTACACAAAGCAAGGTCCATAAAGACATGGATGAGCAAGTTTGGGGTGGAGAAACTTGACTGGCCTGCACAGAGTCCTGGCCTCAACCTGATAGAACACCCTTTGGCTGAATTAGAGTAGAGACTGCAAGCCAGGCCTTCTCATCCAACATCAGTGCCTGGCCTCACAAATGCACTTCTGGAAGAATGATCAAACATTCCCATAGGCAGACTAAACCTTGTGGACAGCCTTCCCAGAAGCTGTTCTAGCTGCAAAGGGTGGGCCAAATCAAATTTTAACCCTACGGACTAAGACTGGGCTGCCATTAAAGTTCATGTGTGTGTAAAGGCAGGCGTCCCAATACTTTTGGCTATATAGTGTATCTGGAAAAGACTTACAATGGTGGTGGAACCCTCCTACAATTAGACATAGTTATAGGACCTGGGAAATGAGACAACTTCTCTACATGAAGTAACATGGTTGGGATTTGAACCCAGACCCTCAGAGATACTAAGCAGAAGTTCTAACCTCTAAGCCACAGAGCTGCCACGTGTGAGACCCTCCTACACATAAATACACATAAAAACACATAAATACTGCATTTCTATGGACATACAGGTGATGGAATTACATTACTCAAGAGTTATTCTACTTGATTTATTCTGTGATATTTGGTGTTTTTTTGTGGGTGAGAGTAGAATATTACCCTCAAATTTTTGGGAATTACATTTTGATTTCTGATGTTTGTACACATATCACATTTTTGGGCTCAAATTATGAATATTTGCAAATAATACAAAGCACAAAAAATTGTGATTCATTTTAAATTTTCATCAGCAATGGTATTGTTTGTGGATTGTAAAGACGCCTGTGTGAGTTTGGGGTAAAGATGGTTGTGAGATGAAGAAAAACAAGTGAAAGTGACAGAGAAAAATATATTTTACCAAAACATCAAAACATTCCACATTGTAGCATTCCTAAAATCAAAATATTTTAAGTAGAAGCAACAATGTTGCAAAGGAAAATGTATTTCACAGAAAGATACATTTCATCTCAACATTAAAAGGGTTTTTTTGTGAAAGTTAGAATTGTTCCATTAGAATCAATGACTGAAACTTCATTTGGACTAAATTAGAGCAGATTTTAACTCCCAAAAAATGCTCTCTAATTAGCTCTCATTTTGGTATTTACTATACCTCCAGGTAAAAAAGACACTTGAGTTAAAATGAGAGTTATTTTCAGGTCTGAGCATGCTCAGTTGTGTTGGCACCTAGTTGTCCAAAACGGGGAATTTTTCACTTTTCAGACTTTTAAAGATATTTCAGTGTAGAAATCACTTTTTCACACAGTTTAAAAGCAGATAATCTTTAAATAATATACCGCATATTTCAGTACCATTTAGGCAATTATATCATGCTCTAAACATTATTTCCATGTGCAATTCTCTAGGTTTTAGCAGAGTAAGGGTTTGGGCTCTATTTAGTTTCAGGGAGCTATAGTAAATTCGATTTTGGGAGAATTTTCTCACCAGCGCTATAGTGAATACCGTTTTCGCGCGAATTACCGCTATTAGCGCTAATTCGCGTCAAATTACCGCGAATTAGCGCTAAATTGCCGTGAATTCGCGCTAATTCGCGGCAATTTGCGCGAATTAGCGCCATAGCGCTATAGTAAATGACCCCCACTGTGTGCATCTTCAGAATTTGGCTTTCTAAAAAATTTTAAAAAATTTTGAAAATCAGAAAAATACAAACAAACTTGAATAAATTCAGGGGTGTTTTAGATTCTGCCTAAAACATCAATGATGTTTTTGAGTCTTTTTTCCACATCGTTGATGTCTTCCTTGATCTTCTGTAAATCACGATTGCACACCATGATCTCCCCGATGAGGACGTGTGCACTTGCACTTGTGAAATTAGATTTCTGCTTCCACAACATCCATCACCTAAAATAAAAAACACACCATGTATTATAAATATGCAGGCATACATCTATTACCTGAAGCTGTGGTCTCAGACACTCACCTGTTGTGGCCACTATTTCGCCCACTTCATAAACCTCTCCTTCCTCCTTCCTCCACATCCTGAGGTTGTGGTGTTGTGACTTCCCCCTTCTTTATGAGGTTGGGGGTTCCCGGTGTCCTCTGATGTCCCGAGTCTTTTCTCTGCTATGTGAATTAAAAAAAGGTATACTTAGCACACAGATATTTGAGGCCAGAAATAGGAATATGAAACATTGCTTGGAAGTGATGTACAATTGTCTGTTTTGACAGAGTTCCAAGCTGAAAACATGATTTTTTTGCCTTTCTAAACCTGGAATAATTACCTGTTTTGTGCAAGTTTCACACATGAAGAGACCTCTAGTATCCACTGGAGCACCTGTGTGGGACATCCTAAAAAGCTTATTCTGGTGTCCCACACTAGTGCTCCTGCATCCAGATGTGTAAACAGCTGCTGAGTGTCCTCTCCTTACACTGAATCAAGTTTGCATTTCATTTTGTTACAAACCCATCTAGACAACCATGTAATAAACTTATTTTAGTACAAATAGGCATGAACAAATGTAGTTAAACTGCATCTGCCAAAAACATTGTATTAGTGAGCGAATGAACAATGTTTACTACAAACGATTACTGTGCCCACAAACCTGAAACTTGCCATTTTAAACTATACAATAGTAAAGAAAAGCACATTGAGCAGCACAAATGTAATAAAAATAATAGGAACACACGACAAAATATTTTTGCAGCACTCTCTTGATTCTTCTGTACTGATCCTGCTCCCTCAACTTGAGGTCTGACCATCGTTTCCTCAGTTGATCCTTGGATCGCCGTACCCCAAAATTCTTCTGCAGACTTTTCACAACTTTAGCCATGATCTTGGCCTTTATCACATTTGGGTTTGGGTAAGGTCCATGCTTCCCATCATAGTCGGCCCTCTTCAAGATGTCCACCATCTCCACCATCTTTAAAAAGGACATATGTGAGGCCTTAAATCTCCTGGATTGGGATATTTGTGCCTCCGAGCTTTCGTCGTCCTCCTCGTTGCTGCTCTCCTCTGCATGCACTTGCTCTTTCTTCGCCATGTGCTCTCCCACTGCGCCGAAAAAAAAGGGGCGGGGAATATACTAGAAAGAAAGTCAAGGGCGGGCGGAGTTTCACCCATGCGCAGTGTATATAAAGCGTAATACGCGTGCGACATACGTACGATCTGTGAGCGGAGGACGGAGTAGCATAAGCGCCGATCGTGATAACGGAGGTACAATTTGAACTTGGGGCATCAGTTGTCTATACTGCTTATAGATTGAGGCCTATATTGGGACAAGATTAGGAGAGTTTAGCCTGACATTAGGGTTTGTCTTGTGTTGTGTCTTGCAGATAAAATGGATCGATTCAATGATCACGATTTCCTCCCCCAATTCATTGATATGTACAGAGAGCTGCCCTGTCTGTGGCAGGTAAAACACCCCTTTTATACAAATAAAAGAAAGAGGTAGGCAGCGCTGGATCAATTGCTGGAATTGGCGAAGCCGCAGATCCCCATGGCAAACATCAACTATTTGAAGGCCAAAATTGGTGGCCTGAGGAGCACATATAATAGGGAGCGCAAGAAGGTCCAGGATTCCATGAGATCAGGAGCAGCAGCAGATGACATTTATGTTCCCAGCCTGTGGTACTACGACAGACTGTGATTTCTGTCAGACCAGACTGAAATCAGGCCATCACTCTCAACCCTTCCTTCCACACTTTCATCCACTCTTCCTTCCACCTCAGATGAGGCTTCAGAAGTCCAACCTGGGCGTTCCACCCAGGAAGAAGATGTGGAGGAGCCCAGCTTGAGTCAGGTATAGCATTGTTTAACATATTTCTGAAAATTGTGTTTGATTGATGAACAATAAACTAAAACTATGTCCCATTTTCATACACAGGAAAACCTCAGCCAGGAGGAGGCTGTGGAAAGTGGCAGCCAGGAGGTGGCGGGGGAAAGTGGCAGCCAGGAGGTGGCGGGGGAAAGTGGCAGCCAGGAGGTGGCCGGGCCCAGTAGCCTGACCGAATCCCAGGTTCTTCCCCTCTGCCTTCCAACAAAAAGTACCAGGTAGGGGAGGAAAATGCAGTTGTCAGCACTTTCTTTAATTCAGGAGGCTACTGCGGCCCTCAGAACCACCCCCAATCTTCAAGAGGCCTATGCCTGCATGGTAGCCAGCTAAATGCAGGAAATGGAGGTGGGCCAACGCCTCTTTTGTGAGGAAGTGATCTATCTGGCCCTAAATAAGGGGTTGAAGGGCGAATTCACAAGCAAAACCCACCTGTGTAAGTTGGACCATCCTCCTCCTCTTCCACCTCCTCCACCTCCTGCCACAACTTCAACACCCCAGAAACAAGTGTGAAAGCAAGCATGGAAGGAAGACAAGAGAGTGATGTCCTGGGTTCAGTCTGGTCTGACAAAAGACGCAGGCTGTTGTAAGACCACAGCCTCGGGACATACATGTCATCTGCTGCTGCTCCTGATCTCTCGGAGTCCTGGACCGTATTGTGCTCCCTATTAAATGGACTCCTCAGGCTAACAATTTTGCCCTGGAGATCTAAGGCTTCGCCAATTTCACCAGTTTATCCAGCGCTGCCTTCCTCTTTATTTTGTTATGACCCCTAATAAATGCCTATTTTATTTTCACAAATACTTGGCTATGGGTTTTAATTCAAAAAGGACAGTTTGTTTGTGAGTAGGCAGGTACATTTCAAAAAGACAATGTCAAATTAACAAGGGACACCAACAAATCTCTTTGAGGTTAAAAAATACAAGATAATAATGGTGTTGTGGTAACTTGACACACAAAACTAACAAAAATATTATGGAGATCACTATAAAAAAAATTAGGAGATCTTGATAAAAAAATTTAAAAAAAAGTAGAGCACTATAAAAAAAAAAAATATTATTCTGGAGATCTGGCAAAAAAAAAAAAAAGATTATTCATGAGATCACGAGAAATAAATCAGAAATCAGTTTGTCAGAACTCTGTGTGAATATCAGCAGCACAACAACTTTATTATTCTTATTATTATGATTAAAAACTTTGCAGCGTGACGAATGTGCTATCTTGATTACAAACGCTAGTTTTACCAGACCGAGCGCTTCCGTCTCGTACTTGATTCAGAGCATGCGTGGAATTTTGTGTGTCAGAATTGTCTACACACACTCTGAATTTACGACACTGGATTTTGTTGACGGAGAATTTGAGAACCAGCTCTCAAATTTTGTTTGTCAGAAATTCCGACAAAAAATGTCAGATGAAGCCTACACATGGTCGGAATTTCCGACAACAAGCTCACATCGAACATTTGTTGTCGTAAATTCCGATCATCTGTACGCGGCATTAGAGTGAGAGCAATAATTCTAGCACTAGACCTCCTCTGTAACTCTAAACATGTAATTTGTGAAAATTTTAAAGCGTCGCTCATGGAGATTTTTAAGTACTGAAGTTTGGCGCCATTCCACAAGTGTGTGCAATTTTAAAGCATGACATATTAGGTATATATTTAATTGGCGTAACATCACCTTTCACATTATACAAAAAAAGTTATATTTTGTGTTTTTTGTTTTTTTATTCATGAAAGTTTTTTTTAAACGCGTTTGAAAAATTGCTGCGCAAATACCGTGTAACATAAAAAGTTGCAACAACCACCATTTTATTCCCTAGGGTGTCTGCTAAAGCAATATATATATAATGTTTGGGGGTTCTGAGTAATTTTTTAGCAAAAAAATTATGATTATTACATGTAGGAGAGAAGTGTCAGAATTGGCCTGGGTGGCAAGGGGTAATTACCATAAGTAATAATTTGGGGCCTCTGTGACCTCAGGTCATGGCAGGAGAGGCTCTGCCACTACAACCACTACATGTACAAACAAAGCATCTCAAGGAGCAAACTCATAGAGCACATGCTACACACTCCATTACATCTTCAACATATTTAATTCACTTATTTTAAAGTAAGCATAAGCAGTACATCATGTAGCCCACTTATACAGTGACATGTCTTATAACTTTAATTTTTCACTGTTTTTTTTTTTTTTGGGGAGGGGGGGGTTTGCAAATAGAATGTGGCATAGCAACCAGAGTGATTTAGAGAGATACTTTCTAAGCAAAACTTTTAAAAGAAAAGTATGGGACTTTTTTTTTTAATCATACTTAATGCTTAATCTGTCCCCCATCGGTTCTAAGGCTGAGAACCAAGCGATCAAACACCACTGATCCCTTAGTTGTCAGTGCTCCCTAAGCAGAGTTGCCCTCTGACTAAGGTAAAATGAAACATACTACACAGCTATCCAGTCAGTCTTTCAACGGTCAAGCTCAACCCAGGTACACCGCTGTGAGAGGAATCTATTAGGTGGTGAGAGCAAAAACCGAATGTGACAGGACTGCTTACATTGTAATGCTTGTTTTAAATACTTTTCTTGTGAGTGCAACTTATAAGGGGGGTAATTGATTGAATACATTTTGAGTTTTACGGAATTACGCTATGTATGTGTGCTTTCTTGTCATGAGTGATACATAGATGGAAGGACCGGTGTTTACTGCTCTGTGAAGGGATCATCATACGGGTTTACTATTACCATTCATCTGGTGAGTTCATGACCATAGGGGTGTTAATTCACGAGGTGTGGTGACGGTCGAAATATAAGATACAGATGGCATGGAAGCACATGGATGAACTTTCATTGATTTATTTATTTTTCATATATGATTAAGTCCTTTGAATATTTGGACGGCTTCTATCATGGACTCTTGTTAAATGGATTTTGAGCGCTGCTAATGCTGAATTGTATTTTAGCATATTTGTTTAATGTGATTATAGTAGCTGCCAGATTACATTATAATATTGGATGTTTTTTCCCATAAGCGCTAGGGGTGGCTTGGTGCACTTACTTTTGTATTCTTACTACTCCACAGATATTTTATAATGCACTCCTACTCATTCACAAAAAAGTGAAAAGTAAATAAACACACACAGTTTTTGACAAGTTCACTATGAATTTACATCGTCCAGAGATGCAGATCCACATTAATCTTGATCAATGATACCCCTCGACCCGCCAAAAGAAAAAAAAATGCCAACTGAATTACACTTTGCGATGAATGATATCTCTACTCCCTTCTGCTATAGTAAACAAAGGGGTGACAACAAATGTAATAATGCTTTTTTTAAAAGAAAAACATTAAACATGCCAAACACCTTTAATTAACACGGCTGTGGGATTCCATTAACCTGCCTGTGAAGTGGTGCATATGTAGGATGTACTACCTGCTGCAGGAAAAGTGGCATTTACAAAGAAAAAAGTACCGTAATTAAATTGCCTGCAAATGATGATTTCAACCACTTGCTTCTATTTTAAATCAAATGGTTGTGGATTCCCTTCATCTATACTAGATTCTTATCCTAGATGAGAGTCTGATATAGATAATATTGGGGGACGTCCACACACACACACACACACATTAAAAAACAGCATGGGGTTCCCCCTTAAAATGTATACCAGACCCTTATACTTGATGAGGACCAGAGAATGGATGTCAAGGGGGACCCCACAAAAAATAAAAAATAAATAAATAAAGGTTGCTTCACCCATGACAAATTACATCTACATTACATAAAGGGCAGGTGCCTGTGTAACGTCATTGACCAACTATGGACATGACATGATTGGGCATGTTGGGGTCAGGAAGTCAGGGGGCATGCACACGGGAGTCATGGCCATGGCACAAAGTTCTTAATGGATGGCGTAGGTCATTCAGAGCCCAGTACGCATGTGCTGTTGATTTCACTGGCTGCTGCTAAATGTAAATATCTCCTAAACAGTGCGTTCTTAGCAGATGTTTACTCTACCTACAGGTAAGCCTTATTATAGGCTTACCTGTAGGTAATATTCAACCACTTGACTTGACTACCACTTTAAGGATAGGGGCTGTAAAAAAAACCTATACCAAACCCTCTTCTGAGCATGACTGTTTGGTCAAGAAAGGGAGGGAGATTTGTTTGTGCCAATGTTGATGAGGACAATGACCTCATGGGACCGAATGCAGAACTTACACCATATAAACGTATCCTTAAATAAATAACAAAAAACACACTTTTAATGGATTTGAAATGGCCGCGGCCCTTTATTATTGGTATAATAATTAACCAATATAAAACCATATCCTTTTATATATACTATACGTGCCGGTTCACACAGGGGGGACCGGACTTAAAGTGCGACTCTGCAAAGCGATTTGGAGGCGACTTCAGCACGACTTACAACGTGACTTTAAAGCGACCTCCAGGACAGGCGACTTTGCCTGTGGTCAGAGAATAATCAGCTCTTGTGACATAATTGTTTTTCCTGTTCTTTTCCTGGTTCCCTGTTCCCTGTGTCCTGTGACCACAATATTCTCTTTGCATTATCTAATGACAGCTGTCATAACAGCTGGTGTGGAAGTATTGATGGAAGAGGAAGAGGAAGAGAGGAAGCGGCGGTTGAGGATGAGAAGAAGACGTCGCTACTGGATCCATCCATTTATTGCTAAGAAGAGGCCAGTTCTTGTCCATTTATGAGAATTTGCGTGCTTATGAGGACTATACCTGGATGTCCCTGCCAAGTTAAGTACATATTCCATATGTGGATATGCACATATTAACCCCTTCATGCCTAGCCTTTTTCAGATATTTGTTGCTTACAAGTTAAACTCTGTATCTTTTGCTAGATAATTACTTAAAAGCCCCAAACATTAGATATATATTTTTTAGCAGTGACCCTAGAGAATAATATGGCGATCTTTGCAATATTTTATGCCACATGGTATTTGCGCAGCGGTTTTTCAAACACAATTTTGTTTGTAAAAATTTTTTTTTCATGAATTAAGAAAAAAAAAAAAACAGTAATGTTAGCTCAATGTTTTTTGTATAATGTAAAAGATGATGTTACGCCAAGTAAATAGATATAAGTTACCGGTTTTGAGTTACAGAGTAGGTATTGTGCTAGAATTATTGCTCTCACTCTAACGAACGCGGCAATACCTCACATCCCGTTCCAGTGGGATAACAGCCGACCGGCTTTTAGATGAACTGTTTGTTATCCAAATAAAGCCAACCATGCACTCTAGACAATGGTACCGAGGTGATGCCTGCAGCTGCAGGCATCACCTCCTGGTCCAACCCCCTCAAGCAGAGGCTGCATATTTGCATACAGTCGGCTGAAAGGGGTTAATGTGTGCGTGTAGCTACCATTGGCTGATATTTCTTATTTAGATTATAGTAAATGTCTTATTAACAGTTTTGACGAATTGCTTGGTCTGGTTTCCATCCATCTAGAGAGACAGAACACATCATATAGGAGGGGTATCTCACCTACTGAAAGACTGGTTATCACACTAAAGGTATACTATATTATTATTTTTTTTTTTATGCACAACAACAGTATAATTTATTACACCTTTGGCAGAAATGTAAGAGTTCAAGAGCAATCTTATCTTGCATACAAACAGCAAGGAATTGTCAGCCAACAAACACGAACATAGTGAAGTACTACGTGTTTTTTCAGCTCTTTAGCACCACCCTTTGTGCTCCTTCTGCTAATTTCATGTTAGTAGAAGTTTGGTGAGTGCTGATTTGTACTTTTCATTTCACGCTTTTCATTTAGCGCTTTTCTGTTTGCGCTTTTCAGTTCATCTCTGAATGGCCGTTCGTCAACCAGACATGTTATGGAATCGGAGGAGATAACGTGTTATTTATTATTGGCCTTGGAGTTATTGCTTTGACCCAAGTCCAGTCCAGGAACAGGAGGAGGAGGAGGATTTCTGGGACCAAAAATTGGTTGTTTTATTAATCGTGATCAATTATGTCATATGCCTTTGCTGCGAGAGCTCCAGGAGAATAATCCGGATGATTTTTGGAATTATCTCCGGATGATGGACCCCTGCTTTCACCAACTCTTGGCATTGTTGACCCCCTATATATATAAGCAGGACACATGCATGAGGCTTTTACTTTATTTTTTGGTTAAATAATGATTTGATTTGGTATATTTTCTATATTTTTGGATGCATAGAATGCACATTTTGGTTAATTTCTATTGGCAGATAGCAGGTCTAATTTTTCTTTTTTTAATGCACAATAAAAAAATTGTGTAGAATAATACTTGGCTATGTTTTTTACTTCAAATGACAGTTTGGGAGTAGGCAGTTACATTTAGGAAAATACAATGTAAAATTGACAAGAAACACCAACATAGTTGTATCTTTGATCTTAAAAACCACGGGATAATGGTGTTGTGGTAACTTGCCCAAAACAAAAACAAAAAAACATAATAATATTATTCTTGATATCACTAGAAAATAAAAGCCTTTTAACCACTTACCTACAGGGCACTTTCACCCCCTTCCTGCCCAGACCAATTTTCAGCTTTCAGCGCTCTTACACTTTGAATGACAATTACTCAGTCATGCAACACTGTACCCAAATGAAATTTGCTTCCTTTTTTTCACACAAATAGAGCTTTCTTTTGGTGGTATTTAATCATTAGTGGGTTTTTTATTTTTGTGCTATAAATAAAAAAAGACTGAAAATTTGGTGAAAAAATGCCTTTTTCTTTGTTTCTGTCATAACATTTTGCAAATTAGTAATATTTCTTCATAAATTTTGGCCAAAATTTATACGACTACATATCTTTGGTAAAAATAACCCTAATTAGTGTATATTATTTGATTTTTGTGAAAGTTATAGATGTCTAAAAGCTATGGTGCAAATAATTGAAAATTGATCACACCATATCACACCTGATGTACTGAAGACCTATCTCATTTCTTGAGACACTAACAAGCCAGGAAAGTACAAATACCCACAAAATGACCCCATTTTGGAAAGCAGACAGCCCAACGTATAATCTATGAGGCACACTGAGTCTTTTGAAAGGTTCATTTTTTTCCAGAAGTTTTTGGAAATGTGGAAAAAAAATGAAAATGCATTTTTTTTCCACAAAATTGTCCATTTTTAAGATATTTTCAACACATAGCAAAAATGACACCCCAAAATACATTCTGTTACTCCTCCTGAGTATGGCAATACCACGTGTCAAACTTTTACACAGCCTGACCACATACAGAGATCTAATTTCCTGACAACCTATTATTTTTGAAGGTTCTTATACTAACACATAGCATTTACATACCAAAAATTACACTCCAAAATAAATTCTATTGAGGAAAGGGTAAAAAAAGTATTACCTGTGGTTTTAGTAGTGTCATTAGAGGAGAGAATTGGTGCAGGCAGCAGGCAGGGATGTGCTTAGCAACAATAGTAATTATCCAGGCAGCAGGCAGGAATATTGTCTATAGTCAGCACAAGGATATCGTCAGCACAGCCAAAGCATTTGTCCATAGAAATTGTCCAGGCATAGACAGCCAGCACAGCCATAATATTGGTCCTGGTACACCGTTACCTCCCTGCACTCATTATTGTACCGCTCTCCAGCCCTTCATAAACATACTGCCTCTTGCTACAGCTAATTATTTCCATAGGCCAGGTAGCAGGCAGAAGTGTGGTCAGTTTATGCTGCAGGCAGAGGGATGGCGGCAGTAAGTCAGCAGCAGGCTAAGGGCCGCAATCAGGTAAGACCTGTGCACAGGGGCACAGGGGTAGAGGATTCGACCCACCCAAATCTCTATGAAGCCTCCGGCCTCCAGACCCTAATCTGGAAATTACGAAACCTGGAGACAGCAAAAAAAAAATTTTCCTCCATCCGGAAAAACATTTCTGGAGCCCCTCATATGTGAGACCCCTGTGTCCTACAGTAGCAGGGCAACAGATCAGTCCAAGCGGTAGGCAAAAGCATAGTCCATAAAACAGGCCAGGGTCAGATGACGTGCAAGCACTCCAAGTGGTGGGCAGAAGCGTAGTTGGTAAAACAGGCCATGGTCAGTTCACATGTAAGCAGTCCAAACAGTAGGCAGAAGCGTAGTTGGTAAAACAGGCCAGGGTCAGTTCACATGTAAGCAGTCCAAACGGTTGGCAGAGGCATAGTCAAAAAACAGGCCAGGGTCAGTTCACGTAGAAGGCAGTGGCATGGTTATTTGAGGAAGCATGGGAAATGGTCAGCACAGATGATGAAAATATGGAAATGGTTATGAATATGGGCTAATATTTTAGGGATGTGTGATATAGTCTGAAGCATCCACCAATGCAAAAGCCAGGTTCGGAGGGACATTGGGGACAATGGTAGCTGGTATCTCTTTGAAATCCTTTATTGCTGCATACTCGACATCTTTTTAAGCGTCTTCGGCCTGCTTCAGATGGTGGGATGTGGTCCGGGAAGTGGCGTTCATGAAGTTGGCTAACAGCATCAGAGAAAAGGTTTTCTGGGGGGGGGGGGTCTTTGATGGTAGATGAGGGACGTGACAACTTCTTCTATGAATTTCAGGAAGTGGGCAGGGCTTTCGGTGGATTTAGTGTAAATTATGTAGGCATTATAAATGGCCAAATGAATTAAATAGAGTGCTACTATCTTGTACCAGAAACGGGACCTCCTTATTGCTAAATAGGGCTGAAGCATTTAGTCATTTAAATCCACCTCCCCCATGTACAGATTGTAATCCTGTACACATTTTGGCTTTACAATGGGACCTCGTCTTCTCTGAACTTCAACTGTAGTGTCGTCATGGATGGTAGACATCATGTGCACATTCCTGGTATCCTTCCACCTCAAGGCCAGCACTTCGTTGCATCTCAAAGTTGCTCTTTCTCCCCTTCGCAATTTCTTTTTTTTTTTTTTTTTTCCACAATAATGTTTATTGGCAGATTTAGTTATACAACAATTGCAGAAAGTCCAGGTTATTATACATTTCTTTTGTACATAGTGGTTCAGGTTACATATGTATTGCATTAATGCAGATGAATACATGTATATTCAAGTTTACATACTTTGTTTATTACAGTTGTATGATATTGATCGTAACTTTTCATATTTTGTTCGGAGAGAAGGAGGGGGTATAAATATCCCCCTTACAAGAATATGGAATGTGTTTACTAGGATAGAAAAAGAATTAAGAAAGGAAATAAAGAGAGGAGTGGGAAGAGGGAGTTCGGTCCGTCTAGTTTCTCAACACGGGGCTCCCCCCCCACACCTTTTTTTTTTTTTTTTTTTTTTTTTTTTTTTTTTAAATTGAGATGGTTTTGGGGAGTATAGTTGTATATCTAATTGTTTGACCTCTTAAGTAGGCCGACCCAGTTGTCCAGGTTGGAATGAATGGTACCACTGGGTTGATTTGAAGTAAGTCCAGCAGGCCCAAGTGGTCGTGTATTTTTGAATACGTTCCTGAGAGATATGTACCAACTCCTCCATTTCCTCTATCTTGGAGATCCTCTGGAACCATTCTCCAATTGTGGGGATGGTCGTGGATCGCCAGTGTGTCGGTATGCAGAGCCTAGCCGCATTCACCAAATGCATAGCCAAGGATTTAAAGAACTCACTTTTCGTTAGGTGAGTGTGGTGGAGAAGATACTGAGCAGGTGAGTAGGTCAAAGTGTATGTTGTTATATGTGAGATAAGGTCATGTACTTCCTTCCAGAAGGGTTGTAGTAGATCACAGTCCCACCATATGTGTAGCATGGTCCCTTTGGCTTTCCCACATCTCCAGCAGATATCTGGGATAGTGGGGCAAAATTTATGTAGGAGTGAAGGAGTCCTGTACCAGCGTGTTTGGATTTTATATCCATTTTCCTGTATGGCTACATTAGTGGAACCCTTGTGTATATATTCATTGATTTGTGTCCAGTCTTCCTCCGTGAAGGTCATCTGGAGATCCTTTTCCCAGGCTGTGTGTGCTGAGTCAGGGATGCAGGAGATGCTTTCTGAGAGTATGTTGTATAGGATGGAAATAAGATGCCTTAATGGGGAGGTGCGAGTGCATAAATCTTCAAATGAGGTTAATTGTCTGGTCCAGGTCGAGATGGTCCCTTGCGTCGAAAGAAAATGTCGGATCTGTCTGTACGTCCAGAAGGGGAAGGATTTGAGCGGAGAAAGGTCGATTAGGTTCTCGTATGGTCTAGGGGTTTTGTCTGCAAAAAACTGATATGCTAGTAATTTGTCATAGGGCCATGTGTGTTTAAGGAAGGATTGTGATAGCCCGGGTTCGAAATCAGGGTTTCCTCTCAAGGGGGTTAAGGGACCCGGCAGGGAAGATATGAAAGAGAATTTGGCTGCCCTTCTGGTCGAATCAAGCGAGGCTGATATAAATGGATGTGCAGATGTCTGCTGTGGAATTTTGCTAGGTCGAATCCAGGGCAGTGATTCTAGGGGAAGGTGAGAGAATGATTTCTCAAGCGTAACCCAGGTTTTGCCCGACTCGTGGACATTCCAGTCCACCACCCGGGCCAAGTGACTAGCCAGGAAATACTTATAAAGGTCTGGGAGACCTATGCCCCCCAGGAGTTTTGGTCGCGTAAGTCGTGTGAATTTTATGCGTGGGGGGGAACCTTTCCACAAGAATAGTGTACACATCTTTTTATAAGTAGCAAAGAAGGCAGCCGGTAGATTGATAGGTATGCATTGGATGAAGTATAGGAGTCGAGGAAGAGTAATCATTTTTAAAAGGGCTGAGCGACCGAACCAGGAGATGTTGAGGGGGCCCCAAGCTGTTAAGTCGAGTTGAGCTTTTTTCAAGGCCGGGAGAAAGTTGGTATCATATAGATCTGCTAGTTTGGTGGGGATTTGAATTCCTAAATATGTTATCGAACGTTGGCTCCATTGAAAGGGGAAAGAGGATTTACACCGTTCAAGTTCCTGTGGCGTGAGCGTAATGTTTAGGGCTTGAGATTTTGCATAGTTAATTTTAAAGTGTGATAAAGTTCCAAAGTGAGCGATATCTTTGAGCAGGTTGGGAATCGATGTGATTGGGTGGGATAAGGAGAGCAAAATGTCATCTGCAAACGCTGAGATCTTGTACTCCTTTCCTTTGATTGTGATGCCTGCAATGTCAGAGTTGGCCCTTAGTCTGTTCAGGAAGGGTTCTAGGGACAAGACAAAAATTAAAGGTGAGAGGGGGCAGCCCTGGCGCGTGCCGTTACTTATGGGGAAGGCGTTCGACAGGTGGCCGTTTACTCTCACAGCCGCACTCGGGTTGGAGTACAGCGCCGAGATATGAGATAGCATGCGCGGGTGGAGGCCAATCTTTTTTAAGACCTCCCGCATATAGTCCCAGGCCACTCTGTCGAACGCCTTCTCAGCGTCTAAAGACAGGAAAAAGCCTTGTTTTTTTGAGGACGTGAGCCCGTGATGTAGGTTTAGTGCTCTAATAGTGTTGTCCCTAGCTTCTCGGCCGGGGACAAAGCCTACCTGATCTAGTGAGATGAGACCCGGTAGTAGGGTAGACAATCTATTGGCTAAAATTTTTGCGTAGATCTTAATGTCAACATTCAATAATGAAATTGGCCTGTAATTTTGTATTTGGGTGCTGTCTTTACCTTCCTTGGGGATTACTGTGACATGTGCCTCTAGCATGCGCCCCATGGATATTGTAGGATCTGCTAGTGCGTTAAAGACGGTTAACATTTTAGGGGCTAGGATCTGGACAAAGCATTTATAATATTGTAGAGTAAACCCATCCGGGCCCGGGCTTTTGCCTGTTTTCATCTGTTTCAGAGCCAATTGTAGTTCCTCCGTGGAGATGGGTTGTTCTAATTCTTCCGCTTGCGCTTGTGTGAGTGGTTGTGGGCTGTATTGGGACAAAAAGTTTTGTATTTCCCCTTTTCTGCGCGACGTTTGGGTAGGGCTTGTATTAAGAGGGTCTAGGTTATATAGTTTTTTGTAGTATTGTTCAAAGGCCTGAGCTATGTCTTCATTTTTAGATACCAGAGTGCCTTGATGGGTTCTAATATGGTGAATCGTATTGACCGGTTTAGAGGTTCGTATTGCCCTGGCCAGTAATTTGCCGCATTTGTTGCCTTGTTCGTAAAAAATTCGTTGGTGTAGGACATATCTGCGTCTAACGCGTTTACCTAGTTCTTCCAGGAGTGTTGTGCGCAAGTGTGTGAGCTCCTGTAAGGTCTGTTGTGATTGAGATTTTTTGTGTGTGGTTTCCAACCGTTTAATGTTGGTGATCAGATCGTCTAGGGTTGCTTGATGGGCTCTTTTTACTTTCGCTGCTTGGGTCAACAGCTCCCCTCTGGTCACACACTTGTGGGCCTCCCATAGAATAGTGGGTGATATGTCGGGGGTAGAGTTTTCCTTAAAGTAGGAGTTAATGGTGGTTGCAAGGTGCTTAGTGAAGACCTCATCTTTTAATAAGGAGGAGTTGAGTCTCCATGTTTTGGTTTTTGGGGTTAAGTCTGGAAAAGTCAGTGTAACAGATATAGGGTGGTGGTCGGATAGAAACATGGGTTCAATTGTAGCTTGCGTAAGATAGGTCAGGTCCGGTTGAGAGAGGAAGAAATAGTCTAGTCTTGAGTATTTTTGGAAGGGAATGGAATAGAACGTGTAGTCTTTAACGGATGGATACAGTGTGCGCCAGGTATCATGCAGTGCCAGGGCTTGGAGTTGTAATTTAATTTGCTTTAAAGCTCGGAAGGGTAATGCTGAGGTGCCCGAGGAAGTGTCTATATCTGGGTTGAGGGGGGCATTGAAGTCGCCCCCCACAACCACTATCCCTTCCTTGAAAGAGAGTAGAAGATCGCTCACTTTCCTAAAAAATGACACTTGGTGTTCGTTGGGAGCATATATGTTGGCTAATGTGATTGGTCTGGAGGCATAGGTACCCTTGATAAATGCAAATCTCCCCTCTGGGTCTAGCAAAGAATCTGTATGTTTGAATGGGGCATGTTTAGAAATGAGTGTAGATACTCCCTTGGTTTTTGCAATAGGGTTCGTAGCATGGAAAACTGTTTGGTATATGTTGTTAGTCATTTTTGGTATGGAGTTAGATCTAAAGTGGGTCTCCTGGAGGAAGACGAAATGAGCCTTTTGTTTAGTGAGGTAGGATAAGACCTGCGAACGCTTTTCAGGTACATTCAGTCCTTTTGCGTTTAAAGAGAAACATTTTAATGATAGAGGAGCTGGAGGGGGCATTTTGGTACGTATTCAAGTGGCTGGTTTCTAGTGTAAGGCTTAGTGCCCGGGTTTTGCGTAGATTTTCCGATATGAAGACCAGTTCAGAGCGGAGTGTCCCGGGCAGTAGTTAAAGGGGGGGGTAATGTGGAGGTTCTTATATAGAGTAGAAGGGGTAGGTACTAATCAATAAGGAGGGAGAGCCCCGCGTCGAGTCCGACAGACCAAAAAAGAAAAAGTCAGAGAGAGCAAGTGAGATATAGAGAAGAGGGAGATACCAGAGGTGAAAATGGGAATGCCAATTCACCTATTGGAAAGAGGGCCGGATGGTCAGCAGACTAGAACCTAGTGCTGCTGCTGGGGGTTGGTGAGGGTGTCTGGAGACCTACTCCATGGCCACTGGGAGGATATAGATTAAGTGGTGGTATAATGGGGAATAGGGCAGCAGTAGTGATGGCCCATTTGATTTTTGCTGCTGACGGACACCTGGGGTTGTATATCCTGAGTATTTGCCAATAGTGAGTCAATGCAAACATGAACATGAGCTTCCAGAGATAACAATAAATCTTTTTTCAAACCGTGTGTTAAACAGTAGTGCAATTATCGGTGTAAACATAGACCTAAATATCAAATCTCATGCTTCTCAATGGTAAACTTTTCGACCTGTGAGTGTCTGGTAACTGCATCGACATCGGCGAGCTTAATCTAATCTTTCTATAAGAGAGTACAGAAAGACATAGATTATAGCTTATATCTTCGCTTTTTATCTGCAGGGAGATCTGAGATCATGCTTCTGTATCTGCAAGCTTCAACAGTATCAAAGTAGCTGTGGTCCCAGGAGTCACCAAGGCAGTGCAAATGGTGTGCTATGCATGGTTGGGCAAGTTACGGGTAATATTAATAGGGAGTGTGTATAGGGAGTATGGAGGGGTGTTATCTCCCAGGTCATTTAAGTAACAATAGCCTCTCATATACATGCTGTAAGAGGCATCTGCGTCATTTTAGAGAGGAGTGGGATCTGCTTGTGACTGCCTCGGCGACTTCTGGTCCTCCATGTGTATTTTTATCATCAAAACACAATAACAATAACTACATATGACCCTAATTGAGGATTTACAGGGTAAAAAAGAGGGCACCGGGATAAGGGGAGGAAAAAGGAGAGATAAGGTGGGGATAGAGACAAGGATAATAAGGGGGAAAGGGAGAGGACAATGGATAGGGGTCAGTAGAGGGAGATGGGGGATGGGAGAGGGAAAAGGGAAGTGTAGTGAGGGGGAACGGTGTCACAGAGATTTCAATGGCACTACAATAGTTATTCCCCCAAATCTAAGAGCAGTATGTCTGCTCGTCACCTGACATGGTCATCTTCATTTGCTTCAGTGGGGAGGGGTAGTTCTAAGAGTCTCCTGTATGGGTAGCATCATCGGTGACAGAGTGTTGATTCTGTGTCTTGCTAGGTGGGTCTTGCAGCTTGTATTGTCCAAACAGTGATCTCATCACCGGACCCTATAGCTGTTTTGATCGTTTCCTTGTCTTTGCTGTCATCTCGTGCAGTGTTTCTACTCGCTGGTCTCTTGTAAGAGGGTTGCACTCCGTTTTTCTCAGCATGGTGACGTCTTGCCTCTTGCCTGTGTGTTTCGGGGACTGCTTTGTAGTCAATAGGCAAGTCACTTTCTGCTGCTTACAGGGCAGGTTGCGGTGCTTCCTTGTGTGAGTGTTGAGAGCATTGCGGATTGAGCTGGGAAGCAGAGATCGATCTAGGTCAAACAACCAAAAACAAAAAACCAAAAATAGTATTGGTGCAAGTCTCTCTGGAGAAAAAGAAAGAGTTGAGTTACTCAGGTACCGTCAGGGACCGTGTATATCAGGCTTCCTGGTTATTCCTTCGGGGGGTTACTGGTTGCCCCAAGTCGCGGTAGGTCGAATCTCGGCGAGAAGCGTGAGGACCGGGAGATGGGGGTCCCGATCTTCTTCGTCTGGAGCGATGCCTCTGTGCCTTAGGTGAAGGGTTGTGTGAGACTGGTCTCCATGGCTCGGACGGAAAGTGGAATGTGCACCAGTCCGGAAGCTCCGTCAGCGGTAGGTCAAGCTGATCACAGAACGTTGCTAGATCGTCTGGGGATCTCAAGAGCGCAGTGCGGCCTCTGGCGGTGGCGGATAGGCAGAAAGGAAATTTCCAACGGTATGGTATATTCCGCGTTCTGAGTTGATCCAGTAGGGGGCGCAGTGCTTGCCTATTCTGCAGTGTGGTGGGAGAAAGATCTTGGAAAAGCTTGATTTCGATGCCATTGTGGTGTATTTGTCCCCTTTCTCTCGCTCTTCTCAAGATTTCCTCTTTTAACGGAAAGTTAACCACACAACATATGATATCTCTTGGGGGCTCATTATCTCGGGGGGGAGGTCTAAGGGCTCGATGTAGTCTTTCCATCTCGATAGGGGAGTCCGGGGGACGGTCCAAGAGGTCATTAAAGATGGCACATACAATTTGGGGCAATGATCCAGCTTCTGAGCTTTCCGGGACCCCCCTGACCCGTATGTTATGTCTCCGTCCTCGATTGTCGAGGTCCTCGACCTGGCGGTGTAGGTCGTAGAGGTATGAGAGTTGGGCATCATAAGTGTGCTGCACTTGCCTGATAGCTGCTGTGTGGAGCTGTGTGGTTTGCTCTACATCTGTGATTCGGGCCGCAACTGCTTGAATGTCCAACTTAAGGTCTAGTATGGCTGCCTTCAGGGTGCCTGTGATGTTGTTGGTAATATCTATTGCGACATGTTGTAGATCCGAGAGATTTACAGCTTGGCTATGTCGGTGGGTTCGTATGTCCCCATCTGTTAACTGTGAGTCTGAGTCATGACTTGGTGAGATGGAGCCTGAGGCCTGTGGTGTCTGCAAGGCCTCGTGGTCGCCGGACCGGAGCGTACGGAAAATCTCCGGGATATTGCGGCTGAGCTGGGTTGTCGGCTCTTTCGGTGTCCGGGAGGCTGAGGCGCTCCTATTGGGCTTTCCCATCGTGGAAAGTTGCGTCGAACCCCAGTAAAAGCTGATTTTAATCCTCGAGTGGCCGGAGCTCTGTATTCAAGCGGCCATTTCGGACTCCAGTCAAGCCACGCCCCCCCCGCAATTTCTTATTTACTATGGCTTGTGGGAAGCCCTTCCTATTCTTTCTGGAGGTTCCACAGGCCAGGGTTTGTGCGAGGTATAAGTGTTTGAAAAGGGGCAGGCTTGTGTAGAAGTTATCCAGGTATATGTGGTAACCTTTCTTCAGCAGTGGGTATGCCAGGTCCCATACAATTTTACCAGTTGTGCCCATGTAGGCCGGGCACTCAGGGGGCTGGAGCTGGGAATCTCTTCCTTCGTATATGCGGAACGCATTCAGATATTACGTGACTCTCTCACAAAGCTTATAAAATTTCACTCCGTATTTGGCCCTTTTGCTAGGAATGTATTGTTTTATTCCTAGCCAGCCTGAAAGGGGTACCAGAGTCTCATCTACACATATATGCTTATTGGGGACATAAAGTTCTGCAAATCGTTGGGAAAAGAAAACAATGAGTGGGCACATTTTATATAATAATTTGGATGATTGCAGGGAGGGCACTGGGTGTTGTCACTGAAATGAAGAAAGCGCATTATCATCTCGTATCGGGACCTGGACATTACAGAAGAATAAATGGGCATGTGGTGAATGGGGTGGGTGGACCAATAGGCATGTCCTTAATTTTTTTTTGCAAGCCCCATGTTAATGGTGAGGCCCATAAACATTTTGAACTCCTCCAGAGTCAAATCCTTCCACTCAAATGGACGGGCATATGAAGATTGGGGGTTGTTGGCAATATGCTGCTGGGCATATAAATTGGTCTGGTCCACGATGAGTTGCAGCAAAGTGTTGGGCAAAAATAAATGAAAACAATCAATTTGGGGTATTGGCCTGCACACCTGGCTGTGCGGTGAAAGGGGGAATTCTTGCTGATCCTGAGTCGGAAGGCAGCCATGTTGGATTGGCAAGACCAACTGGGAGATATGAAGCGGTCCTGGCTCTTGGGGGATGTGGCACTCCAGTGCTGGTAGTTGGAGTTCCTGTGCTGGCATTTGGGTGTGATGCTACGGAAGTGCTGGTACTGGGCATTTCTTGTGGCCTTTCGCTGGCGGCAGCTCTGGTACTGGGCTTTTGGCTTTGGGGTTTATCGCTGACAGCATCGCTGGTACTGGGCCTGGGAATTTGCTCCTGGGGTATATTGCTGGTCGCTGCCTGGTTTCCAGAGAGCCATGCTCTTTTAGGAGGGATCCATTCTTCCTCTGATTCGTTTGCCGATCCACTACTATTGATTGGTTCAAATGCTGAATTTGATTCACAATCGGAATTGGCATTTGAATCTGATGAGAACTCCCTGCTGCTCTCATCAGTCATGGAGAGGATCTGGAACGCCTCCTCACTTGTATAGAATCTTTTGGACATTTTTTCTGATGGGCTGTGCGACGGGTGACAAATGACGATTACTGATGGGCGACAGGTGATGGGTGACAGTCACTGATGGGTGACAGATGATCGGTGACAGGTGACTGTCACTGATGGGTGACAGGTGACATGTGACAGTCACTGGTGGGTAGCAGGTGACTTGCGACGGTCACTGGTGGGTGACAGGTGACAGGTGACGGGTGACAGTCACTGATGGCAGTCTCTGATGGTGACTGGTGCACTTTATGGGACTGATAGGTGACAGATGAGGGTCACGGATGGGTCACTGATGACGGTCACAGATGTCGGTCACTGATGATGGTCACTGGCGATGGTCACTGATGGGTGACAAGTGCACCGCTGACGCAGTCTCTGACGGTGACAGGTGCACTTTGTGGGCACTGATGGGTGACAGGTGCACTTTGTGGGCACTGATGAGTGACAGGTGCACTTTTATAAGCACTGATGTGGTGATTGTTGGATGACAGCTGTAATGGGGGGGCGATGTGACAGGTTCTCTTTGTGTACAATACACACATAGATCGGTCACTTACTGCTCCTGGCTCTTCTCTCCTCACACTGGAAACAGTGTGTGAGAAGAGAAGAGCCAGTAACAGCTAGTACCTGGTCTTTGTTTACATTTAGTGATCGACTGTGAATGGATCACAGCCAATCACATGGTAAACAGCCGCCAGCCATTGGCTGTTTACCCTTGTCGGTGACGAGCAGTGTTCCTGGGAACACGCTGCCACCGACGTGACCGCGCTGCACGCTCCCAATCATGCGCATGCGTGGTCTAAAGCGGGGAATACCCCTTTGTGATCGGCTGTGACGTAATCGCGGCCGATCACATGGTGAACAGCCATTGTGCACAATGGCTGTTCACCCCTGTCGGTGAGGCACTGTGTCCCGGGGACACAGCGACACCGACAGAGCAGGGCTGCACGCCCGCAATTGCATGCATGCCCTGTGTGAATCAACCGCCTTCATATGATGACGGCCCAGAACAAGAGCTGCACTGCTCCGCCATCATATGATGGTGGGAGGGCGGCAACTGGTATAAATACATTTGCCATAACTCCATCAGTATCACCAGTAAAGCAGCTTCATTATTATCCCATTAAATAAAGAAGAGAATGTGCGCTGCATTTTGAGATTTCATTATTTGCCACGTCACGAATGTTAATTCTCCATTACAAACGCTAGTTTACAAGACCGTCCACTTCCAGCTCATCCTTGCTTCCGAGCATGCGTGTTTGTACTTTGGACTTTTGTCCGATGGATTTGTTTACACACGCTCGGACAATAGACATTTGTCCGCAGAAAATTTTAAAGCCTGCTATCCAACATTTGTCCACGGAAAATCCGACAACAATTGTTCGATGGAGCATAGAAACGGTCATATTTTCCACCAATAGCCTGTCATCACACATTTCCCATCACACAAATCTGATCGTGTGTACGCGGCTTAAGTCATCTGATCCTAAAAAAAAAAAATCCTGCAGCTCCATATTGTTTGATATATTTTTGGCTAATAATCCTACAAATGGATTGTTTTTCATCATTGCTGCAGCAGATTATGCACCATGCATATTTTCAACATTAAAGGAGAAGTCCAGCCTGAGCTTGTTTGGCTGGGTTTCTCCTACGGGTCACAGAAGTGCAATTTGTTTTGCACTCCTTTGAACAGTTTTCAGCAGAGATTGGTCTGAAGTCTGCTTTGCACTGACGTCACCAAGATCAGTTGAGGCAGTGCATCATCCCGACTTACGTAGTCTGGATCCACCAGCTGCTTGGACTGATGGCAGTCTCAGCCTTTCAGCAAGCTGTTGAGACGCTGAGGCGGCTGCTCCCTGCCCCTCCACAGCTCAGCACTCCAATGAGCATGGAGAAGCAGAGTAGGAGAGTGGCTGACTGACAGGCAGCAGCTCTCTGCTTGGGGGAGGGAGAGAACCGAGCCATCGGCGATGTTCGGTTGCTCGGCTCTCTGTGAAAATGCGGCGGGGGACAGATGCAGCATCAGTCCGATGCTACATCTACCTAGGTGATAAGAAATATTTTAAAGAATTACAAGTGATATCAACATTTGCCTTGTTCCTTATATGTTTTTTTCTAGCTAAAATGGCGCTGACTTATTGTTTATGCAATCTGCTTAGTTCCAACCAACACCTACAACAATATTTAAAGAACTAGCACAAGTTTACCATATTAGGGCATATTGTGTAAAGGACACTGTCTTTGACAATAAAGCTGACGATTCACCATGAGTCACCAGTGTGCCTTAGCCAATGGTAGCTTGCCAAATACTGTTTTAAAATGACATGTGTAAAGGGTTCCTGTATGACTCTGTTGAATCTACATACTGTGTACAGAGCTCATCCAAATGTACCGGTACATTTGTAATAAATCTGTCTTCTAATCAACATGACCGGAGTTGACTGATCAGTGAGAGAATGGAATTTTACCGACATTATGGTCCTTTCGAGCCGGAAGTAAGGATTAGGTGGTGGATCGAACGGTTCCGTCCAAAATATCGGTGAGTATCAGACTCCTTCTCGCCGAGACCTAGGTCCTCCCACTCAAGTTAAGTGGTAAAAAGAGGCTGGTCGGTTCCGGGATCCACACCTGACTTCTACTCCTGGACTTCTGATCCAGTCCTCCGAGTCTGTGAAAGGTAAGACAGATTTTTTTTCTTTTCTCTTCTTTTCTTTTCTTTTCTCTTCTACTCAAGGTGATTTGGGTTTTTATTCCGGCACTGTAAGTTGATTATAAAAGACCTAAGTGACACAGGGGCCGAAGACAGAGGCACTTGGGGACGTTGCCTATGGTAAATAGACGTAGCCCGCTGTCCGAGACAGATTAAAAAAATTGAAGGTACCGAAAGATGATAGATGATTGATAATTGTTGTGAATAGTGACTACACGTAATATGGATAGATTACAGAGAGTCACAGTGGCCATTTCAGGGTTTTTTTCTAACTTAGTGGTGGTTGGGACAAACAGGAAGTGAATGTACGAGCAGGAATCAATCTAACTTGATCAGAAACACTTAGCCCATAGATCGATCGTTTTTCTCTTTTTCTCTCGAGAGCAATATTTCCTGCACTGTTCCTTTTGCTGCATTTGTTAAATCATGAGACAAACTCTCGCTCTTTCCTTCTCATGTTTAACATTACTGCTAACTTTGTGTGGGGAGTCTTATATTTTTGCTTTACTGTGATCCAAGGGTTGCTAGTCTGGTGGTTTACAGGTTGATAAAAGGCCTGCTTTATGATCTGTCTGGCTGCAAACTTGTGGTTAAAAAAAAAAACTGGACTCACTCACTCCTCCCCCCCCCCCCCCTCACGGACACCTAAGTGCACTTCCTCTTTTGTGTGTATGTAAAAAAAAAAAAAAAAAAAAAAATTCTGATCAGAACGTTAAGAATACTGTTTGTTTTGACCAACTGTACTTTGTAGTAAATAAGGTAAAGGTATAAGTTGTTTATTATGTATATGTGTGTGTGTGTGTGTATGTATGTGTATATGTATATATATATATATATGTATATATGTGTATGTGTATATATATATATATATATATATATATATATATATATATATATATATGTTTATTTCCTGTTTGGAGAGTTTGGACTTTGTTTGCTGTTTTATATAGATTCTGGCAAAGTTCGAGAGTAGAATTACCAGTCTTGTATTCTAAACTCAAGGAAAAAAAACAGAGACATGGGGAATATTTAGTTAGAGGGAGATAAGAAATGTATGCATAGCAAATAACCAAAATCTGTTAAATATTGTGCTAAGTGGGAAAGGAAGTTGGGATTCAATGGTAAACTAACTGTGACCCAAAGATAAAAAAAAGAAGTTTGGATTAGAAATGGTGGAATACTAGTTTGAGAAGGAGAACAAAAGAGAAATGCCAAGCCCAACTGCCCCTAGTGGACAAAGAGGCAGACAAAACGGTCAGCCCCTAACTATGACTGTTTTTAAACCATGGACTGAGAGTGACGTGCAGAAGGCTACTGAGCATATTAAACATCCTAAGTTTGGGGCCCCAGAAATCATTGAAAATATGGAAGGTCTGAGGAACAGTTATAGGCTAAACAGGGTCGAAGTGGAAAGGGCCTTAAGGAGGGTTCTAGGATCAGATTGGGCATCAGTAAAGGGAAATTGGGACCCCTGTGTAGCCACAGTGCCCCCTCAACAAAGAGGGGAACCACTGGCCCTTGATAGCAAAGATTTGACAGACAGATTGACTGCCTTCTATCAGAGATGCAATCTCTGATGGGTATAAAGTACTGACTGGCAAAAGATTAATATGACTAAAGGAAGACAAGGAAAGTGTCAGTGATTATCTAAATAAACTACGAGAAGTTTTTAAAGTGTTCTCTGGGCTCCCCAAAGCTGAGGATGTGAATAGTGCATATCAACAACAGCTAAAGATAGCTTTTGTTAATAGATTAGAACAGGATCATAAGGATTACATTGTTAAAAACATGGTTACTTACTGAACTGCATCAGTTTTAGATGTTTTGCAATATGTTAATCATTCTGAGAAGTATTTGAAAGTGATGGAAAAAACAACGTGAAAGTAAAGGTTTTTGTGCAAGGTGATGAAGGAGATACCCCCTTAAGAAGGAAGCAGAGGAGGGTATAGCCCCTGCAATAGAATGGTACAGAATTTACAAGCTGTTAACCAGGAAGTTATACCAAGGGCATAAGGTAAATAAAACTAAACTCCAGTTGTGGCAACAGCAGGTCAAATACTTAGGGTATATTATCTCAAAAGAAGGTCGACACCTGGATGAGGAGAGAATTTGAGCCCTCCACCAGGTGCCGAAGCCAGAAACAAAGAAACAAATGATGTCTTTTTTGGGCATGACAAATTTTTGTAGAGCTTGGATTTCTGGGTATTCAATATATTAAATTCAGTATGGACCGTTGGTCCATACATTTGAGCCCAGCACAACACCTTTACTGTATGACAATACTTTTGACACAACCTCACTTAACAATACAGAGATGTACTACATTAAACCCATCCACACTAATACCACTTCCGACTGATGGTCATAAACATGACTGTACTGCTGCCATCGCTGAAAAGGTACTGCCATGAAGTGATTGAAAAGATGTACCGTTATCTAACCCTGACATGACACTTTTTGTTGATGGCTCCAGTACGAAAAATCCAGATGGCACAAGTGTAACTGGATATGCAGAAGTGACACATGACAGAACAGGAAATCTAAGAGATAGATCATACAGTCCTTACTGATATACAGCAGAATGTATCCCCTGGGGAGAAACAATATTGGAAAACAAAAGGTTGCACAATAATAGATAACATCTACACATCACCTGAAGGAAAGCTGGTATTGTCAAAATCCTTATTTAGGTATGCAGTAGTATTGACACATGGAGTAACTCATGTGTCAAACAGGGGGATGACTGAGATGTTAAATAAGGTATGTACAGCCTATGGCTTCACAAACTACTAAAAAAAAACTTTTTGTTCTCAATGCATTATATGTGCAAGAGACAATGCTCAGGGAGGCATAAGACCACGGAAAGGGAAGTTCCCCACACCGCAATATCCATTCCAACACATTTGCATGGATTTTATTGAATTAGACAAATGTGAAAAGGAAGAAATATTGTTTGGAAATCATTGATGCATTGACCACATGGGTAGAGATATAGTGCTGACGCCTTAACAGTATCCAAAGCCTTACTAAAAGATATAATTTCATGATTTGGGATACCAGAGAAGATTTATAGCGATAACGGTCCACATTTTGTAAATCAGATCATAAAACACCTAACAGAAGTGATGGATATAGAAGTAAAAGAACGACTGTGCATATCACCCTCAGTTAGCAGGGCTCGTAGAAAGACATAATGGCATATTAAAGAGCAAGCTAAAAAAGGCTATGGAAGAGACAGGGAAAAAATTGGATGTACTGTCTCCCACTAGCTATTTGAAGCATACACCCTCACTAAAGAGGGGCTGAGTCCATTAGAAATGATGTATGGTAGACCTTATAAAATACCTTTATTACCAAATGAAACCCACACAGAGGAAGGGGAGAGAACCTTAGCAGAATACATGTCAAGGTTATTAAAACAGAAACAAATTAACCAAGAGTGTTCCATTCCAGAAGGAGAGCCCATAGGAGAAGACAAAGTACAAATCGGGTGCTCATCAAGGTGATCAAAAAGAAGCATTGGCACTCCCCTAAGTGGGACGGGCCATATCAAATACTCCTTACTACTCCCACTGCAGTAAGAATTGCTGAAAGGAGTATCTGGATTCACCAATCCCACTGTAAAAAGGTAAATATAGGCAGAGTAGGGACAGAGAGACTGAAGGAGGGGGAAAGTCCAAATACAAAGGGAGGCAGATAAAAGGTCTGCTTGTCTCAACCTTGGTGAAGAAAAGGCCCTATCTAGGCCCCCCTCACTTCAGATAGGATGGTAGGGATTTTGTTCCTCGTGGGAGTATTGGTGACTCTAGGAGAGGCCTCTATATGGGGAGGTAGGAGACACGGGAGGATAGTGGAACCAATCAATTGGGAAGAGACAGGAAGAGCATTGAACCTCACCTTTGTTGAAGGAACCACCAGTACTATACAGGTGGATTTCTGCTAGATGACAGATTGTGGAGATAAGATAGAAGCAAGTAAACTGACCTGGGCAGATAAATACGTGTACTACCTGGCTGGAACTACCAGGTGTACTATTTGGGATTCAGTCATGTGGACAACTGCAGCAGGAGTGGGGATATGAGATCCCAGCAGCAGGAGATTTAAAGAATAGATTAACGATAACTAAAGCGGCCCATTCTCCCTGTACAGAATCAAAGCATTGCAATATATTATTGATTTCCCTGAAGGACCTAAAACTAGAGGATCAGAGGTTATATTGTATAGGAGCTTTGATATCAGGAACTGACCCTTTGGGAAAATTCTTTCTTGAAGTCAAACCAAAGAATGAGACAAACAAGAAGAAATAATTAGATAATGAGGACCAATTTAATCTCTTAACTGCATCCCTGGTGTAGTTTACAAACCTTTGTTGGTTATAATATATATATATATATATATATATATATATATAGTTAATCCAGTCAACATTTTTTTTTTTTTTTTACTGTCACCCACCAGAGAAGAGACTCAAATCCAGCTGCCACATGATTCCTAGCTTTGAACTCGCTTGGCACGCTACACGGAACCCCAATCTCATATATATAGATCTGAGGGTCAAAAGACCCCACAGGAGAGGTGTCCCTTCTGCTCCTCCAGTGACCCTTCTTCCAAGGGGACTCTGACAGTAAGCGCAGAGGCATTGCCAGCTGTACCAGGGCACAATCCCCTCGGGAATTGGGCCTCTTGTCTCCGCATAACCACCAGACGACCGCCCTCTGGGTGTTGTGCTCAACCCAGTTGTCACCCTCTCCCTTTACTATTTTGTAGAGGTATTAGGATCCACAGTGAGATTCACCAATCTCACAGCGGAAGAAGCTATAACAGGATAAGAATGAATGGTTAATATATACTGCTAACACCCTTAAAATAGAGAACTGCTTGATCTGTGCAGGGGCCAGACCCCAGCTGGCTACAGTGCCTTTTCCCTTAAATAACAATACAGATCCAGATGGTTTAGAGTGTATGCTAAAGCTATATCAAAAAACATACAAACCTGACACCAACACTCCCTGTCACACATTAAGTTTATTGTTTCCCCAGGTTCAGAGACCTCAGATACCCCCTGCTGTCACGGCATACCCTGGCAACTTTGCTTGCTTTGCACTTCCGGGGAATGAGAGTGGCAAAGATTTGGGGTCTTTACCGGATGACTAGTAAAGGGAGAGGGTGACAACTGGGTTGAGCACAACACCCAGAGGGCGGTCGTCTGGTGGTTATGCAGAGACAAGAGGCTCAGAGCAAGCATCCCAGCCAATTCCCGAGGGGATTGTGCCCTGGTACAGCTGGCAATGCCTCTGCGCTTACTGTCAGAGTCCCCTTGGAAGAAGGGTCACCGGAGGAGCAGAAGGGACACCTCTCCTGTGGGGTCTTTTGACCCTCAGATCTATATATATGAGATTGGGGTTCCGTGTAGAGTGCCAAGCGAGTTCAAAGCTAGGAATCATGTGGCAGCTGGATTTGAGTCTCTTCTCTGGTGGGTGACAGTAAAAAAAAAAAAAAATGTTGACTGGATTAACTATATATATATATATATATATATATATATATATATATTATAACCAACAAAGGTTTGTAAACTACACCAGGGATGCAGTTAAGAGATTGACAGAGCAATCAGCCCCTACCTCTCTGAGGCATGGCAGAATAGGATGGCATTAGATATGGTCCTAGCAGAAAGAGGAGGGTTCAGTAAAATGTTTGGTGGTATGTGGTGCACCTTTTATTTCTAACATTACAGCTCCTGGAGGAACCGTGACTAGAGCCCTTGAAGGATTGACAGCTTTATCGAATGAATTAGCGGAAAACTCAGGTACTGATGATCCATTCACAATTTGGCTTGAAGGTTGGTTTGGGAAATGGACTGGACTTGCCAAGGTCAAGGACTTGCTAAGGTCTGAAAACACAGTTGTGGAACGGACCTGCACTGAAGTAATAAATTGAGGAAGCAAATATAGATATCAGAGGAGGGAATGATAAGAAATATTTTAAAGAATTACAAGTGATATCAACATTTGCTTGGTCCTTATATGTTTTTTTCTAGCTAAAATGGCGCTGACTTATTGTTTATGCAATCTGCTTAGTTCCAACCAACACCTACAACAATATTTAAAGAACTAGCACAAGTTTACCATATTAGGGCATATTGTGTAAAGGACACTATCTTTGACAATAAAGCTGACGATGCACCATGAGTCACCAGTGTGCCTTAGCCAATGGTAGCTTGCCAAATACTGTTATAAAATGACATGTGTAAAGGGTTCCTGTATGACTCTGTTGAATCTACATACTGTGTACAGAGCTCATCCAAATGTACCGGTACATTTGTAATAAATCTGTCTTCTAATCAACATGACCGGAGTTGACTGATCAGTGAGTGAATGGAATTTTACCGACACTAGGTAAGTATGAATCTTCAAAAAAAGAAACCCATATTGTATAACATATATTGCACAATATAGCACACAAACATCCAATAAATTATGAAAAGCACCAAAATTTTACTCTAAGTAAAGTTTTATGAAAGGTTCAATATCAGGGTACATTCAGAGAAAAACAAAGAAATATAAGATTTTGTTATATTGGTCAAACTACAACTGCTCGTATACTGCATCCAATTCAGAATGTGTGTTTACACTGCTGGTGGAAGGCCTTGGGGACTGTGTTGCTTGAAAAGTAGGTAATTGCTGATACAATCTTGCTGGGGCGCCGGTGGTGGAGGGATTCGGGGACAGAGATGGATATGGGATTGGTGAATGTGATGTATTCATTACATTGTCATAATTATCCGAGTATGGGTGAAAGCAAGGGAGATAGTAGGGGTGGGCTCTGGGTGGTGGAGGGGTTGGATAAGGATAGTAGGGCCCGGATTGTGGTGGTGATCCAAAGATAGGCGAGGAGGCAGTTGCTGGCTAATCATGGAGACTGCCATCTAGGAGGTCCATCACAGCCTTCCTTGTGTTGTTTTTCCGCTCTGGGAGAATACTTTTGAATATGCCTGCAACCATCAGACAAAAACCATAGTCTTCCGACTCCAGGCTATCTAACTTTTTATTCATTCTGTCGACAAGCTCAGCCAAGCGGTCTATGTTTTGACCATCCCTCCTTCTTGGAGGTCTGCTTGTACGATGGCTGCGAAGCCGACTGGGCCCAGCTGGCTCCTCGGTGAAAGCAGAAGTTTCTGACTGGTTGCTCTCATTTGCTTGAGATTCTTCCAATAAAGAATGCTCCTGTGACCCTTGAGAGTTTGGCTCCTGAGATGCCTCCTGCCCCTCATCTCTGTCTTCCCAACTGGATTGTGTTCTGCAATAAAAATATAATACTGTTAGGCACACCCTTCTTTATATAACTGTATAATAGCACTTTACAAATATGACAGATATTATCTCACTCTCTCAAATCCATGAAAGGTCTCAGAAACTCGAATGCCCTGTACACACAATCGAATTTTCCGACAACAAATGTTGAATGTGAGCTTGTTGGCGGAAAGTCCGATCGTGTGTATGCTCCATCAAACATTTGTTGTCGGACTTTCCTCCAACAAATGTTGGCTAGCAGGTTCTCAAATTTTCCACCAACAAATGTTTGTTGTCGGACTTTCTGATTGTGTGTACACAAGTCCGTCGGACAAAAGTCCACACATGCTCGGAATCAAGTATGAGCCGGAGATATAACTAGCGTTCGTAATGGAGATATCACGTAAGTCTTGTACGTCACTACGTTCGTAAATGTTGACCAACATGTGTGTGACAGTGTGTATGCAAGTCAACATCCTTCGAACAAAAATCCACGGTTTTCTTGTCCGAAAATCTGATCGTGTGTATGGGGCCTAAGTCCCCAGAATGGACATAGGGTACCACCCTTTTGGCTCCCGATCCACTCCTGGCCTCCTGGATTTTTCCCTGAAACAATCCCTCAAGCCCTTCCATTGATTTTGTAACAGGTGCACTGCAAAACATAAATAGGAACATAATCAAATATGTATTTTGTCTTTCAAGTACCTGGCAACCGGTCATTCCCTAGTGAGCCTACATTATGAGTTCATGGTGGGCAGGTCTACAGTCAGCTACATCATCCGAGAAACCTGCCAAATCTTATGGAATGTGCTTAACAGCATAGTTATGAAGAGGCCTACACAAGAGGATTGGTGGGATATTGCAAGACTCTTTGGGAGGCGGTGAAATTTCCCAATTGCATTGGAGCTATATATGAGAAGCACGTGCATGTGTTTAAGGCCTGTTGGTAGAAGTAGTAGGTTCTTCGATTATAAAAAATATTGCTCCTTTGTACTGCCAGCCGTGGCTGGCGCAAACTACTGCTTCACCTATATAGATATAGGATCCTACAGAAGCAGCTCCGATTCACAGATTTTTTCTAGTTTCTCATTTGGTAAAAGGCTATGAGACAATCGGCTAGATCTTCCTGAGAACTGTTCCCTTCCTGGCACCACTAAACCCCCACTACCCTATGTGTTAGTTGCAGATGAGGCTTTTGCATGGGGGAACACTTAAACAGAAATCTGACTACCCCAAAGAAAGTCTTTAACTATCGTTTCACAGGGGCAAGAAGGGTGGTTGAGTGCAGTTTTGGAATTCTTGCCCACAAATGGCGTTTGTTACACGTGCCTATTGCGTTAAACCTTGAAAACGTTATTACTGCTGTCAAAGCAGCATGTGTGCTCCACAATTATGTCTGGCTACATGATGGGTACTGTTTCGAGGATTCCCTTATGCATGACATGGATAGTGCACACCTTAGTGCTACTAGGGGATCCTGCAATGGTGCCACTGTTCGCAAGCAATTTGCTTCATATTTTCTTTCACTGGCTGGTGAACTAGAATGGAAATTGGATGTTATTTCCTAACTGCATTGCTAAGTTCATTAAATATATATTTTGCTGCTGTTGCCTATTTAGTTTTGTTGTCTAAAGCCTGTACAGGTATTGAGTTTATAAGTTTTTAATGTTATGCTATACTGACGTTAACCTTTTGAATACTATTTTTTGGTATCATTCAAATAAAATGTGATACTAAAACAATATTTTTTTTGCTTTTGTGATATTGATCATTCATTATCTACATATTTTAACAAAGGTATGTTATTCAGCAACATAAAGCTGACATGATTCCTATTCTGCAATAGGACTATCGAGGGAAAGATGGTGAGAAATAAGATTCTCTGGTCTGATGAGACCAAGATAGAACCTTTTATGTGTGGAGAAAACAAGGCACTGCTCATCAGCTGTCCAATACAGTCCCAACAGTGAAGCATGGTGGTGGCAGCATCATGCTGTGGGGGTGTTTTTCAGCTGCAGGGACAGAAGGACTGGTTGCAATCAAGGGAAAGATGAATGCTGCCAAGTACAGGGATATCTTTGGACGAAAACCTTCTCCAGGGTGCTCAGGACCCTCAGACTGGGCCGAAGGTTTACCATCCAACAAGACAATGACCCTAAGTACACAGCTAAAATAACGAAGGACTGACTGTTCTTGAATGGAACAGCCAGAGCCCTGACTTAAACCCAATTGAGCATTTCTGGAGTGACCTAAAAATGGCTGTCCCCCAACGTTTACCATCCAACCTGACAGAACTGGAGAGGATCTGCAAGGAGGAATGGCAGAGGATCCCCAAATCCAGGTGTGAAAAACTTGTTGCATCTTTCCCAAAAAGACTCATGCCTGTATTAGATCAAAATGGTGCTTCTACTAAATACTGAGCAAAGGGTCTGAATACTTAGGACCATGTGATATTTTAGCTTTTCTTTTTTAATAAATCTGCAAAAATGTCAACAATTCTGTGTTTTTCTGTCAATATGGGGTGCTGTGTGTACATTAATGAGGAAACAAATTAACTTAAATGATTTTAGCAAATGGCTGCACTATAACAAAGAGTGAAAAATTGAAGGGGGTCTGAATACTTTCCATCCCCACTGTATATAGGAATGTTCGATGATCCACACGTTACATGGAATACCTGCAAATTAAGCAGACAAACTAGAACGTATACGGTATCTCACAAAAGTGAGTACACCCCTAACATTTTTGTAATTGTTTTATTATATCTTTTCATGTGACAACACTGAAGAAATTACACTTTGCTATAATGTAAAGTAGTAAGTGTACAGCTTGTATAACAGTGTAAATTTGCTGTCCCCTCAAAATAACTCAACACACAGCTGTTAATGTCTAAACCGCTGGCAACAAAAAGGAGTACACCCATAAGTAAAAATGTCCAAATTGGGCTCAAAGTGTCAATATTTTCTGTGGTCACCATTATTTTCCAGCACTGCCTTAACCATCTTGGGCATGGAGTTCACCAGGGCTTCACAGGTTACGACTGGAGCCTCTTTCACTCCTCCATGACTACTTCACTGACCTGGTGGCTGTTAGTGACCTTGCGCTCCTTCACCTTCCATTTGAGGATGCCCCACAGATACTTAATAGGGTCTAGGCCTGGAGACATGCTTGGCCAGTCCATCACCTTTACCCTCAGTTCCTTTAACAAGGCAGTGGTCCTCTTGGAGGTGTGTTTGGGGTCTTTATCATGCTGGAATACTGCCCTGTGGCCCAGTCTCTGAAAGGAGGGGATCATGCTCTGCTTCAGTATGTCACAGTACATGTTGGCATTCATGGTTCCCTCAATCAACTGTAGCTCCCCAGTGCCAGCAGCACTCATGCAGCCTCAGACCATGACACTCTCACCACCATGCTTGACTGCAGGCGAGACACATTTGTCTTCATCAGACCACAGGACATGGTTCCAGCAATCCAGTCTTCAGCAAACTGTTTGCGGGCTTTCCTGTGCATCATCTTTAGAAGAGGCTTCCTTCTGGGATGACAGCCATGCAGACCAACTTGATGCAGTGTGCGGCATATGGTCTGAGCATTAACAGGCTGACCCCCCACCCCTTCAACCTCTGCAGCAATGCTGGTAGCACTCATACGTCTATTTCCCAAAGACAATATCTGGATGTGACGCTGAGCACATGCACTCAACTTCTTTGGTCAACCATGGCGAGGCCTGTTCTGAGTGGAACCTGTCCCGTTAAACCACTGTATGGTCTTGGCCACCGTGCTGCAGGACAGTTTCAGGGTCTTGGCAATCTTCTTATAGCCTAAGCAATCTTTATGTAGATCAACAATTCTTTTTTTCAGATTCTCAGAGAGTTATTTGCAATGAGGTGCCATGTTGAACTTCCAGTGACCAGTATGAGAGAGTGAGTGAGCGATAACACCAAATGTAACACACCTGCTCCTCATTCACACCTGAGAACTTGTAACACTAACGATTTACATGACACCGGGGAGGGAAAATGGCTAGTTGGGCCAAATTTGGATATTTTCACTTAGGGGTGTACTCACTTTTGTTGCCAGCGGTTTAGACATTAATGGCTGTGTTGAGTTATTTTGAGAGGAGAGCAAATGTACACTGTTATACAAGCTGTACACTCACTACTTTACATTGTAGCAAATTGTAATTTCTTCAGTGTTTTCACATGAAAAGATGGAAGAAAATATTTGCAAAAATGTGAGGGGGGTACTCACTTTTATGAAATACTGGATATGAGTGATAACAATCAGACTTCCATCCACCTATACCCTTAATAACAGATTCAGATAAACCAAACTCAGCAGCAGTAGTAGCAGCCCCGATACAGAAAGAGTGAGAAGATATGGGAACATGACCTAAACCCAGATGTTGCAAACAGAGCAAAATTGATATCTTCTCAGTGGTAAACCAGATAAGTGGATAAGTAAGCGGCCATCAAAAGCTGGACGGACCAATAATAACATACGAAGCAGTGAAAAAGGACAAATTGAGGATGAAGAAAACTGATGCAACCTAATCCAGTGACCATGACACAACTGATCCATCTTGCTCCGGTGGATACGAATTTGAACAAAACCTTCACCCAAGATCAAATCTGAAAAAGAGTCATCCCGTACATTTTTAGGCAGCAATCGGAAATGCGAAAAGCACTCAAAAAAACATAGACAAAGACAACACAAAATAATAACGATTCGTAATCAGAAAAACAACTAACAAATATAGAATAACAAATCTTCCTTAAGAGCTCAATAGAAGTAGGCAAACGTGAACCGAAGCTTGGAATCATTCCAACTGCAATCGGGAAAAAGAATCAGCTATAGAGTTATTAATGCCAGGCACATACTTAGCTTTAATCCACATATTTAAATGTAAACATTTAAAAACTAAATGACGAAGAACAGCTAATACTGGCAATGATTTAGATGATAAACAGTTTATAGCATATACTACAGCCTTGTTATCTGAATGCAAAAGAATTCTACAATCAGCGAAACAACAACCCCAAATCTCAAGTGAAATCAAAACAGGAAAGATTTTGAAAGTGTGTTGTTAGACGTTAAGCCTTTTTCCTGCCAAGAAAAGGGCCATTCTCCAGCTGACCAATACCCATGCCAATAAACACCATAACCAATGGAACCAGAAGCATCGGTCATTAGATCAAGTTCATCAGCAGAACAAAATGGAGACCAATATGAGCCAATAAGAATTATTATTAAAAGTAGCCAATTTTTTTTTTCCAAACTAATAAATCTTCATGCAAATATTTAGTAATCCGCATGAAATGAAATGGAGACTTAATGCCAGAAATTGACCTATAAAGTCTTTTAAAAAAAACCCTACCAACTGGGATGACTCTTGGAGCAAAAGCCAAAGAACCTAAAAGTGATTATAAGGTACGTAAAATTACCTTACGTTTTGAGACAACAAAATCAACCAAGTAAAGAAGTCTAGCTATCTTATCAGGTGGCAGGCAAAACTGCATTAAATCAGTGTCGATTGGGGGCGTGTCCGGATGTAGTGGGAGAAAGACGTGTTGCTCTGGAGCTCCGCCGATCCTGATCTAATCCGTCGCCATCCTGCATGTAATACAACCTGGAGAGCCTCCAAATGCTCCCTAACAGTTACCAGACATCATCCTCACCAGCCCCAGCGGAAATTGTGGCCGAATGTGTCTCCATCGGGCCGTGGCTGACATTATACCTCAGAGACCTGCTGCCATCTTGAGGCCTACGGAGCCTCCGTCATCCCCGGGCTGGAGTGCCGCGATCCGCGGGGTGAAAGGCAGCTGAATAGCACACATAGCTGGAGGTTATCACTGGGAGACGGCTGGACTGTGTGGGGGGCCTGAACGGCCACCTGAGAATCCATACAGGCTGATTCCGGGCGCCCGCGGCCTGCTGATCAAATCCATCACCATCCTGCATGAAATACAACCTGGAGAGCCTCCAAACTCTCCCTAACAATCACCGGACAGCATCCCCACCAGACCCAGCGTAAATTGTGGCCGATTTGTGTCCCCATTGGGCCGTGGCCAACATTATACCTCAGAGATCCGCCGCCATCTTGTGGCCTACTACAACAGACACATCCTCCACACTCAGGTACTGTGCCCCAGCAATACTGTACTGTCTTCCCTGTGCCATCATCTGTGCCCCAGCAATACTGTACTGTCTTCCCTGTGCCATCATCTGTGCCCCAGCAATACTGTACTGTCTTCCCTGTGCCATCATCTGTGCCCCAGCAATACAGCATTGACTTCTCTGTGCCCCAGCAATACAGCACTGCCATCCCTTTGTCATCATCTGTGCCCCAGCGATATAGCACTGCCATCCCTGTGCGATCATCTGTGCCCCAGCAAAACAGCACGGGGCGTGGGAGACAAGCCAGACTTGCTGCTGTGGAGCTCTGCACATCCTGACTCAATCTACAGCCATCCTCAGCAGTGAACATTCTGGTGAGACTCCAGATCAGCCCTATAGTTTCCTGGGCACCCCCTGCATCAATCCCAGCCCAAATTGCGGATCCCGGCCGGTGGTGTTGATACACAGCCCGCGGCTGGCTCCACACAGCAGTGACCCGCTGCCATCTTGCGGCCTACGATTCCACGTACATCCTCCGCGCTTGGGTGCCCTGATCCACGGGACGAGCGGCGGCATCGTCATCCCCCTAGGAACCTCCTTCATCGCGGGGCGGACCTCGGATGGGTCACCTAGGACCCGCTACACAAAATCTGGTCCAAAGGCCTCTCGTACCCCCCCACCGGTGACCAAATCCTCTACGAGGCGGCCCGCTGCCACTATGGCGGCGAATTCGCAGGCGGAGCCAGGGGCGGCGGTGGCCCCCACGGGGGCGGAAATCCTGGCGGCCATTACAGCGTGCAAGGAAACTCTGACAACCAAAATCGACTTCCTGACCATAGATGTCGGTCTCATCCGTCAGGATATGGACAAATTCCGGTCCCGTATCGCAGAGGTGGAGGACAGAGTCTCCACGGTGGAGGATGCAGTCCGGGCAGATTCTGGGGAGGTGAGGGCCCTGCAGCTCCAAGTGAAGGCGCTCCAGGAGCGTGCTATAGACACTGAGAACCGCCTCAGGCGGAATAACATCCGCACACTTGGATTACCTGAGAGAGCTGAGGGTCCCAGACCAGCTGAGTTTACTGAACAACTACTGTCCACTCTGTTCAGCCTGGGTGATATGCCTCCCACCTTCGTGGTGGAAAGAGCCCACAGGGTCCCACCGCTCCCTCCAAGACCAGGGGCCCCTCCTCGCCCCTTCCTGCTGCGGCTATTAAATTACCGCGACCGGGATCGCATTCTGGCAGCAGCGCGCACCATGCCTGAAATTAAATACGAAAATACCAAACTGCTCTTTTTCCCGGACTTCTCTCAGGAAGTACAGCAACGCCGCAAGTCCTTTACGGATGTGAGACGTCGGCTCAGAGAAAAGGGAATACGCTTTGGTCTATTATATCCCAGCTGGCTGCGTATCACTGATGGTGACAACACACGTTTCTTCTACACCCCGGAGGCTGCTGCTGCATGGCTAGATACCCGCTGACAACATACTACCATGGAACCATAATTGATTACAACATACTGGGAGCAGCTAACTATCACAATCCCCCTGAACAGGACTACCTCCTGTCCCATGTTGACTCACAGTATTATGCACCATCCATCCCTAAGTCTTTTCTCACTGCTCTAATTCACCATTACCCTAATTGGTTGTTCAACGCCCTTTGTTACATAGACTACCATCCGCTCCTGTCTGCGGAGCTCCAACGGCAACCACCAATTTTGGTTTTCCTCTTTTCTCCTTTTTTTTTTTTTTTTTGACTGTGCTACTGTCTGGAACCTGCTTCCCCTACCTAAGAGCCTCCACAAGTGTTGGAACACAACACTGAACTGTTGCTAATTAAAGTTTAAGGGTTTACTGATTTTGAGTTTTGGGTATAGGCCAGATGTGATCACTCCCCAAATTTTCTGGGGATGTCATCAGATGAGGGCAGGTTTGACACCTCAGTGTCATCACGGGTATTGTTTATCGGTGTTATATCTATTCATGTTCGTTTGTCTATTTGGTCTTCCATAGGTCATAATTCCACCTGGTACAGGCTCCCTGGGTCCTTGCTGCTCCTGAGCTGTGCACGTGCACCTGCTTCACTCCTCCTTTCTTCCCCCGCCAGACCTCCGCACAATGACAGGACGTGACGCCCCCACCTTCAGTGCGCTGTCCTGGAATGTCCGGGGGCTCAATTCTAAATTTAAGAGAGCGGTACTCTTCAAGTACCTCAAATTGCACTCCCCGCACATAGTAATTTTACAGGAAACGCACCTTATGGGCAGCAAACTACTGGCGCTGAAAAAGCCATGGATCCAGAGAGCCTTCCATGCTTCCTATTCCACATATGCCAGAGGGGTCACAATCCTGATTAGTAAATCCTTCCCATGTGTGATGGAACATGTTCACACTGACCCCCAGGGTAAATATGTACTAATAGTGTTCACTGTCTGGGGTGTCCGGTATATTGTAGTAGGTGTATACATCCCCCCCTCCTTTTTCCTCCTCCACCTTATACACCATTCTAGAGAAAATCACTCCATACTGCCCTGCTAGACTATTATTAATGGGTGATTTCAACGTCATTCTGGCCCCGGACCTGGACAGACCTACCCCCCCAAACAATTCTCTACTGACTTGGTCTCATGGGCGGAGGCGCTAGGTGTATCTGAGGTGTGGAGATGGAAACATCCCACGACCAGAGCATACTCCTGTTTCTCCAATACACATAAAACTTCCTCCCGCATCGATCTCGCCTTTGCCATAACCTCATATTTGCCCAGCGGACTCTCAGATCACTGCCCCCTACTCCTTACCGTTCATTCCCCGTCCTCCCGTTCCTCCTCCCTTTGGCGCCTGGGGACCCATTGGATCTCTCATGCTGACCTGGCAGACACCATTCCACCACGCTTAGTGGAATACTGGGATCTTAATACGGGATCCTCCTCCACAGCGGTGACCTGGGATGCCTTTAAGGCTTTTACTAGAGGGCAATACATTTCTTCTATTGCTGGGATCCGGAGAGAACAAGCGGCTACCACTACTGCCCTACAGACCACTGCGCAATCCCAATCAGACATCTATGCAGCTGACCCCACTGACGCACACTTTGACTCCCTCAATGCAGCAAAACGTGAGCTACACCTCCACCTCACCGAAGTTACCAGACTTGACCTTTACCGCAACAAACAACGGTTCTTTGAACAAGGAGACCGCAACGGTCGCCTTCTGGCGATGCTTGCACAACATGACAGACCAATGACGGTGATCTCTAGTGTGGTGTCCCCTTCGGGAGGATCGGCCTCTTCCCTGCCAGACATACTTGAAGCCTTCCGTCAGTACTACAGCTCTCTCTATACTTCAGTGCTACCATCGGACTTCCAGTCGCGGGACCTCGCACCTTGGCTGGACCCCTTGGCACTTGGCTGGTTGTCTGATGGGGAGAGAGAATCCCTAGTGAGGCCGATTACCCCGGAGGGGGTACTGAAAGCGATTAGGTCCTTTCCCACGGGAAAGTCTCCGGGCCCAGATGGACTACCCATTGAGTTCTACAAAACTCATGGGGACCTATTGGCCCCCAAATTGGCCCAGCTCTATTGCCAATGTTTGACTGATGGTGCCCTCCCAGCTTCCATGGGCCATGCCCATGTCATTCTCATTCATAAAGTGTCTAAAGACCCCACATCCTGTGCCTCCTACAGACCAATCGCCCTACTTAATACAGACTTCAAGATCCTCACCAAATTACTAACCACGAGACTACAGCCCCTACTACCATCTATCATTGAGACTGACCAGACTGGTTTCATGGCCAATAGAGCGACAGACGTTAACTTGAGGCGTCTGTTCACCAACATACACGCACAACATCTCAATGAAGGATCTAGAGTGGTGGCCTCCCTGGACATTGAGAAGGCCTTCGACACAGTCGAGTGGCCTGTTCTCTGGGAGGTCCTCCGCAGGATGGGGTTCCCCCTGATCTTCATTGAATGGATGAAGGTCCTCTACCGTGACCCCACCTTGGCTATTAAGCTGGGAGGGGGCCTGTCACGGTCCTTCCATCTGTCCAGGGGCACGCGGCGGGGCTGCCCTCTCTCTCCAGCCTTATTTGCCATCGCGATGGAGCCACTTGCTGAGGCCCTTCGCACCTCTCCTCAAATTAGGGGATTGCGGGTTGGCTGGCTGGGGGAGAGGGTCGTCCTGTATGCGGATGACCTCCTACTCTTCCTCAGTGACGCGGGTCCATCACTCGAGGGAGCCCTACAGGTCCTCAACTCCTTCTCCTCTGTCACGGGCCTCAGGGTTAACTGGACAAAATCTCTCCTGTTCCCCGTGGATCCTGCAGCCCGTGACACAGCTCCCACGGACATCCCTCTACAATGGGTCGAGAATTTTAAATACTTAGGGGTGGTGGTCTCCAGGCAGGCTTCTGAGTTCTTACCCCTCAACTTGTCCCCGGTGGTTCAGGAGACTCGGCAACGGCTGAAGGAGTGGGAATCGTTGCCTCTTTCACTGTTGGGATGCATTAATTTGTTTAAAATGAAGATACTCCCCAAATTTACATACTTATTTCGCCACTCTCCACAGTGGATTCCTAAATCCCTTTTCAAACAACTACATCGCCTCCTCGCCTCTTTCCTATGGGGGTCCCAATCCCCCAGATACAGCTGGTCAACACTGATACGCCCGACCTCCCAAGGTGGCTTGGCGTGTCCGGATCTATACAAGTACTATCTGGCCGCCCAGCTAGTAACAGCTGCTTGGTGGCTCAATCCGGACACCTCCAACCCAGCTACCCAGGTCGAGACGGCAGTGCTGGGATCCCTAGAGGCGCTCAAATTTTTGCTTTTTCGAGGCCCTCGAGCCCCTTATCCACTGACACCCTCCATGCGCACTACACTGCGTGCATGGGGGGCAGGTCTCAAATTAGAAAAATACCCTCAACAGGCAATCTCACCCAATGCTCCCCTTTGGATAAACCCAACCCTGGAGCACATCTATAAACTACCTTAACCTCATGCGTGGACCAAATTTAACATTAAAACGGTGGCACAGATTATCTCCAATCAATCCCTAGTCCCGCTCTCCAAACTAAACTCCGATTTTAATATACCACAGTCCTATTTTTTCCGATTCCTTCAACTTTCCCATGCCTTCAGTCACCAATTCTCCAACTCCCCTCCTCAACTAGTCCAATCTTCACTGGAGGACCTTCTTAGATCAGATTGTGCGAAAAAACCCACTTCTCAATTATATTCACACCTGACTGTCACCTCCCTCCCGACTATGGAAAAGCTAAGATCTAAATGGTCCCATGACATCCCCAATTTTGACAACGATGACTGGGATGACATATGGGATTTCCCATTTAGCTCCCTGGTCTCTCTGAGAGATCGCCTGATCCAATTCAAGATAGTCCATCGGGCATATTTTACCCCTCACAGACTACACAAAATGAACCCCGACTCCCCTCCCGGATGTTGGAGATGTGGTGGGACTCCTGGGGACTTCACCCACATCTTCTGGACCTGTCCAGCAATTGTCGGATACTGGAGGGAGATATTGGACTTTATCACACAAATCACCTCTGTGCCACTACAACCATCAATGTCAATCTGCATACTAGGCCTGGTAGAACAACTAATTCCTACGTGGCGGGACGCACACTGGTGGGATTGCTCCTGTTCTATGCCCGTAAAGCTATAGCACTTAGTTGGCGCAAACCAACCCCCCCTCCTCTCTCCCTGTGGAAACAATTAATCAACAATAGCTTACCTCTGTATAAAGACACATATGACAACAGAGGCTGCCCCAACAAATATAACAAAGTCTGGTCTAAGTGGCTGGCAGATCCCTCCACCGCTTCAGAGGCCTCTCAGTAGACCCCAATCACAAAGTAGCTCCCAAGCGGGTGCCAGGTGTACACAATAATCTACAATATGCTATTTTACCATGTACAACTGCACATAGCACCACCTCATGACCCAGTAAACTGTACCGCCATGACTGATTTCATAATATATTTTTCATGAATAAGGTGACAGCGTGATTCCTGCAAGGATCACATAGACATCATATTAGACCAATGTACGTTTAACTGTTTGTTCTCTTTATCTGTTTTTGTTTCTCTTTTTAAAAACCAATAAAAAGATTTTGGAAAAAAAAAAAATCAGTGTCGATTGTGACCCCTAAGAATTCCAAATAACTAGTAGGAAGTACAGACTTCTCTGCAGACTTCTCTGCAGACTTCTCTGTAGCAAGAGGGACTCCGAAAGACAAACAACGTGAAACAGTAAAAAGAAAAAAGACATTCTTCAGAATCAGTGGGACCCATAAAAATAAAATTGTCCAAGTAATGTAATACATTAGACGAACCAGATTGATAACAATCAACCCACTCCAAAAAAGTGGAGAACATCTCAAAATAATGGCATGATAATGAGCAGCCCATAGGAAAGCATTTATCAAAATAGAAATGTTCACTAAAGAAAAACCCTAAAGAATTAAACGCCTGAGGATGAATAGGCAAAAGCCGAAAAGAGGATTTAATATCAGCTTTAGCCAGCAGTGCTCTTTGGCCTAACATTCTGATCTTAACCAAAGCGTCATCGAACGAGGAGACACTGCTAAGCTCAGGATCAATGTCATGGATTTAATGATAATCCTTTAGGATAAGAAAAGTGTTTTTTTATTCTAAAGGAATTCAGCTCTTTTTTAGGAATGATGCCCAATGGAGAAACCCTAAAATCGAAAAAAAGGAGGAGAATCAAAATGGCCAGCAACCCTTCCCTCCATTACCTCTTTCAAGATTTTTTCTTCAACAATATCAGGGCGTTTCCGAACAGAAGGCAAATTAGGACAGATTAAACAACCAGTACCCAGATAATTGGGTAAAGGAAAACCAACATGGACCGCCATCCTGTGGTTTGGCCAAATGTGAAGCCATGGTAGCATGTTTATGAGATTCACCGGGGTGTCCGCTTTTAAGAAAAATATCCCGTAAGGAAGGGGTGGAAGTAGAGGAAGCTTTCTTAAAGCATCAGGAACCTGGATGTGTCCCTGCACAAAATGTGCACGTGTGTTTATATTTACAGGACTGAGGCCATTTGCATTTGCCCTCATTAAAGCTAAAACATACAAAATGACAGAAGCTGGAAGTTACAGGAGGAGATGGTTTTGTGTATTGCTTTTGTGGCAATAACAAATTCAGCCACAAGCCAACATCTTTGACCCCCCACTTCAACAATTTGTGGACTGAAAGTTTTTGTCGATAGGATTCATCGTAAAAAAAGGACGAGACCATTAAAATTTCTATAAGCTTCTAATATGATGTCCACGTGTTGAAATATGTTGCTACAGGGGGCGTAGCCAGCATCTGAGGAGAATGGCCACAGTGTGAGAGCTGAGTTCCACAGAGGCAGTCCGGAGAGATTTACAGCCTTCTTGAGCCTCAAATCACTGCGGTTTTTGGACACAGACCTTCAGGCAACCCTGGGCATTATGTCAAGGAAGAGAAAAGGAGCTGGGAAACTGACCAGATGACAGACTTTTTCCAGCAGCCCTGCCGCTCGCATTCCCAAGATGTCACCGATAAGCTCACAGACATAACACAGGGCAGGCAATCGGGCAGAAAGGCAGCACACACAGCTCCTCTGCATACAACTCCAGATTTAATCAGAGACACAGTGACTGGTCTCAATCTTCCTCCTCATCATCCAGCCCAGTGAAAGCTAAGCTGCAGAACTTGCAGCCTGTGATAGATACAACTTTTAAAAACATGCTTGTCTCGCTGCACAGCACAATTCATGCTGATATATTGTCCCTCACAAAGCACTTTAAGTCTGAAATTAAAGAGGTTACTGTCAAAGTAACCCATATTGAAAACAAGATGGATGAATTTGTTGATACAATGAATGAAGTTATCGATGCTCATAATGACAGGGATGACGAATTACAATCGATCAAAGCCAAGCTGGCCGACCTTGAGGATCGATCTAGAAGAACAATATAAAGATCCGTGGGATACCAGAAATGGTTAAGACGAATGATCTCCATGATCACTTTCAAAACATACCGCAGGAAGTACTCCCTGATACTTCTATGGCTGAATTGTCTATCAATAGGATTCATAGACTACCCAAACCGAGACACCTGCCAGAACACTTGCCAAGGGACACAATTGCCCAAATACATTTTTTTCAAACCAAGGATAAATTTCTAGTGTTCACAAGAAACCTTGCTACCGCTCTACCCTGCATTTAGGGCCTATCATTCTACCCAGACCTATGCGCATATATGATGCAAAGAAGAAGAAACATGGCCACTATCACCAAGCCACTGAGAAACAATATACAAGTGGGCCTACCCAGCTAAACACCAAATTACAAAGGATGGCAAATCGTTTTACATAAGCTCTGTATAAGAAGGCATACGTCTGTTGAAGGATTGGAACATCCTGGATCCAGATGAGAACCCACAGGCAGCTACTACATCACCACGTCCACACTCTCCTATCTGAGGTTTCACATTGGATGTCAGGAGGCTCAGGATATAAAATATCCAACTACTCACATACAGCTTAGGTAAGCTTAAGGAACGCATTATAGCTCTGTTTTCCCCCTTGTTTGTTATAGTGGGATCAAATCCCCTCAGATTCAGTTACAATCATATTTTTTTACATACCAGAGTTTTATTTTTTTTTCTCTTGTATATCTTACTTCATTTACTTGAAGTGAACCTCTTCTACTAAATTTTGTGACGTTAACTCACTACCAATACTACAAGCTCTATTCATATATTATCATCACTTCTGTCTTGGTCTGATTTCATGGTTTCTGACAGTAGGCGAAGGCAATGAATTCAGAAGATACAGTCAATCCACTTGTTGATAATATTTTTTCCAGATTGGATGAGCAAGATCACAAACGCTCTAGAGTCGCACGGCTCACCTGGAATCTCCCACTGTGGCTGCTCCGGTACAACCTGAGTTGCAGGCCATCCCTGCTGCTGCGCCAGTCTCTGTGCAAGCACCCGCCTAGAGTATTACCTCTATAAGAGGTATGTCTGGTTCCGCTCTGCTTCCCCGGCGATTTGGGGGTGATCCAGTTTAATGCAGAGAGTTTCTCAACCAGGTTGAGATATACTTTGAGATGCTGCCCCAGGCGTTTCCCACGGACAGAAGCAAAGTAGGTTTCCTGATATCTTTGCTTTTTAAATGAGCCTTGGCCTGGGCAAACCCTCTATGGGAGACACAAAAACCTGTTGTCTTGAGTTACCCTGAGTTTGTGGCCTCCTTTAAAAGGGTATTTGACATTCCCGCACGCTCAGCTTCTGCTGCCAAGTGCCTCATGTCCATCAGAGTATGAGAACTGTTGCCGACTATGCCATTGAATTCCGTACTCTGGCAGCAAAGGTCGCTTGTAACAATGAGGCCCTCATGGATGCTTTTTCCCATGGTCTTTCCAATTCCACCAAGGATGAGATAGCAGCCCGAGATATACCCACTGAGCTGGAGAAGTTGATCATGTTTGCCATCCTCATTGATTCCAGACTCAGAGAAAGACTTTCTTTTAAGGAGCGCTTGTGGAAGCCTCCTGTACGTTTTCCTCCAAGCTTTGCAGTCCCACCCATGCCTCCCTCACCTCCCATGCCTCTTGGTACCGAGTCGGTCAGTGAAGATGAACCCATGCACTTGGGCTTCACGCGTCTCTCTGCAGATGAGAGAACCTTTAGGAGGAGGGAGAGATTGTGCCTTTATTGTGGCCAGGCAGGTCACTTTTTGAAGTCTTGTTCTACCCGTCCAGGGAATGCCCGAACCTTAAGGTCCTGTCATGGACAGACCTTAGGTGACGTTGTTTCGTCCCGAGTTATCCAGAAGGTTAAGCCCCTGGTTTCGGTCATCCTTTCTTGGGCTGAGCCGTCCATCGAGACACAGGCTCTAATCGACTCTGGGGCTGCAGGCCTGTTCATTGATGCTGCCTTTGTATCGAAGCAATCAATTCCGCTGCAGCTGCGTGACACTCCACTTGCCATTGAGGCTCTTGACGGGAGACCTCTACAGCCTGCCCATGTGACTCATGAGACGGTTCCATTGTCCATGGCCGTAGGGGCTCTTCACCATGAGAAAATCCAATGCCAAGTTATTTCCTCACCTCAAGTTTCCGCTGGTTATTTGTTATCCTTGGTTACAGAGGCACAACCCCTCTTTGTATTGGCTCCGTGCTGAGGTTCTCTCCTGGTCACCACAACGCAGGGATAACATCATAGGAGCATGTCCATTCCCCGTATGCACCCCCTAATGGTATAAGTATAAACTGTTTTTATGCAGCAGCAGCAGCGATCACAAACTCCCTACAATCCAGCCATAATCTAATAAGCTTTATACAGGAATTGATAATACTCAGTCATATTCCAGATACAATGCAAATAGCTGTCCAAACTATGTAACCAGTGTGTATTACAATGTTCCCAAGGGGATGCAAATTTGACAGGAATAAATAATTTAAACGGAAAATGAATATTAAAGAATATATATATAAAAACAGTAAGAATATTAATAAAAAATTATTAAAAAAAAAAAAAAATATTAAAAAATATATATGTATAGAGAAAAACTTTTTATTATTTTAAAAATTAAAGAAAAATAATTGAAGAAAAAATTAAAATAACCTAAAGTAAATGGTAAGTAGGCAAGTGAGAATGTATGAGCGGAGAGTATATGATTAAGATATAAAAGTAAACATGTAAAACTATATGAGCGAAGGATAATCGAGGATTAATATAGGGCTCGGTTTTAATATCTAGAACTCCTATATGTTATGTTAAGGGTGTCAATAGGGAGAGGGATCATAAATTACTCTTTATTATATAAGCTAGTATATTAAGTAAATATAAAAAAGAAAAGAATATATATATCTAAAAAACATGTAGTCAGATCCTATAATGTAAGTAGGTTGGGGGAGTCTACGTGGAGTTACACCAGCCCCATAGTGGGTCACATTCGATATAACTAATTGATTAATGGTGGTACTTAGCATCCATTTATTTATTTTAAATTTTTTTTAAAAATTAGACAAGAAACAATTGAGGTCTATGTCCACATTCAACCCCCTCAGAACCAAGCTTCCTAGGTGGTATATCCACTTAGTCTCGTTCTGAGACACTTTTATTCTTTTATTGCCACCCCTCCAGTAGTCTTTAATCAAATCAATGCCATAAAAAATTAGTCCTGTGGGGTCCCTATTATGAAATTCGTCAAAATGCCTCGATAGATTATGTTTTGGAAATCCTTTTTTAATATTATTGATATGTTCTCTAATCCTAACAAACAGAGGCCTAGTGGTTCTTCCCACATACTGTAATTGACAGGAACATTGGTTCACGTATGTTACGTGGGTACTGTCACAGGTGATCAGTTCCCTAATCTGATACTCCTTCCCAGATCTAGATTTAAAAGATAATTTTTTCCTTGGTTGTCTTTTGCTCACCCGACACGGCAGACATTTTTGACATCTGTAGAAGCCTTTCATTTCAGGGAACAGTCTTATTGTCTTGGGTGGGTCGATCACGTTGTGTACCAATTGATTCCTCAAATTCGGGGCCTTTCTATAGAGGAATCTTGGTTTTTTTTAAAGTAACCCTGCCAGGACCCTATCGGATTTTAGAATCGGCCAGTATTTCCTGATTATATGTTCAACTGAACGGTATTGGTTATTGAATCCCATGATGAAGGCCGTATCCATCCCAGAGGAGTTGTTATCTTTTTCTTTTTTTCTCAGTAAGGAATCTCGGTCCAAACCATCTATCTTCATCCTTTGCCTAATTAGGGATTCTCTTTGGTACCCTTTGTCAGTAAATTTCCCGATCAGATTATCAGCTTGTATATAGTAATCCTCTATTTTATGGCAATTTCTATGTAATCTCATCAATTGCCCCTTCGGGATATTCTCCTTCGATTTAGGGTGGTGGCAACTAGAAATCGGGATGTAACCATTGCGATCTGTTGTTTTAAAGAGGGTTCTGGTGTCCAATTCATTATTCTCTTTAAAAACTTGTACATCTAAATATTCTATTTCTTGAGGATCGCATTTCCCACTAAAGGAGATACCATTTTGGTTCCGATTCATCATTCATCATTCCTAGGATGTGCCTTTCCATACAATGATCACGTCATCTATATAGCATAGAATTTTATCTCTGGGCGTAATCTCTTATATATATGTTCTGCTTCCCACATGTCCATAAATAAATTCGCCACGCTCGGGGCATATCTGGCCCCCATGGCGACGCCCTTGGTCTGGAGATAATAATTTTTCTGGCACCAAAAATAATTGCTTTCCATCGCTAATTTCAGGGCCTCTAAAATGAAATTGGTCTGTTCTTGTTTGAGGTTACCATCTTCATGTAATGCTTTCTCAACCCCTTTAATACCATATTTTTGTATAATACTAGTATAAAGGGAGTTTACATCTATTGTTGCAAGAATGCAATCATTAACCTCAGTCACATGTTTCAATTCTTTGATCAATTACGTACTATCCCTTAGATATGATCTTCCTTTCACCACCAGAGGTTTTAAAAAGCAATCAATATATTCCCCTAATCTAGAAAATAGGGAATTAATTCCGCTTATTATCGGTCTTCCTGGGGGTTTCTCTAGTCCAGTGGTTCTCAACCTGGGGGTCGGGACCCCCTCGGGGGTCAAATGATGATTTGCCAGGGGTCACCAAATCCTGGGGCCTGTGGCTGCCCAGCAGGACTGTCTCTGGAGCCTGTGGCCGCCCAGCTGGGCTGTTCCTGGAGCCCGCGGCCACCCACTCAGCTTCTTCGCAGCCGCCCATTCAGTTCATGGCATGGCTGGGGGACAGAGACTAGAGGACAGCTGACTGGTGAGGAATGTGAAGTGGGAGGGGCTGGAGGAGACCCAATCTCTTGATTTCGGCATAGGTGTCACTGCTACGAGACATCACAAAGTCAAAGACACAGTGAAGCCGGAAACGCAGTGAGTAACACTACCTGTGATTGTAGTTGCCATTAAAAGTCCCCACTACAGTTCTTAGATCAGCAGATGACCTTGATCAAGAGCACCCAAGTTGACTGATCAGAACTCCCCCCAGCACTGCCACTCATCCCATTCTCCCCCCACCAAGGAGTAAGAGAAGGAATGAAAATAGAGAATACATGGAAGGGAGATGAAAAGAGGGAGAGGAACAAAGAAAAAGGGAGAGAAAGAATAAGAGAAAGAACAAGAAAGACGGATAGAGAGAGGGATGGGGAAAAAACCCCAAGAAATTAGGATAGAGAGAGATAAAAGGGAAAGAAAGGAGAACAAAGAGAAAGAGTGGTACATCTTAAATGTACCATAAGGTGTTTAATACTGTACGAGTGAAAGGGACTCAGGGAGTGCTTAATGTCCGTGGATTAGGGGCGCAAATTACTTGTCTTGCCTTGGGTGCTGACAACCCACACTACGAAAATAATTTTACTGTTAGGGGTCCTCACAACTTGTGAAATTTTATCAAGGGGTCATGACACTAGAAAGGTTGAGAACCGCTGCTCTAGTCGCTTATGGATTTTCGGTAGATAGTATATTACCGGTGTTTTCGTGGACTCGCATATCAAATACTTTGCCTCCTTTTTGTTTAAAATTCCTCTGTCTTTCCCTTTTTTCACAAGGGTTTTTAATTTCTTTCCATATAGTTGTTTCGGATTTCCTTTAAGTTTTTTATAGGTGTTATCCACCCTAAGAAGATTCTGCATCTCTTCCTCATAATCTTCTTTTCTTAATATAACCAGTCCACCCCCTTTGTCAGCGGGGCGTATGACTACTTCTTTTCTTTTCCCAATCTCTTTGATTGCTTTCCACACATTTCTATCTTTGGAATTCTTCCTTTCTAATTTAGCGAGGTCACTTTCCACCATCTTCTTGAAGGCATTCATACATTGGTCACTAGGGACCTTTGGATTGAAGATGGAATTGTTCCTAAGATCAGTGTGCCTGAATATAGATGGTTCCCCGACTGGTTTCTTATCTTTATTTAAGGCATAGTGTTTTCTTTTTCTTAATTTACGCATAAACTTTTGCAGATCAATAAAAACCTCAAATTTATCAATATTTCTTTCTGGTGCAAATTTCAATCCTAAATCTAAAATCCTCAATTCCTCTTCAGAAAAAGTAGCATCACTCAAATTAAAAATCCCTTCTCCTAATACTCTCTTCTTCTTTTTCCTCTTCCATAGCTCTTTCCATAGCTCTTGGAATATGATCCAATTCTCTGTCCTGGTTCCTGTTCAATCCATTCCTTGTCTGCTGTGGATATCTGTAAGACCCGATATTTCTCCTCTCTCTGTGGATAGGTGGACCTCCTTGTCTTTGGAAGTCTCTGTTGTTTTCTGGTGGTCCTTTCCATCCCTGTCTCCTGTAGGGAGGTCGTGCCTTCCATCTCCCGGGTGGGCCACCTCTATGAAAATCCCCACTTTCCCTGGGGGGTCCTCTATATTGTTGGTTATTATGGGTACTGTGGTGTCTTCTATCTCTCAATGGTGAATACCTATTTTGAATAGGGATGTTATATCTTGGAGTAGCCGGAGATCTTCCATTTATGGGTTCTAGGGGATATTCATCCCTTCCCCTCATCCAAGGACCACTTGTTCGGTAGTTGGGTGTGCGTGGCATTTCCGTATGTCTCATAATGGGAGTATGTTCAAATCTAGTTTGTCTCGGATTCTCTGCTAATTCTTCTTCCTCTACTGGGCTCTCATCCATGGAATTTTCATCTGATTCGTTATTTGAGACATCTGTTTCCTCTTGCCATTTATAGACTCATATTTCGAATGTATTTCATGTCTCCTTATTAAAACCTTTGGTCTGCAACCGCTTTACCACCTCAGTGCCACGTCCTCACCCTGTACAGGTTGAGAACCATGAGGAGTATGAAGTACAGTCCATTGTTGACTCCAGTAGGTTCCATGGGCACATACAGTACCTGGTGCATTGGAAAGAATACGGTTCGGAGGAACGCTCTTGGGTCTCATCCTCGGACGTACATGCCCCTCTCCTCCTCCGAGATTTCCATAGACGTTTTCCCCTCAAGCCTGCTGGTCCTCTGAGGGGGAGGGGTCGTTGAGGAGGGGGTACTGTCATTACTGTAATTGCCAGCTTCCATCTCTCTCCACAGATACCCATCTGTTGATGATCCTGCTCATCAGTTTTGCCTACTTAAGCCATCCAGTCCAGAGGAGCTCTGCCTTCACCTTGGTCACATCACAAGTAACTGCATTCCTGTTTAAAGACTGGCTTTGCTGACATCCCTTCTGGCTCCAGATCCTGCTTGCTGTTCCACTACTTTGATCCCTGACTTCTGCTTGGCTGACTATCCGTTCCGGTTACTGAACGTTGGCTATGTTTTGACTACATTTGTTCTTTTTACTTTTATTATTAAACCAGTGTGATTTAATTATACTTCTGATTTCATGGTTTATGACAATCAGAGAACCTGCATGATGTGTGGAGGTGCCAACACTCGACAGAGAGGGACTTCTCTTACTTCTCGAGTGTGCACCGTACATACTCGAGAATTGATCTCTTTCTGGCCGACAAATTTTTATTACAAAACATCAGTCTATCTAACATACACAATATTACATGGTCTGATCATGCTCCAGTTTCAATCATGGTGGAGGGGATCCACACGAAAACTAGGGCAAATAGATGGAAAAAACGTGTTTTTCTTCTTGATTATCCGGAATATAAATCCAAAATTGCCGAAACACTGCAAGAATTTTTTCACATTAATGCCCCGTCCATGTCAGACCCCTTTACTGTGTTGAACAGCCACAAAGCGTACATAAGAGGCGTACTTATGAAACTAAGCAATGTCATCAAGAGGAGACGGAACCAGCAGCTTTCAGATTTACTAAGATTCAAAAATTAAAATCAGTACACAAAAATAATCAGAATTCTACGACCATCTCTCAGCTAGATCATGTGCGACATGAACTACGACTACTTCTCATATCCCATCACAACAATAACTTACGGAAATAGAAAGTCCAGCTTTACTGCCATGGCAACAAAGCTAGGAAACTATTAGCGAACCAAATTAAAGAGAAATCTATTAAACAAAAAATACCCTTTATCCACCACCCAGTTACAGGTGCTAAACTATTACATCCGAAAGAAATCGCCAATGCATTCTGAGACTACTACGGTAGTCTATATAATCTAAAAGACAATGAAGCTTCACCACAACCAACCCCTGCCATAATTCAACAATTATTAAACTCTATAAACTACAATCTCTCAACGCACAGATTTCGGAATCGGAAATTCAGAAAACAGTGCTGTCCCTACCTAAAAATAAATCCCCAGGACCAGATGGATTTTCTTCTGAGTACTACCAGTCATATCAAAATGTATTATGCCCACACTTACTAAAAGTTTGTAAAGCTACTGTTTCCAAATCTTCATTCCTATCAGAAATGTTATATAAACCAAAAAGAGAAAAATTTAACCCTGCGCTCACCCAACAGAAAAGCAGCTCACACAACAAATAGGATATTGTCAAAATTTCAGTGCATAGACAAGTGTAGCGCTTGTAAAAACTTATATAAATTTGTGAGAGTAAAGAAACGTCTATAGCGATCAACAATAAATACAGAATATGATAAATAAACAAAGAAAGTCTTTGATGATATTCAGGTGTTTTTTAGACTGAAAGAGGCTGATGTTAGTCCAAAAAAGTATATAATTCCTTATTCACCACGTGGGTAACGCATGCAAAGATGTGATGGACCCTCCACATAGAGAAAAAGTGAAGGCTTACCAGAAGGATTGAACTCATAGGAACGTACGTTCAATGAGTCAATCTAGCTTGTAGCCCCAACGGGCAATGAGAAAGAAGGGCCTCACGATTAGATGGCGACAAGACTCCCAAACATATCCAGACTCCTGACGGAACTTTAGAATGGATGGCAGACCTTCCCATAGATCATCTCAGATAGATAGCCCATATAGGAATAAAGAAGGGGGGCCACATAGCATAATACCAAGGGTATGCGTATAACTGTGTCTTCTGAGCTTGCGATTTTAGAAGTCGCCTCTACCATCAGATTTCAACACCAAGGCCCCACGGTCAGGGGGGGTAAGCTTGAGCAGCAGCTGTGCGACTTACGATGGCTTACACTTAGGAAGAACCCCCACACCTGGTAAGGGGCATGTGGATCAGCAGCACCTGCGATCTGAGTTTCAGGAGCCTCTTATGGAAGTAGTGTTTCCTGATAGAGCTTTTCCTGCATTTTATACTCAAAGCTCTATCAGGAAACACTACTTCCATAAGAGGCTCCTGAAACTCAGATCGCAGGTGCTGCTGATCCACATGCCCCTTACCAGGTGTGGGGGTTCTTCCTAAGTGTAAGCCATCGTAAGTCGCACAGCTGCTGCTCAAGCTTACCCCCCCTGACCGTGGGGCCTTGGTGTTGAAATCTGATGGTAGAGGCGACTTCTAAAATCGCAAGCTCAGAAGACACAGTTATACGCATACCCTTGGTATTATGCTATGTGGCCCCCCTTCTTTATTCCTATATGGGCTTTCTATCTGAGATGATCTATGGGAAGGTCTGCCATCCATTCTAAAGTTCCGTCAGGAGTCTGGATATGTTTGGGAGTCTTGTCGCCATCTAATCGTGAGGCCCTTCCTTCTCATTGCCCGTTGGGGCTACAAGCTAGATTGACTCATTGAACGTACGTTCCTATGAGTTCAATCCTTCTGGTAAGCCTTCACTTTTTCTCTATGTGGAGGGTCCATCACATCTTTGCATGCGTTACCCATGTGGTGAATAAGGAATTATATACTTTTTTGGACTAACATCAGCCTCTTTCAGTCTAAAAAACACCTGAATATCATCAAAGACTTTATTTGTTTATTTATCATATTCTGTATTAATTGTTGATCGCTATAGACGTTTCTTTACTCTCACAAATTTATATAAGTTTTTACAAGCGCTACACTTGTCTATGCACTATCAGAAATGTTGACCGCCACATTTAACGCTTCCCAAACCAGGTAAAACACCAGAATCCCCTCAAAATTTCAGACCCATCTCACTACTAAGCGTAGATTTAAAAATATATGCCAAAATCATTGCAAATCCACTTTATGCCTACATTAGTGAAACAAGATCAAGTTGGCTTCATACCGGGTCGACAGGCACCAGATGCCACACACAGAATCCTCAACCTTCTGCATATCGCGGAGTCCTCTAAAATGCCTTCTCTGCTCCTATCTTTGGATGCAGAGAAGGCATTTGACAGGATATATTGGGGTTACCTACAGCACATTTTAAATAAATTCGGTATATTGGGATCTAATAACTCAGCTATAACAGCTTTGTATACTAACCCATCTGTGATGATATTCACAGAGGCATGTTTTCGGATAGCTCTAGCATAACAAATGGAATGCGACAAGGTTGCCCATTATCACCACTAATATTTGCCCTATTAATGGAGCCACTAAAAAATAAATATGAAAATGGGTTCCCCTAAGCAGACTTTTTAGGCACTTTTACGGAGTTACAAATATTTAAGGAGTATAGCAAAGTATTTAAAATTTAACACGTTTCATTTAAGGACAAATTATATTAAAACATTGTATACATTACATTCAATGAAACATTAGCATCTTGAAAAATTTATTACTGTCACCACATAGTAAATTCGTGAAGAGACTCTTTTCACACCCAACGCGTTTGGGGATATACAGTATTTTAGTCCTTCTTCAGGGGTGTAGAAGAGAAGAAAAGAGAAATTCATCTGAGGTGATTAAAATGTAACATGATAAGTAAATTATCACAACATGTAGATACATACAGTTATCCACTTGAAGTTAAATAATCGACAAATCACTTACATAGTATTTGGAGGTAGAGTAATTATTAGTATGTTTTGTTAAGTTGCATTAAGAATCTAAAGTTGAGATAGCATTGGACAATTAATGCTGGTGAGGTTGCTGTTTCTTTAACACTGTGGTTATCGTAAATTAGCCTGAAAGTATGTCACTCAATGGTGACCTAATTCAGAGGGTGTTTTCCCCGCGTTTCGCGGATGCGTATCGGCCAGAGTGGTATACTGAGGCAAGAATGGAATCCCTGAGAGTAAAGGAGAAATTGAGGTAAGTCCAAACGGGTTGTAATAAATGTAAAAAAGTAGGAGCCACTGGCTGAAAAAATTAGATCCCACCCAGATATTAGTGGGATTAACTTATCACACCACTCTCACATATATAAAGGGAAGATCTCCGGTGCTCCAAATAAAGTGATGCCCTTTGTTTTAATAAAAAGTATAGCAATAGCTTCGATAGCAAAATATTTTCAGGTCAATAGTAAGATATAATATAAAAAGGAGGCAGCCATCCTCAGAGGGTGTCCGGTGCCTCTGCAAACAAGTTTGTAAAGAAAGTGAGGGGGTGAGGCGCTAACCTAATAAATCCTACTGGTTTCAGTGTATTTCTATGTAAGGTAAAAACTTACAGGTTCATGGGGTGGAGTTGCCCATCAAAGATAATAATATCCTTGGGTGCTCTGATTCCACTCTGTGGGCTCCGGTATCGATCCCCTGACCGTGGGGGTGTTAATTCCAGTCACAGGCTTCTGTGCAGGATCCACTAAACAGGAAGCTCCATGCTGACCAGTCTGGAACGCGGAAGCGGAAGTGACGTCACCATGGCAGGAGGGCATCCAGACTGAGGAAAACTCAGTCTGGATGCAAAGCTTGAAGGTACAGACTACACACTCGGAGCTCACAGCTCCTTCTACTGGCCTATTGCTCTTGGGAGAAGAGCAACTTAAATACCTAAGCAAAATGTCCACGGCTGTGGAACTATAACGGCCAACAGGCCAACACTACTAGGAAGTCCTTTTTTCAAAAAAAAAACTAATTGTTTTAATGAAAAAATAGATAAAAGATGGTATTTATGAAAAAGCAAAAATAAGATGGGAATAGAGTTAAAATGCACTATTAAAAACATCAAGTGATGGAACACATTTGTTGGGGATAAATTTAAGAAAAAAATATACAAACAATACACAAAAAAATATACAAAAATATACAAAAAGTATCTAAAAGAATATATCAAAAATACAAAAAAGGGGAACAAAAATAAGAAATAAAAATAATTAAAGAAAAATAAAAATAAAATAAAAAGAAAAACAACTGGAAATGGGACAAGGAGTTACTTACTATGCGTATTAAATGACAAAACGATCACAAAAATAAAGCTGTAAAACACCAAAAGAAACTTGGGGATTACAAAGATACAAAGATTACAAAGATATGTATTTTATATATTTTTTATTTTTTTGTATATTTTTTTCTTAAATTTATCCCCAACAAATGTGTTCCATCACTTGACATTTTAATAGTGCATTTTAACTCTAGTCCCATCTTATTTTTACCTTTTCATGAATCCCATCTTTTATCTATTTTTCCAGTAAAACAATTTGTTTTTAATATTTTTTTTTAGGTATTTAAGCTGCTCTCCTCCCAAGAGCAATAAGCCAGTAGAAGAAGCTGTGAGCTCCGAGCGCGTAGCCTGTACCTTCAAGCATTGCAAATCCTCAGCCTGGATGCCCGCTCTGCCGTGGTGACGTCACTTCCGCTTTCGTGTTCCAGACTAGTTAGCGTGGAGCTTCCTGTTTAGTGGACAGTGCACAGAAGCCTGTGACTGGAATCAACACCCCCTGAGGGATCGATACTGGAGCCCGCAGAGCGGCATAAGAGCACCTCAGACGTTATTCTCTTTGATGGGCAATTCCTTCCCATGGACCTGTAAGTTTTTACCTTACATAGAAATACACTGAATACACTGAAACCAGTAGGATTTATTAAGTTAGCGCATCTCACATTATATTACTGTTTGCTGATGATGTGATTCTCTCTTTATCAAACCCATGTAAATCCCTACCTGAAGTACATGACATATTATAAAATAAAAGCCTCCAAATCCAATATATTATCGATAGCTATAGAAAATAAGATTAGGCAAAACCTAATGTTACAATTTCCCTACCCTGGGTCTGATAAGCCCATACAATACCATCGTCATCGATCTGGCATTTCTGCTCAGAGCTGCTATGGCCAATTAGTGACAGCCACCCAGAGATTTATAAATGCAGCGCCATTTTGTATTTAGATATCCATAAGGAAGCTTAGCCCTGGTGGATTTGCAACAGTAATAGTAAATCGGCCCAAATGAGTAGCAATAACAAGATAGTCCTGACTCATTACTCACATTTGTCTGACAGCCCTGATTTGTGGGTGAAGACCAACCCCATAATGGTTGACTAACTAAAAACAAATACATACAAAAAAGCCTGCCCAGCCCTAGGCAACTCCCAGGATTGCTTATTTGGTGATCCAGTCTTATTTGTGACCTACAAAGAGGCTTTTTGAATATTTTTATATTTGGATATTAAAATTTTATTACAATATCTTTGTAAAACATTTTATTTAAACATACCCTGTTATACCAGGACGTGATTTTTCATATTGGATTATTACGCTTTTTGATGGGGGCTGATTCTTAGATATAGAGCCATAGATTACTATATTGTGCATTTTTCTTCTACAGCAATAGGTAGAATAGATGCTGGAAGAGAACACTTCAAAAAGATGGAGGGGGCATACCTGTCTTAGAATATTCACTTCCAAGAACAGATTCAGTTGGAAAATTGCTGTTCAGAATCAATTGCTTTATGACCTCTTTTGATTCAATTACAGTTCAAATTAATAGCTACACTGTCTGATATAATTGTAGCATGCTGTTCTTTATTAGCATAAATAATCTATAAAGATGTTTAAAGTCTTTTTATCTTTTACATATATTATTAATGTTTGTGTGAGTTTTGATGATGAGTTCCTTGTCAGGTAAACATTTATTGCATTTATATAAATTTTACTTCTGCCTCCAAAACCCGGCAGTCTCTGGCAGTAATGTGATTACTAGGGAGTTAAACACGTGCAGCATCCTAATTTAAAATTAGCCTTTATTTAAATAAAATCTGTGCGCTGAAAAGCTGAACTTGCTAACCTTGGGTTCTTTTGGTTTTCAAAGGTGATGCATTTGACAGCAGATCTCTTTGAATAGAAACTAGAAAGCAAAATTACTCTTAGAAGAGAACTACGTGCATCTGACAGACAGTAAAAAAGCTTCCGCAATTATAATTACCCTGTGTAAATAGAGGGAAAAAATCCATAAGTACTGGACACTTTGAGTTAATCTGGAAATAAACTTAAATCCATGTGCTGTAGCTTCCAGTACAGCTCTAAAACAATTAGCAGAACATGCACTAATGGTCTAATTCAGCTAAAAAACCTTACTTGCAGGAGTGACACATTCAACCCCTTAATTAAGTGATTGTAATTGCAATTACTGATGGTACACTAAACAAATATTCAAGCCTTCATAGGTCATGCTGCAGAGTCCAAGTGGAAAAACACATCATCGTCCTGAATAATTGTGTTGCATGAAAATAATGCATTTATATGTTTTATAGAAAAAAATAGAAAGATTTGAATAAATACAAACATTGGCCAACAGGTTGTCAGTAGTGTGCAAATAGTATTCAACCATGTATAGATTTTTGCGCTTTTTTTAGGTCAGTCATAGGACTCATGACAATGTTTTTTTTTAAATACCTTAAGACATGCATTACAAAAATGTAAAGTTTGATGTGTAGACTGCTAAATTCATCAGATTACATACTGCAGGATGGATAAGGTGCAGGTTCTACTACCAAGGGTTTGTTGCAAATCCTTCATGTTTGATTCTTCTGTTTTCAACAAAATAATGCTAACATTCACCATGGTAATTGTAATGATCTGCCTGGCCTTTGCACTTAGGTCAGCTAACTTAGAAGAGCCAAGAAGGAGTTTTTTTGGATAAGCCAGTCCCTCACTATGTAAGGGTGAGTTCACTCCTTAGAGAATCCGGGGGTTCAGGCATTTATCATTTGCTTATCATTTATTACATTTTAATCACTTGCCGACTGGCTCACACCGATATACGTTGGCAGAATGGCATCGCTGGGCGAACCGCCATACCCGTACGGCGGCTCCTTTAAGAGCCGTAGCAGGCGGGCGGCATGATCACTGCCAGCCACCCACGATCGAGGATACGGGAGCCAGAATGGGGATTTGTATGTGTAAACACACAAATCCCTGTTCTGACAGGGGAGGAGAGGCAGATTGTGTGTTCCTACTAAGTAGAAACAACGATCTGGCTCCTCCTCTAATCAGTCCTATCCCTCACAGTTAGAAACAGACTGAGGGAACACATTTAACCCCTTGATCACCCCCTAGTGTTAACCCCTTCCCTGCCAGTGATATTTACACAGCAATCAGTGTATTTTTTTATAGCACTGATCGCTGTATAAATGTCAAAGGTCCCAAAAAAGTGTCAAAAGTGTCTGATTTGTCCGTCGCAATCTCGATAAAATTCGCTGATCGCCGCCATTACTAGTAAAAAAAAAAATAACAAAAATGCCATAAATCTATTCCTTAAATTGTAGACGCTATAACTTTTGCGCAAACCAATCAATATACGCTTATTGCGATTTTTTTTACCATATGTAGAAGAATACATATCG